>OZ018327.1:127919191-128519191 GCA_963969495.1 Ceratothoa steindachneri
AGGATGCAAATGTGTCTTAAGGCGAAGCCTATTTATGTGTCTTCCCATATACAAATTCTTTCTCCTCTTTCTTTTATGCTCTTATAAAATTAATCAGTGGCACTGCTCTGACTTAGGGAGCAGTGAAATTATAATACCAAAGAAAGTTCTTTACCCTTCATAGGTTTCTTGTTTTAGATGCGTTGGACAAATCAGTAGTGGGAGAATAAGTTATTTATCATACATATTAAACAGGATTAGGAAGTAGATGATAGATTTTCATCTTCAGAGCTGCCTCTACTGTCCTCAAACCTTTCGATTTTCATATTTCCAATTTTAATTGATAAGGAAAATCAGAAATCGCTTTTCAAATACACTGTGGAAGATGTATTGAATATTTCTCCCCTAGCAAAGAAAACAGAGAATATTAGACCTTTAAGGGGGACGCAACTTCGCGATAGAAGAGAAATAAGTTTATAAGAGTTGCGTGCCCGTTCTTCCTTGGTCCCAAGCATCTGAGGTGGTGGGCTACTCGAGCTATAACATCTTCCATTCAATTTCACTTCCCACAACTTTCTCACTTTCTTAAAAACCTCTTTTTTCATTCATTTTCTAAAGAAAGAATAGAGCTTTAGTTTTCATCTCAAAAAATAATTTAAACATTTGTGGGAATAAAGTTCGTACTTAGATGAAATTGCTTGGAATCGTTCCTTTCCACCTGATTGGATCTTATGGTCAGCAATAAATCCAATTGTTCTTCTCAGTCCATTATCGCTCATTGGTAAGGGAAATTGTGAGGGGGAGACCTTAAAATATAATAATAAATCACGGAAGGAAAAGAGCAAAAACGCTGGGTCATTTGGACACATTTATTTTCACGCTTCCAAAAGCTCATTCCCTCGAATATTAATTCCGGATGTGAAAAGTAATCATTTTAAATTTATTTTTTAAATAAAGGACCACAGGTACATTGCTGAATTCTTGTTCCTTGATCTCAACGAAACAATTTATTGTCTTCCTAGTAAGGAAGGGTTTGGGGAAGAAGGGGAACTATGGAAATTCCCCCCCAGAGATAAGGATCGTTTGATGAAACTCAACTTAATGAAAGGGATTTTTGGCCTCTGAAAGGACACAAAATCAAGAACTCAATTCGGAGAAAGTATCACAACTTTCTATGGGTCTTTCGTCGTTCAAACATTCCACTTCTCTACATATGTAGGCAACGTCCAAGTAATCTGTTTCATCCTTCTATCTTCAAGGAATAATGATATATGGCTGTTCAAATCCAGGTACATTTTTACTGGTCACCCTGTACTTAGCACATTCTTATTTATGATAAATTTGCGTCAAAATTTATATATTCAACCATTGGTGTCAATCTACACTGACTACCTTTTCCCGTTTTACTTATAAACCTTTTCCTCCTGGCTGGTTTTAGGTTGAGAGCCACTTTGATGAGTCTGACCTACAGATATCTAATGGTATACATAATTAGCTTTCAGTTTCTGATACATTTTAAGTTGGAGCATTTGTAAAGTAAAGTAAGTAAGTAAAGTTGTATTCTTTGTCAAACGGTGCAAATTCAAGCGTATTGTGCTCCCCCTCCAATCACTAGCGCCACAATAATTCTCCACTTTTAGCTTATTTTGTCTTATTCATTTCGTCTTATTCTCTAACTTCCGTTCCATATTCATTGCCAAGACCTTTCTAGTTTCTACTCACGGTGGTTTGGTTGCCGTATTTTAGTAAAAAACTTTACTAAAACAAACCGAAATAGTGTTTTTCTTCACTTTAGCCATGTCTGGGAGTAAGCATGTAACAATGATTTAATATCGACGTTGTCAATTTAAATGGTGATAAATATTGTTCGAACATGTTTCACTTTCTTTTTTGTTGTTGATTTGAGTGTTGCTTTTTATTGTTTCACTACGTTTGAGTGCGGAGTTTTAACGAGACAATTTATTATTGTGTTGTTGCGCATATAAATATGTAGAGGGGAAGTGCAGTATGGAAGGCTTGGGTATAAATGGCCACTAATTCAAACTTAAGAAAACTAAAATAGTGTTTATTTCATCACGAATGCGGAAGTGGGGAAACTATGTAGTGTGATAAATGATGAAATACGAAAAAGAGTACAATCATCTACAAAATCTAGTCAGATAACAACTATCCAGATAGTGAGACTGTTCCTATAGGATTTATTATTAGCTTTATATAACTTATCAGAAAAGGGTGGTTTATCATCAAACTAAAATTAAGAATCAAATGGACAAAAATGCGCTCTCCTTTGTACGAAATGCTGACGTTATTCGACAAATTTCTTCCCTAAGACAACCCATTCCTTTGTAATTGTATCAGATTTCCTTTGAGCGCAGTTTATATTTAAGATACACCGAGTATTTGGGAAACAAATTAAAGTTTGAGAAAAAAAATATATTCCCCCCCTCCCCCTCTCCCCCAAATAATGGATTTCCATAAAATTCGTAACACACGTTTGTGGATAAACAAAGTAAGCGATTATTCAATAAAATCAGCTTCAGCCATGATGACAACTTGGATGAGGGTTCGAAGGTAACAGCATTATACCGTGGTTAGGTAGTTTTTATTCACGTTGTCCATGATATACACGGTGGTAGCATTCAATTACTCGAGGTTAATGTGGAATCGCTGGTTGTTTTTCACTTATCGACGCACCAGATGTACTAGTCTAAGGTAACAAAATCTAGAGATCGAGGAAGAGAAGGGTTACTTTGAAGAAAACACGAGAGGAATTTCTGTCGCAGAGGAAATCCTGGTATGATATTTAAAATGGGGCAAATTTGATGCCATGCCGCGGATTTTCTTCACAAGAGGCTGAAAATGATCTTAGGCGATCGAGGCGGCAAATTCAAACAAATTAAGAAGAATTAAACAAACCAAAACTCTCTCTCAAAACAGAAAATTCGAGATAGTGATAAAACACGACAACAAAGACTACAGATAAGTATTGAGATACCCGTAATTGTTTTATCAGACGCAAAGAGTCTAAAGACTCGAAACAGAAATCTGAAATTAAAACTGACAAAAATGATTCGCACAAATAATCAAAGGATTCCAATTAATCAACTTTGGTTTAGGATTCTGCTGCTCCCTTTCACCAATGCGCTCCTGCAAAAGGATGCCAGGTGTAACATGGTTCAGCCTACTGCAGCTGCCATCTAAAAGTTTGCATACCATTCTTGTAAGAGAATCTAAGGCAATATGTCAATCACACATTTCTCTATCTGTCTTCACTAATTTATTTACAGATCTCTCCTTGCGAACCTTCTGCGGGAAATTCCCTCGATTGTTTTCGTTTTAAATTTAATTAAAAAATCAACAGTGTGCATCTACTTGTCTGCATGTAATAGTTGGTATCCCAGCCTCGCATGATGCCAGGTCTACGCATGTAAACCGAGTAATGAGAAGTGTTCGCAAGGAGAGCGCCTAGAAAGAGATTGACGCATGTAGACCTCAAGGAGGAGGTCTACGCATGTAGACAACTTAGTGAGAGGTACAAGCATGTAGAACGCGCCATGAAAGGTGTAGGCATGCTGATTGTATGGTGAGAAGTGTAACCATATAGATCGAACGGTGAGAGGTGTAAGCATGTAGAATGTGCGATGAAAGGTGTACGCGTATGAGTGGTGTGCGCATATAAACTGCATCAAAAAATGTACACGCGTGTAATCCACGTAATGAAAGCTATAGGCATATAGATCGCGTTATGAAGGGTGGAGGAATGTAGACCCCATGATGAGAAGTGTATGCAGATAGAGTGTATGATTTAATATGTACGCATGGCTGCCGTGTGATGAAATGTGTACGCGTGTAAGCTTCGTAATAAAAGGTGGACGCATATAGACCACGTGATAAAAGGTATACACATGTAGAGTGAGTGATGAGAGCTGTACATATGTAGAACAAATGATGAGAGGTGTACATATACACACCGAATGGTGAAAGGTTTATACATGTAGACCGCGTGATGAGAGGTGTACGCAAGTAAAGAGCAAAAGGAGAGTTTCACGGAGGTAGACCGCATAATAAGAAATGTACGCAGTATACCTCGTGATGACATGTGTATGCATGTAGACTGCATAATGTGACGTGTACGCAAATAAATTGTTCTATGAAAGGTGGATGCATAAAGACCACATGATTAGAGAAACACGCATGTAGACCATAATATGAGAGGTGTATGCATATATACCGCATGATGATATATACACGGAGGTAGACCTCGTGATAAGTGGTGTACGCATGTAGACCGTGGGATGAAAGGTGTACGTATGTAAACCGATAGATAAAAGTTGGAGACATGAGAACACGTGATGTGAAGTTACACATGTAAACCGCGTGATTAGTTGTGTACGTATGTAGGCCGTATGATGAGATGTGTACGTCTATATAACACATGATGAGATGTGTACACATGTAGACCGAGTGGTGAGTGAGGTACGCATGTACACCATGGTGTAAAAGGTGGAGACATGTAGGTATCTATATTTCGTGATCAGAGGTAGACGCATGTATACCGCGTGGTGAGTGGTGAGTGCAGGTAGACCACGTGAAGACAGGTATAAGCATGAGTATAGCATGATAAGAGGTGAAACAAATATACCTCGTTATGAGAGGTATAAGCAGCTAGATCGCATGATAAGAGATAAACGCATGTTGACCGCTTGATGAAACTTTGACACATGTAGTCCGCGTGAATAAGTGATGTAGACAGGTAGACCGTAAAAACTGGTCAGCGCATTTAGGTAGTATTATTGTAACACAACTGTCTAGTCAGACATTTTGTTACACCAATCTCGAATCGCTGATTGGATAGGCCAATGACCTTTTTCGAGGGAAGTCGCTAATTGGTGTGACGTCATAAGAGTTATCCACCAAATTTGTAGCCGCAAATAACATTAACCTAATGAGAGATATGCTAGTTGACAATACCGTTATTAAAAGAAAATAAGTTAATAAAACTAGGCTGCACATCTTAGAAGCCATATTAATAAACGAAGATAAGCCGACCATCAACAGTAAAGCGACAAGCTGGAATCGAACATTAAAGTTATTTTAAAATTCCACTCACCCACTCACCAGACTGGCCCGTTTCCTCTAACGTTACGCTCAACTTAGGCGGGATAAATATCGCCTTAAAAATCGTTTTCTTTCATTTTGTCAGATCCTCCCTCCACTTATTACATTGGTAAAGGAGGCAAGAACATATCAAAACGCTCTGAAGATGATCGACTGAGATCGAAAGCTTAGCAATTTAGTATGTTTTTTACCAAACACATTCATTCAAAAGAGAGATGAATAAAGGACAAGTGATCCACCTTCTACAAAATAATAATAATAATAAATTTCTTATAATGCGCTCTTCAAGGCCGGAGGCCTTCACAGAGCGCACGTTCGGCTGTGGGCTAAGATCAGGTGGGTGAGTAGGCAATCATGAACAGATGCGTTTACAGGAGTCTCTTGAACGTGGTAAGTGAGGCAGCAGATCTAATTTCGGCTGGAAGAGCATTACAAAGCTTGGGGGCACAGGCTGAGAAGGAGCGGTCGCCACTTGAGCAGAGGGACGAGCGAGGAGTATTCAGGAGAGAAGCATGATATGACCAAAAAGCCGAGGGGCGAGATGTTGGGAAAGGGCAGAGGAAAGGTAGGTTAGGGCCTTTTGGTGAAAGACCTTGAAAGTGTAGAGAAGAATCTTGAAATGAGAACGATACCTGACAAGTAACTAGTGCAGTTCCTGAAGCAGGGGCTTAGAAGGTGAGAAGCGAGAGCGAAGGAGGAGTAGTCGGGCAGCGTAGTTCTGGACTAGCTGAAGTTGATGTAGATAAGGAAGATGGTAGATTTACAAGAAGGGAGTTACAGTAATGAAAGCGGGAGGTAATGAAAGCGTGGACAGCAGTCTCAAGACTTTGGCGATCGAAGTGAGAGTGAATGCGGAAGTTACGAAGGAAACAAAGGGAAGATTTACTAATATTGTGGATTTAGAGCTTGAAGGAGAGATACTCATCAAACACACAACAACCCAGATTTGTAACAGATTCAGAGAAAGCGACAGTTTCCACCCAGAGGGAAGGAGGGAAAATGGGATTTAACTTTGCATACTAGAACGGGGGCATCAACCAGAAGAACCTTAGTTTTGGAGTGGTTAAGTTTGAGGAAGTTAGCCAAAGGCCAGTCTGAGATAGAAGAATGGGCAGATATGAGGTCACAGATTGAGTGGGCAATGGTCGAGGGGGAAGAGGAAATAAAAATTTGAGTGTCTTTGGCATAGAGGTGGAAGGATAGACCGAGATTACGTAGGAGGGAGCTAAGAGGGAATAAGTAGATAAGAAAGAACAAAGGGCCGAGGGCAAAGCCTTGAGGGACACCAAAGCGAGTGGGAGTAGGGTCAGAGGAGACATTGTTAATCCCCACAGATTGGATGCGAGACGAAAGGTAAGATGGAACCAGTCAAGAGCAATGTCAGAAATGCCAAAAAAAGAGTGGAGGCGATCAAGCAAGACGGAATGGTCAATAGTATCAAAGGAAGAGGAGAGGTCAAGTAGAATAAGGATGGAGGCACAACCCCGGTCAACAGCTCTACGTAAGCAATCAGTAACATTGAGTAGAGCAGTTTCGGTAGAGTGCCCAGCTTTAAAACCTGATTGGTAAGTCTCATCAATATTACAGGCAACGATGTGGGAATTAATGCGCGAAATAACTACTCTCTCAAGGACCTTAGAAAGGAAGGGAAGTTGCGAGATCGGGCGATAGCTAGCTTGGTCGGAATGGTTAAGCTTCGGCTTTTTAAGGATCGGACGGATTTTGGCACATTTGAAGGAAGAAAGGACAACACCAGTAGTAAGGGGGTATTGAACAGGTAGAGAAGCATTGGGAGTATTTCAGGAAATATTTGGATTAATATCTTGGGGGTAACGAGTCAAAAGGGGAGCCAAATTTTTTCGAGCGAGAGAGTAAGGCAGACAACTCAGAAGCGGTCACGGCAGGAAATACGTTAAGCGGTCGGGGGGGGGGAGATCAGAGGGAATGTGAAAGGCCAGGTCAGGCAGTAGTGGGAGGGAGGCACGAAGGTTGATGGCCTTATTTGCGAAGAATTTCGAGAGGATGGTGGGGTTGATGGGGGTGGGGACTTGGTGTGAGGAGGTAAGAGAAGAGAGCAGGCGAAAAACGGCGCGGGGGTCATTCTTATTGTCGGCTAGCAATTTATGCGAATGAGCTTCACCAGCAGATTTCAGTTTAGCCAAGTAGAGAGATGTCGCAAGACGGTAAGTGAGCGAAAGAGCAGTTGTATCTTTCCCACGGGAGCGAGCTTTACGAAGAGCTCTTTCCTGGGCATGTAAAGACTGTCTCGAGCGTAGAAGTTCCAGCGAGTACCATGGGGCGCGGTAACAGCGAGAGGACGAGGGAGGAATAATAGGGGAGTGGGCATTAAGGCAAGTTAGGAGGGATTGCTCCAAGGATGAGAGGATTTGGTCAGGGGGAGTAAATTAGAGGCAACATCATTTAGGAGGGATGGGATGTCAATGGAGGCTAGCCGTCGATGAGGTTTTAGAATGAGAGAAGGCTGAGAGGGAAAATAAGTGGGGTGAGACGTTGAAGTTAATAAGGCAATGGTCAGAAATAGCATTAGACAGGATAGAAGTGGTCAAGTTGGAAATTTGACAGTCGGAAATTACAAAGTCTAAAGTGTTACCATGGTAGTGTGTCGGAGAAGAAACGTGTTCAGTAAGAGAGAAGAGTTCAAGGATCTCAAGGAAGGCAGGTAGATTAGGGTTAGTGACTAGGAGGTTTAAGGCCCCCATGATCAGATGACCCAATGGAATAAAAAAGATAGTGAGAAGAAGAGAAGGTGCCAAAGGAAATTAATTAAGGCAAAATACACCATGGTCTTCACCAAAATTTGCATTAAGGAAAAGATTGCTACCCAACTACACTAATATATATATATATATATATATATATATATATATATATATATATATATATATATATATATATATATATATATATTAGACTACATATAATATACATTTCCATCTAACAGCAATTATTGAACGTATAATATCGATATTCTTTGTATTCTACAATTCTTTCTAATACGATGTCTTCTTCTCTTTGATCATTTTATAAATCAAATTGTTCTAGAAAAGCTCGATATTATTTACCCCTTGTCATCTGATGAATAAGATACATAGACAAAACAAACAATGAGAGTCTAAAATGTAACTTTGAACTCTGAACTCGGAATGAGTTAACGATAACAATTTTATTCATGTATACTAAGTTTTTTACGGACATAGACATCCTACTGGAACCATAGACATAGGCTATCAAAATAACACACAAAATATTTGTCTACAAATACTCCTAACAAATGCGAACTAGCAATGTGTAGACATTGCAATGTCTAAAATTAGATATAAAATCAGCATGGAATAAGTGTTCGAGTTCCATTAAATCCACCCAGAGGAGAGAGTGGTGGAGGGGCGGGTAGAACTAAGGTGTATTTGTAGATGGATCTCTCATGACGTCAAACCAATCAGGGACTCAAGTTGGGACCTCATTCTCTCCAAATATTCTATTAGCTCACTTAGTTTCCATGTCGTCTAAACCTCCTCATCGTCGAATAGCCTGTTTGTGAGGGTAGAGGGGTTGAAATTCTTATATGTCAAACCAATCATCGACTTTCTTACAAAAGTTAACTAACGACACCAAAATGGCGGAGTAAAAATGCAATGGGTAGGTGAAACATTTATTACGTCAAACCAACCAGCAAGTTGTCATCAAAAACATCGCTAAGGTCGCCGAGACGACATAGTAAAAAAATTCTGTATCCATATATAAAATTAAATCATAAGCTACTTTTCATCCATTTTAAGATTTCATTCTTTATATCTTCAATGTGTATTGACTTTCTAGAAATATACCTAATGTGAGAAAAAGTCGATGGTCAAAAAATGGAACATTTAAAAAGTGGGATACTTAAGGTGAAATGGGTTTTAAGTTTACTTCGCTCGCAAGTTCGGACGTCTCAAGGGAAGGGCTTTGAGGCTGGCTTCGCTCGCAGTTTCATACAAAATAGCTAACTCGGAGGAAGGAGTGGGGTATACAACTTAGATTGGTTTGGGGGTGGATCCCAAAAGACGTCGAACCAGTTAGCGCCTTTACTCGAAAAAAGGTCACTGAATTTGCTAATCAACGACTCTGTATTAATGTAACAAATTAGCGAACTTAGCGTTTGTGCTACAATACTATTACTCTTGTATACCAGGTGATGAGAGTTTCATGTATGTAGACCATGTGATAATATGTGTACGTATGTAGAATGCGTGATGAGATGTGTACGCATGTAGACCGCGTGGTATGATGTTTAAACATATTAACTGCCTGATGAGAGGTGTACGAATGTAGACCACGTGATGATATGTATATGCATGTAGGCTGCGTGATGAGAGCTGTGCGTATGTATACTACGTGATGAGAGGTGTACGTAAGTAGACCGTATGTTGTGAGGTTTACGCATGTGAGCTGCGTGTGCCGTCAACATTCATTTCCACTTTGTCCGAATGTGTTTTTGTGGTGTGTATTAGTGATTTAAGATTGTAAGAGGATGCCCCTCGAAGGACCACTGTGAGAAGAGGCCCCTCGAGCCACAGACCACGTGCTCTTTGCCGTGGGAATTTTAGAATCAACGAGAAGGAAGCTGTCTAGCGCTAAGTCTCCTGATCCGGCTATATTTACTTGAGCGAAACACACACATCGCTCTCCCTCCCCCGCGATAACGCCGAGTTCCGCCCTATGTCTCGCAAACATTTCCCCCCCCCCTCCCGCGCGAACGCGCGCGGATGAGCTCAACCCCATATCCTGAGCAAGCTTTGCTTTTCAACCCAAGCCCTTATCACGGAAGAAGTTTGCACAGACTCGCGTCGTGAATTCTTTTGGGACGGTTATGCCCTGGAGCTATCTAACGGACGAGCCACCAGGCTATTTAACCCTGCTTCTGACATTTCTCGAGGAAATTGAGAGTCTGCTAGTCCCTCTGTTCAGACTGTTTGTCTGTTTCCCGCAAAGTCTCGCAACCCGTGTTCGAGTCGTATCTCTTCGTTAAGATCTCACCTGCAGATCGCACTTCGTGAAGCTTTGGCTCCTGTTCAGAGGAAAGCTTATCGAGTCATCTTCTTCCCGGAGAACTATGCGGCCCACCTCCTCTCGCACTTCCCTTCAAGACTCCCGTTCCCCGTGTCTGAGACTGTCTGCAGTGCCGCAAAACAGTATCTCGCGTTTGCCTTTACATATTTCTAGAACAGAGAAATCTCATTCTTCTCTAAGAAGTACTCAGAGCCCCATGTACGAGTCCTCCTCGTCAGAACCTTCAATAGTGTCTCCTCAAAGACCTGTGCCGTTGGTCTTTCCCATCCGAACAACTCTAAGCTTCAAGGTAAAGCGATTTTGCTTGTTATCCAATGTTTACGCCCCTCGCTATTCGTCGCCTGGATCCCCTTTTTTTTAATTGACTCGCCGCTCAAACTTTTATAATATCCATTATTCGGATTAACGATAATTTTGCACTCCCCGCTTAACTCTGTCACATTGTAAATTGTCCTAATCTAATTAGCCATCCTTTTAAAGCATAATTTGTTCCCCTTTTTGTATATATATTGCCCCGTTTATTATTTATATTAAAATTATACTTGTGGGACCTTGATCTTTATATATCCTGGAACTGCAACTTGGCAAGACAGTAGATAAATCCCAGCGAATCGTAAATGCACTCATCGAGGAGGTGGCCTTCCATTCTTTTAATTGCTCCAAAGCCTATCACAGACGGCCTCATTTCGGCTATCTGCCCGTACAAGTGTACGCGTCCTTACACCGAAAGGGTCTATACAGGTATACCTCGACACATATATTTTACTTCATTGAGATCTTTGGCAGTAGAATCATTTTCGAGATCAAGGAATTCGTCGTGAACATCATTGAGAATGGTAGTAATATCAAGCGTGCCAGTGAATGGATTTCTTCCTCCTCGAATTTTGGAGAGTACATTTTAAGTTCACTTTCTAAGGATCTCATATGATGAGTAATTTCAGTTTTAAGTAATGTTCCAAGCAGACGATCTTCTTCATTTTCGTCAAGAACATTTGAAAGGTCTTGAAACATGGCAACATTGCCGGCACTGACTTTCCTTTGCAAATTCTAAAGCTCACCATGACCCAACTAAATTCTTGCTATGGCTTCCTTGGGGGGCATTAGCCCCCATTTCGAGAACCACTAATCTATCATTCTATCGGGCAGTGTCATTCGTATTTAAATTTTGCCTTAAAAAGCAACACTTTCATCATTGTTTACTATATGAGTTTTGAAGGTTAGCACTGCTTCGAGGTAATGAAAAAGAGTTGCAGAGGGCCTATTTTTGCAGTGATGGAATTTAAAGTCCACCTGTGGTTAAAATAACTTCAAACAGTGATTGTGACGTCTTCCATTGGGCCAGGTCAGTTAAACCCCCTTTTTTGTTATCTATTTTGTGAGATAATTATGTATTTACCGCTCTCTTTCGTCAGCTAATTCTGGTTTGTCCGTTCTATTTTGTATGTTAATCTGTTTTTCCTTTTGATTTCATTAATTAATTCTATGTAAGTAGTTTTAGTCTCTGTATTTTGTCAATTAATTAATTTTGTCCTATTTGTTTGTCCTTTCTATTTTATCCGTTATTTTACTTTTTTGCATGTAAATCTGTTGGTTAATTCTGTTTTCCCTTTTTAACTTGCCACTTATTCTCTATTTCCCTTTTCTATTTTGACGATTATTTGTCTTTTTTGCTCTTTCTATTTTGTCAGTTAATTCTATTTATTTGTCCTTTTTTACTTTGTTAATTAATTCTGTTTGTTTGTTTTTCATTCTGTTTTATTATTTAATTCTATTGGGTTTTGCCTTTCTATTATGTAAGTGAAATCTTTTTTTCATCCTTTAATTTTGGATTTTTTTTACTATTAATTATTTTTAATTGTTTTATATCCTACTTTGTTGGTTAAATCTGATTTTATTTCTATATTTTCAGTTAATTCTGTTTTTATTTCTATTTTATTAGTTAACTTTGTTATTCCTCTATATTTTATCAGTTAATTCTGTTTCTCGTTTAGAATTTGTCTGTTACTCTGCTTTTTTTCATTTTTATTTGTCAGTTAATTATATTTTGTGAGTTAATCCATTTTCTTTTCCTTACTATTATGGCATTTAGTTCTAGGTAGGTTTAGTCTATCAATTTTTTCAGATAATCTTTTATGTCATTTAATTCTTGGGCTTTTCTCTTTTTGATTTGGTCAGTTAATTCACTTTTTTTACCTTCACAATTTGGGAATTATTTTGTTTTTCTCTTTCTATTTATTGTGTTTTTGTCCTGACTATTTTGTCAGTTCATTGTTTTTTCCTCCTTTCTATATTGTTGGTTAATTCTATCTTTAGCTCTTTCTTTTTATCAGGTATTTATGCTGTTACCATATCTATTTTTCTGTTTATTCTTTTTTCTTTCTCTTTGTTCAATTAATTCTGAGGAGGGCTCTTCATTTCCATTGCGTCAGTTAATTCTGTTTTTGCCTCTTCAGTCAGTTAATTCTATCTTTTCATTATTATTTCATCTGATATTCTATGTTTTATCCATTTTGTTTTTTCAGTTAATTTAGTTTTATGTGCAAACTTTCTATTTTGTCCATTAATTTTGATTTAGTATTTTCCATTTTAACAGATTATTGTTTTTTCTACTTTCTATTTTGTCAGTTAATTATTTTCTTACCTTTACCTTCATATTTTTTCAATTAATTCTGGGCTTTTACTCCTTTCTATTTTGTAACGTAATCGTGTTTTTGTCCTTAATATTTTTTAAGGTAATTCTTTATTGTCGTTTCTATTTTACCATTTAATTGTTTTTATCCTTTCTATTTTCTCCGTTACTTTTTCTTTTCTATTTTTCACTTCATTTTGAAAGGTTTTATCCTCTCTATTTTATCAGATAATTCTGTCTAGGTTTTTATTCTCTCTATTTTGAGTTCATTGAGGGGGGGGGATCCATTTTCATCAGTAAATTATGTTTTTTTTCCGTCTATTTGTTATTTATTTTCTGTTAATTCTGTTTGTTTCTTTACTATTCTGTCATTACTTCTGTTATCTTTTCTTTTCTATTGTTGTCAGTTAAGTATTCTATTTTTTCTATTCTATTTTTTAGTTTAGTCTCTCTTTTGTCTTTTCTCCTTTGTCAGTTATTTCTATTTTTTATACTTTATATTTTATAAGTTAATAATGTTTTTTATTTTTCTATTTTTTCAGATAATTCTGCTTTTTGTGGTTTCTATTTTTTTCTGTTACTTCTGTTAGGTCTTCCATAATTTATCAGTTAATTCTGTTTTCTCTTCTATATTTTTGACTTGTCTTTTATTTCTTCTCTATTGTGAGAATTAATTGATTTTGATCCTTTATATTTTATTAGTTAATTATATGTTGTGTCAATTTTCACAATTTTTCCCCTCTATATTTTTCTAATTTGTCAATTAATTCTATTTCTTTAACTTTATGGCACTAAATTCGAAATAGCAATACTCTCGTGTGACTAACGAATATAGTTGAGGAGAGAATATTCTGTTCCTTCTTGGTACAAAGGAAGGGGTGTAAGGTAAGGCCGGGTACCTCTGCTGTACCTATAGGATCGCGTGACTACCAGGCCCCTGGAGGCAGAGTGGGCTTCTGCCTTATCTGTGGGGGTTTGGGATGCGGGGGATTCTTGCGTAATAATAATTTTATGTCTACTTCTTCCTGGAGGTTAGGAACTAGTAGTTAAGAAGATTGAAGGAAGTTTGCCTTGGGGCCTTTTGTTATCGTAAATTTGGCAAATTATTCTTTTTATTCTATTTATCAACCCTCTTTTATTATTCCTTCATTCTCCTTCCAGGAAAGGATAATGTACTCGTTGGTTATACGAGTTGCGTTTTTTCATCGCACTGCCCAGCTTTAGTGGGCTGCCTCATCCTTAAATGAATATTATTGGGAAAAAATCAGTTCGAAACTTTTCATTTAACCGTTTGCCACTAAAATGTGTTCGGCGCATATCAACGCTTGAAAATGCAACCATATGGAAGGGAATATAATTAACGTCTTCAAACTGGTAGGAATATTAACCACTCACTCTACTTTTTTCAGATAAAATATCGAATCCAGAGGGAAAAAAAATAATGGCAAGCGCTTTCTTTTTTATTTAAAAAGACTCTTTGAGGGAATCACCCCCCCCCCTCCTTTCCTCCGTGATATAAGGGCAAATTGCTTTGAATCACATTTTGGCTGACGGTGGTTTACCTCGTTGGTCCCTCGTTAGTTTTAAATGTTTTCTCCAATGAAGGATTGGAAAGAGAAACGAGCGGGAAAAGAAATAAAATATTAATAAAAATCAATAAAATATAAATTAAAAAATAAATTAAATATAATTTTAAAATAAGAGTGACTAATTCTGCAATAGTAAACGTTAACAATCGTTATATTACAAATTATCAAACTTCAACTACAACAATTTACCATTCGTTTCGGTCTTCGAACATCATGGCCTCTAAAATTACCTCCTTAAGGAAACATTTGCTTCAATCCTCTTTGTGAGGACTAACAAAACCTATTAACCCAGGAACAAGGACACTAAAATGGCGACTGAAATTATGGATGAAAAATAGTGGATGAAAATAATTTCTCTTTTATAAAAAACTGCTGCAGAAATCGATGTGTATAAATTTTTCGATCGGAGAAAATCAAAGACTTTTATAAAAATGATCAATTGAGGCGGAATTTTTGGACCATTAATAATTTGGGGAGTAATGACCTCCGTCGCTCTAAATGAGTAGCTGTCGTAGAACTCAAAGAAAGCTGCTGCACACATTCGGACACATTTCTCCGTCTGCTAAGTAAGGACTAATGTCGTCGTTACAACCTTTTATTTCCAACTCTCGCATTTCTTTATTACGGACTTGGGTAGAGAACAAAAGCGCCACAAGGGCGACATCGGAATGATTTAAAGGAGGAAAGGGGATTTTATTTCTTATATAAATTCGAAAGGAAAATCACTGGTTCGTTTCAGCTTGACATCTTTTGAGATGAGATTTGTAAAGTAATGTATTGAAAGGAGGGAAAATGTTCAGAAGGTGCATATAGGCTACAGTGGGTAATTTGTCGCCTAACTTCAATATAAAAGAAAATAACAGAGTTAATTTATGCAGATTTATTTACCAAAAAATTACATGTTAAAGAAATGAAGGATTTTCTTTTCATTTCATTAAGTTAAATCTCCGTCGGCCTCAAACACGGTCTCCAGGTGGCGTTGCCCCCTGCTGAGGCCCTGTTTAGATGGGTGAAAACTCCGGTGATCTTGGACCTAAGCTCTCCTTTGGCGGCATCTGAGGACTCGGTGGTCTTACTCTCAACCAGACTCCACACATAATACTCAAGGTCAAATGAGGGGTCTGATAGCCAAGACTGAGGGGGGTCCTCTTGCTCGTGTTGCATGGTGCAGAGTCCTGCTGCCAAACGTACGGCTTCCCAGCGGCCATCTCCTGTATCCAGGGCAACACCAACTCCTCAAGGTACTTCCTCTTAGCACTCTGGGAGGATAAACGCTACCGATCACCCCTAGTACCATGATATGGACTGGGAACTTTATCTTCATTACTCTCTCTACATCGGTGAGGGAGAGAGCTGGTAGAAATTCGTGAGAAGAACCAAAGCATGCGAGGCTTGAGGGGATGCTTTAGTTTGTTCGAGAGCTTCGTAGCACCTTCCTTCCGCTTGTCCTTCATCGTCTGCAACAGAAACTGGCCCTTTCTCATCTTGTATGAGTATTGGCGGATGTCTTCATGCACCAACTGCCTGATGTGAGACTCTGACACTCCCTTGTTCCTCGCTATGGACCTCATTGAATTGTTGGGATCGTTGTCAATGATGGGGTGAATCCCTGGGACAAATTCGGGGATTCTTTTTGTATCAAAACGCTAAGAGTGAGGTTTCCCAGCGACCGTTGCCTCCGAGTGACAACCTGACTCATCCACCTCTTTGTCGAGCCTCTGTACCGTCCTCAGACAGACACCCAAACAGAAGTGAGTCTACTATGATATGAACAAATGTGAGGCGACGCCAGACAACACGCATGGGCGGAATTCAGAATAGCCAGCGGCGATTAAAAGACAATGGAAAATAAGATGGCATAAGAAAAAGATTTAATTCTCCTTTTCTTATTCATCTTATTTTAAATTCCCCTTTTCTCATTCTTACCTTCAATTCTCCTTTTCTTATTTTTTCTTTAAATTCTCCTTTTGTTCGTTCTTTCAATCCTCTATTTCTTATTTTTTCTTCATTTCAATTCTCCTGTTCTTATTCTTTCTCTTAATTCTTCTAATTTATTCTTTTTTTCTTTCAATTTTCCTTTTTTATTATTTTTTTCTTTAAATTCTAATTTTCTTATTCTTTCTTTCAATTTTATTTTTCATAGCCTAGTTTCTTTCTTTCTTTTCTCCTTTCCTATCTTTTTTCTTTCAATTCTCTTTTGTTTTAATTCAATTCATTACTCCTACCTTATTTTTTACTTTTCATCTCTCATTTTCTCATTCTTTCTTTATCTCAATTATCATCTTCTTATTTTTTTTTACTTTAAATTATCCTTTTCTTATTCATTGTTTATTTGAATTCTCCTTTCCTTATTCTGTATTTGTTTCAAGTCTTCTTTCCTCATCCTTTAACTTCTCATTTAAAATTCTTTCATTCTTTAATTCTTCCTTTTTTGATTCTTCATTTAATTCTCTTTTTCTTATCTTATTTAATAATTTCAATATTCTCCTTTTCTAATTCTCTCTTTCAATTCTCCTCATATTATTCTTACTTTCTTTAAATCTTACTTCATAATTCTCCTTTCTTATATTTCATTTCATATTCTTTCCTTCTTTTAATTCTCTTTTTCAAAAAAATAATTGAAAGAAATTAAGAATAAGAAACAGAGAATTTAAATATATATGTATATATATATAAGAAAAGAGAATTCAAAGAAAGAATGTGTAAGAAAGTGAAAATTGAGAGAAAAAATATAAGAAAAGGAGAATTGAATAAAGTTAAGAAAGGAAAAGGTAAAATTGAGATAGAGACAATAAGATAAGGAAGATTAAGATAAATAAAGATTAAGAAAATGAGAATTGAAAGAAAGAATTAAATGAAATAGAGAATAAAAAGTTTGAATTTGAATAAAAATATAAGGAAAGGTGAAATAAATAAAAGAAAGACTATGGAAAAAAGGATTGAAATGGATAAATTAGAAGAAATCACGAATGAAAGAAAGTAAGAATAAGAAAAGTAGAATTCAGAAAAAGAAAGAAAGAAAGAAAGAGAAAAGTAAAATTGATATTAGACAGAATAAGAAAAGGGGAATTAAGAGAAATAAAGTGTAGGAAAAGGACAACTGAAAGAATAGAAATGGAGACTTGAATAAAGAATAAGAAAAGGGGAATGAAGAAAGAATCAGCAAGGAGCCTTGAAAGAAAGAATAAGAAAGAACTGAACGAACAAGAATGAATAAGAAAAGTAGAATTGAAATAACAGAAAATAAAAAAAGGAGAATTGACAAGAAAAAAAGAATGTCAATAGTTGAATTAAAAGAGAAGAACAAGAAAAAGATAATTGAAAGAAAAGAAAAATAAGAGGAGAATTTAAAGAAATAAAAAAAAGGAATGGAATTCTTGAAGAACGAATACAAAGACGAGAAATTTAAAAAAGAAAAAATAAGAAAAGAAGACTTAAGAGAAAAAATAATAAGAAAAGGAATAAGGAAAAGGAATAATAAGAACGGGAGAAACGAAGGAAGAGAAGAATAAGAAAAATACATCTGACAAAAAAATAAGTTAGGAGAATTGAAAAAAGAGGAATAACAAAAGTAGAATTTAGGGAAATTAATAATATGAAAGGGGAATAAAAAGAAAGCATGAATAAGAAAAGGAGAAATTAACGAAAGAAGGAATAAGAAAAGTAAACTTGAAAGTATGAAAGAATAAGAAAAGGAAAATTGAAAGAAAGAAAGATTAAGAAAAGAAGAATTGTAAAAAACAAACTTAATTTGAAAGAGGTAATAAAAATGAGAATTGAAGAAAGGCTTGAATGAGAATTGATGAAAGAATAAGAAAAGGAGAATTGAAAGAAACCAGAATAAAAAAATAGAATTGAAGAAAGAATAATAAAAGGAGTCTTGAAAGAAGGAATAACAAATGAGAAAAACAAGTAAGGGAGAATTGGAAGGAATACAAATAAAAAGCATATAATTAACAAAGTAAAGAATAAGAAAATGAAATTGAAAAGGAACAAAGAATAAGAAAATGGGAATTGAAATGAAGAGATAAAAAAATGGAAACTTGAAATAAAGAAAGAAGAAAAAAGGAGATTTGAGAGAAAGAACGAGATTACCGAGATTACCGCGATACAGGCGTGCAGGGGCCAACCGACCCACTCGAAGCAACCTTAAAGTTTTGCGAATTTTTATGAGTCATGATGACAATTTTTTATTCTCCTCTATTACCCCACAATTTTCGAAATACTTGTCTAAACGATTTTTACATATATTCAATGATTCACTTCCCACCACTTTAGCTGGCAATCTGTTCCACTTGTCTATGACTCTAACCGTTATTTCCGTGGGTATTGTTCCCTTCACTGAAGGTAAAGAGGCGCCCAAAATCTAGCCTATCGTAACCTTTCAGTATTTTAAAAATTTCGATCAAATCTCCCCTTAGTCTTCGCTCTTTAAGAGATGGTAATTTCAGCTGTCTCAATCTTTCTTCATACTCTAAACAGCGGAGCTCTGAAACCAATTTAGTTGCTCTTCTCTGCACCCTCTCCATCCTGTCAATATCCCTGACGTAAAAGGGTGACCTAAATTGAATGGCATATTCGAGATGAGGTCGAACCAAGGATTTATAAAGTGGGACTATTACGTCATGAGATTTATAATCGAAATTACGCGAGATGAAACGCAGAACCTTATTCGCTCTCTTTGACGCCTGCATACACATCTCAGCGGGCTTGAGATCCTTAGTTATAAAGACACCCAAGTCCCGCTCCTTCTCCACAGAATCTAGATTTATCCTGCTCATATTATACTGAAATATTTTATTAAAATAACCCATGTGCTCGACTTTACATTTTTCGACATTAAAATTCATCTGCCATTTCTCTATCCATTGAATAAGCTTTTCTAAGTCTTCCTGTAAGGATGCCCTATCCTCATCTGTAAGTGCGCTTCCCATCAGCTTTGTATCGTACGCGAATTTAATTAACCTACTTTTTAACCCTTCATCAAGGTCATCAATGAAAATGAGAAAAAAAACTGGAGTTGAGAAATAAAGAATAAGAAAGGAGAAATGAATTAGAATAAGACAAAAATAGAATTGAAAGAAATAAAGGATAAAAGAGAAACGAGAGAAAAACAAATGAAAAGAGAATTGAAAGAAAGAAGAAATGAGAAAATGAGAATAAAATAAAGATCAGAAGGGAAAATTAAAGAAAGCAAGAATAAAAGAGTAGAATTGAGAAAAAACAAAAAAATAAAAGAAAAAGGAATTGAAAAAAAAGAAAAGAAAAACTCCAAGAAAGAAAAAATAAGAAAGGATTATGGAAAGTAAGAAATGAAAAGTAAAGGAGATTGAAATAAAAATAAAAAGTGAGAATTTAATTAAAGAAAGAAAAGATAAAAGGAATTGTAAGGAAAATTAAAAGAAAAAATAAGAGAAGTAGAATTAAATTTGAAACATAATAGAAAAAGAAGAATTGAAACAAATACAAAGGAAAAGGAAAACTTAAAATAGAGAAAAAAATAAAAGGAGATTTAAAAGAAAAGAAGAATAAGAAAAAAGAATTTAAAGAAAGAAATAATAATAATTAAGGAGAAGTAAAGAAAGATAATCAGAGGAGAATTAAAAAAATGAAGAAATAAATAAGAGGAAAAGATAATTGAAAGTAATGAAGAATTGAAAGAAAGAATAAGAAAAGTTAATTGAAAGAAAGGAAGAATACGAAAAATGAATTTTAATGAAACAATAAATAAGAAAAGGAGAATTGGAAGAAAGCATAAGGAAAAAGGAATTAAAAATAAGAAATAGAAAATTATACAAGGAGAATGGAAAGGAATAAGGAATAAGAAAACCAGAATTGAAAGAATAGATTAAGAAAAGTCTGATTGAGAGAAAGAATAAGAAGCGCAGAATTGAAAGAAAGAATAATAGAATTTAAATTAAAAGAACGAAATAATGAAAAAAGTGTAATTGAAAGAAAGAAAGATTATCAAATGGAGAATAGAAAGAAAGAATAAAAACGAGGAATTATAAGAAATAACACATATCTACGGTTGTACCTTCATATCATGTAATTTATATCTCTGACTGTACCTTCGGAAATTAAATTTGCTAATATGCATCCTGCTTCACACTTAAATATGTGATAGCAACGATCTCTTCTCTCCCGCATACAGCTTCTGCTAGTGTTGAGAGAAAACCTAGTTACAGGAAAGCCAGAAAGTAATTGAATATGGAAAACACATTTAGACCCATGCTCTACAACGAGTAATAACTGACATCATTTAGGGAAGGGAGAGCTCCGACCTTTATGGGTAAAAACTGATTTTGTAAAATGATATTCCTTCATGCTCCTACTAGATTACATTTAAACCCGAATTGTACTGACGTTTTTTTGACTACTCGGTCTGGTAGGCAATTCCATTTCTGAGTAATTTTAGAACTAAAAATATTCGCGCTATGCCACTGGTTAATCAATTTTTGACTAATTTATATCCATGTGAACGGATATTTACTTTATAATCTAATTTGAATAATGGCAAGTAATACGTGTTTGAAAAACTTTTTAAGATTTTAGACGGCAAAGTCTTTCTTCATATAGTTTGTTCCTAAGTTTGAGTATCGGTTTAGTCAGGTGCTGCGTTCTAGTATTTCTGACATTTTTTTCATTTTTGCTAAGACCCAGAGAACAGAACTGAACCGCATACTCTAGATGTGTTCAAACTAATATAAGAGTAAGATTATGTCTCTAGTCTTATAGGAATAAATTCCATTTGCGTTTTTAGTGGTTTCCACGCATTGCTTGGACCCTTTAAAGTCATTTGAAATTATGACTCGAAGATCCTTTTTCACGTCGACGGATACCAAAGGTTCGTCACTCATATGATAATTTTTTTATAGGTTTAATGAATCCTACGTGCATAACTTTACATTTACGTATGTAAAACTTCCTTTGCTATTTGCCTGCTCACTCGACAATTTAGTTATTTCGCTGAAGTACCCCGAAATAGCATCTAGCTGCAGTATTATTTCTTATCTTAGTGTCGTCGGGGAAGTTGAAATTTTTTTATTTAGTCCGTTATCGAGGTCGTTTATATATTTTATATACAATAATGGGCCGAGAACTGACCCATGGTAGACCCCACTGGTAACTTGAGCGAGTCCGCGTTTATCTCATTTATGATTACCCTCTGTGAGCAATTGGACCGAGTGTTTAATCCGCTTAAAAAGCTTCCCACTATTCCGTGGACTTTTATTTTACGTAAGAGCCTCTCATGCGGTACTGTATCTAACGCTTTTTTAAAGTCGAAGTAAATTATGTCTACTGCTTTGCTATTGTCGTAGATATAGGGTTGAATAAAGAGAGGATATTTGTTAACCACGATCTCCCTTTTCTAAAACCATGTTGATTTTCTGAGATTAGGTTATTTGGCCCAAGGTGAGCTACCAACTTCTATCTAATTATCGATTATAAAACTTTACCAACTACTGACTTAGGGCTGATATGACATAACTTCTGGGATCGGATTTGTCCTTCTTCTCAAAGATTGGCGTGATATTAACTCGCTGGAACTCAACTTAGACTATCCCCTCAGATAAAGAAAAATTCAAAATAATGCTCAGTGGTTTTACTAGTTCGTTTATTAATTGCTAAAGGTATGTCTGACCCGGCTACATTCGATTGTTTTATTTTATTTATGTATATACATAGTAATTTCGCATTCTCTTACGCGCACTTCAGAGAGCATTCTATTTTTCTTAAAAACTATCTCCTGACTTAATCAATTTAATTGTGTGATGTCCTCAACAGTAAATACGCTTACGAAATAATCGTTTAGTATTTTAACAGTTTATTCCACGCTATCTGATAGAGGTCACTCTTTACTCATTTGCTTTCCTATACATACACTCCCTGGTTGGCTTTCCGCTATTTTTGTATGCATAGAACCTTTTTAGTTCGATTTTCTAATAGCTTTCTCTAGTATTCTTTGTAATGTAACCTGTTCGATTTGACTCCCTAACGTAGTTTTTTTTCTACTATGTACCGTCTATTTCACTCCCGTATAGTTTAAAATTTCAGATGTCAACCGCAGTGCCCTGCATTGATTACCTTTTTTATATGTTTCATTAACTCTGAGTCTACTCTTAGCATTACTCGCAGAAACTCTAAATACATATCATGTGCGGACATATTTAAAAATGAGCTATCACAATCGTGGGTCAGGATACGATCCCCAAAACAAGCCAAAGTTACACGTTCCAAATAACGGAACAATTTCTTAGCTGTCATTTATGGGTACGATGGCCCTTATATAGAATCTAATCGTGTTGCGGTGGCTATTTCAAAGTGGTTCCCCAATTTTGTACTAAATTTTCGTCTGTCATTAGAACTAGATTGAGGATATTTTGGTCTCTCGTTGTTTCCTCAACTTTAGGAAATAAAGTTTAGCTCTCATGAATTTTAACAGTTTTTTACCCTCTTTATCGTGTGCGCATGTTACATAGTCGATGTTTGGGAAGTTGAAATCACGGCATATGTTTCTCACTTTTCTTTTAATAACAGAGGAGAGAGAATTAAACAGCTTCCTATCCTCTTCTTCGATTAAGGTTTAAAATGTTAATCCTAGCGTTGCCCATTAAAATTTCCGTTTCCATATCTTGATTATTTAGGTCAACCCAAAATGAGGTTATATCCTATCTTGTTTGTAGAAACTGTAAACTTCAATGACAAATACTCCTATAAAGTCTCTTTGAAAAGTATTAATCCATGTTGTTTTTGTAATTAAAATTATCTGACTAACTGTTTAAGTTTAGGCAATTTATTTATGATGCTTTGTGCGTTCGTGTAGAAACAATTTAGTTTATCTCTTAAGCTGACATGAACATTTCTCGAAGGCCTAAATCGTTTTCATTCTTTTCATGGATCTGAGCTGAGCCTAGGGGGCAAATGATTTTGGGGCCATAAAGATAGCGTATGCTTTTATCTATTTACCTTCCCAACTTAGAACCCCCACTTCACTAAAATGAATGGCATCTTTTTGAAAAGGATGGATGGTTTTGAAAACTCTCCATAAGTTAAAGAACTTAGCCCCCATTACTTGACATAAACGTTTTAGTCATTCAATAGTGTAAATTGACTTTGATTGCATTCTCAGACTCAATTACACCTACTCTACTCGTTTAGGTTTAAGCGGATCTTACAAGGGCATTGTAGATCTTCTTCTTGTTGCTTTCACGTAGATTTCTGAAGCTATATAGAGTTCTGACAGCGGACGAGGCTCGAGAAATTCTTTCTTCGACGTGCTTTTTGTACCCGGTAGAGGTGATTTTCATACCGAGTACATTGCATTCGTTGGTGTAGGGGTATCGCGTATCCCCCACACGCACGTCTGCCCTTAAGGTGCGTCCGATGGGGGCCACCTTGAATTTCTCTTGGTTTGTTCTTATCTTCCACTGAGCCTCGTAGTTGTTAAGGTTCGCGATTTCCAACGCTGTCATGCGAGCTTGCCACGGCGCATTCCTCCATGGGGATACAATTATCTGGCTGAAATCATCGGCGTATTGAATATTGAGGGAATTGGGGTACACAGGGGCTGGGACGTCCGCGGTGTATATCGATTAAAGGGTGGGGGACAGACCAAGTTGTCAATCTCTCTTTTATATTAAGGATGCCCGATTTGGATGCTCTCTGTTCCCTCCTTAATTAGGGTTAACAAAGCGAATGAGTTTAAGCAAAGAAGTTCAAAATAGTTTGAAGGCTCGTTGCTCAAGTTCCGTTTTTGACCAGCCAGAATTGTGATTCCGGGTGTCCATATGAATCCAAGACGCGCTTGTACGGCTTGACCTCCAGCTTTGAATGCGATTTTCCTCCTTCAAAGTTCAAAAAGGGATGCCAGAAAATTGTTTGGCAGCTCCTTTATCTTATGGTTTGTTGCTGCAACGTCCCTCCTTATAGAGTTTACTTCGATCCTAAGTTCATTTATCGCGTTTGCCATTTTTACCTCAAATGTTATAAGGGCCAATGGATACGTATATTTTCTTATTAATCGTACATTATCTTGGATTTTAATTATAAATATATATATATATATATATATAATAGAAAAAATGGAGACCCACGAGTAGATGGGAAACATCATTTATTTCCTCTCAGACGTTTCGTTCCAAACATTGGAACATCTTCAGTGATTCTATTAACGTAAAGTAAAGCCACTTAATTTAGGAACGTACTTCACAAAACAAAAACTAGAATAATAAAAACACTAAAAAAACAACAAGCTTAGGGCAATTAAGATAAAGCCAAAGAATCGAGACTAAAGTGAAAATATGACAAAGTAAAAATTAAAACATTAAAATATTAAAAGAACCGAATACGTGAATGATATACACATTACCTTAATCATATAGTCGTTCCAGGACAAGAATGAAAAGGTGAACCACAAAGAAGCATGAAAATGACTTGGTAAGTTGTAAGGTTATGGGCTACGTAGGGGAAAAGAGGGATCAGACTCGTTAAGTGTTGGTTTAGTTTTTTTAATATAAAGCGACT
This sequence comes from Ceratothoa steindachneri, assembly GCA_963969495.1. Lineage (NCBI taxonomy): Eukaryota > Metazoa > Arthropoda > Malacostraca > Isopoda > Cymothoidae > Ceratothoa > Ceratothoa steindachneri. The sequence goes on from OZ018327.1 coordinate 127,944,101, forward strand.
CGAGTATTTTTAATAAATTGACTGAAGGAGCCCCAGAGAGAATGTAGTTAAGGATCTTTGAGTTCTATGGGATAATCCAAGATGTTTATTGACCCTCTGTTTAAGATGTAAGCTAGTCTGGCCTACGTCGCAGGCATTGTCGCCGGAACACTTGAATTGATATACAACATCGGATCTCAACATCGGATCAATACGGTCTTTATAGTTGAAGAAAGAACCCAAAGAATTATGATTAACAGATACCAAGTTGAACTGTCAGTGCGGTAGAAGACTTTGCAAGGTTTTGTTAAGAGTACCGCCCAAAGAAGAAGTAGAGTGACCAATAAATGGGAGCTTAATAAAAATACGGTGTTTTGAAACAGTGGTGTATATGGGGGTAGGCAGATATAATTTATCTAAGAAAGTTTTGTATACTTGTCGAATAGGTGTATAGTAAACATGTTAAATGAAAAATATGTTCCAAGAAAACTTATTTTTTGTGAAAGTCCGTCCAACCTGAGCAAATTCTGAAGGTTCTAAATATTTTTATCTTAATACTTGCTATTTTAAATATACTCGTATGTTGCGTGGAACTGAAATAATTAGTCCCTAGAAGGGAGGTCGTGGGGTTTTTATAGACGGAAGTTTTTAATTTTCCTTAGTAAATAAAATTGATTGTAGAAAATACAGTGTTCCTTTTTCGTGAGATTCTGTACCTTCAACACGATGGGATGGCCATGGACCATCCCATCATTAAGGAACTGTCCCGTTGAATATAAAGCGTTAGTGTTTAAAAGATAGGTTGACAACTGCTTCCTCATTTTTAAATACAAAGACCATGCCTATTTATTTTTTAACTACTTAAATCAACAACACCCTAATATTCAATTTTCAATGGAAGCAGAAACAAACAATAAAATCTCTTTTCTTGACGTCATAGTTACAAAAATTTGTCTCTAAATTTAGTACCTCAGTCTACAGAAAACCTACTACCACCAAGCTTGGCACCCAGTTCTTCAGTTGATCCCCTACACATTTCAAACTTGACAGCATCAAAAACTGTATACATAGAGCAAGGCAAATCTGTTTAAATTTGTTTTTTTCTTTAATCCTGAAATAGAATATCTTAGGAACTTTTTTCATTTCAATTTCTTCCCAGACCACTTATTTGCCAGCTTAACCTCTAATTTCTTAGCCAAAAGGTTCTCCTCACCAAACTCAACAAATAACAGTCTCTAAACAAAAAATATTCTTGAAACTACTATATCTTCAACATTTTACCACTAAATTCATAAAATTTTACTCTCCATTCTTAAGAAGTACTTTCCTCAATGCCAGTTCTTTCCTATTAATTCTAATCCTCTTTCTATCAATTCTTTCTTTTGACACAAGGAATCACTCCCATCATGCTTGCGATCCTCTATTATTTATAAATTTACGTGTGCGACCTGCCAAAGTCACTATGTAGGCCAAACTAGTCTAAAATAAAGATGTATGATTGCTAAGCATATAAGAGCGTCATATAGAACTAACATTCTTGTCTCTAAATCTGAACACTCTTCAATAAGAGAACACTTTCAAAATCTTAACCACCTGCTCGACCCTGATTCTTTTAGTTTATTATCTTCCGCTTTCTCCTGTCTGGAATTAAAAATTCTGGAATCACTTTTCATAAAAAAATAAACCCAGAACTTAACGATTATTCATCCCCCCTCAAATTGTTCACTATATGGGCAAATAAGGAAGCATACAACCAACCGTATCCCCCTACATAGTTTTCCTCTTGGCTAATTCCAGCCATAGTAATCAGTTGATATTATCAGCTCCAATGAAATAAGGCTAGTTTCTGTCTAAAACATTTTCATTTTCGCTTTTTATTCTCTGTGTTTATTTTTAAAAGAATTGCCCCCTTTGTATCCAAATGATGATGATGATCATCATCATCACTAACTCTATAATTTAATAAGGGGATTTCTTTGAGTATTTGAATAATAATTTCATCTTAGTTTGGTTATGACTTATGTTTTTTATCAAAGTTATTTCTAATTCTTTTATAATATCAAAAAAAAATGGTGAAGTTCAGAAATAAATATAAGTATCAAAATTTTTTGAATTTTTTAAAACTCAAAGAATTACAAATGGTGAAGTTCAGAAAAGTTATTTTTATATATATTTTTCTATAACTTAATATTTTAGCAACGTGATATTTTGAAAGAGCGGAAATTTAGTTTAGAGTTCCTTTTTAAAATTATTATAATTGGCGAAGTTCAGAAAATTTATAAGACCGTCAGGACTAATATCATCCCTTGACGTAGAAAGCCTGTTTGCGAACGTGCCTATCGCTCAGAATATCGACATCATTATAAAAAACGTGTCTCCTACAATGTCTCCTCCAAATCTTGACCAAAACATCTTAAGGAGCCTGTTACGTTCATGCACAACAGAGGCGCCGTTCAGGACACCGGACGGTAATCTATACACGCAAGTGAATGGAGTGGCTATGGGGTCACCCTTAGGGCCGGCCTTCACCAACTATTTCATGTAAAATAAGCCACACACATATTGCCGATACCTAGATGACATCTACATCAACGTCCAAAACGAAAAACATCTGGTTAACATCAAGCAGCATTTTGAGGAGAACACCGTGCTAAAATTCACTTATGAATTAAGCACGGGCAATAAACTCCCTTTCTTGGATGTTGAGGTTCATAACCTCAATGGCAACTACATCACTAAAGTACATAGGAAAAGTACGGACATGGGAAGATGCCTCAATGCGGAGAGTGAATGCCCAGAAAGGTATAAAATAAGCGTAATTGGCTCATACATCCACCGAGCTTATAAATGCTGCTGTTCGTGGGAACTTTTCCACCAAGAGATTGCACGAGTAAAACAAATACTCGTGAATAATGGTTTTCCAAACAATTATTTTTAAATAACCATTACAAACATGCGGATAAAACTGAAAGTAATCATGGAGAAGTCAACAACATCAAAGTGTATTAAAGAAACCAGATGTTCACGGCCTATAAAATAGATGAAAAAAAAAACATCAAGGAGATTATTAACCGTAATATTAAGGTTAAAAATTAAATGGATAAAATCCAACTCATCATTTATTATAAAACAAAAAGAGCCAGCATTCTCCTGATGAAAAATAACATCTGCCTAAACTCCTCGAATTTCAAGTCAACCAACATAGCTTACGAGTTCATCTGTCCCAATAAAGACTGTAAGCTTTATAAAAACTCTAAATATATTGGCATGACAACCACTACACTTTCGAGACGTTTAACAATTCATCTACAAAGAGGAGGGCCTAAGAATCATTTGGAGTGTCCATAATATCAACCTAACTAGAGATATGCTCGTTGATAACACCATTATTATAAGAAAAGGTCAATAAAGCGAGGCTGAACATCTTAGTAGCCATATTAATAAATGAAGATAAGCCGGTTATCAACAGTCAAGCGACAAGCTGGAATCACACATTAAAACTATTCTAGAATTCTACTCACAGGAGTGAACCATTTCCTCTAACGTTACGTTTAACCAAGGCTGAATAAATACCCATTAAAAATCGTTTTCTTTCACTCTGTTAGATCCTCACTCAACTCATTACATCAGTAAAGGAGGCAAGAACATTTCAAAACGCTCCCAAGATGATCGAATAAGATCGAAAGCTTAGCAATTTAATTTGGTTTTAACCAAACACACTCATTTAAAAAAGAGATGAATACTGGACAAGTGATCCACCATCTACATGATGGAATAAAACAGATAGTTAGAAGGAGAAAAACTTGCCAAAGGAAATCAATTAAAGCAAAATACACAATGGTCTTAAACAAAATTTGCATTCAGAAAAGACTGGTACCCAACTACACTAATATTTATATATATATATATATATATATATATATATATATATATATATATATATATATATATATATATATAATAGTGAAACCACTGTATAGTTGCCAAAGGTTTAATTTACGGGACTAGTTTCGGTATGTGGTTTATCATACCTTCTTCAGTCGTATACTGAGAATGCGATTGTTAAAAAAGTCTATAAATAGCGTACAGATCAGTAAAAAAGAATAAACAGCAAAAAAACACAAAACTGGGAAAAAGCGTCATTAATCAGGGGATGTGATTCTAAAATCGTTGACTAAGCTGTTTATGATAATGGGAATGGAGGCTGCATTTCAATTGCCCATCTGACAAATTAAAATTTGGAATTTCTCCTATTAATATGGATGGATTCTACTATTTTTCTTTTACGGAAGTCTTTACAATTATATATGATTTGTGCCTTTGAATAGTCAATTTGGTGGTTGAAATTGCTTATATGATTAAAAATACTGGATATTGTACTGCCTCGTTTGACATCACCTTTATGTTCATAAATTCGTTTTTTTAAGGTTCTTCCGGTATCTCATATATAGAATGAGGGACAGCTTATAGAGCCACACCAGATTAAATATACAGCTGCTTCATTTGGCTGATCCACGGGCTTGGTCGAATGGAAAGATTTAAGGATAGAAAAATGGTATTTAAATGTGGTTAGGCCTGGGGAAATAACTTTGTTTACTGCTTTAAGGAGGGGAGAAAAAGGGAGGGATAGCCACTTAGTATTACTAAATTTGCTTTAATCCTTTAGGGCGGTAATGCGTAGATTTCGCTTTAGATAAACTTTCATTGATCACGTGGAAGGGATAATTTAATTCAATGAAACTGCAGGTTATATATGTAATCTCGTCTTCTAGAAAGCAAGGATCAGATATCCTAAGTGCTCTCAAAAACATTCCTGATTCAACGGCTCGCTTAATTTAATATCATGATGTGAAAAGAAAAGGATATACGAGTTAGAATGGGTTGGTTTTTGATAAACAGTCAAGCTAATTTTGTCGATGATACTAACAATTTTTACATCAAGAAAGGATATACAATTATATTTTTCCCACTCTACTTTAAATTGATAGTGAGATGGAGGTCGTTAAGATTTTTAAGGAAATTGTCAAATAAGTTTAAACTATTTATAGGCTAAATCGATATGACATCTTCTACATACCTATACTATGCAAAATTATGATGGGGAATGACAGAAAGGAGTAATGATACTTCGAAATGTTACATAATATGGGTGATAAGTCTTGTTAAGCTTTGTGTTACTGACAATGTATTTATCAGCGATATGGTTTTTTTTTCCTCAAAAATATGCTCTTAGCACGGGTAATCCTTTATCGCCCAGATTATGAAACCTTTTTATGGAACATTTCGAAATTACCAATTTTAATTTGTCAGATGGGCAATGGAAATGCAGCCTCCATTCCCGTAACCTTATCGTAAACAGCTTAGTCAACGATCTTAGACTCACACCCCCTGTTTAATGACCTTTTTCCCCTGTGTTGTGTTTCTTTGTGATTTTGTTTTTTTTTCTGATCTGTACTCTATTTATCGACTTTTGTAACAATCGCATTCTCAGTATACGACTGAAGAGGGTATGATAAACTACATACCGAAACTAGTCTCGTAAATTAAACTTTTAAACAATTCAAAAGACAAATAAGAAGAGTTGAGGTAAACACGAGGCGAATATACAATGTATAAATCTGTCATGAATGCGAAAGAATGATGAAATAAATCTAGCAAATCACAAGAAACAGAAAACAGAATAGTTTTTCTTTGGAAGTGTTTACTTCACCTCTCCTTTGTCTGTTGGAATCCCTATTAATTTCTGTCTCGATCGACCTTGCGAAGGGTACCTTAAAAGCTTGTTTATTCGGACAATTATTTGTCTTTCGCATAGACGAGTGGTCTAGGGCAGTGGTTGTTCGTTGTCTGAGTGTGCACAGTTCGAATCTCACCCATGTACGGAATTTTTGTAAATTAGGAAATAACATTTCTGAAGAAAGATTATCCTGCATTTCTGTTTCTTGAGGTTTGCTGGATTCATTTCATCATTCTTTCGCGTTCATGAAAGATTTAAACATTATACAAGGGGGGGGGCAATAAGTTTTGAGAATCTGTAGGGCAAAACAGAGGAAGGGGGATGGCTGTTTGTGGGGGTGTTAGGGAAAGTTATGACAAGTCAGGACCTGCAGCCGCATCCTCCTACCTCGTCTATTTAAGAAGCAGTAGCTGATCGCAGATCGTCAGTCACAAATTAATTTTTGAACAATGGAGAAGGTTGAGCACCGCGAGTGATCAAATTATTTGGCAAAGGAATGCAAGAATGCAAAAAGAGATCCATGAAGGCATGGTTGCAGTGTACACCGAAAACCGCCCCTTCCTATGCAACCATTGCTCGCTGGAATAGGGAGTTTTGCCAGGGTCGTGAGCCCCTTGAAGATGACCGCCGTCCAAGACGCCCTTCAGACGTGACCAACGAGGACAATGTGGCCCGTGTGGAGAGGATGATCCTCAAAAATCGACGGGTGAAGGTCGAAGAAATCGAGCGAGAACTTGGAATATCACATGGAAGTGTTATCAACATCATCCACTACAATTTTGCCATGGCCAAGGTCTCTGCCCACTGGGTCCCTAGAAACCAAATGCCCCATGATCGACTTCAACGCCGTCAAATTCCACAAGGCCAGAGTTGCACAAGCTGCCCTGCGTGAGTGTGGATTCGAGGAGCTCAACCATCCCCCCTACAGTCCAGATCTGGCCCCTAGCGACTACAGTTTATTCCGCCAGCTCAAGGCCACACTGCGTTGACGCCGGTTTGGGGACGATGAAGATGTCCAGCTCGCCGTCCAGGAGTGGATTGAACAGCAGTCGGGAGATTTCTGGTTGTCGGGAATTCGAAGCCTCAGGGACAAGTGGCGCAAGTGCATTGAAGTCGAGGGTAGTTATATTGAAAAATAATAAAACACTTTTCCTCATATCTCGTTTCCTTATATCCGAATTGCAAAAATTATTGACCGCCCCTCGTATATATATATATATATATATATATATATATATATATATATATATATATATATATATATATATATATATATATATATATATATATATATATATATATATATTTATTTATATATATATATATATATATATATATATATATATATATATATATATATATATATATATATATATATATATATATATGTGATAGAACGAGTTGAATCTGTGTTAAATTCAACTCCTATCCCATATTAGTTAAAACCTCGAGGAGGCCCACGTGCATCTTCGATTCGAGGCTTGGAGTCTTATCAACAGCTACCGGACGTCAATGTTTAAACAAGGAGGTTATCGTCCCCCCCGTTCGCCCCCATACGCCCACCTCGCCAGATCGAGTTAGGCTTATGAACAGATAAGGCATTTTTCTCCGGCCCAGCTGTGCGTTCCCTCGAAGCTTCCACCCCAGTCTCCCCCACGCCAAGGAGATGTCCTGGCTATTTATATGGAAACTTTACCACTAAGATCAGATTGGAGATCCAGATTTTCGTCGCGAAACATCACCACGACCCTCTCTCCCTTTGTGCGCCAAGGGACCTCGACCTCGAGATTCACCATCACTTATCCAGAAGGAGGACAATATTCCTTGAGTGCCAAAGGTCCGAGCCTTTAGTGACGCCAAGTCCCCAAGGCATCCCCCCCCTGTTGTTCAAGGAGAACAACATTAGAACAGCCATTGTTCGTTTTGAGCCCTTCGCCAAGAAACGGTTCTCACCCCCCCTGTTGTTCAAGGAGAACAACATTAGAACAGCCATTGTTCTTGAGCCCGTAGACAAGAGACGGTTCTCATCCCCCCCCCACCTTTTGTTCAGAAGAGAACAACCTAGAACAGCCATTGTTCGTTTTGAGCCCTTCGCTAAGAAACGGTTCTCATCCCCCCCTGTTGTTCAAGGAGAACAACATTAGAACAGCCATTGTTCGTTTTGAGCCCTTCGCCAAGAAACGGTTCTCACCCCCCCCTGTTGTTCAAAGGAGAACAACATTAGAACAGCCATTGTTCTTGAGCCCGTAGACAAGAGACGGTTCTCATCCCCCCCTTTGTTCAGAAGAGAACAACCTAGAACAGCCATTGTTCGTCAAGCCGTTCGTCGAGTAACGGTTCTCCTTTCCAAGACGCCTCGTCAGGATCCTTTTATCCCCCCCCTTCGGCTGGAACTCGCCAGCGGACCGAATATTCCTTCAAGTACCTTCCACTGCACCCTAATAAAGTTACGTAAGCCAAGCGTCACCTTTTGAGTACTGATCCCTTATTTGTCAATTCTATCCTGTGCTTTAAATGGTTTATCGAACCATCCCATCTCTTTAACTCCATATTTGTTTTACCTTTTTTGATCCTTTAAATCCCGAGTCTCCACGACCCTTTCCATTCTGTTTGTCAGTATTTTCCGTTTTTGTGTTTTGTTTATAGTTATTATTAATAAAACTCTATTTTATTAATGATAGCAATATTATTATCCTTGAGCTCAGTTCCACTTCTTAAGCATTTTGAAGATATATAATATCGGCCGCCAGACAGTAAAACGCACTCTAAAGATAATTAAGGAAGTTCCCTCAACGAATAGTGTTATATATAGTATCGTCGGGAGTCATTCTACGACATATATATATATATACTATTTAATTTGGTATCAGGTGTGTAAGGTTTAACGGTATATCTTTGCAAACACTGGTCTCAGTCGAGTAAAGCATAGTGTTATTCGTTATAATAATAGAATATAGTAGTTCCCTTTTGTTTTAACGATTGCTATCCCCTTTTTTTTTAAACTTAAGAAGCTGGAGTAGCTCAAGGAACGGTTATAATAATTTGTTGTGTTTTTTTTGTGATTTTAGTCAGTGGTTATTTAGATTGAGAAACCAAGTACGAATAGGTCAGTGCCCATATTTAGGTAGGCTAATTCTATAGAGGCATATTTCTTGTTGCAAGGAATTTTAGTTGGTTGACTAGTGCGCCCCCAAGTGCAAAGATGACTCCGTTCGAAATCTTTAAAGCGCAAGGAGAGTCCTGTGGACTTTCCGGAAAAGAACTAATTAAGTACATTCTAGAGGAGCAAAGAAAAAAGGAAGAAAGAGAAAGAGAGGAACGGATAAGACAAGCTGACCATCAGATTGAATTAGCTCGGATTGAAGCAGAATTTCAAAGAAAAATGGAAGTAATAGAAAGGGAAAGAGTAATCCGACGAGAAGAACGAGAAAAAAAATCCAACGAGAAGAAAGAAGGACGGACTCGCGCTCCTTCCCAGGGAAGCTGACAAAGTTTCCGAGCCCCGTAAAACCCCAAAACTTCTTTCCCCAAAACCAACCTCGGGACTCCAAACCTCCCGTTAAGACTTCTCCTCCATCTCTCTTCCCGAAGCGACCAACCATATGCTTCACCTGTGGTGTAGAAAACCACATGAGCTGGAATTGCCCCCAAAATTCTAGGCTTAAAAGCGGACCAGCCCACCAAGTTCACCAGATTAATGCAACCCCGGCTCCCCCGGGGGTGCAGACCCAAGCAGAAACTTCTCCCCATCCGTCAGGCCACCAGGTAAATTTTTTTTTTTATAAAAGTTCAGCGGGAACTTTGAAATATGAGGAGGGCAGCGTGGACAGCTGTCGAGTATCAACTCTCGTCAGGGACACAGGATGTACATGCTTCATCGTGTCCGACGAACTCCTCCCAGTGGCCTCTAACCACGAAAAATTTGCGGTGGTACGTGACTACCTTGGGCGGGCGAACAGATTCCCCGTCGCTAGATGTTACCTGCAGTGTCAATATTATAATGGCTGGGCTGAAGTCATTGTAGCACCAATAAAATTCTGTTCCATGCTTATAGGAAAGAGCCCCCAAGTAAGTTTCGACCCTGTGTTTCAGGCCGCCCTTCCTCAAGGCCGAGATAAGAAAGAAGCCCAGGAGCCCGTCCCCATCAGAACCCCGATACCGTCCGATTTCTCGGAGACCCCTAACCCGGACTTTAGGACGGAAAAAGAGGAATGTGATTCACTAAAACCCTTAGGTGATAAGGCCCCAGACAAGGACACGGAGACTGTCCCTGGACCCCAAGAAAAAAAGAAACCCCAACGCGCCCATGGAGATACCTTCGTAGAACTGGACGAAGCATCGGCGCTTGAAGAGGATTGCCCCGCGGAGTCCCTTAAGGTAATCCAGACAGTGTGCATCCAACCTGATGCCGATTACCCTCCTCATTCCCTACCAGGCGAGTCTTTGGAACCCTCTGACCTGAAAAGTGACGCGCAGCTAACACCACGTCAGAAGAGTCAGATACAAGAACTAATTAAATGGAATCACCATTTACCCGCCCTATTAGCTCTTTTCGAGCAACTGCGTGAAAATGGCCTCACCATTGGCCCCAGCAAATACTATTTTGCTCACGAACCCATTAAATATTCGGGTTTCAAAATAGGACCAAGCCAGTTAGGTCCCCAAGAGAACAAGATTAAGGCAATCGCCGACATGCCCCTCCCGATTACAAAGAAGCCATTAAGATTGATCCTAGGATCAGCTTCTCCCTATCAGCGATTTGTTCCGAATTTCGCTGCAATTTTGGCCCCCCTATGCCCCCTTCAGGAAAAGAATTTCCCCGATCGTTTACGTTGGAATGATGTCGCTGTTTCCCATTTTAATCAGCTCAAAAGTAAGTTCATTTCTGCCCCCATTTTTAAGTTGCCCAACCCGGAAAACTCCTTTGGGGTTAAGACCGACGTGATCAACGAGGGCATTGGAGGTGTACTCCTTCAATACGTGGATGACAGAACGATTCATCCAGTTGCATATGCTAGTCGTCAATTATTACCACGCGGGAAGAGATATGCCACTAGAGAAAAGATAGCTCTATCAATTATCTGGGTCATAGACAAATTCAAGCTGTACTTGATATGTAAAGAATTTCGAATAGGAACCGACCACCGTCCGTTAGCCTATATTAGGAGTTTGAGACACTCAAACGGCCGCATCATGCGCTGGAGTTTACTCTTGCAAGAGTATCAATTTAAAATAAATTATATCAAAGGTTCCGATAACCAGGTCGCTGACGCACTCAGTAGGAATGCGTTACCGAATAGCGTAGAGTAATTGTATTCATAGGATTAGTATCTCCATGTAGGTATATACCGTCTTGTACGACTTAATTTAAGATTCTTTTGTAATATAATTAATTCTTGGTATGTCTGAATTTTGTAACGCTCAATGTCTAATTTTTTTTTTATGTATATATATTTGTTCTTATTAATTTACGTATACATTATTTTGTCCCGTATGTACTAAGTTTATAACATTTCATTGTTCCATGCCCTTTTTTTTTATTAAGTTGTATTAAAGGTTATTTTCCCCTGTAATCTAAAGATCAAAATAATCATGTATTGAGGTAATACTAGTTAGGTGCAGGAAGATACGGTTGGTACAAGAAAACGAGTTCCCTACAACGGAGCTCTATCGTTGTCCCTTCTCTCTTTTTTTTTCGAAGTGACAACTTCCCCGGGAATGGAGGGGTGTGATAGAACGAGTTGAATCTGTGTTAAATTCAACTCCTATCCCATATTTGTTAAAACCTCGAGGAGGCCCACGTGCATCTTCGATTCGAGGCTTGGAGTCTTATCAACAGCTACCGGACGTCAATGTTTAAACAAGGAGGTTATCGTCCCCCCCGTTCGCCCCCATACGCCCACCTCGCCAGATCGAGTTAGGCTTATGAACAGATAAGGCATTTTTCTCCGGCCCAGCTGTGCGTTCCCTCGAAGCTTCCACCCCAGTCTCCCCCACGCCAAGGAGATGTCCTGGCTATTTATATGGAAACTTTACCACTAAGATCAGATTGGAGATCCAGATTTTCGTCGCGAAACATCGCCACGACCCTCTCTCCCTTTGTGCGCCAAGGGACCTCGACCTCGAGATTCACCATCACTTGTCCAGAAGGAGGACAATATTCCTTGAGTGCCAAAGGTCCGAGCCTTTAGTGACGCCAAGTCCCCAAGGCATCCCCCCCCTGTTGTTCAAGGAGAACAACATTAGAACAGCCATTGTTCGTTTTGAGCCCTTCGCCAAGAAACGGTTCTCACCCCCCCTGTTGTTCAAGGAGAACAACATTAGAACAGCCATTGTTCTTGAGCCCGTAGACAAGAGACGGTTCTCATCCCCCCCCCCTTTTGTTCAGAAGAGAACAACCTAGAACAGCCATTGTTCGTTTTGAGCCCTTCGCCAAGAAACGGTTCTCATCCCCCCCTGTTGTTCAAGGAGAACAACATTAGAACAGCCATTGTTCGTTTTGAGCCCTTCGCCAAGAAACGGTTCTCACCCCCCCTGTTGTTCAAAGGAGAACAACATTAGAACAGCCATTGTTCTTGAGCCCGTAGACAAGAGACGGTTCTCATCCCCCCCTTTGTTCAGAAGAGAACAACCTAGAACAGCCATTGTTCGTCAAGCCGTTCGTCGAGTAACGGTTCTCCTTTCCAAGACGCCTCGTCAGGATCCTTTTATCCCCCCCCTTCGGCTGGAACTCGCCAGCGGACCGAATATTCCTTCAAGTACCTTCCACTGCACCCTAATGAAGTTACGTAAGCCAAGCGTCACCTTTTGAGTACTGATCCCTTATTTGTCAATTCTATCCTGTGCTTTAAATGGTTTATCGAACCATCCCATCTCTTTAACTCCATATTTGTTTTACCTTTTTTGATCCCTTAAATCCTTGGATTAGCCCGAGTCTCCACGACCCTTTCCATTCTGTTTGTCAGTATTTTCCGTTTTTGTGTTTTATTTATAGTTATTATTAATAAAACTCTATTTTATTAATGATAGCAATATTATTATCCTTGAGCTCAGTTCCACTTCTTAAGCATTTTGAAGATATATAATATCGGCCGCCAGACAGTAAAACGCACTCTAAAGATAATTAAGGAAGTTCCCTCAACGAATAGTGTTATATATAGTATCGTCGGGAGTCATTCTACGACAATATATATATATATATATATATATATATATATATATATATATATATATATATATATATATATATATATATATATATATATATATATATATATATATATATATATATATATATATATATATATATATATATATATATTTATATATATATATATATAGAGGAAGGAGAAGTAAAAAAGAATAAGGAAAGGAGAATTGAAATAAATAAAAATAAAGAAATTGAGAATTAAAATAAATAAATATCAAGAAAATGAGACTAGAAAGGAATAAATATACATAAAATGAGAATAGAAATAACAACAAAGAAAATGCGACATGAAAGAAAGAATACCAAAAGGAGAATTAAAATTAATAAACAATAAGAGAATAGAATTAAAAGGAATTAAGAATAACAAACTGAGAAGTTAAAGAAAGAAGAAAAATTAAAGGAAATAAGAAGAAAAATGGAGAATTGAAGGAAACAACGAATAAGAAAATCAGAATTGAAAGGAATATATATCCCTAAAATGAAAATTGAAAGAAATAAAAAAAGAAGAAAAGGAGGTTCGAAAAAAGACAGAATAATGAAAGGAGAATTAAAGAAAGAAAGATTGAGAAAAGTTGAAATAAAGTAAGAATATCAAAAAGGAGATTTAATGTAAGAATAAGAAACATAGAGTTAAAGAAAGAATAAGAAAAGAAGAATTAAAAGAAATAAATAGCAATAAAACAAGAATTCAACGTTATAAAGAAGAAAAGGAGACTTGAATGAAAGAAAAAAATAGGAAAAGGATAATTAGAGAAAGAAAGAATATATAAAGGATATTTAAATGTAATAAATATGAGAAAAGAAAGAAAGAATAAGAAAAGTAGAACTGAAAGAAATAAAGAATAAGAAAGGAGAATTGAAAGAAACAAGGAATAAGAAAAGGAAGATTGAAAGGAATAAATATCCATAAATGAGAATTGAAAGAAATCAAAAGTAAATAAGGAGACTTGAAAGAAGGAAAGAATAAGAAAAGGAGAATTAAAAAAAAGATAGAATTTGAAAAGCAGAATTGTAGAAATAATAAAGGAGAATTGAACAAACTAAGGAATAATAAAAGGAGAATTGAAAGAATAAGAAAAGGAACATTTAAAATCAACTCAACCCAAAGGGAGTGGTGCCGAGAAGGGCCTCAAAATTACCCACTTGGAGTTCTCAAATGTGGAGGACTCCACCAGGAAGCAAAATCAGGGAAGGGGGGCAACATGTGCAAGCCCTGCAGGTCGAACTATTGATATCTCTAAAAGCTACAGTTCTACAGGTGTAATAAAATATATTCGACATGACCATAATAAATGTTGCGGAGACCAAAATATTCAAACTATAGATCAAGGCATCCTTCACTTTCTTATCTTCAATTTTTTTTCATTCTTAGCTTTGTGGCGAATGTCACTTTGAGATCAAACTCCGTTAGAGGGAGCAGGGGACCCCCTCTTAAAGATGGAGGAAAGGGAGCAAGAGGTAAAAGAGCTACTGTCGTTCGCCGTTTACAGGCAATAAATACTCTTTTACATGATTCGTTATTTGGGAGTCGAGTGTGGCCCTCGGACCTGATTTCTTTTAATATCTTTATAAGGGGATGTTACTGATATTCTCTTTTCTATGTGGACTCTTTCAAAGATTTTTCTATTATTTTATTAATAATTTTTTAAAATTGCCTTTTCCCGTCATTTTGACAGATAGATATGCTTCGTTTTCTTAGCGATCCTAAATTAAAGGCTATATTTAAGAAGTTTAATTTGGCTAATTTTTATTTTTATTCAGTCATTTTACTTTGATGATTTATATTCGACCCGAATTCCCAGCCTTCTCTCTTTTTAGAAGTTAGGGAAAGTTTATCCAAAGTATTTACCGATCATATATTCGCTTTTTTGAAAGTTTAGGCCTATTTGAATTTTAATTAATATTAGAAATCATTCTGTTATTGCCAGCAAAATATTTGACGCGGATACCTTTTGTTTGGTGGCTTAAGACAAACAAAGAAAAAGGACTAGAATAGAAAAAAGAATATTGGAAGACAACGACATCAGGAAATTGAGGACAACGACCTGTGCAGAATTAGGAAAAGGTGTTCAGGCAAGAACAAAGAAAGTAGAAAGTATAAAAGATAAGGCGTCGTCCTCTCCGATGAAATAATAGGACGTGGTATGGTCATTAGCAGAAAGGAAATGAGAATTGGTCGCTTTGAATAGCTAATGGAGATCATTTAATATATTTCTTTATTAAAAAATATAAAAACAACAAAGGCATGGGAAAGATAAGGTTAACCGAACTTTGAATTAGTATTACTCAAAAATATTGAAATGTTTTGGTCTTGTAAAATTTGTCTAACAACTATTTATATTTGGATTAAGAAAATTTCATTTAAATTCCATTTGTGATACATACACAAATGGTTTGGCTGGAGGCAAAAATTGTTTCCGCAAGAAAGTGAAATAATGAAAATCCGAAGTTGAAAATTACCAAATTTATCTGTTGTGATAGAACGGGTTGAGGCCGCTTAATTTCAACCACTATCACATGTTATTTAAAACCAAGATGCTACCCACGTGCATCTTCGCTTTGAAGCCTGGGGCCTTATCGCAGCCACCTGAGTCAATGTTTAAACAAGGAGGTTTATCTTCCACCGTTTTCCCCATGCACCGACCTCGCCAGATAGAGTTAGGCTTATGGGCAGATAAGGCATTGTTCTCAGGCTCGGCTGTGCATTCCCTCGAAGCTCCCACTCCATTGTCCCCCATGCTAAGGAGATGTCCCGGCTATTTATATGGAAACTTAACCACTAAGATTCAGATTAGAGATCCAGATTTTCTTCGCGAGACATCACTACGATCCAGTCTCACCTTGAGCACCAAAGGGCCCTCGACCTCGAGATCCACCATCACTTGTCCAAAAGAAGGACAATATCCCTTGAGTGCCAAGGTTTGAGCCTTCGTGACGCCAAGTCCACAAGGCTTCCCTTGTTGTTCAGAAAGAGAACAACGTTAGAACAGCCATTGTTCGTTCGAGCCCGTTGTCAAGAACCGGTTCTCACCCTTCCCCCTTGTTGTTCAGAAGAGAACAACGTTAGAACAGCCATTGTTCGTTTGAGCCCGTTCGCCAAGAAACGGTTCTCACCCTTCTCCCTTGTTGTTCAAAAGAGAACAACATTAGAACAGCCATTGTTCTCGAGCCCGTAGACAAGAGATGGTTCTCCCTTCCCCTCCCTTGTTGTTAAGAAGGGAACAACGTAGAACAGCCATTGTTCTTCAAGCCGTTCGTCAAGAAACGGTTCTCATTCCGTAGACGCCACGTCAGGATCATTCAATTCCCCCCATTCCTTCGGCTGGAACTCGCCAGCGTACCGAAAATTCCTTCACGTCGCCTTCCTCTGCACAACAAGTATAATTACGTAAGCCGAACGTTACCTTTGAGTATTTAATCCTTTTTGTCAACTCTATCCTGTGCTTTAAATGGTTTAGCGAACCATCTCATCCCTTTAATTTATATTTGTTTTACCTTTTTAAATCTCTTAATCCTCGGATTAGCTAGATTCCCCACGACCCTTTCTATTCTCTGTTATGTCAATATTTTCCGTTTTCTGTGTTGTTGATAGTTATTATTAATAAAACCCTATTTTATTAATGATAGCAATATTATTATCCTTGCGCTCAGTTCCACTTCTCAAGCATATCGAAGATACATAATATAGGTCAACCCAGACATCCACGCACTCTAAAGATAATTAAATAAGTTCCCTCAACGAATAGTTATATATGATATATCGTCGAGAGTCCATTCTACGACATATATATATATATATATATATATATATATATATATATATATATATATATATATATATATATTATATATATATATATACATATATACTATTTAAATAGGGTGTCAGGTGTGGGGTTTAACGCTATATCTTTGCAAACACTGGTCTCAGTCGAGTAAAGCATAGTGCTATTCGTTATAATAATAGAGTATAGTAGTTCCCTTTTGTTTTAATGATTGCTATCCCCTTTTTTGAAACTTAAGAAGCTGGAGTAGCTCAAGGAACTGTTATAATAATTTGTTGGTGTTTTTTTTTGTGTGATTTTAGTCAGTGGTTATTTAGATCGAGAAACTAAGTACGAATAGGTCTGTGCCCATTTTAGGTAGGCTAATTCTCTAGAAGGCTTAATTCTTGTTGCAAGGAATTTTAGTTGGTTGAATATTGCGCCCCAAGTGCAAAGATGACTCAGTTCGAAATCTTTAAAGCGCAAGGAGAATCCTTGGGACTTTCGAGAAAAGAACTAATTGAGTACGTTAAAGAGGAGCAAAGAACGCAAAGAGAAAATTTAAGAGGAGAAAAAGAAAGAGAAAGAGAAATCCAACGAAAAGAAAGAGAAAGAGAAATCCAACGAGAAGAAAGAGAGGAACGGAAAAGACAAGCTGAGCTTCACCATCAGATTGAATTAGCTCGTGTTGAAGCAGAAATACAGTCATCCAGTTCGCGTTCAGAATCCCCCCCCCCAATCTTCCACTACAGCTCCCCAATTTCAGGGATAGAGAGGATTTCGGAGCATTTTTAGCCCACTTCAAAAAGATCCTCGAATAATACCATGGATCTGGAGGCGGAAGGTGTAGTCAGATTACTTCCCTTGTTAAATTGTAAATTGCGCGAAATTTTTATATCTTTACCATCTGAATGTACAATTAACTACAGCACCTCATAAGCTGAGTTATTACCTGCTCATAATATGACTCCCGATTTCTACCACCAAGAATTTCGAGGAGGTCATATAAACCCGGACAGACGTTCCGTCAATTCTTAAACATTCTTCAGGGGAATTTTAAATTTTGGTTAGAATCCTCAAAGGTTAATCCTAACTACGAGTCTATAACAGACTTCGTGTTGCAGGATCAATTTTTGGCGTCTCTCCCGACGGAGATCCGCGCGTTTGTCAAGGATCGTCGGTGCCAGACCTTTAAAGAATGTACCGAAGAAACGGATGTCTATGCCGCAAGCCATAATTTATACCCAAAGGAGAATCGAACTTCTCACCAATTCCCCTACAAGGAAAAAAGGAAGGATTCGCGCTCCTTCACCGGAAAGCCAACGAAGTTTCCAAGCCCCGTAAAACCCCAAAACATCTTTCTCCAAAACCAACAACGGGACTCCAAACCTACCGTTAAGATCTCTCCCCCATCTCTCTTCCCGAAGCGACCAATCATATGCTTCACCTGTGATGTAGAAAACCACATTAGCTGGAATTGCTCCCAAAATTCTAGGCTTAAGAGTGGACCAGCCCACCAAGTTCACCAGATTAATGCCACCCCGGCTCCCCCGGTGGTGCAGACCCAAGCAGAACCTTCTCCCCCTCCGTCAGGCCACCAGGTAAATTTTATTTTTGATAAAAGTTCATTGGGAACTTTGAAATTTGAGGAGGGTAGCGTGAACGGCTGCCAAGTGTCGACTCTCGTCAGGGACACAGGATGTACGTGTTTCATCGTGGCCGAAGAGCTCTTCCCCCCAGTGGACCCAGCCCACTAAAAATTTGCAGTGGTACATGACTACCTTGGGCGGGCGAACCAATTCCCCGTCGTTAGATGTTACCTGCAGTGTCAATATTATGATAGCTGGGCTGAAGTTATTTCAGCACTCATACAATTCTGTTCCATGCTTATAGGACAGAGCCCCCAAGTAAGTTCCGGTCCTGTGTCTCAGGCCGCCCTTCCTCGAGGCCGAGCTAAGAAAGAAGCCCAGGAGCCCGTCCCAATCAGAACCCCGATACCGTCCGAATTCTCGGAGATCCTTAACCAGGATTTTAGGACGGCACAAAAGGAGTGTGAATTACTAACACCCTTAGGCGATAAGGCCCAAGACAAGGACACGAAGACTGTCCGTGGACCCTAAGAAAAAAAGTACCCCCAACGCCCCATGGAGATACGTTCGTAGCACTGGACGAAACATCGGCGCTTGAAGAAGATTACCCCGCGGAGTCCCTTAATGTAATACAGACAGTGTGCATCCAACCTGATACCAATTACCCTCCTCCTTCCCTACCAGGCGAGTCTTTTGAACATTCGGACCTGGATATTGACGCGCAGCTGACACCACATCAAAAGAGTCAGCTACAAGAACTATTTGAATGGAGTCACCATTTGACTACCCTATTAGCTTTCTTCGAGCGACTGCGCGAAAATGGCCTCACCATTGGCCCCAGCAAATGCCATTTTGCCCACGAAACCATAAAATACTTGGGTTTCAAAATAGGACAAAGCCAGTTAGGTCCTCCAGAGGACAAGATTAAGGGGATCGCTGACATACCCCTACCGAATACTAAGAAGCAATTAAGATCGTTCCTAGGATCAGCTTCTTACTATCGGCGATTTGTTCCGAATTTCGCTGCAATTCCGGCGCCCCTCAGCTCGCTTCTAAAAAAGAATTCCCCCTATCGTTTACGTTGGAATAATGTCGCAGTTTCCCATTTTAATCAGCTCAATAGTAAGCTCATTTCTGCCCCCATTTTACAGTTGCCAAACCCGGAAAAATCCTTTGGGATTAAGACCGACGCGAGCAACGAGGGCATTAGAGGTGTACTTCTTCAATACGAGGATGACGGAACGAGTCCTCCAGTTGCATATGCTAGTCGCCAATTATTACCACACGAAAAGAGATATGCCACTATAGAGAAGGAAGCTCTATCAATTATCTGGATTATAGACAAATTCAAAATGTACTTGATAGGAAAAGAATTTCAGATAGGAACCGACCACCGTCCGTTAGCCTATATTAGGGATGTGCGACACCCCAACAGCCGAATCATGCGCTGGAGTTTACTCTTGCAAGAATATCAATTTAAAATAAATTATATAAAAGGTTCCGATAACCAGGTCGCTGACGCACTCAGTAGGAATGCGTTACCGAATAGCGTAGAGTAATTGTATTCATAGGAATAGTATCTCCATGTAGGTATATACCGTCTTGTACGACTTAAATTAGAGTTTCTTGTAATATAATTAGTTAATGTATATGTCGGAATTTCGTAACGCTCAATGTCTATTTTATTGTATGTATATATAATTGTACCCATTAATTTACGTATAAATTATTTTGTCCCATATGTACTAATTTTATATCATTTCATTGTTCCATGCCCCTTTTTTTTATTAAGTTGTATTAAAGGTTATTTTCCCCTATAATCAAAAGATCAAAATAATCATATGTATTGAGGTAATACTAGTTAGGTGCAGGAAGGTATGGTTGGTGCAAAAAAACGAGTTCCCCACAACGGAGCTCTATCGTTGTCCCTTCTCTCTTTTTTTTCGAAGTAACAACTTCACCCGGAATGGAGAGGTGTGATAGAACGGGTTCAGGCCGCTTAGTTTCAACCACTATCACATGTTATTTAAAACCATGATGCTACCCACGTGCATCTTTGCTTTGAAGCCTGGGGCCTTATCGCAGCTTTACCTGAGTCAATGTTTAAACAAGGAGGTTTATTTTCCCCCGTTCGCCCCATGCGTCGACCTCGCCAGATTGAGTTAGGCTTATGGGCAGATAAGGCATTGTTCTCAGGCTCAGCTGTGCATTCCCTCGATGCTCCCACTCCATTGTCCCCCACGCCAAGGAGATGTCCTGGCTATTTATATGGAAACTTAACCACTAAGAGCAGATTCGAGATCCAGATTTTCTTCGTTAGACATCACTACGGTCCAGTCTCACCTTGTGCACCAAAAGGCCCTCGCCCTCGAGATCCACCATCACTTGTACAGAAGAAGGAGAATATGCCTTGAGTGTCAAGGTTCGAGCCTTCGTGACGCCAAGTCCACAAGGCTTCCCTTGTTTTTCAGAAAGAGAACAACGTTAGAACAGCCATTGTTCGTTCGAGCCCGTTGACAAGAAATGCTTCTCACCCCCCCCCCTGTTGTTCAGAAGAGAACAACGTAGAACAGCCATTGTTTTTGAGCCCGTTCGCCAAGAAACGGTTCTCACCCTTCTCCCTTGTTGTTCAGAAGAGAACAACATTAGAACAGCCATTGTTCTCGAGCCCGTAGACAAGAGACGGTTCTCACCCCCCCCCTTTGTTGCTCAGAAGAGAACAACGTAGAACAGCCATTGTTCTTCAAGCCGTTCGTTAAGAAACGGTTCTTATTCCCAAGACGCCACGTCAGGATCATTTAATTCCCCCTCCTTCGGCTGGAACTCGCCAGCGGACCGAAAATTCCTTCACGTCGCCTTCCTCTGCACAACAAGTATAATTACGTAAGCCGAACGTTACCCTTGAGTATTTAATCCTTTTTGTCAACTCTATCCTGTGCTTTAAATGGTTTAGCGAACCATCTCATCCCTTTAATTTATATTTGTTTTACCTTTTTAAATCTCTTAATCCTCGGATTAGCTAGATTCCCCACGACCCTTCCAATTCTCTGTTTATGTCAATATTTTCCGTTTTCTGTGTTGTTGATAGTTATTATTAAAAAAACTATTTTATTAATGATAGCAATATTATTATCCTTGCGCTCAGTTCCACTTCTTAAGCATATCGAAGATACATAATATCGGCCAGCCTAGACATCCACGCACTCTAAAGATAATTAAATAAGTTCCCTCAACGAATAGTTATATGTGGTATATCGTCGAGAGCCCATTCTACGACATCTGTCTATTAATAACGAAAGAACTCTACATAAATGTAATAAAAATGTTGTTTCTTTATTTTCTAAGCATCGTTTCTTTCACATGTCTTCTATTTTTTCTAAGCTCTCTTGCGCCTATGTTCGTATTAATTGCACAACTCTTTTCACCAACTGTTGATTTTCCTTAAGTAAATTGACTTCACGTGTGATAGTATCTTTTAACTGATTTATGTTTTTCGGTGGAGTAGAATACACTTTATTCTTTAGATGTCTCCATAAGATAAATCGCACAGTTTAAAATCAGGTGATGTTAAAAAGCTCTCTCGGTCACTTCCTTACAGCAAGCATTCTACGAGTTGGGGCTCGTCCTGAATCCACCAAAGTCTATTGAATTTATTGCCGTAAATATGGAGGCGTATTGGGATAATCCGTTGGTTGATCTTCTTCAAGAGGCAGCTCTTGTAAAATTATAGACAGAAAATACAATGAATGGGCCAATGAGATGGCCATTCCCGCATATCCCGATGTACAGAGACACTTTCTGCCCACAAATATGTCTCAAAGTCGAATCCTGGGAGATTGATGAAAGGCGCATACTGTCGAATATTATGGCAAATTATTATTCTATTCTCGAAAAAAGCTGCCTCAATACCAATCACAAAGAAACGAGCAAGTTTATGAAGAAGCCATTAAACAATTTGTCCCTGACGAAGAAAATCAGTTTCAAGAAGTTAGTACCTTGCATGCATCTTATAGGGAGGGATACCATTTAAAGTCGTGGTTAACATAGCTGTCAAATGTTGACCTTGCCAATTGCAAGCGATTCTTCTGATTAATACGTTTAGATTCTGGAGGAGTGGAATCCGATCCTTTTCATTTGTTTCTGCTGCTCTTATGATTTTCCTACGACCCGAACGACATTTGTTTAGATAAAAGTATGTTCCTTCTTATTGGTACTTC
This sequence comes from Ceratothoa steindachneri, assembly GCA_963969495.1. Taxonomy (NCBI): domain Eukaryota; kingdom Metazoa; phylum Arthropoda; class Malacostraca; order Isopoda; family Cymothoidae; genus Ceratothoa; species Ceratothoa steindachneri. Next base: position 127,966,597 of record OZ018327.1, read on the forward strand.
CGACCAATTTGCAAATAGCGGGCTTTCTTAGTGGATGCTTATCAGAAAAACGTTGTTAAAATAAAAATTGTACTTGTTTAATGCAACCAGTTCTAATAAAGTTTGTGATCAAAATACTCGTTGATGTTGTATAATTTTTGATATTGAATTCTGATCAATATCGTAAAAGGAAATTAAATGAAATTAAACATCACAACTTTACTGGACAAAAACATTTTTTAGTAATACTAATTCAAAGAACAATTATATCTTTTGTGGCTTACCCTGTCTAGTACCTTGAATGTATATTGTCAGGAAATAAGAGAGAGAGAGAGAGAGTGAGCGGGTGTGATCAATTCCCGAGAAGGGATTCCGAGCGAAGTAGCCTTGCTTCCAGACCTTCGGTAAACTTACGAAGTGATAGCGCGCCAGAAACCCGTCCCGTTTATGGCGTTACATCCTCCACCGCTGATTCTCACCATCAAGGCTGTGTGATCGAACCAATAACGCTTCTGTTGGCAAATATGTTGAAACTTCCGGCCTAATAATATGAATTCTCCACCCTGAGGATGATCGAGGAAGTATTCTTTGAGCTTTCGGGCCGCGAGCTGTCTCCCCGTTGCTTCCCAGTAGGAAACCCATGTAATACAGAATGTATTCACGCGGCATCATAAGAGCTCTTTGGAATCATTCATTGACGATACGCAATCCTCGAGCGACAAACTCCAGTGCTATTCGGTCTCGCAGCAGGAATCCATATTCGGAACGACGAAAACTAAGTCTGGAATATAACGCTTAACCCTCCCCTTTGAAGAATATCTTCCCCCGAGTACCCACACTCGTGGTCTTCTCCAGAAAATAGTAAGACTTACATTTTCCTTCATCGTCGAAGAGGCGTGACGCTCTCCGACAAAGTGACTGACCCCGCGATCGCTTCCCGGTCCCTCTCGGATAATTATTGTAATAATTATGGAGCCTCGTACGGCTAAGCCTTAGCTCGTGGTCGCCCCCGATTTCCCTCGAGTAATTAGTGTAATTATGGAGCCTCGTACGGCTAAGACTCAACTAGTAGTCACCTTCCGTGTCTTCGGGTAATTAATGTAATTATCGAGCCTCGTGCGGCTAAGTAATTAACCTCGGCTAATTACTGTAATTATTGAGCCTAGTACGGCTGAGACGACTGCTGCTTCTCATTTCAATTTGATGCAATTAATAACGGTGTTAACTAAATCGATTGTATATTATTCTTTAAATATCTATTGTTGTTTGTATAAGATTTAAAGATTATTTTGGTTCTCCTGTTTAAATACTCCGACCACCAAAGCCTTAGTAAATAATATCAATACCGGCCACGAGTAATTCATTCTCGCCATTTAAATCTCTATCGCACTCTCGGAAAGTCTTATCCCCCCAATCGGAGCTATTGTCTTCCCTCCCCTGCATCAGTGGGCGAGGAAGTCAAAAGGGTTCAGAAGGACTACCTGAATTCTACGACATACATATATAGCCTAAGTTGCCAAAATAATATGGGTCTTAGAAATCTGGACTGGATTTTCCTAAACCTGTCCATGGCAACGTAGGTTTCATTCTGAGAGCGACGAGCCTTAATATGAGTAAGTGCAATAAAACGATCTGCAAGTAAACCTAGTGTTTATTGTAGACAGGGCTTTTGCGGGATTCAAACCAGGGAACTTTGAGGTAAGAATTCGGGACGTTGTCACTGCACACCAGCTATTTCAGAGAAAAGAAGCAAAATTAACAGCGAAAGATATTTGGCACCTTTATACGTCCACACTTAGGTTGGGTTGGGTTGGGTTGGGTTGCGTAATATGTATTTGAAATCAAAATTATCCAGTGAAAAACTGACGCTTCTCATGATGGATCGAAATACCAATTTATTTGGGGGTTCTTTGCTTTCTCCTAACTACTTTTTCCATTGAAATTTCAAAAGAACTTCCTATAACTGGTTTTAAAGTTCGATAGAACCGGCTTTGGCTGCTCTTATAAATGTTAAACTTTAGACGCCATCTTCGAATTGAAAGAATCTTGTTAGTTAGTTATATTATTTTGTAAAGTCTTTGCCTCAAAAGAATCGGTTACGGAGTTTTTTACTTTTTTAAAACACTTTAAAAATTTATTTTCTAATTAAGATGCTATAATTATGTATATATGGGTGGGAACGAGTTACGTAACACGCTATAAACAAATAGAGGCCTAAACAGATTTGGCAATCGCGCCTTTAATTTCGAAACTAATGAAAGACTTTTTCGAATTAGGAATATTTACGAGGGGTTTTTTTTAATTTGCGGGAGTGGGGTGGGCGAAGTCCCCTATTTCTAAATTAAGCTAAATATTATATATAATACAATATGATGCGATTGCAATCGCCTACCCCCCTCCCCTCAAAAAACTTTTTTATTTGCCAAGAAAAACATTGTTTATATATATATATATATATATATATATATATATATATATATATATATATATATATATATATATATATATATATATTATTAAAAAATTGGAGGGCGGGCACAAAACGAAAAATAACTGTTTTTCCAATAAGTCCGATCTTTTAATTGGTTGAATTATGCAGAGGAAATTTACAATAAAGCTGTAATTTGCTCTTATTTCCATGAATTGTATCCCTCTTTTTCTAAGAAAGAAGAAAATAAAAAAAAATACAAATAAAAAGTGGTTGGGTACGTGGAAGATGAAGCAATTCCTAAAGTTTGCCCCAAAAGAGCGGTCCACCCTTTTAAACGTGGGTGAAAACCATAGCTCTGCTACCAAACGTATAATAGCATATCTATCTATTAGGCCTGAATACAAAGTTTCACTGCCTTTTTAAATTGCAAATCGAAATTGAAGTAACTGGATTAATGATTAAACGTTTATTTTAGGATAGGTTTAAGACATATACTCGTATTTTGATAAGGAATTGTCCAATATCTTTGAAATAGGTAAAAAACTTTGTTACCCTCGTCAATTTTTTGCATAATTCATTAAAATTTGCTAAGAGAACTTTTATAGAACTGATAACCTATCAGTTATCAGTTACAAAAATTGTCTTATCTTGCCATACTTTGAACGATTTTTTTGCCTCACCCGTATTTTTATGCAACTTAATATCTCTCTAAATTTTAGATATGAATCTACTTTATATAAAATATTAGTCCACAATAATACAAAGGAAAAAAGATAGAGTATATTCTATAGAATGTTATATTTGCAATTTACCTTATTTCTGGTAAACTTGTAAATCTTTATCTACTAGAATTTACCAACATAAGTATAATATTAGAAGAGGTGAACTAAACAGCGCTTTATTTTTACATTTATCCGAAAATAACCACCCCATTGACTGGAACTTTGCAAAATTCCTTTATCATTCCGCTGATTTCACAAAAAGAAATATTGTCGAGTGTTCATTAATTGGCATCTTACCTAATATAAACATTTTCCCTGGCTTATTTAAACTCAGCCCTGTTTTCAAAAAACTTGTACTAGATGAAATAACTTCATAAAGCAGCCTGTTGTCACACTTTATTAGTGTAATATCATTCGCATTGCCTCCCCCACCACGTGTCTCTGCTGTGATCGTGGATTAACTCTTAACCCTAAATGTTTTCCTTCTAATGATAATACTTTAAAATGTTTTTTTTTGTTTTTCACCCACCACATTCCATTTATATACACGGCGTTGTTGTGTATATATCGTTTTAGGGATGCATATGTCTGTTATTAGTTGCCTATTGTACTTTTTATTGGTATTTTCCTGTCTTGTTTTTTATTTTTTTCCACTGGTTTGTACTATGTGATGGGCGTTCCCTTCGTATCGTTGTACCCTATATAAGGTTGTCTTAACCATTTTCATGCTATCTTGCAAATATATATCAAAAGTGCTCGGATTAATCTTTTCATTTTCCTGTGGGTTAATTTTCATAATATTGCTTTCCTCATGTGCCGCTTTGTGAGTTTTTTCATTATATATATATATATATATATATATATATATATATATATATATATATATATATATATATATATATATATATATATATATATATATATATATATATATATATTTACCCGGTCGGGATTGAGATGTAGTCGCACCTGACCACACCAGTAAATTGCTCTTTTGTGATCGAGTCTTCTTCTGAGACCTATTGATGAGGTATTCTCTCCCACAATGATTTACAGCTGAAATTTAATCTGTTATTGCAAACTCCTTTTTTAATTCTCAGCTAAATCAACTGATAACCGAATATAACTTCGAGGCAACTCTTGATTTACTGAAAAACTAGATTGAGCAATGGACAAGTTAATCGACGAGTAAATACAAATTAATGGATGAATAAGTAAGTAATGGTGTTAAAGAAAATAATGACTAATAGGTAAAATAAAATTGGGCGTAACACTTGTTTCCCAAATTCAAACAATCATAAATATACAGAGAAATGGTTCCCTTGGGAAGAGAAGGGGAATTGGGTAGTTCATAAAATGGTCGGAGTATTTTTTTTTAAATGTGGTAGGGGGTGGTCATTCTTTCTAAGCAATCATTAGCTAACGGCTGAAAACGGTAACAATGTTCGTTCGCATGTTGATATATGAACAAGGTGTTCCATTAAACATCTCGTCTCCTTGAAATTTATGAAATATGCCGTGCTTATTTTTTAGGCAAGTACAAAGGCAATTTTTTCTGTAGAAAGAGTCTGCGTTAAGGAGCTTTAATGTCACGGAGCTCATATGGGAAGAAAAAATATTCGGCGATCATTAAGAAGCATCTGAAAAGGACAATTGTTAATTAACACTGGAGCGTTATAATAAAAAACAATATAAAGCTGATTCTTTTGCCACATATGGGTGAGTTGAGTAATTTGTGACCTAACTTCAACATGAGAGAAAATAACAGAATTAATTTATAAAGATATATTTACCAAAGTTAAATATTAAAGACTTATAGGATTAAAATATTCATTTTGTTTAATGAAATGGCCGTCTGCCTCAACCACAGCTTCCAGGCGACGTCGTAACCTGCTGCATCCATTCTCGACTGTTCCCTTATTTAACTAGTTTAGGGTTTTGCAGTCTGGAAAATTCGGAGTGATGTGGTCCAAAAAATTGTATGACAGCCAAGACTTTATCCTTCTAATTGTGCAGCATGGTGCAGAGTCCTGCTGTCACACGTACGGCTTTCCAGTGGCTACTTTCTGGATCTATGGCAAAACCACAACTTTAACCTGTTGATGTAGTGCTTTGTATTGATTCTGAGGCATACCGGGATCAAAAACGGGTGCATAACGAAGCTTCCAAGCCGCCGTACCCTCGTAATCACAGCCTGACTTATGGTCTTCACTCAAGGGAGCTTCAATAAGAAGATCTTCGAATTACGGGGTATCAATTTTATGGTGGTGCGGACGATCAGGAAAGAGTTGGATGAGTCAGGCTGTGATTACGAGGGGGCGGAGGCCCGTAAACCATACTCTAAACGTTCCAACAAGTAAAGAAGCTCCTAATTTGTCATGGATATCCTGATCATCACTAACAATATTCCCATTAGGTCAATGAAGTTCATTGCCAGGAATAAAGAAGTGTCAAGGTCTCTCACTAGGCAGTCGGTGTATGAGGACATCTGCTACTACTAATAATGCCAGATGGTAAAAGGGCCAACTTCTATCATGGAAGATGAAGGGCAAGAAGTAAGTTAATGCTGCGAAGCTGGTCAAAAAAGCTGAAGCATCAACCCTTCAAGCCTGGTACGCTTCGGTTCTTCTCAGAAGAGAGGAATTTCTGCCAAGGACAGTTAGTGAACTTACAAAACAGCTGGTGGATGCTGTGTCTTCCTAATATGTGAAATCAAAACCAAGTTCCTTATCTAAATCATGGTATTTGTGGTTGTCAGTAGCGATGGACACGTTATGACCCCGTTTATATTCCCGAAGTGCCTCAGACTCAATATGGAGGGCTACATCAAGTGCCTGGAGATTTTTTCTATTTTCTGGGATCCAGGAGGTGGCCGCTAGAAGGCCATACCTGTGACGCACAAAGAAGACGACCCAGTCTTGTCTCTCAGACAATTTATTTGACCACATCACTCCAAGCATCTAGCCTGCCAGCTCCCCAGACTGCAACCCCCTGGAGTATTATACAGGGTCACCCCCCAAAACGGGCCCCAATTTCGATAGGCTTCATTTCTTAATTTTCTGCAAGGATTGGATGAAACTTTAGTGATAACTAGTTTATTGTGTTTAAAAACATCATATCAAAACATGAGAGTCTTTGACCTTTCTTCTTTATTCTAGAGCAAGTGTTCGAGATGACCTCCATTTAGCTCTGTGCATTTCTTGAGGCGCAACACAAAGTTGGCCATGACGTCCTTACAAATCGACAGACTAATGGCTCTTATCGTAAATTTATAACTATTACGTATTCAATATCGTTCAATATAAGCATGGTTGTATAAGTTGTGGAGTCCATTCTACCTTGACATAAAAAAATCTCCACTCACCCTGATGAAGACATGCAGCCATATACCACGATAAAAACCACCTCCATGCTGGTTACTCTAAGGAAGCTCCAGAAGAGCGAAACGTCAGTAATAAATAATCTTGTACCACTTGCTGCTTCTCTACTCTCCCTCTTATAATATATATATATATATATATATATATATATATATATATATATATATATATATATATATATATATATATATATATATATAATATAGCAAGCCAAGGGGTTGATGCTTGTTCACTAAATAGGTTCGTATTTGGATTTACAAACAAGTTATTAAAATAACTTTACTTTTTAACTTGAAGTTTTAATAAGATGATAGGATGGAGTTGATGAGCTTAGATTCCTTTTTCGGTGGAGGGAATAAATGCGAAGACCGCGTGATTTGATCGAATGTGTAGCTGATTCGAATAATGAGTGATTGTCTTTCTAAATAATTTTTTATATGTGAAGAGGACGTGGGCGTAACCAATGGGGTTTCTGGGAAGGAACTTTGCCTGAAGTCAATGTCAGTTCGAGAGAAAGAGAGAGAGCAGAGATTGTCTATCAAAGGAATTCATAGTAAGAAAACGATAAGAAACTTTGGGAAATTGGATATCTTTCTATCGGACAGTGGTTAATAAATAAATCGAAGGAAATAGTTATGTGACATTTCTGTACGAACAGAGTCTGTTGTGACCAGGAATTTGGAGCCGGAGCTGGAGCCGGAGCCGGAGGCATTAAAATATCACCAGCTCCGGCTAGAAATTTGGAAATAAGCAAAAATTGAAATTTCTTCAGGCAATTACATATACAACTCTCTCATCCCATTGAAACTGCCAGTATTATAACAAAACATCAAATACTCTGTCACTTCGCCCAAACTTTTAAAACAATCACAATTCACAATAATTCCGAGTATAACATGAGAGGAACTAAATACATTTTCAGAAACATAATTGTTAAATGCTGTACCAAAAGCAATTCTTTATAAAAAAAATCTCTAAATGGTATTGTTAATGTGACGTCACGTCCGAAGTGAACTATAAAATATTGAAATAACTCTCAAAATGTTTGGGCGGATTAACTTTTTGAAACTCTGGATTTTGGTGAAGAAATCATAGAAATAATAACTTATTAGTGACTTCACATTAACAATACCATTTAGGGAGGGATATTTTCGAAAGCGTTTATCGGAAAAACGAAAAATGGCAACTCTCCTTACAAATAATTTCGTAAAATAACATCAGTTCAGGGAATGTTATTTTTCGAAATTTTACTTTAAAATATACAGTATATTGTGAAATACACAATAGTTTATTTGTATATTTCACGATATACTGGTGTATCAGCAACTAGAAGTCAATACTGTCATAACACCGGATCAGTTCAAAATTAACATAATAGAATTAGTGGTAAGGAATTCCCTATCTCTTTCTGTCTTTTGTAAGCAAGCTATGTTAGGCTTAAAAGGCAATATGGCACAAAAATTCACAATTAGTTTAGATAGAGGTACATAGTATTAGATCTTTGGTAGTTGAAAAAGTAAAGAAACAAAAATGAGCCCTTAAAAATCAAATAAAAGGACGTTTTATTATTTTTTTTTAATGGGTGGTTGCTCACGGTCAAGAACACACTATTTTGCAATAAATGTTAGATATATTTATGAAAGCAAGAACAAAGTGACAGGTACATTGGCAGTAAGAGATACTCGAACCCAATATACAAGTGAGTACCTTTATAAGTTTGTAAATGATGTTGTTGTAGAATGGACTCTCGACGATATACCATATATAACTATTCGTTGAGGGAACTTATTTAATTATCTTTAGAGTGCGTGGATGTCTGGGTTGACCGATATTATGTATCTTCGATATGCTTAAGAAGTGGAACTGAGCTCAAGGATAATAATATTGCTATCATTAATAAAATAGAGTATTATTAATAAAAACTATCAACAACACACAAAACGGAAAATATTGCACAGCCGAGCCTGAGAACGATACCTTATCTGCCCATAAGCCTAACTCAATCTGGCGAGGTCGGCCAATGGGGAGAACGGAGGAAGATAAACCTCCTTGTTTAAACATTGACCCAGGTGGCTGCGATAAGGCGCCCGGCTTCAAAGCGAAGATGCACGTGGGTAGCATCGTGGTTTTAAATAACATGTGATAGTGGTTGAAATTAAGCGGCCTCAACCCGTTCTATCACACCCCTCCATTCCGGGGGAAGTTGTCACTTCGAAAAAAAAGAGAGAAGGGACAACGATAGAGCTCCGTTGTGGGGAACTCGTTTTCTTGTACCAACCGTACCTTCCTGCACCTAACTAGTATTACCTCAATACATATGATTATTTTGATCTTTTGATTATGGGGGAAAATAACCTTTAATACAAACTTAATAAAAAAAGGGGCATGGAACAATGAAATGATATAAAATTAGTACATATGGGACAAAATAATTTATACGGAATTTAATGGGTACAAATATATATACATACAAAAAAAATAGACATTGAGCGTTACAAAATTCAGACATATACATTAACTAATTATATTACAAGAGAATCTAATTTAGGGCGTACAAGACGGTATATACATACATGGAGATCCTAATCCTACGAATACAATTACTCTACGCTATTCGGTAACGCATTCCTACTGAGTGCGTCAGCGACCTGGTTATCGGAACCTTTTATATAATTTATTTTAAATTGATACTCTTGTAAGAGTAAACTCCAGCGCATGATTCGGCCGTTGGAGTGTCGCACATTCCTAATATAGGCTAACGGACGGGGGTCGGTTCCTATCTGAAGTTCTTTTCCTATCAAGTACATTTTGAATTTGTCTATAGCCCAGATAATTGATAGAGCTTCCTTCTCTATAGTGACATATCTCTTTTCGCGTGGTAATAATTGGCAACTAGCATATGCACTTGGACGACTCGTTCCGTCATCCTCGTATTGAAGGAGTACAACTCCAATGCCCTCGTTGCTCGCGTCGGTCTTAATCCCCAAGGATATTTCCGAGGTGGGCAACTGTAAAATGGAGGCAGAATTGAGCTTACTCTTGAGCTGATTAAAATGGGAAACAGCGACATCATTCCAACGTAAACGATCGGGCGAATTCTTTTTTAGAAGCGAGCTGAGGGGCGCCGGAATTGCAGCGAAATTCGGAACAAATCGCCGATCGTAAGAAGCTGATCCTAGGAACGATTTTAATTGCTTTTTTGTAATCGGGAGGGGCATGTCGGCGATTGCCTTAATCTTGTCCTCTTGGGGACCTAACTGGCTTTGTCCTATTTCGAAACCCAAGTATTTTATGGTTTCGTGGGCAAAATTGCATTTGCTGGGGACAATGGTGAGGCCATTTTCGCGCAGTCGCTCGAAGAGAGCTAATAGGGTAGTTAAATGATGACTCCATTCAAATAGTTCTTGTAGCTGACTCTTTTGATGTGGTGTCAGCTGCGCGTCAATATCCAGGTAAGAGGGTTCAAAAGACTCGCCTGGTAGGGAAGGAGGAGGGTAATTGGCATCAGGTTGGATACACACTGTCTGTATTACATTAAGGGACTCCGCGGGGTAATCTTCTTCAAGCGCCGATGTTTCGTCCAGTGCTACGAAGGTTTCTCCATGGGGGCGTTGGGGGTACTTTTTTTCTTAGGGTCCACCGACAGTCTTCGTGTCCTTGTCTTGGGCCTTATTACCTAAGGGTGTTAGTAATTCACACTCCTTTTGTGCCATCCTAAAGTCCTGGTTAAGGGTCTCCGAGAAATCGGACGGTATCGGGGTTCTGATGGGGACGGGCTCCTGGGCTTCTTTCTTAGCTCGGCCTCGAGGAAGGGCGGCCTGAGACACAGGGTCGGAACTTACTTGAGGGCTCTGTCCTATAAGTACAGAACAGAATTTTATGGGTGCTGAAATGACTTCAGCCCAGCCATCATAATATTGACACTGCAGGTAACATCTAACGACGGGGAATAGGTTCGCCCGCCCAAGGTAGTCATGTACCACCGCAAATTTTTCGTGGTTAGGGTCCACTGGGGGGAGGAGTTCGTCAGACACGATGAAACACGTACATCCTGTGTCCTTGACAAGAGTCGAGCCTCGGCAGCTGTTCACGCTGCCCTCCTCAAATTTCAAAGTTCCCGATGAACTTTTATCGAAAATAAAATTTACCTGGTGGCCTGACGGAGGTGGAGAAGTTGCTGCTTGGGTATGCACCACCGGGGGAGCCGGGGTGACATTAATCTGGTGAATTTGGTGCGCTGGTCCGCTCTTAAGCCTAGAATTTTGGGGGCAATTCCAGCTCGTGTGGTTTTCTACACCACAGGTGAAGCATATGATTGGTCGCTTCGGGAAGAGAGATGGAGGAAAAATCTTAACGGGAGGTTTGGAGTCCCGTTGTTGGTTTTGGGGAATGAAGTTTTGGGGTTTTACCGGGCCCGGAAACTTCGTCAGCTTTCCTGGGAAGGGACGCGAATCCTTCCTTCTTTCCTGGTTGGGGGGTTGGTGAGAAGTTCGATTCTCCTTTGGGTATAAATTATGGCTTGCGGCATAGATATCCGCTTCTTCGGTACATTTTTTAAAGGTCTGGCACCGACGATCCTTGACGAACGCGCGGATCTCCGTCGGGAGAGACGCCAAAAATTGATCCCGCAACACGAAGTCTGTTAAGGACTCGTAGTTAGGATCAACCTTTGAGGATTCTAACCAAAATTTAAAATTCCTCTGAAGAATGTATACGAATTGACGGAACGTCTGTCCGGGTTTAATACGCCCTCCTCGAAATTCTTGGCGGTAGAAATCGGGAGTCATATTATGGGTGGACAATAACTTATCTTTTAAGGTGCTGTAGTTAATTGTACATTCAGATGGTAAAGATATAAGAATTTCGCGCAATTTACAATTTAACAAGGGAAGTAATCTGACTACACCTTCAGCCTCCAGATCCATGTTATTGATTTCGAGGATCTTTTCGAAGTGGGCTAAAAATGCTCCGAAATCCTCTCCATCCTTGAAATTGGGGAGCTTTAGTGAAAGATTGGGGGTAGGGGTGCTTCTGAACGTGAACTGGCTGACTGTATTTCTGCTTCAACACGAGCTAATTCAATCTGATGGTGAAGCTCAGCTTGTCTTTTCCGTTCCTCTCTTTCTTCTCGTTGGATTTTTCTTTCTCTTTCTTCTCTTTGGATTTCTCTTTCTCTTTCTTTTTCTTCTCGTTAGATTCCTCTTTCTCTTTCTTTTTCTTCTCTTTCTCTTTCTGTTTTTTGCTCCTCTTAAACGTACTCAATTAGTTCTTTTCCGGAAAGTCCCAAGGATTCTCCTTGCGCTTTAAAGATTTCGAACTGAGTCATATTTGCACTTGGGGGCGCAATAGTCAACAAACTAAAATTCCTTGCAACAAGAATTATGCCTTCTAGAGAATTAGCCTACCTAAATATGGGCACTGACCTATTCGTACTTGGTTTCTCGATCTAAATAACCACTGATAAAAAATCACAAAAAAAACACAAACAAATTATTATAACAGTTCCTTGAGCAACTCCAGCTTCTTAAGTTTCTAAAAAAAGGGGATAGCAATCATTAAAAAAAAGGGAACTACTATACTCTATTATTATAATGAATAACACTATGCTTTACTCGACTGAGACCAGTGTTTGCAAAGATATAGCGTTAAACCTTACACACTTGATACCAAATTTAAATTGTATATATATATATATATATATATATATATATATATATATATATATATATATATATATATATATATATATATATATATATATATATATGTCGTAGAATAGACTCTCGACGATATATAATATATAACTATTCGTTGAGGGAACTTATTTAATTATCTTTAGAGTGCGTGGATGTCTGGGTTGACCTATATTATGTATCTTCGATATGCTTCAAAAGTGGAACTGAGCTCAAGGATAATGATATTGCTAACATTACTAAAATAAAGTTTTATTAATAAAAACTATCAACAACACACAAAATGGAAAATATTGACATAAACAGAAAATAGAAAGGGTCGTGGGGAATCTAGCTAATCCGAGGATTAAAATGGATTTAAAAAGGTAAAACAAATATAAATTAAAGGGATGGGATGGTTCGCTAGACAATTTAAAGCACAGGATAGAGTTGACAAAAGGGTTAAATACTCAAAGGTAACGTTCAGCTTATGTAAATACACTTGTTGTGCAGAGGAAGGCGACGTGAAGGAATTTTCGGTCCGCTGGTGAGTTCCAGCCGAAGGGGGGAAAATTAAATGATCCTGACGTGGCGTCTTGGGAATGAGAACCGTTTCTTGACGAACGGGCTTGAAGAACAATGGCTGTTCTACGTTGTTCTCTTCTGAACAACAAGGGGGGGTGAGAACCGTCTCTTGTCTACGGGCTCGAGAACAATGGCTGTTATAATGTTGTTCTCTTCTGAACAACAAGGGGGAAGGGTGAGAACCGTTTCTTGGCAAGCGGGCTGGAACATCAATGGCTGTTCTACGTTGTTCTCTTCTGAACAACAGGGGGGGGTGAGAACCGTTTCTTGGCAACGGGCTCGAAAGAACAATGGCTGTTCTAACGTTGTTCTCTTTCTGAACAACAGGGGAAGCCTTGTGGACTTGGCGTCACGAAGGCTCGAACCTTGGCACTCAAGGGATATTGTCCTTCTTCTGGACAAGTGATGGTAGATCTCGAGGTCGAGGGCCCCTGGGGGCACAAGGTGAGAGTGGATCGTAGTGATGTTTCGCGAAGAAAATCTGGATTTCGAATCTGCTCTTAGTGGTAAAGTTTCCAAATAAATAGTCGGGTCATCTCCTTGGCGTGGGGGACAATGGAGTTGGGGCTTCGAGGGAATGCACAGCCGAGCCTGAGAACAATACCTTATCTGCCCATAAGCCTAACTCAATCTGGCGAGGTCGACGCATGGGGCGAACGGGGGAAGATAAACCTCCTTGTTTAAACATTGACTCAGGTGGCTGCGATAAGGCGCCCGGCTTCAAAGCGAAGATGCACGTGGGTAGCATCGTGGTTTTAAATAACATGTGATAGTGGTTGAAATTAAGCGGCCTCAACCCGTTCTATCACAGATGTTTTCCAAGAGTATGAAATAAAAAAAAGATAATATATTGTGCATTGTAACTGATAATACCTCAAATATGATCAGTACAATTGAAAAGTTGAATAAAGACCAGGAGAGAGAATAAGAATGTGAAATATTAGTTTTCTGACAAAAATAAAACAGAACTGAAGCCTGACGATACTTTAGAACCTGATCATTTTTATAGTGCTGCAGAATATATTTCACTTCTTTCAAGAATCAATCATATACGTTGTGCTGTACACAATATACTGCTTGCCATTCGTGAGGGCTTAACACATAAACATACAACCACTCTTTAACTAATATAAGACAAATTGTAGTAGCTTCAAGAAAAGAAAGAGTTGAAGAAAAAAATAAATGACGTAGTGGAAAAGTAGCAATTTCAGATCAAGCTACAAGGTGGGGTAGCACTGATATGGTGATAGAGCGCTTAGTGTAATTGAAACATGTTATTGACATAGTGAACCCAGAAATTACAATGACAGGAGAAATGTTGAATGCAGTTAAAAAAACTGTAAATGTGCTTCATCAACCATATATTATTACAAAGAAAATTCAAGCTGAAGATTTGACTTCTGATCATTTTTTAAGGAATATAATTCTTTGATTTACTCCCTCTCTCAAACTAACAGTACTATTGCTGAAGGTATCAAGACTTACATGGATACAAGAGAAAATCTTTTACTAGAAAGTGATGTTCTGTTGGCTGGTGTTTATCTGGACTCAAAGTATAGATGCTTATGAACTAGTGAACAACAAATCAAAGCCAAAGAGTCCTTATATAACATGCCATTCAAAATGAACAATTTTCAAGAATGTCCCGAAGCGTAAACTGAAAATACGCCAGAATTGGTAGTAGCAGTTCAGATAATGAGTTTGATTTTGAAAACATAATTGATAAACAGTATGGTCTGCAACCAAAATGACCTCGATTGGAAAGCAAACAGGATACTCCACATGTTTCTTTTCTTAAGTCTGCATTAATCAATTTCAAGTTAGAAGTATGTGAGTCATTTACTAAGGTTAGGAAATTTATCCTTCAGTCAAAGTTATTGGTACATAAAGCACTACTAAAGTACCTTGAATTCATGAGATGCTGCATAAGTGATTTTTGCATTACCAACTAGTCAAGTTAGTGTGGAACGTCTATTTTCAGGATTAAAAATTATAAAATCAGATTTGAGATATGTAATGATAGAAGAATTATTAGACGCTGTCTTATTTTTAAAGACAAATTGGTATTTATAATTTTCAATTTTAATTTTAACAAATATTTGCAAGCTTAAAAGGTCAAATTTTTGAAAGGAATGAATCTTAATTTGTCTTGAAATTTGTTATAATTTGTTGTTGTCAAAACTCAAAATTGTATACATTTTATTTTCCTTTCATTTGTATATTAAATAAGTATGATTAAAGAGAGTATTTTTAGCCTTTACTGCAAATCAAAATAGACCCTGCATTCATTTATTTATTAGTGGGTATTAGCAATTATCACTTCGATTACATTTGGATTTTAGAACTTTAGTGGGGTCGGAACCACAGCCGGAGCCAGACATTTTAAAAAGATAGATCAGAGCCGGAGCCATAAACTTTTCTTCCTGCTCCACACCCCTGGCTGTGACCCAAAGGAAGGTAACGTGACCAAGGCAAACGGCGACATCAATGCTCGCTCCTATCAGAACACGTGAGTCGGGTAAAGAACGAGTACATGCGTGTGTGCAACTTTTGTGTAGATGGATATCCACACACACATATATATATATATATATATATATATATATATATATATATATATATATATATATATATATATATATATATATATATCGAAAATCACATGACACCGTGATATATAATAGATGTATTTAAAGGCCTAAAGAATTTAAAACTGGTAAGACAACCCGGAAAAACGCTAAGGAAATTAATTTCATGGACCAGTAAAGCTTAAGAAAGAAAATGGAAGATATAGAAACGGACAATAGGGCAAACTATTTTAACCTTTATATGAAAATGAATAAATGAGTTGGATTTGACCATGTGTCATCAAACGCTCTTCGCTAAAATGACCACGACGCTCATCGCCAGAGGTACCATACTCAACCCCAAGAAAGGTTGATTCAAGAAGCCTTTTGAATAACGAAGTGTAGGTTTTTTCCAGTGAGAGACAAGACAAGTGTTTTTCTAGCAGGAAGGAGCACGGGTTTTTTTGTTTATTAAAAAGCTCTTTTTAGAAATTTATCCTGGAACAACAATTTTTTTAGTTAACTATTTAAACAAAGCTATAGAAATAGGGTTATTTATTAATTATCTGAAAAAAAATCAAATTCTGAATAGAAGAATATAGTCCTTATACATCTTAATAGGCATTGTTTCAAACATTAATTAGAAAATACTTGAAAATGCATATATATATATATATATATATATATATATATATATATATATATATATATATATATATATATATATATATATATATATATATATATATATATATATATATATATATATATATATATATATATATATATGTGTGTGTGTGTGTGTGTGTGTGTGTGTGGAAAACTCACACAATATCGCGTGACTAAGCAATAAATGCAACAAAGCCCACAGGAAAAATTAATACGGGGATTCCAAGTATTTCCGAACTTTATTTCGAGTTCTTTATCAAGGAAGAACTCAAAATAAAGTTCGAAAGTACTTGGAATCCTCGTATTAATTTTCCATATGGGATTTGTTGCATATATATATTCATTCAATATATTGGCATTTTGTCTACTATTTGCTATTTCGTAAATTAGTTAATTTAGACACCCAATAAATAAGGGTATCACAAAAAGGAAACATAGAAATGAACAAGAGAATTTTAAGAGGATTAGAATAGCCTCTCATAAGTACCAATCTTTATGATACCATAAGTTATAAGAATCGATCCTCATGAATTTCCATACAAAAAGAAGTCACCTATCGAAAATGAGATTTGGGTTTTAGAGGGAGTAACAGGATGAGACATTCTTGTGTTATGTTGCCAAATCTTTGTAGGATGCTTCTTCCACAGCAGTTTTAGTTCTTTAATAATTCCTTGGGTGGGTTTAGGATTTCAGACGAAGGCTACGATAAATTTTAAAAGAATTTCCGAACTAAATCTTCCAGCTTTTTTGTTATTATTGAGATGTGGCTTTAAATCGGAAAGCTTTTTATTTAGGGGGGAATTTGTACGCGATGAATAAGTGTATTTTTTGTTAATTTTATGCCTTTTCAGCTGTTATTGTGTATGCGATATTTTTTGTGCGTTTCGATCTGGTTTACCGAATTTAACAGGAGACTGAAATGAAGATTAGTTTTGTTTCGCCTCTTTTTCCCAAAAGGAGGAAAGAATTTTACTTTCTAATAAGTGAGGAATATCATATGAAATTAGTCCATTAGAAATTGGCTATTAAGTGATTACTTCGTTCCACTTCTTGTAGTATTCAAAAATCTGCTTTGTACGGTTCTAAATCCCTCATATCGAACATTCTATGGGTCACATACATCTCTATGTACCAATTTCTATATTTCTAACCCTGGCAAAGGTACCTCTCTTCTTTGCAAAGTGAGCCAATACTGGAGAATTGCGCACCTAGGTGGTCCACAACAACGAACATTTTACGCTTTCTGCCACACATTTTCTTTCGCCTTGCTTCACCATTTTCTTTAACAGCCATTTTTTGCAAACACTTCTCCGGCATAAAGGTCTTTAATAGTAATCACATTTTTAAATAAGACGAAAAAATCTCGTTGTAAATTTCAATACTGAAATCCTCAATCACGTAACTATGTCCCCCATTTCGTTCAATGACTATTGATGTGTACCGTTCTTGTACGCATTACTCTAGCATTACTCCGATTCACTCAGGACCATCGTTATCTAATTCTCCAGGTGATTCTCAGATCTAAATCAACTAACTTCGTCGCTTTTATCGCTGGCAAGTGTATTCATTTGAGTGTGCGATCTTCTACGAGCACGTGTTCGCTTCTTTATAAAACCCTTGTCCTTCTTGTATCAGGTCTTCTTTTCCAACCTTTATCATTCCCAACAATTCTGGTCTTTCTTTTTAAGACAATTTTCTCTTTAGTAAAATAAATGCCGTCGATGGTTACAAATTTTCCTCATTAATTCTCTCCCGCCCTAATTAAACTTGTCTTCCTCACCTACTAGTTATCTATAATACTACACTCCCACTATTTTCTATTTTAATATTTTATAAATATTTGTAACTTACATCATGAATTAAATTTTGATTCGAATTAAATATCAGTAAATAAATAGGCGCTTATTTAAATATATTAAGAACCCATTACAATTTCCAACAGAACCGCATTTCATAGTACATAATTTTACTATTCCTACACAGGATTTTGAATTGAGAGATTCGTCACTTAAATAAAAGTAGATAGTGTTGTAATTATAAGGTATTTAACTAGGACAATTCGATTGATTTATTCCTGCGATATAGGCAGGATTACTTGCAGGAATCTGCACTAAAGCATTTTTCTCTGCATTCTATAATCTTCACTGGTTCATAAATTCAATCCTAGTGGATAAAAGAGTCTCATGCTTTCGAAACTTGTCTCGGAATAAAAAGTTTATCATACAAAGCATTGAAACAGGTTTTTCTTGTCGACATTGAACGAAATATCGTGAAAGTATTTATATTCCTCAAAGGAATAATCGTATTCATTAACGAAAAAAATGAATGGGTTCGTTTCGGATCAAAAGTTTTAAAGAGAATATTTAAGAAACTTGATAAAGTTGGAGAAATTGTAAATATTGAGAACGCAAATTGTGTGGGGGCGCAACGATCTAGACCACTTTGAGCTTTAGGGAATGGGAGAACGCGGAACTCCCCTCAATCTATCTGTTAATCGATGTTTAATTAAGCAAGCTCTGCTGCCAAAAAAGTCGTGTGCTCTCACTTATTCTGATTTATAACCTTACGACCTTCAAAACGTTCATTAATTCTCGGAGTAACCTTGGGATGACCTTGGCGATTCCATCATTCGAAAGAGAATGTAAAACAACATAAGGGTTTCAAATTTCGTTGGAATCGGCGGAATAGTCATGATGTTATTACAAAAAAAAGCGAAACTGGTTCGACCGACATGGTGAGATGTAGAGTCACCCGCGACTAAAAAGGGGACAAATTATCTTATCTTTTTTCATTCTATTTAAATCATTTAAATATTAATACATGTTATCACTCTTACGGAAATTTTAATTCTTTACGTCTTAACTTAAGCAATAAATTTATGCCTCTTATTACTCCAACAAAAGTAATTCGAATATCTTTTGGGGGGATTTTGATCAAATAGATAAATAGCTGTCTTATTTCTTCCGCCTCTCTAAAACTATATCAAGTCAGTGAACGAAGAACCCAGACGAAGAATTAAGGTGTATACATAAGTACTAGAATCTACTTGAATAGGGAAGAACTTTCGACAAGTTGTTAATTAGCGAGATTGCTTCCACGACACAAGGTCACAGCAATTAACGTTCCAAGATCTTAAAAATCATCTGATTGTTAAGGAACTATTCAGAATAAATGAAGCCCAATTATTTCTCGTCCATTTTCATACACATATAACTAATGGACTTGTCTAAGAAATCACATTCATAATTAATGTACTTGACTTATGGCGTGTGCCATCCTTATACATTCCCGGAATAACATACAATCTGCTTTTATTTCATTCATTTACATTCAAAAATGGTTTTCATATAATTTATTGAAATTTGTATATTTAATTAAAGTTCAGTGATTTTTTATTGTTTTTCGAGGATAGCATCTAAGGATGAGCTACCAATAGAGCCTAAAGTCCATTGACGAACCTAACTTCCTCAAATCAATAATGTTTTCATTGGCAAAAGAAGCATATGATTTTCTATGTAATAATCAATCAAGGATTCAATTTTTTTAGAAAGGTCCGGAGATATTTTCACTCAGAGGATATTATTACATTAAAAGCATTGCAACCCGTCAACGAGAATTAAATGCAAAAGTATGTATGATGTAAATAACAATGTTCAAACAAATAAATTCATTATATAAGAAATTTTAATTTTAATATTCATTTGTAATCTCACGAATTTCTATCTCGAAGGAGAATTTAAGGAACCCAAATATTACATTACAAGGCAGGTTATTCAACCTTCCTCTCCTACAATTAAATATAAGAAAAACAATAAGTGGGAAAAGAGAGAGCCAAATGCCAGATGAGAAAAAGGTAAAAAGAATACGCTGATATAAAAAGAATATGCTGACCTATATATATATATATATATATATATATATATATATATATATATATATATATATATATATATATATATATATATATATACAAGGTGTCCCAGAAAAAAGTTAACCGTACTTTGAATTAGTATAACTCAAAACCAATTAGACAATTTTGAGTTCTGCAGAGCAAAACAAATTTAACAACTATTTATCTGTCGATTCGGGAAATTACATTAAATTCCCTTTTACGATCTTGATACACTAATGGGTTTAGTGGAGGCTATCAAAAATATGTTTGCGCAAGGAAGTAAAATAATGAAACTTCGAAGTTTAAAATCAACAAATATATTTAAATCCCTTTTTAACAAAAACACCTTTTCATATATGTAATACAAATTTATTTTTTAAATTTTCTAAGCACTGTTTCCTTCCACATGTCCTCCACTTCTTTCCAAGCACAGTTGCGCCTTTGGTCGCATTGATTGAACAACCTTTTTGATTAACTTGTGATTTTCCTTAAGTCTATTGACTATACGTGTAATACTATTTCTTAACTGGTTGATGTTTTGTGGTAGAGTAGAATACACTTTATTCTTTAGATATCCCCATAAGAAATAATCGCACGGTGTTAAGTCAGGGGATCTTGAGGGTCATTCAATTGCATGATTTAGCGCGACAATGCGGTTGTCGAACGTTTCTATCAGTTTTGTTCTTACAGCAAGCTGTCTATGAGCTCGTGCGCCGTCCTGAATCCACCAGTCTATTGAATTGAATGCCGTAAATCTGGCGGAGTTCCGGAAAGATCCTTTCGTTGATCATGCTCAGGTAGGCAGCACCATTCAATTAATTCGCGTAAAACAATGGGCCCTCAAGATAGCCATTCCCGCATATTCCGATCCACAGAGACACTTTCTGCTGATAAATACGAGTGTCAAAGTTGAATGCTGCGAGAGGGGGGGGGAGGTCAGCGGCGCATATTGCCGAATGTTATGGCTATTAACCTTCCATTCATGGAAAAGGCTGCCTCGTCACCAATCACAATGTTTTCCAAGAAACGAGCAGGTTTATGGAGAAGCCATTCGACAAATTCGCTACGACGAGGAAAATCAGTTTCAAGAAGCTGGTGTCTTGCATGCATCTTATAGGGATGCCATTTTAAGTCATTTTTAATATGCGGTTAAATGATGACTTTCACAATTGTAACCCATTCTTTCGGACTGATACATGTGGATCTTGAAGAAGTGTCATCTGAACATTTTCGATATTTTCTGTTGTTCCTATGGTTCTCATACGAACCGAACGACCTTTATTTAGATTTAAGCATGTTCCTTCCTGTTGGTATTTGGGAACATTTTTCCAAATTGTGGACTTGCTTGGTGGGTGCCTACCTAGAAAACGTTGTTCAAATGAATCTTGTACTTGTTTAATACTGCCAGTCTTAATAAAGTTTGTGACTACAAATACGCATTGATCTTTTGTTAACTGCATGATTAAAAAGGTTTTATGGAAGTAACCTTTTACACAGAAACGCTTTGATTTGCTCAGTAAGCAATAATGATGATACCATAGCACAGCGTGGCTGAAAAAACACTGTAAAATGGTCTATGCTTTGCTTGAGGAATCGCACAGTGACCGAGGCTACCTAAGCTTCTCTTGAAAGTGCTCGGTGACCTAGCCTTCCTAGGCTTCGTTTCATTATTTTACTTCCTTGCGCAAACATATTTTTGATAGCCTCCACTAAACCCATTAGTGTATCAATATGATAAAAGTTAATTTCAATTAAATCTACAGAATCAACAGATAAATCGTTGGTAAATAAAACGCTTTTTGCAAGACCAAAAAATCTCTAATAGATTTTGAGTTATACTAATTCAAAGTACGGTTAACTTTTTTCTGGGACCCCTAGTATATATATATATATATATATATATATATATATATATATATATATATATATATATATATATATATATATATATTATATATATATATATACATATATATTCATATATATATATATATATATATATATATATATATATATATATATATATATATATATATATATATATATATATATATATATATATATATATATAATGAAAAAGCTCACAAAATGGTACGTGAGGAAAGCAATAATATGAAAATGGATAAGACAACCTTATGTAGGGGACAAAGATACGAAGGGAATGCCAAACCAATGGAAAAAACACAATAACAAGACAGAGAAATACCAATAAAAAGAACAATAGGCAACTACTAACAGACATATGCATTCCAAAAACGATATACACACAACAACGCCATGTATATAAATGGGATATGGTGGGTGAAAAAAAAAACATTTTAAAGGATTATCATTGAAGCGAAAACATTTAGGGCTAAGAGTTAATCCACAGTCACAACAGAGACACGTGGTGGGGAAGGCAATGCGAATGATATTACACTAATAAAGAGTGACAACGGGCCGCATTATGAAGTTATTTCATTTAGTACAAGTTTTTTTAAAACAGGGGAAATGTTTATATTGGATAAGATGCCAATTAAGGAACACTCGACAATATTTCTTTTTGTGAAATCAGCGGAATGATAAAGGAATTTTGCAGAATTTCAGTCAATGGGGGGGGCTTATTGGTTTATTTTTACATTTCTCTGAAAAGCAAACGTACATCCGTACTCGGCAGTAAACCACGACATATACAGTTGTGTTTCCAAGGGGGCGTGACCTAGCTTCGACTCGGCGACAAATCTATGGTCGGGGCTCATCAGTTACGCCCCTTAAGGGCGGAGTTTTGAACGGCTGTGTATCACAATTTGCTTACATCCTCAAGCTAATCTCGCTATTCTATGAACCGCTTTTACAGAACTGTGTTATAATTTTGTTTGGTTGGACTTTGTGTTTAGTCAGGTATTCCGTACAGTTCCGTCTTCTGATAATTTTATCTCGAGATGTGAATTGTTAGTTTATTCGTTTCTTCTGGTTGACTTAAGTATCTTGACCTTTTATCCCTTTTCTCGCGTTCTCCCTTTGTGTATTTCCAGCGCGGTAGGATTTAATGAGGCCACCGCGAGTCCATTTTGTGGAATTTCTTGCTGGGACTATTGAATCCTGGAATTTGGTGCCAGTAGCCTACCTATTACATAAGCCAATAACCACATTACTTTCGAGTGATATAAATTAAAATAGGTGAATGAAAACAGATTTTGGGGGATCTTTCTTAGAAAAGCTGGCTTATGCGTTATCTTCTCGTGACTGTTGAAAGAGCTCCTTCCGAGGGCTTTGATGAAGAGCTAAGTTAGTTACAAAATTGAATTCTTAACCGCATATATATATATATATATATATATATATTAGTAATGTATACCTATGAGGATAAAAACTTGAAATATACAGAAAATTGCTTAGAAGTAATTATTTTGAATTGTGTCTTGACAGAACTGAACAGTTCTTATTTTTTACCCGAACCGTGAGTTTTACTTATTATTAATCATGATAATTACGCACTTACTCAAATACTACTGGAATTAAGGAACTCAGATTTTTTACAGTGGTTACAGAATAAATTTACCAATTCCTTCAGCACCAGCGGCGAAAGAAAGCGGTTGTCCAATTCTTGCTCTAATCCATGTGTTCCACTTCAATATCAAACTCTCTCGACCAGTCTTTGAAATTTTGCTGGTGTGGATCAATGGATTATAATCATCTCGGAATAGTGCGCCCCCGTTGGGGTAGGGTAAAGCCTACTATGTACAATTACAATATGAATAAGAAAATTCCATGCTATGGCTAACCAAATCATTGCAATGCCTTTTCCATTTCTTTCAAGGTGGCGATTTTGCAGGTGGTAAACACGTCCGCGGGAGGGACAAGCTTGAAGAGGAGCGATTTATCAGGTCAAAAGACTCCCTTGTCGTATCTAGCTGAAAGAAGCTCTCTACGGGTAGTTTTGGTCGATACTGAGTTGTCAAGGGGTTGATTTAGCTCTGTAATCACTTTTATAACTTTGGCTTCATGCTTTGTCCACCCAATGCAGTTTAATGGTGTATGAACCTGGCCACTTAATTTTGTCCTCTATCCCGAAGTAGGCCTACTGAAGATTGATTTTTCTTGAACTTGTTATGCCTACATAACTCCTTTTAAATCATGACAAAACTTAGGCCATCGGCTCTCCAATAATTTGCCCTGTATATATTTTTGTAAACTAATAAGCATGACAAAGCAATGAGTTAAATTGATGATCATAGTTATTAATACTACCGATTTCAGAAATGTGCCTGCTTATATGATGATCGATTGTTAATTTTTTGAGAGAAATTAGTAATTTCTTGAATAGTACCTCATTCTTCTCTAGTTCGCTAACTTTATCTGCCACCTTTTAAAAAAGTAAACCATTCGCATCAGACCAAGGTATGTATTGACATCTACGTCATATACCTATCTAAGAGAAGACATGACCCAACAGTTTAAGGTAAGACACACGGCCTAAAGAAATACTCTTTAAAACAAGGAGAGTAAAGAAAAGCTAATAACAATTAGAAAAACTTTATCTTAGCCAAAAATGTGTGAGGACTCTCTTCGATTCGCTACGGTCACTGCCATGTTATTCTTGACTTTCTTATTTATGTATAGCTTTCAGTGTACTATCGTGTAGTCTCCTTGCTTCAAAGGCTTTTTTCTTACGCACTTTCTCTCACAGTAAACTTGTTCAAATCTCATTCGCTCATTTTTACTCTAACTTAACACTCATATTGTATCATATATATCTGGACTGCCATGGTTTCTGAAATTCTAGCTTCAAAGGATGCATTCAAACACACTCAGTGAAAATCACGTTTGCTTTGTTTTGACTCGTTTTGTTTTTTCGATATCTTGATATATATTTTGTCTGGAGTATTTAGTGTAAAATTGTGCATTATTTTTTTAATCGTCTTATTGTGATTCAAAAGACATCTGCATGTTATGTGTTTTTCGCGCAGGCGAGATTTTCCTATCTCTCTCTACATTTTGCTTTCCGTCTGTGATATTTCACTTCAATTAAGCTAACCAATCTTTACTTTATCAAGTGTTTTGATATTTACTTATTTTCTTATTGTTTTATGTATCTTAATTATTTAGTTTTTAACTTTATATTTTCTTCTTTTACTCCTTTGTTAACTTCAATTGATTAAATTTTGTAGAGATTTAAACTGGAAAAGAAGCCTTATCAAAGAAAGTTGCGAAGGTCTGACATTTGCGCATCACCGAACTGTGAAGTTATTTTAACGACTCATTAAGAATCTTTTTTTATTACTTAAAGACCGTCACGTATGTTTAAATAAATAGCTCTTTTATTTTTTTCTTTAATAGAGTTATTCTTTGTTAATTTTATTTCTCTGGACAGACGCTCAAATTAAATTTTATTTTCCCCTCCCCAAATTAGTAAATGGTTCTACAAAAACAACTGTAAAACGTGCAGTGGCCTGTTCATGCTTAGTAACTTCACTAGATTTCGTAATATCTGCTGTGGGTGCAAAATGCGTAGAGATTTATAGGAATGACTTGATGAGACAGTTCAGCACACAGAGAGCAGGATTATCACTAAGGGTTGACCTTCGTCCGCTTCTGATTCGGCCTCTCGAGAGAGCCTGCCCAACGGACATTCCGCAACTAAGGGCGCCGTGTTCATTCGGGTTCCCCGAGGAACTCCACCGAGACTGCCAAGTCGAAATAAGTTCTAGGCTCTTACCAGGATGATAATGAGGTCAAAGTTCCCAGGAGATCCTGGTAAAGGACCGCCAACTGATGAGCGAGCAGAAAGAGAAGTAGGAAGGTAGGATGTACTTTATTTTACCGTGAAGAGGTATGGTGAATGTTTTATACAGAAGAACTTCACTTTTTAACAACTCTTTTAAGGGGATTCTTTTGCAAGAAAAAAGGATGGTGTACTTCATCAATTAGTGAAACAAGTTCTAAGAGCACTGCTAGCTTTTCTGGCGATACAGGCTGCCCCTGAACGAGCTACGTACGGCAAGACTAGCAAAATTTGTAGATAATTTTCTGATAGATTTTCCGACAATTCTGAATCAGAAACTGGAGAGCATATGGGCGAGGGGTGTTGGCAACAAAGTTCCCAGCAATATCGCACAATATATATGTTTTTACATAAACGCGCAAAGTTTAAGTAAAAGATTGCTAAATTGTAGCTCTTGTTTGGGTCGGAAGATTTTGATATTATTGCAGTTGCAGAGACACAGATCGATAGTTTTAACATGCACGTTATAAAAGAATTTAACTTACCTAGCTACAACCTTTTTTATAGTATTAAGCGTAGATAATGAACGAATTACCGCGAATTAGCTGTCGAATTTTAAAAAATAGTACTAAAATCTATTTTGCCGTGGTCTATAGGCCACAGAATACAAACTGAATAGTACTATATTATTAAATAGATATTTTTCACTCAGTATCGAGCTTTAAAATAAGAAGAAAGGCGCATTTTTTAAAACCTTCTTACAAATATAATTTTTACATAAGATTCAGGTTTCGAAACTAGCTGGCTTTCATCATCAGTCCAAGAATAATAGTATAAAAGCCAAAGGGGCGCATCTCATATGCCACTTTATGTATCTTTATCATACTTAGTCTCTTAACCATTCCGTTCCGCAAAGAATTATTAAAACTTCTCCAGCAGCAAAATTTGCTCCATATTCAATTAAAATTCATTTCACTAATAATTTAGCAATTGGCTCAATATTCCACGTAAAGGACACACTCCCTCGGAACTTGCGCAGTTGCCTGGTATATCATTTCACTTGTCCTCACTGTGATCGAGGAACGTATATCGGCAGCACCGTTCGTTCTCTGTTCTCTGGAGGCCAGGGTGTGTTCTCACTTAAGCATCTGTAATAAGGTCGGCAAACCTCTAAACCACAAGGAAACATCAGCCACATCGGTTTTGCATTATACAATGCAAAACCGATGTCGTTCCTGAAAACTTAAAAATCCTTGAACACTTTAACAATACTTCCCTTTGTATTTTAGAGTCCATGTATATTAAAATTTTAAAACCTTCCCTTAATAACGACACAACTGCTGTCCAGCTCCTCTCGTTTTAACTACCCCTCCTCCCTCGTCTTTGTTCTCTTCTTAAATTTATTCATTTGAGTCCTTCTCACAGTTTAACTCGGTAAGTTAATCGGACACTTTTATTCCTAATTCCATCTTATCCATTTAAATAATGATCAATTTATCTAATATGATATTACTTTATGTTCATATGAAATATGTTAGATTTGAATATTTATTTATTTCACTTTGTCAAACCTGAAGATAGGCATGGATCCTGAAACTTCGTTAATAAAGAATTAGTATCATCAATACTACTGTCTTTCTGGCCCTTGGATTCATCTATTTTTTTATTTTTTTTTATTTTTCGCCGAGTCACCGACATCCACCCAACCCTTTCTCCGCTCCATCCAGAGCCGTAAAAAGGCTACGGTACGATCGGCGAGGAGGCCAGGGGACAGAGGAAGAGGAAGTGTAAAGAGTAGAGATAGCAAAGCTGGAAATATAGGAGTAGATTTGACAGGTGAACTAGATGGTCGGTAGACCTACAGTTTTACGTGGGTTCCGAACACAGTGTATAGTGTATCCATGACTATTCATTATTTACTATAGTGCACCTGTCCACTTATAAACTACTGAGCCCGTAAAATGTAAAACATAGAAAAAAAGTGGAAAGGGATCGGAAAAGAAGTATTGGGCTTGCAAATGAATGCTAAGTTGCATGGAGGTTATTTTAATCTTTTTCCTTTTGTAGTATACTATAATTTAAAATAGATTTTTGTGAGTCGTTGTCTGAGTATCAGGCAATCATTCTTCGTTATTTCATGTGTGTATTATATTTGTTGTTTATATGCGTTCAAACCATTTTTTTAATTCTTTCTAATGCTAGCTATTTTATTTTTGTAACAATGTATATGTAAGTAGCTCGTAAAATTGACTAGGTTAACTTACGCCTTTTTTTTGTTGTTTATTTTACTTTTCTTAACTTTTTATATGTAGATTTCTTCCTCTTTCCGATCGATCTTTGTGTATAGGTTGGAAAGAGGCGGTGTAATCTCCCCTTTTCTCTCTGGGCTCATAGTGCTGTGATCTCATCTTCTATTTCCTCTTAAGGTTTTCGATAAATTTCTTTGCTCTTTCCTTAATTATATTTGTTCATCAGTTTCATTTCAGCTTCTCTGTGAATATCGCGTTGTCTTCTCAATTCTCTTCTTCTTGTGTTTGTGATAATTAATGTTGCCTTGTTTCGAATTGTTTGCAATTTGATTTTTTTTTCGATAGAGAGAGAGTTTGCATAGGGATAAGTGGGTAGTCGTTGAGTATGCCAGCTATTTCCTCATCTGAATCCTGGAGTACGCCACCGCGGTCCCTCAGGGTTCCGATGCGTTGGCGTACTGGTTTTCCGCTGTTCACGTACTCGAAGAACTCCTTGGGGCTCTCTTTGGAGAGAGAGGCTACACGAATTTCTTCGTTACGCTTAGCCGTGCGCACTAGTGCCTTAACCGTTCTACTATGGGTCACATAGGCTTCATGGTGCATCGCACTACTATTCCTCTTCCATGCTCTGTGTGCTGACTTTCTAGCTTTAATAGCACTAGCAATTTCTTGAGAAAACCACCTAGGCTGAATGCTCGCTAGTCTGACAGCCTTCGTGGGAACGCACTCGGCCTGACGATCCATAAAACTATTTTTGAAGTCGTTCCATTTAGAATTCGTCCCGCCTTGGTTAGTTGGTTGCATCTGGCCAAGTGCCTCCCGAAGCCCATTGAAGTCTGCACGTCTAAGATCCAATTTACGTGCTCGTTCATTAGTACCTTGCGTACAGGTAGTACGTACTCCAAACCTTACCATGTTATGGTCACTACCACCTAGGCACTCATCCACTGACAGGTCAGAGACGAGGTCATCTTCAGTAGTAAATACAAGATCTAGAACGTTGCCCCCTCGGGTAGGCTCGCCGACCCACTGAGTCAGAAAGTTGCTGTCAGCAAAGTCTACAAGCCGAGATGCCTCTCCGTCGTCCCGTTCGGTCACTCCAGTCGACTCGGCAATTTAAGTCCCCTACCAGCAGCGAGGGAGGGCCGTCTAAGAGAATGGACAGTTTTTGGTACAGGTCTATATCAACCTCTACCGTCCGATGAGGAGGTCGATGGGCCACTATAAACCTTTACATTGTATTGTCGACTTTGATGTCGACTCCTACTACCTCCTGCCCTGGGACAGTTCTGCATTCGATGGGAGATAGATGGACTCGTACATACACCAAAACTCCACCACCTTCCCGGTTAACTATGAAGTCGCTGGTGTCTGCACGAATCCAAGACTCCGTGACGGCTACTATGTCAAGCATCTCTGATGACATCACTTCTCTAAGCTCGCAGAACTTATTCCATATTGAGCGGGCATTTAATAGAGGAACTCTTAGAGGGCGTCCGCTAGCCCTACTGCCCCCTCCACTTCTCCGTTTCCCGACGGTTCGTCGTGCGTCCTTCCCTTCGAAGCTGGATTCGGAGGCTGACCATCACCCACTTCCGCCCCCTCCTCTGTATCGACGGAAGGATTGGGTGCTGGGTGCTCGACCTCAGCTGCCGAGGGAGCTACTTCGTGGGATTCTCCCACTGGGGTCACAGTCATCCTTCTCCCTACATCGGATTTATTTACCCAATATAAACCGTGACGGATGAGCTCACACAGCACACCTCTTCCACGGGCAGACAGGTGAGTGCCATCCTCACTAAACAGCCCTGACCGACCGTAGAATTCGTCAAATGGGTTGACTTAACATACGCCCATTCCTGATGGGATTTCACCTAGCCTCCAATTTATGCTCAGAGCCTTTTGGTTGGCCAAGGCACCCCCGGAGCGTCTGGATATGATCCCAACGACGATTGGTTTTGATGTTATTTCTTTCAGCGAGGCTGCTAAACTTCTGACATCTTCGATGATGCGCTCAGTAAAGCCTGCAGAGCCTTCCCGTATGAACAGATCGTTTCCACTGGCTTGGGCCACTACCGGCGTATCTTGCTGTCCTAGTCTAATCTTTTCAACTTCTTTTATGATCTCTCGCGTCTTCTTACCTGGTAGGCTACGTAAGCGCCACATTTCCTTGCGCATCCCGTTTGGCCAATTTGTCAGGCCCCTCACTTGAGAGTCTCCGATAACGATTAAGACTCCCGGCCCGAGTCAGGGGAGCAAATCTATTTGATGTTGGGACTGGTGTCGGTATCGAAACCTCTCTCGGTCTATGGGCTCTCCTTCTGACAGGAGTGAAGCCATCATGACTTACTCTTTCGGCAACGGCTACGTCGGAACCATCATTATTCGGGGGAAGTGAACGATTACAATTCTTTTTCTTTTTCTTCTTCACTTGGCCACTCGTCTCTCCGGGCACTGACGATGCAGTGTTGCCATTTTGATTAAGTGGCTCTTCGGCAGCTGAAGATGACTGGGTCGCTAATTTTGCGGCCAATTTTGCGACCCTATCCTCGAGACGGCTAAGCTTGCGCACGTGCTCTGACTCCATAGTCTCTATTTTCATCTCGAGTGCTCGAGCTCTCTCTTCCGAAGCCCTATAGAGATCTTGTTTCTCCCTACAGTAGGCAACTGCTTCTTGGACCTCACCCTTCAGGATGCAAGCGGTGCAGACACTGCCTGGGTAGCATTTCGAAAAACACCCCTCTGGGAATTCCACATACCACTTATCCTTCTAGGCACGTTGCGCATGTATATTTTAGAGCACCTGGACCTCTCTTTCCTGTCATTCTGAAAGCTTTATACTTAATCACTTTACGACCAATCAAAAAGAAAAAAGGGGGTTTGGTGAGTTCTCCCCGCGTGAGTCGATCCCGCCTATCGATCGGAGACGTTTCAGATCTTTCAGAAGGCACGCTCCATGTGCTGCTGTTCGTCCGACCGAGTCGTCAAGCCTCGGCGTGCCGTGGCTTCCAACCAAGCAGCACAGACGGTCCCCGAAGGGGCCATCGATTTGTCACCAGGTGAACAACAACGAAGCACGACCCGTACTAAACTCCTACTATTTCCCTTCACGACGGCCAAGATCTTGGAGCAGCGTTCAATGGATATCCCGCCACACCAAGAAACTTGACCCAAGGCTTTTTGTTGGCCTGGCAACCAACATGGGAACAAAGGGCCGTCACCACAGACCAATGCTACAGAGGCACCCGTCAACGGTCACTGGGAATGGTCAATAATTATGCGCCAGGAAATGGGTTAACGGGGCACTACCCTCATCCCATTCATCGTGCCCCAGTGCTTAAGACCCCTCAAGTCTTAGTCTTTCGCAACCAGTGAGCGTCGATTGGCATTGTTTATAGAGGTTCCAAAGCCTCTTTTCTGACGCGTGAGGCAGCTGCCAGGTTCTTATATTTAGAAAGATTGAAAAAAGAGGGAGAATGACTTGATAGTAGTAGGGTTTTGTTTTATTTATTTTTTTTTTTTTATATAATAAGTTGAAGAGATAGGATAAAGTAAAAAAAAAAATAGAAGGATAGAGTAGAAAAAAGAATAAAAGAATGACGCACTTAGTCTGGAACCTCATTTCCGACCAAATCGACAAGGGAAGCCCGATCAGGGGTACCCAAAAGAGAGGTACCCCCGTCGATATAGCTCGAAAATTCAAAGGTACACACAAGCTCTCTTCCCGTGACAAGGGGGCGTCACCTCTCCCTCTACTTTCTTTATGAGAGAGAGAGAGAGGCTTGTATTGTTATAACATATAAATATGTGTTTATATTGTAATTTAAATCTGTATGGCCACCCTTGGTGGCGAGCATGCGCTCCAGGCGAGATCTGAAGGCATCGCGCATATTACGCATGAAGTATAGGGTCTGAGTAAGGTATTCTCTCTCTGGTAGTTTGTAGGCTGAGTTAAGTGATCAGCCGCTTCCTTATGAGATGAAGGAATATATATATATATATATATATATATATATATATATATATATATATATATATATATATATATATATATATATATATATATATATATATATATATATATATATATATATATATATATATATATATATATATATATATATATATATATATATATATATATATATATATATATATATATATATATATATATATATATATATATATATATATATATATATATATATATATATATATATATATATATATATATATATATATATATATATATATATATATATATATATATATATATATATATATATATATATATATATATATATATATATATATATATATATATATATATAATATATATATAATATATATATAATATATATATATAAATATATATATATATAATATATATATATATATATGATATATATATATATATATATATATATATATATATATATATATATATATATATATATATATATATATATATATATGTGTGAATTCTTTATTCCTGGAATAAGCTTCAAAATGGCGAACAGGAAATATAAATAGTCTTCTTAAATAATAATAATTTTTCTGACTCTTTCTGACTATATTTAGTGATTTGATTGGATTTGATGTATAAAGAGTGAAAAAGTGTAGAAGATAAATAGAGGTAAATAGATGGTAAGGTTTGCCTTGGTGTAGCGGGCATCTCTAAGGTACTTCCTTTTTCATATATTGTCTTGTCTCTTCTTGTGCACCGTCAATGTTTTCTTCAGGTGCTTGTTTGGCCGCAATGCGACCGTTTCTTTTGATTTTTTCCTCTCTCGTTATTCTTTGAACTTTATTTTTTAATTTTGTTTTATTTATTTATTTTTTTTTAAATATATATATATATATATATATATATATATATATATATATATATATATATATATATATATATATATATATATATATATATACATATATATATATATATATATATATATATATATATATATATATATATATATATATATATATATATATATATATATGTATATATATATATATATATATATATATATATATATATATATATATATATATATATATATATATATATATATATATATATATATATATTTATAAATATACATATACTCTATTTCCTCCGTCACGGCATTCTAGCCTTTTATTTTTGTATCTTCTAATTTGCTTATAATTTGTTATTATTTTTATTTTACCGGTATTCTAGTAATATATTCTTGTATTTTCGGTATTTGGGCATTTCGCCTCTTTTGTTTATATTTTTTTAGGTGTGGGCACTTCGCCTCTTTTTTTTCTTGTTCGGTTGTGATTTCGATGTAAAGTGTTCAATTGGGTTCTCTTGGGAGCAGATTCTTCCACTTGGGAATGGGGCTAGCCTAGTGGCGCGTCCCCTATTCGCTCTCAGAATGTCGACATCAATAACCATATTTCGAATTATAACTTGCTCGATTTTGTCCCAGGTCTTACTCCCTAGCTTCTGGAGTTCCGTATTCAATGGCTTCAGACCTGCTCTTGCGTGCACGTCTGTCTGCCGAATACGGTCCGTCCTGCGTGTTCTGCACTCTCTGCATTTGGCTGATTATAGTAGAACTCGCAGCTTGCACAACTACTGCCGGTTACACTAATGTCGAGCGTACCAGAGGAGTGTACATCTTCTTGAGATTCTTGGAGCTGAAGTTTCGGAATCTATATAGTTTTCCAAGCTGTATTTCGGTTAGGGAGATTCTGTTCTTGATGTGCGCTCTGAACCGTTTTGAGGTAATGCGCAGACCTAGGACTTTGCCCTCGCTGGTGTACGTGTATACTTCTTTGTTTACTAAAACATCATCAAGTTTCCGGCGGTTTATCGGAAGGATTTGGAACTTTCAGCGGTTGGTCTTGATTTTCCACTTTCGTTCGTATCGATTGATGTTGTCAATTTCGGGGGCTGTCTGCCTTGCTTGAACTCCAGGGTTTTTGTGGGTACTGGGGATGATTTATGTGATGTCATCTGCAAAGTGCAAATACATCACATCTTCCCCAACTGGAGCAGGTAGGTCCAATGTGTACACTAGGTACAGCAGTGGACTCAGACAGCTACCTTGTGTGAAAACCCGCCTCAAATCCTAATTTGGATACATCGTAGCACTTAATCGTGATTTTGGCCTTTCTTTCCATGACGTAGTCACAGAGGACCCTCTCCAGGATCGGGTTTAGCTGGAGGCCTAAGATCTTGAATTGGAGACCTCTCAGCCAAACCTTGTCTAAGGCCTTTTGAACATCTCGCAACACCACGTCTACGTACTTCCCTTCAGCTTTACAGCGGGCGAGTTTTTCGGTTAAGAAAGAAAGGGCTGTATCAGTCTTCCTTCCCGTACGCAACCTGTGTTGCTGAGGGTTGTGAGCTTCTAGCTCTGTTAGCTGGTCTTGTAGCTTATTAGCCAGAAACTTCTCGTGGACTTTCCCTATGAACTCGAGGAGTGATATTGGCCTGTAATCCACCAGTTGATCCGGGGGCTTCTTCTTTTTAGGTATAAAAATGATTTTTGCCACTTTTAGACCGTCAGGGAAGTAACCCATGTTCAGGGAAGCGTTATAGATATTCGCGATTCCCCAAATGTGACGGGGAGCATGTACCAGCTTGTTTTGGGTGATGCCTGTCCATCTTGGTGCCTTCTATTAAAAGGTTTTTACAGTTTCCATGACCTCTTCTGATGTAATTGGTCGGCCATGGTCAGCCATCTCCCTCCTTTCGTTACATAGGCGTGTGTTTGCTTTCGATGTATTAGCTGATTAAGATCTTCAATCAGCTGGCCATCGAACTCCTGGTCGAATTTAGCATCGCCCTCAGGTGTAATTGTAAAGACTTCCTTACATAACGTGCGGAATCTCTCTTCCAATACCGCCGGATCCTCCAAGTAGTCATTGCCCGCCTTAATTCGGGTCTTTTCTCAACTTGGTAGAACTTTTAGTTTTCTCACTAATCGCCAGAACTTGTCGGGTCTTATCTCGCTGTATACTTGTTGAATCAGGCTGTCCCAGATCGCAGCTTGTTGCCGGTTTATGGCCTGCTTAAGTTCTTCACTCATGCGACGTAGCAGCGATCTTCTTACCCGATTTGTACCCTATCTTCTGGTATATTTGTACACTTCTTTGTGCACCCTAGCGATCTCACTTATTTCCTCAGTCCATCTGGGCTATAGAAGAGTTTTATACATTTACATTGGTACACACTTGCGATCCGCCTCGATGATGTTGGTATTTATCTTCTCCAGTTCTTCATCGATCTCCTCCAGTATTGCTTCGCTTAGGTCCGCTGGTTCGTAATTGGCAAGGATTTCCTTATAGCAGTCCCCAGTTGGTATAAGCGTAACTTTTGCGGAGGGGGTGAAAGTTTGATCAGCGCGAGTGAGATGGTCGTCAAGATCGCTATGTGGTCGCCAGGTACTGTTGGACCCGGCTCGCTATGATGATTAAAGGGAAAGCCACCACTTGTCATGATTATGTCGGCCTTTGTTGCTGCCCGAGAGTTGATATAGGGCGTAAAGTCCGGTCCTATCCTCTGGGTTTTTTGGACGCATATTCATTTCCAAGTTGTGACCTCTGTTATCCGTGTTCCCATAGCCAGCCGTTCGGCATCTGGAGTTGAGATCCCCCCACAATGAATGCCATTCTTCAGTGGCCGAACAAGGTGTAGAAGTTCGTGAGGGGGGGGGGGTATGTTCGTCAAGGTGGTTGGTATTCCGCCGCGATTACGAGATTGCTCACTAGTGTGTGCAACTCTACCGCCACAAAGGACTGGTCCAGTTCTGGAAGGTGTCTGAACGACAGATCTTTTCTGATGGCAACGGTAGCACCGTCGAACCCCTGATGAAAATGTTTTTTCGCTACTACTCTGTAGCCTAGTATCTTTAACTGGCTGTTAGTAGTCTTGATACCGTGCTCCGTGATTAGTATGATGTCGGAATCAAGCACGCGGAATATGTTTCTGTATGCCACGGCTTTTCCCTCCCATCCATTCACGTTGAGCGTCAATATCCTTAACCTGTTGTTCGGGTTTTCCATTCTCTGTTCTGGCTTTTGTGTGTCTTAATGTTTGCGAGTAGTAGATTGACGCTTCTCGTTCCTCTTCTTTTAGAACTCTGCTGGAGAGAGTTCTATAAATGTCTCCCGATAGAGGGCGAAGTTCTGGTTGTATAGGGCATCCGCGACCGACTCTTCTTCGCATTGAGCGTCGAAGTCCCATTTATAATATTTTTTCTTTAATCCCACACAAATTTTGTTTGCGTCCCAGTCCTTCGGGAAGGGGAATTATTCGGTCGCGTAGATGTAGAGGTTAATTTGGTCAGCATCTAACTTTATCTTTATTCCTCTTTTGCCTTTTTTGCGTTCTTAGAGTCCGATGTGTCTGTACTGTCCGTGGTGTCAGAGGATTCTTTTTCTTCCTTTTCCTCATCCTTTGGGTTGGTCGAGTGTGCTGCTTTTGCGGGCGCCTCAATCCTTGGGTCGGGCCGTCAATTTTCATCTTCTTTTCTCGTGTCTTGACTCTTTCCTGACATCTGTTTGGGGTTCAGCTGCAGTTGCAGTACGTCATATTTCCAAAACGCACTTTCACTTACGTCCTAATTTCTTATTTTTTATAATTTTCTCAATTTCCTTTGGCATTTTCCTTTTAGAGGTGATAAAGGAATGATTTCATGACTTTTAATTGTTTCCATGGTATTTGAGGATATCAAACAGAGCATTCAGATACACGACTTTTCCTTCCAGGCTATTTTTCGCCCTTTTTCTCCACTAATTCGATCTTATGTCCAGTAAACGACCGAACCTATTATCACATACTCTAACATAGAGTTAGGATCATAAGTTTAAATACGTCTATGCGCATTGTCTATTTGGTAATTTGCATGCATTTTCTTCATAGAATTGCTTGTCAAATCGTTTATACATTAGTATACAGATTATATGTGTCACAAACAGTGTTTATATCTTTTACCCCGATTAAAAATATATATTTATCGTAAATCGTGTGCGCATATATATGTATACCTGCAGAGTCTGATCGATACCTATATATGTTAGATTTTAGCAAACTTTCTTACTACAGAAATACGGCGCAGCAGAAACCATAAGGTCCAATCGAAGCCATTGCAAAAAAGGGAAAAAGAGTGGACAGGATTATGCCGGGTGAAAGAAAAGTATTAATCGAGTATCAGCAATACAGAGGATTTTTAATAATTTTGTATTTTAATACATATTGATCGATTCGATTATCAAAAATATTGACTGAGGTGTTTAGGACTAAATGCGACAGTAGGTTATTCCATATTTGTTTAAACCTATACGAGAAAACTTTATGTGGTAAATCTCTTGTTAACAATTTTAAATCTATTCTTTCTAGTTGCTCGTTGTATTATTTAACTCAAAAAATAATTCAATCCCATATCAGTAGAGTAATTTAGTAGTTAATTACCTCGATTAGTTATGCATTCAAACAAAGAACTTTAATTGAAAGCAGATTAAGATCCTTCAGACTGTCTTCATTTAATTTATTTCTAGGTTCGGGTATGAAATTGTGTCGCTCCACGTTGATCTAACTCTAAGGTTTACATGTCATTTTGCATACGAGAAGATCAAAAGTGAACTACATGCTCTATATCAAGCTAATTATATAATAGTGGTGTAATGGGTTTTATATTGAAATGAAAAAAAAAGCTAAGTACCACATACTCGTAAGTATATTTGCATTTTGAGATGCTACAATACATAGTATAGAAGTTTTGGGGGTTGCTTGAAATGAAGACACATATTGCTAGATCATACAAAGTAGTAATACACAGGACAATGGGTCTTACTTACTCGAGTTGCAGCTTGGAAGACGATCGACGGCGTCAACGCAAACAAACCTTTTCCAAATAATAACGCTACTTATCGGTGCCGTTAAACCTCAATCCTCACTGTTTTCGAACACCTTAATCAACTTTGGAGCAAATCAACACCACCTAGCCAACTTCTGGATCTGCCGCAATGATACAACCTCATGACCAACGCGCTTTTCGCCAACTGCTGGCGAACCGGCGTGGTTTCTCCCTTCTCAGCTGGGCCAGACAGCTCATTCCAGCATTGCCAAACCACAACATTCTTTTGTACGCTTCCCTATAACTATTTTGCGATGCTACAATACATTGTTTAGAAGTTTCATAGGTCGCTTGAAATGAAGACACTCAAATCCATTTTATTAATAACCCGTTGGAGGTATCTACCTTAAATATCATCTTCTACTTTCAACTCATTCTACTAGTCTATCCAAATAGTTTTGTAAATTTTCAAAGTTGCATCGATATTCGGCCCTCTTAACCAATTTTGTTTCATCCACTTATTTTTAAATTTTCGATAGTAAACTTTTCTAACACCTTTATGTTGGTCCAAGCCCTTGGCGATTTGGTGAAAAAAAATCCAGCTGACGCCTACCAACATACTTGAAATATTTGTTAACCAATAGGCTCAAAGAGTTTTACTACAACAGAAGTTAGTGAAATAGATAATCTTTTTTTTTAAAATTAGGTTACATTATCATTTTTAAACTTCTTAGAAACTATACCATCCTTAATTATTCGATTACAAATGGTGAAAAAAGATATTGCTAATTAATTCCGAAATAGCGGGTAAATGTCGTATATTCGACGGCGAAGACATTTTTAGCCTTTTAATTTCATTTCATAACTATATGGAGAGGTTCATCACTATGCCAACCATTAGATTCGTCAAAGGGCCAATGCATTCCCTAATTTGCTTGCGATTATTGGTACATGCAAAAATCTGTTAGGCTCGCGTTTAGACACCATTGATATTTCTTTTAGCCTCTGCTTGATACAATGTCCCACGAAAATGCGGACCCAAATTTAAATTACTATAACCTTAAGAGTGTTCACGATTTTTTCATTGTGTAAAGTGAAATCTTGTTTGTTGTAAACCTCCTAATAAACGGTAACATTTTCTTCGAGTTTACTTTAATATTTGAGCAATATAAGGTAATTAATCAAATGTTAGCTTTGAATCTAAAAATAAATTTATTAAAATTTAATAATAAAGAAATTTCATTGCATATAACCATAAAAAATTATTCCTTAGGACCAGTTCACTACACATTGCTCAGCATTTCTTTCCGAGAAATTTTGAGCTTTAGATCTCACCACTCGAACAACTTTTTGTTTAATTTCGTAATTTCCTTTAAGCAAGTTTACTTCGCGTGTTATTTTTTTCTATCATTTCCTTATCTTTGCAGGTAGAGTGAATTAAACCTTATAATTTAACGGTCTGCACCGAAAAATCGTGAGGTGTATAGCTCATTAAAGTTCTGCTCTCAGATACCAGGCTTGGGTAAAAAAAGAGAAAAGTTTGATTAGGTGTGGAAAATTACTGTCAATTTATCTCTCACTGCAATCTATGTGTTGGAGTACCATTCCAATTACAATGAAACTTATGGAATAAATTGCGATAATTGCCAAGTAGTTTCGAAGCTCTAGACTGGTGAAAAAGCATAGTCTTTAGCGCGTTCCTACTGATGCAGAGGAACACTTTTTCAAATGAAAGGAACAATGAGGAATAAAAAGATATTTAGGTAGCTTTAAATGAAACTTTCAACCATCAGCTAGGCAACTGAAGTTCAACAGGTAGATGTAATTTCAACAGGAAAACAATCTAAACAATACGGCCTCAGTACTGAGGAAATGATTTAAAGATTGCAAAATTATTTTGAAATGACCATCAAAATGCCGAGACCTAAAACTAAAGGAAAATATGAGTATTAAATTAAAAAAAACCTGTCCACCAAACAATAAAAAACTAACAATTCTAACAAAGGTCACCCGACAAACATTAATTATTTTTTTCCTCTGTAATGTTGCCAAAATAGATTCTTTCTTTTTCTGGAACAATTTAGATTGTATTTTTGTCTTAACTTTTGAATGATTATGCCACATTCAGTATATCATTGAAATTATTCGAATATTAATCGTCTATTTAAATTTCTGCTCCGAACTGTACGCTACTAAATATTTAGGGAGGTATTGTTAGAAAAATAAGATGCGAGCAACAAGCAGTTAGACAAGGAACAAGACAACATTCAATTTTCGAAGTCCATATGTCATTTTCAAAGGAAGAAGCGTTTTGATATCTGAACGACTTTCCTCTTCCAAAGTCAATAGACAATTTAACAGTTTAAGAAAGAAGACCAAGTGTAAACAAACACCTGAAATACATAGTAGCAGTGGAATATACTATGTTATAATGCACAACTAAAATACTTAAAAAATACTTAAGGTCAAGGTAAGAACCTATAAATATTTAGCATTAAATAAACCTGCTATATTTTTCATTATAGTTAGGTGAACACAGTATGCATCTAACTACGGCATGTGTACATACAAACATCAATTTACAGATGCTTGTTAAGGCGAATAGATATAAAAATCAGGGGCACAAAGGACCTGAAATTTTCATTCATCTTCCTAAACTTGAAGGAATCTTGGCCAATTTTCCAGTTTTCTAGTCTTAATTAATTGATTTAAGGTCTGTAAATTAGCATTTAAGGCGACCTCACTCAGGGCAAAAATAAAACTAGGTACGAGGGAATATAAATAATGGAAAGGGATTGAGAAACTGCAACCTGTTAAGCAAATTATAGAAAATTAAAAGTAAGTACTTAAAAAAAAAGTAAAATTACTTTTAATATAAAAAATATATATTTAGCAAAGTAGTTTTCGACATTATTTACAATGTTCTCCCAACGTATACCAAAGCTTTGGATACCTTCCCGAAACTTTAATTCGGGTTTAATGAAATATGTGATTTGATATCCTAATCCACCTCTTTAATATCACAGTAAACTTTGCCATTTAGGAGATGTTATCAGCACTTAGATTAATGGTAATTAGTTGGTTCAAGGTCCGGTGAATATGGTCCATGAGGAAGTATGTCCCAACCTAAAATATTATTGGGGGAGGGGAGGACCTGCAAGTCATAACGAAAGAGGACACCCTGTTTCCCCAGTAAAGACACATTTGTTTAAAAGCTCCATTTAAACGTTCAATTGTTCGACAAAGAGGTCTGCAGTAAAGTGAGGAGCTCAAACGACCATCCGACCAAATGCGAGCATATCCGTCTGCTGTTGGAAATCACATCTAGGAATAAGAATGGATATTTTTGTATGCGATCAATCCATATCTTTTTCTGCTCTTAAGATTACATTAAATAACTAACTTTTCATCTCCAGTAAATATTCTGTCTTTTTCTTTGTTTATAGGATGTTTACTCACTGTTTCATGACTGGAATTTCTCTTTTAAAAGCCTACGCACTACTACAGCTATATAAAGGCCTAGGCATCACTGCAGTCATCTTTAAACAGCTTTTAGCACATTTGGAACAATTCAAGCAATTTTTTATAACTGTTCTAAAGACCTCATTAATTTCTTCACAACCTACTATTACAAGGCAAGGAGGAAAACACGGTAGAGTATGATACATGCAAGGAAAATTGAAAAACGGTAAACCGAAAACAACAAATACAAATAGCTCAATGAATATCTCATATAAATTGAATAAAAAATACTACAAGTGTTAATTCAAATAATTGTAGAGATTGTTTATATCCATGGATCTATTGATTCGGCCTCCTTCCCAGATCAGAGATTTCAAGAATTCCTTAAATTTCTTGTTTGCTCTTCCGATGACTCTAGTTCCTTGTTAAGGCATCTTTTGTCGCCCAGAAGCCAGAGTGCAATGACCGAGAGGGCGTCGTTTCTTCGGGAGACCCCTGTATTCGTCGATCCTGATCTAGTCTTTTTCTCGTTTCTTTTTTTTCGACGTATTTTGAGGGGAAGCTACGGCATCTGATCTTGCATGCAATGCCTGACTTTTCCTTGCCGACCATCTTCTTTTTTTACGGTAAGCTGGTTGTGTAATATATTTTTGAGTTTGCAGGCCACTTCTCTTCCATGGGGTTGGAGTAGTCGCACTGTTCTTTCCCATGTTGTCGCTATGTACATAGGCTAGAATCACTCACTTGAATGCATCTGCATTGTTGTTCTGGTGACAAATTTTCCTACCAGCTTTCGCAAAAGTTGAACAGTAGCTAATGACGGAGAAAACGGTTTTAACAAGAAAAGGGGGTCTGCAAAATGGTAACGAATAGCCTATAAGAGGCAGCTCATGTTTTCAAGGGGTAATATTTTTTAACCCTTAGGGAGATGTAAATACAGTGTGTCAGTTCTCTTAAAGAGTCTTCACCGTGTTCTTTTTATGCATGAGTGGGTGAAAATAGTCTTCACGATGATCTTCTTATGGGTAAAAGTAGTATTCTAGTTTCATGCGCGTGTGAAGATACTCTTCTAAAGAAATAATAAAAAGCCTTCAATTTGGTGTTGCAATGGTATGGCGAGAGCCCCAAAGTCATGCCATTGACTGCTATTTCTGTTTGGTAGACATACAAAGTAAGTAATTTTTTATTGTCCACTGTACCTATATTTTGAAGTGGTATACAGTAATATTATTTTTTAAAAATATAAAATTAATTAAGTTTAGAACCACTTTATTTCAATCACACATATGTACATAACTTTAAATTTTAGGAATATAGTTTCCTTTCCTTTAGGTAAAACAACGAAATGCACTTCAGCTGTGGTATATCCCAACCTTAGATCTGCTCTTCGGCCTATACCTCACTCCAAAGATATTCCAGTACCTGAACCACCTGCAGCAGACAATTGTTTTGTCTAAGTCTGATGAATCAGATATGGAATCGTGTGAACCAGAAACTGAAATTTATGTTCCTGAAACTGTTGATACAACTCCAAAACCTTTCTCACAACTTGATCTAGATGATCTTGTAAAAGATCTAAACTTAACAAAGCAACAGAATTAATTAATGGCCTCGAGACTGAAAGAAAGAAATTTAGTAGCAGAAGATGTTCGAATTACTAAGTTTCGCATTCGATCAAACAATTTACAAGACAAATTTTCATTCGACAACAATAAATGCTACTGTGATAACATTCCACGTCTTTGTAGGTTGTCATAATGTCATACGTAAACCATTGGTTCCTAAGGAAAACATAACTTTGCTACCACTTCTCATAAAATTAGGTTTAATGAAGCAATTTGTGAAAGCCTTAAAGCATGACCAGCCATCTTTCTTATATTTAAAAACAAAATTTCTTAAGATTAGTGATGGTAAAATTAAAGAAGGAATCTTTTGGGGGCCTCAGATTCGACAACTTATGGTACATAGTGAGTTTGAGGCAAAATTGAGCAAGCTAGAATTTGAGGCCTAGCATAGTTTCAAAGGTGTGTAATGGTCTCCTTGGAAGGCACAAATCAGAAAATTACCACATTCTTGTTCAGAATTATATTAGGTCTTATAATGATTTGGGATGTAGTATGTCACTAAAGGTGCATTTTTTGCATTCCCTTCTTTCTTTCCAGAGAATCCAGCAGCCGTCAGCGATGAGAATGGAGAAAGATTCCACCAAGATATTGCTAATATAGAAAATCCTTATAAAGGAAAATGGAGTCCTGCAATGCTTGCTGACTTCCGCTGGACCCTTCACAGAGACAGACAAGATGTTGTACATAAAAAGAAGCCTAAATATTCTAAAAATATATGACTATTGTATAGATTTCAGCAATTTTGAAAAAATCGGAAATCTTCATTATTTTTTAAAATATATTTTTATAATTCCACACTCTGAAATGTATTAAAAGGACTTATTAATTTCTTTTGATGAATAAGCTTTTTGTTTCCAATTATCTTGGTACTTTTTGTCAAATAAAATAAAAATAATAACAAATATTTCATAACTCTATATACTGAATAATCTAATAGTAATAAAAAATTAAATGTGCAGATTACAAAAAACTGAAGTCATTTCATGAAAACTAAAGGTCATTTTCGTAATCGACGCAAGAAAATATAATAGAAAACTA
Source organism: Ceratothoa steindachneri (assembly GCA_963969495.1). Classification (NCBI taxonomy): domain Eukaryota; kingdom Metazoa; phylum Arthropoda; class Malacostraca; order Isopoda; family Cymothoidae; genus Ceratothoa; species Ceratothoa steindachneri. The sequence continues at coordinate 128,010,405 of OZ018327.1, forward strand.
CTTTCTCATTTCTGTAGCAAAATCATTGTTGGGCAGTGTTATTGGTGCACTCCAGTCGTCCCCTCCCTTTCAATATCATAAATATTTAAAATGAATAATATAAACACGAGTTTCACTCCTGAATCTTTTTTTAAGATTTTTTTATTTCAATGATCGTATTAGAGGGGGAAGGGCGCTATAGATACTATGGAAATTAGTAGTATCCTATTAACACATTAAAAGTTCGCAAATTATTTAGATGTTCTCTTTTACAAGGGCCCTTCTTTTATCTTTTCAAGTATGTTATATTTATACTCCCGTACGAATTTTTAATTAAAAAAGCTATTTAAACTACTTGAATCTATTTGATTCAGGTAGCAACATGTTTTTTAGATGGTCTATCGAGCGAAAAAAGAATCAGAAGAACCACATTTGTTATTGTATTCAACTATCAACACAACAATTGGCCGAATTCCTTAAGACTGATAAAATATTAGTTGAACTACATTGATTAGAATAGATATATTATAGTTATCAATGTTTTTTTGTGTTAGGAAATGATACAGCAAATAACATCCTATGGTTGAACTGATTCAGCGAGTTAAAAGCATGTAACAAACAGAGATCTAAACAGAAAAAAAAACAGAAAAAGTTCATAGAAGAGCAATTTTCACTCAAATTCCCGAATGAACACATTCACGAATTCAAATACTCGGGAAGCGTAAACAAAATGCTGCCTCACAGTTCCTTCCTTTTCTATGAGAAAAGTTTGCTAGGGAAAAATGTTCATTTTGATTCTCCATAGATCTTTGTTTGACGGATAAACGAATGGCGTTGTTTCTTGATTCATAACCCGCGGTGATATGACGGATGATGCACACATATTTCGTTGTGTGTGACTGCCATGGTAATACTATATTATGATAAACGCTACGCTAATATCACTAATATTGTTTATCGTTTTGGACTCTCTTTCTTTATTCTCCACCTTCTTAGTCAATTTGTGTGATGCATTCAACCTATAAGGGCTGTTTTATCTTTATCCCCGAGAGAACGACGAAAAACGGAAGTGAAAAAGAGACTGCAGGTATTTATTTGAGAGGCATCTCATATACGAAGTTTTGTGAATGGAAAAGAAAAAAAAGGACGAACTATAGTGAGAATAATAAACTACGCAAGTTTCGGAGAAAAATGAGATAATTTAATCCCTACCGTAAAGTTTACTGAAAAGATAGGGTCATGGAAAAAGAAAATGGGCACCCAGTGAATTGTTTAAATGTCTTTATTTGTAAATTTAAAGAATAAAATACATTTAGAACAATTAAAATACATTATTGATACTTAGTTGAGTTCCCGTAGGCAGCTTTGAGTGCTACTAAAATTACAGTTTGTGGTATTTCAGACCATGTTTGGCGCATGACATTCAGCAATTTTGAGCGTGTTCCTCTTTTCTTTTGTTTGTTTACTTTTTTCGTAAAGTCTTGTCTTGTATTGTGCACAGTTTTCTATTGTGTTTCGGCCAGGAGATTGACTGTGCGAAGGAATTCGTCAGATGTTGCTTTGGTCTTCCTAAAAACACTGGCATAACTCTCTATTTATGGATCGGAACTTATTTTCCTGAGTTGATATTGTCAACACACATAACCAACTCTGATCTATCATTCCGAATTGCTCTATAGACCATAATTAACAGAAAGTCTATCAAACTCCTGAAGGGCTAATCTCCAAACGCACACCGGTTTAATTTCTAAACATTGATCAAACCTTGACTCTTCAGAAATATGTATATTAGGTTGTACTAACATTACAAAGGGTTGTCGCTCATTTCTTCAACCCATTCATGCTTCTTCTTAACATTAGTCACAGTTAAAAGAGGCTTCCTCCTCACTGCTCCTCCATAATATCTAAGCGTCTGCAGATAATTTCATCTTGTTCTTGGCTGATTTGGAATCTCTCTAGCACTTCAGAGGGTTTTAACCAAAGGTTATTGTCAATGGATCTCCAAACAACACTCGGACATATTTCACAAGGTCCAAGACGACCAGTTCGTAACTTCGGTGGTGTTTTACTCCCTTCTTTAAATTGAACTATAATTCTATTAACGCGAAAAAGAGATATTTCAAGATTCATAGCAATTTGTTTTGGGCACAGTCTACTTTGAAAATCTGAAACTTCCTTGCAGATTACTTTATAAGCATGTTAAATTATTAAATTGTTAACAGACGGAAATAAGTAATAGTCATAATAATATCAAAAATCGGGATTAAAATATGTTATCATAAAACTGCGAGTGCCTATTTGCTTCTGAACAAAAGAATCATGGTTTGGCACATATCTCAGTGATAGTACAATGAGGGTAAACCGGAGGTATCCATAGAGTTAATGTAAACCGATAAATTCTCTTTCGGCAAAAGAAAGGTAATAAGAAGACGTTTCATCACAGAGCGTAGCGGGGGGGGGGGACATGCCGTTTCACCTAAGATCAGAACCACCACTCGCGACAGTATATGGCAGCCAGCGATCGGTGGACAAAATTCTTGTCACTCTTGCGCTCATCATACTGTTTGCGTTGAAAAAAAAACTATGGAAGAAGATAATGAGATAAAAATACAATGGAAGTGAGAAGATGCAGTATGGGGAAAGAAGAGAAAAATAAATGGAGGGATATTAAAAGTAAAAAAAGGGAATAAAAAACTCACGGTTGACCCAGAAAAACCATTAACCGTAAAAGCTAGTCAAAATATAAAACTATTTCAAAGTTTCATAACAAATGTACTACCGATTCACACCCAATCTCGGGGTGACTATCTCAGCAAACACCTATTGTTAAGCGTCGTCTCCGGAGTACATACATGTATCGCTTCAACGTAAGAATAGTGCACACGGAAAAATAGTTCATAGTATTATGCGGTGTATATGCAGCTTTAAGTCGTAGATCATTATATATATATATATATATATATATATATATATATATATATATATATATATATATATATATATAGTACAAGAGGGAGAAGAATTATACGCGAATGAGCAAATGAGACAAGAAACCTATGGTGGTTGTATTATCACCCGCAGACCCTGTAGTTGCTCTTTCTATATATATATATATATATATATATATATATATATATATATATATATATATATATATATATGAAATGAATAACTCACAAAGTAGCACGTGAGGTTCGCAATGAATGCAATGTCCCGCCGGAAAAAATTAAAAGGTGCTTCCAAGTATTTTCGAACTTTATTCAGTTCATTCTCAAGTATAACTATATATATATATATATATATATATATATATATATATATATATATATATATATATATATATATATACGCGTGAGATAAGTTTCTTAGTTGTTATTCACCATCCATTGCTCCTAATGCAACCAGACTTCTTACTTCAGATTCTTGATAATTATTTTGTATATGCTTCATGCTGGAAGACTTCTAACGAGGTCTTCTAATGAAGGGGGGCGGTCAATTTTACTGCGCTTATCTGGCAACTGGCAACACTTTCAGTGAGATTTTTTTTTTCTAAGGAGCCCATCTGGTGACTGCCTACTTGGGCATAAGTTACCGTACTCGACCCAGCCTATAACTAGGCTATATTAAAATAACAAATAAAAAACAAATGACAATATGCAAATCAAAAATAACAATGATAAAAAATTATAAAGAATAGAATAATAACCCCCTCCCCTCAAGCCATAAGGCAAGAACAAAGCGCGCTTCGGAGTCGGGGATAGGCCCGCCTCCCCCCGGTGCATGTACAGCCAACCCACATAAAACAGTCAAATAAAGTGGAGGAGGCCAGCCTCTTCTAAAAAGCTGTAAAGTCCACAAGTCAGTGTGAATGAACCAGTCCCAAATATGAGGTAACGCGACAAGTAACGTACGCGAAAATCGCCCAGAGTGGGACATTCAACGAGAATGTGTCGAACAGTCTGGGGGACAAGGCAGTCATCACAATATGATGCAGGCGAGTGCTCCATCAAATGGCAGTGCGTCCCACGAGTGTGTCCAATTCGGAGACGACAGAAAGCAACCTGAAGCCTTAGTGACATTGAGGGGTAGAGCCATGGGAAAAGTCGCGGCGCAATGGCACGCAACTTTAAGTTCCCCTCGGCCGTCTCCAATCTTCTTTGCCAAGCAGCCCGGAGAGCTGCCCGTAATCCTAAAATGTATTCAATGTGAGGAAGAGCAATACGCTGGTCTGGTCACTCAATCATCGCAGAGGATTTAGCGCTCTCATCAGCGCTCATTCGCTGAAATTCCTACATGTCCAGGAACCCAGCAGAAGATAATCTCGACATCAACCCGGCCAGCCAAATCCTTGGCGTCACGGATATCACAAACCAAGAAATGTAGAGAGTTCAATGCCCCAAGATCACTCAGGGCGCATTTGTGGTCCTTTAAAAATCACAATCCATTCTCCAAACCGGGCGGTGTATTGCAACCAGCTCTGCCGTAAAGACAGACGCAGCCCCTGGCAAAGCCCGGCTGACTTCAAATACAAGGGACACGGCATGAAAACCGACCCCCTATTGGTACATGGAGCCATCCGTATACACTGGCACGGTTCCAGCATGACACGAAGTGTGCCTCACAAACGCCGAACGCAATAGTCCTGGCGCTGTAGAAGCTTTGGGAGCAGAAGCGTGGTGAAAAATAGTCAAAGGTGGTACCCTCCAAGGTGGCGTTCTGGGCAGAATCAGGAGCGTCACCGGCCCGAGAGCTATACCTAGCTCTCGAAGGAGTTTCCTAGCCCTATCCTATTTGGGTTTAGGGTATAACTGGTGTCTTTTGGTGGCATATGCACCGTCGAGATCAGCTGCGGATGCAGTGAAAGTTGTTAGCGACTGAGGGAGGCGCTCAGCACACACGTACAGACGAATAATGCACTCTGCACGGCGCAGAGCTAGTGGCATCTCCCCAGCATCCACAAGTATGCTCTCAATGGGAAAGTGCGGAGGGCACAGATCTCCAGGCGAAGGCTGGTGTTGGTGGATCGAGTCCACCGTGCGATATACACGCTCACTGCAGATGCATAAAACTCGCATCCGTAGTCGAGCTTCGAACGTAGAAACAAGTCTGGATTCGGGTAGAGCCGTGGATGGCGGTAAAAGTGCACCACTGGAGGATAGGCAAAAGAAAACAGAAGCATATGCGCTTCAGCATAGCGAGAGACGAGGTTAAATGCCTGTTGGCCGGGAATGGCCGTATGCTTCCCGGAGGCAGAGCTTTGGGCAGTGTTGGCTGGACAATGTGCTGAAGGCGCTTTCGCCTTCGAGGACAAATTGGGGGAGGTTAGGCTCAACATGCGTCTTTTCCTCTTTGCGCCTCGAAACCTTAGGCTTCGGAGGCGGAGGTCCCTCTTTTGGAGGATCCACTATCTTCCAGCCACCCAGCCTACAATTGGGTTCAGACACGGGAGCCGAAGCTGTTTTAGTGCTGTCCTCCTTTCGGGGACAGCTTTATGAACCCCGGAATATGGCCTCACGAACGAATACAGGAATGTTGCTTCCTGGGAACCTAACGACTCGGTTGAGGCGCACGGCCGTTTCGCCTTACGGAAAACGGTCATGCTCGGGGGAAGGAGGGGGAACCCTGATTTTAGCCGTGACTGGGTGAGAACCCTTAATGCCGCCAGCTGTACGAGGGGAGCGCCCACTAAAGAGTTTCGAATGGGCCAGGAGGACAGGGTGTCTTTTTTGAAAATTAGGGCATAAGACGCCCAAGGCAGAGCCGGGAACGCCAGGACTAAGTCCGTAGCCTCGCAAAATGAGAGACGATCCTGGGCCTAAACGGCTAGGATTTCCTTCTCAAGTACACCACATTGCTCCTAAGAAGAAGGGTGCAACTCTCCGCAATTGACAGACTTGGTCGCACACGATTTGGACTTATCATGTGTGGCCTTGGATCAACTTACACAGGCTTCGGGTAACCCCGAATTTGCGCGTCTACAGGATCGATTAGTATGGCCGATGCGGTGACAGTAGTGAAACTTCCGCGGTAGTGGCACGAATGTCTTTACGCGGTAGCGATACCAACTGGCCCACACCGACTCAGAAAACTCGTCAGAGTGTAGGGGTGAGTCTCGAAGCCCCTCCCTGTTTTCTCATCACACGTTTGACCTTGACCGCTCCATGGTCGGCCAGCTCTAAGGTGTTTTCTTATATGGAGTAGTCCGCGAGTTCCCTCGCATAAACCACTTCTTTCATAAGGTGAAAGGAGTGTGTGACGTTACACTCACCGGCGTGCCATCAATTGTCCGAAGGGCACTAATCATGGCCGTCTCGGAGGGATTCGACGCATTTGCCAGAAGGCTCCCGTCCGAGAAATCGATCACTTTCTGCTCTCTATCAATCACACTAGCTCGAGCTCTGCTCTGATGGATCATGTGGTCTTTAGCCAACATACTGCCATCATTGGGGTGAATAACAAGGAAGCGTTTGAAGCCAGAGGGCTCGAAAACGCCAGGTAGCCTCTGAATGACGGGCCCGACTTAATTAAGGCTCCACTCTGGGAACTTTTAGTTTTTGTCAGGGACTCCCCACCAGGGGGAGCACCGGGGACGAACATGCCGTTCGTGTCTTGGTCACACACCGAAACGGCAGCGGCCCCGTCCGTCCCCGTGGCTACCACGGAGAAAGAGGAGCCAGAGTTTTTTTTGTCGTTTTTCTGTTACTTTTCTTTTGGGGAGAGGAAGGCGGGAAATGAACCGGCTTCTCCACTCCGCCGGCAGTAGCCCCTAGGCCAGATGGACGTCCTTAGCAAGATCCTTTTCTAAAATAGAGGTCTTGGCTGTCACAGGAGCACCAGCTGGGATAGGATATCCCTCCTCTCCTTGTAAGGCGTCGGACGCTCGCGCCGTCTGAGAAGCCTCATAGGGGCGGACTCGGGTTTTGTGCTTGCCATTGAGCCCGTGTTTGATCCCATGAAAGATTCTACGGTCTGAGGCTGTGTCATCTCAGGAACCATGCCCTCCTCAGAGAGTCTCCATGTGGCCCCAAGACATCACGGGTTCCTTTCGTGGTACCTTTCGTTATAACCTGAACCGGTGAACGGCATCCGTCGAAGGAGAGAAGGGGGCGCGTACGGTGACCCCCTGTAATCTCAATATGCGCCGTCGCAGGACTTTGTAGGGCTCGGACCGACGGACCCTGTCATCCCTCGCCCCACTAAGGGGGTTGCCCGTATCAAGCAACTCCCACAGAGGTGGTCAATTATGGGCCGCTGGCGTGCTTTCTTGGCAGTCCCCTAAGAAAGTAAAGGGGGGATTGCCACTGTAAAGAGGGAGGCGCCCAAAGGTGACTCCAGAGAAGGGGGCGAGGGGAAGTCCACTGCACCCGTAGGCATAGGGGAGGAGTAAGCCTCCTCCCCAGTAGAAGTAGTTTGATTGTCCCCTGCGAAAGCACAGGGGGGAGTCCTCCATATTTTCCGTGAAACTGCCCGAAGGCAGCTCCGTCGCTGGTGAAGGGGAAAGGGAGAGAGGTTTTATTTTTATATTCTCATCATCGGGCATCGTGACCCTATTTGTGATACGGGAAGCAAACGCTAATCACCTTCACGCAGTAGCCCGCTCTGTGAGGGGTGAATACGTGGCCGGCAGAGCCAGCTGCCTCCATTTAAGGCCACTCCTCCCGCTGAGTGGCCTGGCAGCCCATCGGCATGGCGGCTCCACCTTAGGCTCGGCGTAAAATTAGTAGACATTGAACAGAGAAAGAAAAGGGATATGAGGGAGTTGTGGGTGGGGATGGAGCAGGTCGTTAAAAACCCAACACGCTAAACTGGACCTCAGGGGTGAGGGGGCATTTTCCCCTCTCCCCTCAATCCTGATCTGGAATGGTTGGGTGAGAAAAGGCTGGTCGGCGTCTACTCTTGAAAATTAGAGGCCGAACAAAGAAAGTTGTGGAAGAATTTGTATGGGAAGTGAGGAAACAGGGTAAGACGACAGGATGACACAAAGAAGGAGAATAGGCTAAGATGGGGCCGGACGGGCTTTCAGTGAAAGAGGTTTACGAGTAAGTGGGGGGAGGATTAGCAAAGTTCGAAATTCTGACCTGGAACAAGCTTATATTTTAAGAATTATTTTAGGTTCTCTATTCTCCCTTCGCTTCAATGGGAGGTGTTTAGGGAGGGGGGGGGGGGGGATCTGTACGTCTTTTAATTGTTCCTACTGTTCATGTCTTCGTAGTGGGAATAGGGTGCAATCAAGAGAGTATACGTATCATCTACACATTTTTACTTCCTTTAACTACATCACTTTCTTTAGGATTGTCTTAAAAGTAACATTCTGGCATAGATGAATTCATTAGTTTTCTCGTGGATAAAAAATAAAGAAAAAAATCCTGTCTATGCATCCATCAGATCGTATTCTGTAATTGTCTGCCTTCTGCCTTATTCCTTCTTCTTTCATATGATCCAGAAGTTTGAGGGAAATTTTCCTTAGATACAGATTTAGGCAGCAAAGCAAGAAAATTACATAATCTTCACATACGTCTTCCTTACATTAAATCTCTCTATAAAGTTGCTATTTTAAGGGGACGAAAATGGCTGCGATTAAAGTAAGGAATTCGGTTTTCTTGTGAACATATTTCATTATCTGTTAGCAATAGCACACACACATATATATATACAAGCGTCTAATGATTTTTTTCTTTTTCTTCCAGATTTAACAACTTCAGTCTTTGTCAATTTCAACCATGGAAAGATTAACAATCGAACAACGTGTTAAAGTTATCGAAGCCTATTACGAAAATAGACATTCAAACAGAAACGCATTTCGGGCACTTCGCGATTTTTCTGGTCAACATAATTGACCAACCGAGAGTGCAATTGGGAAAATTGTTCGTAAATTCAAACAAACGGGGTCGGTGGCAGATATGAAAACGCCATTGCTTGCCCGTTTACTTCGATCAGCTGAAAACATTGCTGCAGTGCGCGAGAATGTGGCTGAAGAACCAGACACCTCTATTCGTCATCGCGCGCAGGAATTGAACCTCTTCAAAGCAACGTTACATCGAATTTTGAAAAAAAAGATTTGTCTCTACACGCTTACAAAATTCAATTGACACAAGAACTGAAGACTGCTGACCATTTGAAGCGCTGTATATTCGTCAATTTGGTGCACGAGCAAAGACAAGCCGATGATGATTTTTCGCAAAAAATCATCTTTAGTGATCAAGCCCATTTTCATGTTGGTGGATTCGTTAATAAGCAGAATTGTCGCATTTGGGCTGATAAAAATCTCAAAAGATTGTTGAAAAGCCACTGCATCCACAAAAGGTCACTGTTTGGTGTGCATTTTTTGCTAACGGAATCAGTGGGCCGTATTTCTTCGAAAATGATGCCGGGAATTCTGTTACGGTGACAGGCGAGCGATACCGTGCCATGATAACCAACTTTTTATGGCCTGAATTGAATTCTATGGATATCGAAAATTTGTAGTTTCAACAGGACGGCGCCACATGCCACAAAACCAATAAATAATGGCTTTATTGAATGAGAATTTCCAAGGTCGCATCATCTCTCGAAACAGCGAGGTCAATTGGCCACCACGATCGTGTGACTTGACGCCTTTAGATTTCCTTCTTTGGGGTGATCTTTTGAGGAAGGCTCTGCTTTATATTCCTTATCAAAATGGCGTGTGAATCACTTATCTCCGCTTGTGGGGTCCATCTTTGAAGCTCATATTTAAAATAGATGTGAACTTATAGTGAAGCTTAATACAAATCCTTACTCCAACAATTTCATTCTTGTCAGCTTCGATGTTTGTTCTTTGTTTACTAAAGTTCCTTTAGACGATCTTCTCCTTTGTGATAAATTATATAATTTAGATCTCCCTGTACCGGTCAATACTTTCCTAAGGCTTATTTTTCTTGGTGCTAAAAATTGTAAATTTTTATTTAATGACAAATTTTACCTTCAAAAATTTGTTCTTCCGATGGGTGGTTTGTCTATCTTCCACCCTCTCTAATTTATATATGGAATTCTTTGAGACATTATTCTTGATGATATTAAATGTCTTTGGCCTTCCTCAAAAGATATTCACAATTTTCTATGTAATCTTAATTCTCTAGTCCCTTCTATTAAATTTACTCTTGAAATTGAGGAAAATGGGACTCTTCCTTTTCTTGACCTCTTAATACATAGGACGCCATCAGGTTTTAAATTCTCTGTTTATCGCAAATCGTCCAACTCCAGTTCATATATTCACTTTTATTCTTATCAAAGTGTTAAAATTAAAAGATCTGTATTCACTTCTACGTTTCTGCGTGCATTACGCCTTGTTAGTCCGGAATTTTTGGATAAGGAATTGTCCAATATCTTTGAAATAGGTAAAAAACTTTGTTACCTTCGTCAATTTTTGCACACTTCATTAAACTTTGCTAGGAGAACTTTTTATAGAACTGATAACCCACTGGTTTTCAGTTATAAAAATTATCTTATTTTGCCATACTTTAAACCATTTTCTGGTCTCACCCGTATTTTTAAGCAACTTAATATCTCTGTAAATTTTAGATATGAATCTACTTTATATAAAATGTTCGCCCACAATAATTCAAGACAAAAAGGTGGAGTATATTCTATAGAATGTTCTATTTGCAATTTACCTTACTTCGGGCAAACTGGTAAATCTATATCTACTAGAATTTACCAACATAAGTATAATATTAGAAGAGGTGAACTAAACAGCGCTTTATTTTTACATTTATCGGAAAATAACCACCCCATTGACTGGAACTCTGCAAAATTCCTTTATCATTCCGCTGATTTCACAAAAAGAAATATTATCGAGTGTTCATTAATTGGCATGTTGCCTAATATAAATATTTCTCCTGGCCTTTCTAAACTTGACCCTGTTTTAATAAACTTGTACTAAATGAAATAACTTTATAATGCAGCCTGTTGTCACTCTTTATTAGTGTAATATCATTCGGATTGCCTCCCGCACCACGTGTCTCTGCTATGATCGTGGATTAACTCTTAACCCTAAATGTTTTCGTTCTAATGATAATCCTTTAAAATGTTTTTGTGTTTTCACTCACCATTTCCATTCATATACACGGTGTTGCTATGTGTATATCGTTTTTGGAATGCATATGTTTGTTAGTAGTTGCCTAATGATCTTTTTATTAGTATTTCTCTGTCTTCTTATTGTTTTTTTCCATTGGTTTGTACTATGTGATGGGCGTTCCCTTCGTATCTTTGTACCCTATATAAGATTGTCTTCTCCATTTTCATGCCGGTCCTTGAATGAATATAGTTCAAAAGTGCTTGGATTCATCTTTTCATTTTCCTGTGGGTTAATTTTCACATATATATATATATATATATATATATATATTTATACTGTTGGCACATGCAGTTATGTGCCCTTATTCCTCTAGATTTCCATCTATCTATTTTGCCAATGTCATCAAAGAAATCTACTTTTCTCACACCAATACCAAATGGTTTCTAGGCTAATCGTTTTCCCCTCAAAATAACTTAGACTATTCATGACGATAGCAACTATAATTAAATATAACAAAATATTTGAGTAATATAACCTAAAAGAGTTACCTTGTTAAGTACATGCCGACGCCAGCATTTAAATCTCTTACCTCTGCAGTTTTGCATGATCGTGTACATTGCGATCAGTACTAAACTCTTTTCTCCCGCAGGCCACTTCATACTTTGTGCAGCAGTTGGAAGATTCTTCACGCGAGTTTTTTGTAAATGCTTTTCAATGCATTTTTAATTATGATTGTCCCTCTATGTTTTCCCACGTAGTAGAATGGGTTAGGTAGTTCATCCGTAATTGCCTTATTTAAGCGTTTACGATTTTTTAAAAGGAATAAATATTATGCGGCTAAGTTTCACTATATAGCGCTATTATATGCGTGAGGAAACAAGATTTTATATATATAATCAATTTTACTGTCAAAAGAGATACATGTATAAATTTTTTACTAATTAGGAAACTTTGAAAACTAATAATTAGCATCGATTTAGAAACTATTAAAAAGTTAAATTAATATCATTAGGGTTACTTTATCGCAACAAAGAATAATAAAAAAATGTAATTTTAATCTGTTAGAAAAAAATTAAAGTTAAGAAACTTTAATCATTAATTTAGGAGACGAGTTTTTATTATAATATATATTGAAGATAATCCCTAAATTTCCATGTAGATAAATATATCTATCAACCCATGATATACACCTAACATATCCACATAGTAAATTGATTAATTTTCAGTTATTTATTTATTGCACTTTTGGAGTGCATATCGATAGCCAGTCTTATGTTGAGGGAATAAAAGCAGTTGGTAAATGTAACGAGAATAAAATAGTTAACTCGGTACACAACTACGGAGAAATAATGGTAAATCATTTATAAATATTTACTCTGTGAAACATTATGGAAATAAAATAGAATATTTCCAAAACTGAACACATCGTAAATAATAAAATTTCTAAGATTGAGCAAGAAGAAAACCTCAGTCTTCATCTAAAGTTTCTGTAAACATTCGTCCCCAAGAGCGGATTGGACACAACTACTCTTTTCACTTCTCAGAGGCAGACTGACTCTGAGTGAATTCTAACCCAAGTTTTCCTTCATAAGTTACGGAAGAAGAACATTGTCATGCATATTTATATATTCTTAAATGAATTGCTCTTGACCAGATGAATCATAATTTGCCGGATAAAGAAAGGACGTTAAAAGCAAGTAAATTCATCTTCACTTAATGTCATATAAACTACGTTTCTGGCTTCACATTCATCTTGTTCAGGATATATCTAAATAGTAAGGTAATAACAATTTAAAATATTGGGAGGGAGAGATTAAAACCATTACATTAAAAAAGTGTTGACACTAGAATAGAGTTAAAAAGTTAAAAATTTCAAAGGAATAAAATATTGTAAAACCAAATCCTAAAATGTTAGGATGCAAAAAAAAAGGGGCGCATACACACAGATGCATACATATGCAAGAACTGGTTAATCGAGAATTGAACAATGAAATCGTTCGGATGATTAACCAGAACAGAAGAACTAAAGAACTACAGAAATAGGAACCAGCAAAGTCCCTAAGGTCCGCTCAAGGCCAGTCCGCTTACACATTCTAACGTTAGTGTATCATGCTCTTTTTTTTCATGCTGTTTTTTTTGTTATATATATATATATATATATATATATATATATATATATATATATATATATATATATATATATATATATAATTTTTTTTTTTAACTATTTCAACTCTACGGTACACACTTATCTACATGTGTACCCTTGACATGCAGGTTTAGCTATCCCTCAAATACACTAACATGCTTTTTCGAACCAGGTGGGACGGGATGGGGTGATAGGATAGTACTCTCTTCTCCCGCAGGCTCCGCCTGCGAATGATGAAAATAATATACTTTTAGGACAGACAGAAAAAGAAAAGGGGAATTCACATTCACTCCATACATGGAGGCGTCGCTGGCATCTTTCTATTCATCATTTCATTTTAATCCTCAACTCCTTATAATATATGACGTTTTAATCTGTGCTCCTACTACGTTATATTTACGCTATTGAAGTACTCATCAAGTCGGTTTTTGAACATATTAACTGACGTGCTTTCAACTACACGGTTGGGAAGGCCATTTCACGTTTGCGTGATTTTAAACGTGAAGTAATTTGGGGCTATAGTAGAGTTAAACGCTTGTTCACGAATTTTAGACCATTTTGGCGTGTGTTGGCCCTTTCGTCCAGCTCGAACAATAGCCTGTAATCAATATTAGTAAATCCTTTTAAGATTTTGAATAATTCTATCAATTGTCCACGTAATCATCTACTTTCAAGTGATAGTAGGTTTAATAAGCGTAGTCTATCTTCGTACGGCTTGTTTCGGATTTCAGGAATTAGTTTCGTAGCCCGACGCTGCACTCTTTCTAACTGCGCTATATCCTTATTTAGGAAAGGACATCAAAATTGGACCGCGTATTGGAGGTGTGGGCGCACGAGTGATTTGTATAGTGGCAGGATTATATTTTTCCATTTGAAAGTAAAATTGCGAGCAATATATCCTAGCATTCGGTTTGCTTTTTTGCAAGCTTCTGCGCATTGCTTTGATACTTTAAGGTCCTCCGAGATTAAAATCCCTAGGTCTTTTTCTAAGTTAACAGATTCGAGAATTTGGACTTTTATATGGTATTCTACTCTTAAGTTCTGACATCCTAAATGCATGACCTAGCATTTACCTATGTTGAAGCCCATTTGCCATTTATCCGCCCATTCCACAATTTTATTATGGTCCCTTTGCATTTGCTCTACATCGGGTCTCGAAAGGGCTCGGCTTCCTCGCTTTGTGTCATCTTAAAATTTAGAGATCCTACTAAACACTTCATTATCCAAGTCATTAATTTTAAACAATAAATAATAATAGACCCAGGACTGACCCCTGTAGTACCCCGCTGGTGACTGCGGCCCAGTCTGAACACGCCCCATTTACAACAACCCGCTGTGAACGATTTGATAGCCAGTTTCTAATCCATTTAAGTATGTTAGCCCTCACTCCAATTGCTCTAATTTCCATCAATAGCCTTTCGTGCGGGACTGTATCAAAGGCCTTTTTAAAGTCAAGGTAAATTATATCCGCCGCTTTAGTTTCATCATAGATGCAAATCATGTTATGAAAGAATTCGAGTAAATTGGTTATAAGTCGTGCCAGATTTCCAAGTTCTGCTAGCCTAGTGGCTGACGAAGATCAAGTGCTGTTCTACGCATGAGAGGAATGTTAATTTACGCAAGACAATAAAAAAAAACCGATTAAGACGGGAATTCACCGGATCATGAAAACTAACCAACTGTGACTAAATTTCACCTAGCAAGACTTTTAATCCGCGCAAGACAGCAAAAAGAAGAAACAAATAACACAAAGTATATACATCACAAAATAAATAATCACAAGGAACACTAAGCATGTAATTAAAATAATTTATTGCAATAAGAAAATTAAGATTATCAAGACCAATGACTTAAACGCCATAAAAATTAAAACTAAAACTCACGACAACAAAAAAAAAGACACAACAAGAAAATAATTTTAGGCGATAGGCCTCACCACCAGTCGTCTAGCATTTCCTTGCACCTTCCCACACTATTTTCTCTCTTCACCACTTTTATTTCTTTTATCTATCCACACACCCTTTTGTTCCATAAAAAAATTACACACACTTAACATTAATTGCAATTGAGAAGGCGTTTGATGTTTAATAAGATGAATGGCTGGAATTAGTGAGCTTGTGAATCCTATCCACCGAGGCGGTGGATGGAGCACAACGAAGACGAAGTGATTTGATCGACTCTGGAAAAAGTGAGTGATGTGAATCTGTGCTTAATATACGATTGTTCTATATGTATAGAGAAGGTAGGCGTGGCCAATGAGGTTTCTGGGGCGGGGCTTTGTCTGGTGAATGTTTGTTGATGCGTGTTTGAGAGAGAGAGAGAGCAGAGATTGTCTATCAAATGAATTTTATAGATGGATGGTGAGAAAACGAATTTTATATGATTCAGTCTAGCAGATGGTCGTTAATAAACAAAATAGAATAAAATGGTTAAATGACAGTTTTGTGTGAACGGACTTTGTTGTGGCCTAGCAGGATGATAATGTGACCAAGGTTAAATCATTGGTTGCTCTGGTCGGAACGATTGATGGAAAGACCTTGTACATAGCGTGTGTGTAGATTTGTGTAAATGGATCACCACATATATGTAAGTGCCTTAAATTAAAATTATTCCATGCGTTTTCCACTTTTACTTTTTTTAAATTTCTCTCTGAAATTAATTTGCAAATTCCTTTACCTCCTACAGAAGAGGTAATTTCGTAGTAGTTCCGGGTCAACCTGCAATGATTGACCAATGACTGTTTTGGATCTCGTGTTTCTTTTCCATGCAATGTTGTTTTCTCGTGTTGTGCTGCGTAGTTAGTTGTTATTTGCCTTTTCCAGTCGGGTGATACTCATTGCTTAATAATAATAAATAATACGCAGGAAATTCAGTGTGTGGAAATATTCATCTTTTAACAGGATTTATCCATCGACTGAAGGTGGCAGCGGATGTAGAATTACTCCGGAAGGTCTCAAACGCGAAGGAAAGCAAAAAGTAAAACCTATGAGTGGCAGGGATTGGAATAGCAAGACGTTATTGACTTTAAATTAAGACAGGAAAGGTTGCAGTTCAACATCTCCTGGAACAGGATTAGTCAAATACTTTTTTACTTTAGTTTAACCTAATATCCATTCACTTACTGCCCTATCAACCACCAATCAACTCGCAAATCTGGACCAAGAATGCATGATATTAGTTTTATTATTATTATTACTATTTTCATATTATATCTCCATCAAAATCTCTAAGTGAAAAATATACCTATCATATGGCTTCTGCCATAGTTGACGGAAAAAACATGAATTTATAATCATTAAACTTAATTTTCCTAATTATAAAGTAATGTTAAATTTTACATGAAAAAATCAATCAACCTAAAAAATATTAGATATATTAATTCTCGGGGTATAGCCGATATATATATAAATATCTATGGAGGGGATTTGATTAGCCGGGTGGTGTGGAATAGGGCAAAAAGACGCTCGGTTGACCTCTCCTCGGCTCCGTTACCAGATGATGGAGCTAAGCTAATGGGGCAAGGAAACCTTTTCCCTGAGTACGCGGGATAATAACAAAAAGCGAGTGCAGATTGACCGTTAATTACATAGCTATGGCTGAATGCAGTTCTGGGTTATTTAAAAGAGTAGTACAAAACTAATATTTAATAACACAACCAAAAAAAGGATAAATATTTAGACAAATGAAATGAAATTGGAATATCCAAGACTATGGCGTACTCGATAGTCTAGCAAAATGGGACAAGCTAATATCCCTTAAGCTGAGCTTAAGGCTGGTAAATGGTCAAACTCGGATTGAGTCTTCAAAGGCTGCGCTGAGCCGAAATACGAATAAATCTTTATGGGATGGCCGGATTAAAAAAAATCTGCACGAGTCGACGCCTTGCACAAGTTAATGCTTGGACGAAGAAGGGTAGGGGCAATTTAAGGAGGAGAATTGCAGAAGGTTGAGATTTACCTCGGAATACCTTGACGAAGGAGTACTTGCGCTATTGAACGAGAACGGCCGTTGCAGGGAAATCGCCAACTGACTGGGGCGGAGTTCCGACGGGAGAGTTTCTTGCCTTTGCGCTCGTGTAGACGAAAACGGAGCCAAGTCGAGAAGTGACGTGTCTCCTGCGTGATAGCGCGCCGGTACTGACTTGACCCGGCTGAGCCTGGCGTTAAATACCGGTTGATGATGGGGTGAAATAGCCTTCGGCCACAGAGGGGATTCTGCCAAGGTAAACACGAAGTTGGGGGATAGGCGTCTTTCAACCAGGAATTTGCGATACTAGATGTCCTTCCTCGATCTCGCATGCTTCAAGATGGTAGGCTGGATGCAAGATTGCCTCAAGGTTTGTGGAGAGACCTCCATGAGTAATCACAGCTGCCTTCCAAAAGCCTCTTCGCTTGATTCTACGGCCCTTTCTCTTGCCCTTTGATATCGTGTTTAAGAGCCACGTGTTTTTTTAGCGTACACGTAGAGATCCTCGACTCTATTCTTTCATATCTCCTCCCTTCCGAAAGATGACGCTTTTCAACTTTGGGGAAAATGGGCATCAAACAAAAGATATTAGACTGGGAAAGGCGCGTTCCAAATTTGAGGTCTCGAAGGTACAATCAATGGGAAAATACCTTACCTGTGTATATACAGATTTACATAGCTAAAACGCATGACTAATCTGAGTATCTAATGAATTTAATTAAACCGCTACAATAAAAAAAGGAAAATTTGACATACAAGGTTAATCTCCAATGGAAGCTCACTCACCTCGATTCATTAGTGACCAAAATGATAAATGAAACAAAAAAAAAATAATGACAATGGTACAAAATAACATCATAGAGACATATAAATTAATTAATAGGATCGTACAACTATAAACGGAGATATATGTACAAAAACAATAAAAAATTGCAAGGGCGTCTTCTTCTTACCGACATACGATAAACATACATATATATATATATATATATATATATATATATATATATATATATATATATATATATACAAGGAATCAATCAGGACAAAAAAAAATAAAGAAAATGTCTCCTCTTTTACAATTAGCTCGGGTTAGGGCCCAAGGGGTTTCGGATGAGGCTGTTGGCTAGACAATTTTTCGACCCTTTTATGTACATAATCTTATATTGATACTCCTGTAGAAGTAAACTCCAACGCATGATTCTTCTGTTGTTGTTCTTAACATTACGTAAATATGCGAGAGATCGGTGATCGGTCTGGGTCATGAGCTCTTTTCCTACAAGGTATAATTTAAATTTCTGCCCCCTATCCTTCTCAGACAATGGCAAGTGCCTCTCACTCTATTACGCCATAGTTCTTTTCACGTGGGAGGAGTTTGCGACTCGCGTACGCTATCGGGTGGCTTTCACCATCGTCTCCATATTGCAATAGGACACAGCCTATGCCCTCGTTACTCGCATCAGTCCAGATTCCAAAAGTCTTACTGGGATTAGGTAAACAACGAATGGGGGCAGACGCCAATTAACCTTTTAGTTGGTGTAAGTGAAAAGTGGTTTTCGGAGTCCAAATAATGCGGTCGGGAGATTTCTTTTGCAGGAGGTTGCATAAGGGGGCGGAGAGTGACGCGAAATTGGGATCGAACCACCGATGAAACAAAGCAAATCCCATGAAAGATCTTAACTGCTTCTTATTACAGGGGAGAGGCATGTCTACGATGGCTCGGACTTTGTCTTCTTGGGGGCCAAGTTGGCTGTTTCCGATGTGAAACTCGAGGTACTTGATGTTACCATATGCAAAATGGCATTTGCTGGAGCCTATCGTGATGCCATGTTCACGCAGCTGACGCAACAGGGTTCACGGTTGGAGAACAGTTCCTTTAAGATTCTCATTGGACCACGAACATTTCGCCCGTACAACAAGTGAAAAAAGGGAAATCCTAAGGTACGGTGGGGGATTTCTCTGTAGACAAATAATGTTAAGAGAGCTCTTATCGAATAGGAAATTGATGTGATGTCCGCAGGAATTGGAGGCAGAAAGAGAAGCAGGGGAATCAGCTCGCTACGATGGTGGCGCAGGGGCGGCACTCACTACTGGTTGACAGAAGTACTACGGAGTTGGAAGTTCTGGGGTCAGTGCGGTTGTAAATGGCCTTCTACGCCGCAGGTGAAACATACTATGTGCCTCCTGGGGAAGAATAACGCAGGAGAATTTGATGCAAATGGTTTAATATCGCAGGGTTCTGACGTGGAGAAATTTCTGGGTTTTGAGGGGTAAGTCACTTTAACGTGGACAGTCACCTCGCGTGAACGAAATCTTGAGTTGTTACTCTTTGCCTTGGGGACAATGAGGGAGTCTTCTTGTAGTCCTTTGGGTAACAATTATAGCTCGCCGCGTATACACCAGAGAGTCATAGTCATGGGCAATTTTAGATGAGTTCAACCAGAACTTAAAATGCCTTTGGAGCTTGATTCTTAGGCCCGTTCTCTCGTCCTTTGATCTCGTGTTTGAGAGCCACGTGGGTTTCTGGTGCCCACGTGTGGCTCCTTGACTCTATTCTTTCACATTAATTAATTAGAAACAATTACTATTATTACAAATGCTATTTGCCTCAAATTTCTTAGCCTAACAACTTTATCATTTCTTTTTTCTTGGGTTAACTTGTGTAAATTTGGGTTTGCATTATTATCATGTTCCATAATGATTCCCCCTCTGTTAATTACAGCTCGATTATGTCTTTTGTGTAGAACCTGATTCAGATTTTCAATTTATTGACAATAAAGCTGAGCAGTGATTGATTTCCTTTTTTCCAGTAACTTAAAGTGAAAAATAGCTGTTGTTTCCTGTCATAGGCAGAGCCAAACTCTCGTTTAGTACAGGTCTAATTTAGGAGTCGAGACTAGAATTTTATTTCGTAATAACCACTGTTTTTTTTCATTTAGTGTTGATATTACCATCCATTTCTCATTCCTGGTTACAATTCAATTAAGGAAAGGTCTTGTTTCCTTCCTGGTTACCAAACGCAGATAATCTTGATCGATGGCTAACTTCTTGATCGATGCCCATCAGAAAGATCAAATCACAATCTTTAACATTGTCATACCTCGTGTGGCATTCCCAATCACTCGCCCCTTCAAGGATGCGCTATGCATAGGTTTTTCATTAAACGCGTTGCCTTAACGAAACTCATAACGCATGCAATGTTGAATATGCAACTCATTAATGTCCTTGTCCTCTGCGGGTTATCTGACAGATCACATTAAGAATTTAACTTAACCCAATGAGAGCAACACTCAGAATGTTATAAGACCATAATCTTTGACCTTTAAACCTATTTTAGCATTACTTCAAACTAATTTATTGAAAAAACATTATTTTTCGGTACCATAAATAGTTCATTCTTTTTTTTATTTCTACATTCCTGGGATGGTGGGCTTTTAGAATAGATAATGGAGTTGTTAATCATTTTCAATGTTATCGAAGGCATCGGCCGAAGTTTTGGGAGGGAACTATGTAGAGAACACACAGGCACAAGGGGATCCAAGTGCCATACTTAACTAATTAATATGTAAAGCGAATATCAATATATAATTAACGAGAAAATACAGGAAAAGAAGGTTAACGCAAACATTTTAATAAATTGCCTCTCAGCGTTCAATCCTCGCTAAAGGCAGTTTGGGGATTAAAACAGCGTAGAAATCATCCAAATTTGGAGTTTTGGTTCTAGCCAAAGCACACAGAGGCTGGTCAACTTCTAATCAATTTCATAAATTTACTATTTAACTTAAATGAAGCTTTTTAAAAGCGACCTAAGAAGATATGAGTATTTTTCTTGTTAACGACACCATGTGAACCTGAAACATGAGATTTAGTGGAAGATTCCACAATTTGAACCCCCTGAACATTAAGGGGACTGATTGGAAAAGGCGTAGAGATGAGAACAAAAGGAAAATAAGGACGAATTGGCTAAGGTGTAATGAAAAAGAAAATCATGATTTATAAGTAATACTACATAAACACATGAATAAGTACAACAAAAGAAAGTGAAAAAATATTGATGAAATGTAACTCGTTGAGAGACGAGATATAAAAAAAGAAATAAAAAAGCTTACGAGAAGATAGAGTAAGTAAGTAGGTTGAAAGATAAATTGGAAAAAGTCCTTACCAAGTTTCTCTAATTAATTCCTAAATGGAATGTGTCGAAACGAGGGAAATAAAGTTGGGCTGATATCCTGCTGCCGAAGTGTCTGTCGATTATCTCCGCTATTGGACGGCCGTTGATTAACGTTCCAAGAAGTCCATTCCTCACCTACTCTCATTCACTTTACGTCCTAATCAAACGGAATTAAAATACTTGTATATACTAATAATAGTTTTAACATAGACACACACACACAAACACAAACATATATATATATATATATATATATATATATATATATATATATATATATATATATATATATATATATATATATATATATATATATATATATATATATATATATATATATGTATATATATCTTAAGAGAGGAGAGGGGATTGAGCGTTGCCAGTCGTATACGTATTTTTAGGATATATAAGCAGGCTAAATTTAGGAAGTTCATTAATATATTATAACTTCTTGGTACTGACGTTTCGGGTAGGAACCCATTTTCAAGGATATGACATTATAAATATATACAAACATAAGAATTTTTTATAGAAATTATCAAATATTTATACATTAATTATATGGGAAATGGGAAGCAGCATATATTCAAATTAGAAAATGCAGGGCTTTTAAATATTAGGGAATAGGAAATATGTTGTTTTTTTTTAAATAAAACTGAGATTAATTAGTTTTGAGTGTCTTTGTTGTAAAAAAAAGGGAGATAATAGAAATATTTGAAAAATGTGTGTTGTTTTGAGGGGAGTGGATTTGGCGTGTGTAATTCGTGGATGATTATAGTTATACAAAAAGTGGAAATGTGCTTGTGTCGGAATTTAATTAAAGTGGAGTTTGTAAATCTAATATAAAGAGATTCCAGTGTACGTAGTTAGTTTTCGGTGTTTGCTGTATCCTTAATTGAAAAATTATTTAAGTTTGGTTTATGGTGTGGATGTCTGTTTTCGTAGTGTATTCGGATAGGGGAGAATTCGGGAGTAGTGAGCGGGGCCCTAGTTCTGTTGCTGATGCTTAAATGTGTGCAAATACGGGTATGTAGTGTGCGCTGTCGATCCTAAATACACCTCGGAATTACATCTCGAGCAGGCGAATTCATATATGATGGAGGATCGAAGCAGCGTTGGTATTTTGCCTTTAATATTGTAAAGAAGTAATTTGCCTGTGTTTGGCCCAGAGAAGTGAATTGGGGGATCCTATATATGGGAGGGGTACAACCCACAGGAAAATTGGTGACGTTGTTATTATGGACAAAATGAACTATAGTGAAAAAAAAATGAACTTATTATTAGAAGATGAATCTACTTATGATGTCCTACAAAAAGAACCTACATAAACAACTAATAGTGAATTTCATAAAAACATTCGATCCCTTTTAAAAAGAATTCCCGATTTTATTACTAAATTTAAATCTAGCAACGCCTCTCTCCCATATATGTACATTTTGGTAAAAACTCAAAGAAATAATGTCCTCTGCGCCCCATTATAAGTTCGTTAGGCTCTGCCTCATATTCCTTATCAAAATGGCTTGTCAATCACTTATCCCCGCTTGTGGGGTCCATCTCCCAATCTCATATTTAAAATAGTTGTGAACTTATAGAGAAGCTTAATACAAATCCTTACTCCAACAATTTCATTCTTGTCAGCTTCGATGTTTGTTCTTTGTTTACTAAAGTTCCTTTAGACGATCTTCTTCCTCCCCTTTGCAATAAATTATATAATTGAGATCCCCCTGTACGGGTCAATACTTTCCTAAGGCTTATTTGTCTTTGTGCTAAAAATTGTAAATTTTCATTCAATGACAAATTTTACCTTTAAAAATTTGGTCTTCCGATGGGGGGTTGTTTATCTCCCACCCTCTCTAATTTATATATGGAATTCTTTGAGACGTTATTATTACCTAAAATCATCGATTTTCCAATTGTATGATATGCCTTTGGCCTTCCTCAAAAGATATTCACAATTTTTTATGTAATCTTAATTCTCTAGTCCCTTCTATTATATTTACCCTTGAAATTGAGGAAAATGGGACTCTTCCTTTTCTTGACCTCTTAATACATAGGGCCCCGTCAGGTTTTAAATTCTCTGTTTATCGCAAACCGTCCAACTCCAGTTTATATATTCACTTTTATTCTTATCACAGTGTTAAAATTAAAAGATCTGTATTCACTTCTACATTTCTGCGTGCATTACGCCTTGTTAGTCCGGAATTTTTGGATAAGGAATTGTCCAATATCTTTGAAATAGATAAAAAAACTTTGTTACCCTCGTCAATTTTTGCATATTCCATTGAACTTTGCTAAGAGAACTTTTATAGAACTGATAACCTACCGGTTTTCAATTGCAATTGGTCTCACCCTTATTTTTAAGCAACTTAATATCTCTGTAAATTTTAGATATGAATCCACTTTATATAAAATGTTAGTCCACAATAGTACAAGGAAAAAAAGTGGAGTATATTGTAGAGAATGGTCCATTTGTAATTTTCCTTAATTTGGGCAAACTGGTAAATCTTTATCTACTAGAATTTACCAACATAAGTATAACATTAGAAGAGGTGAACTAAACAGCGCTTTATTTTTACATTTATCTTAAAATAATCACCCCATTGACTGTAATTCTGCAAAATTCCTTTATCATTCCGCTGATTTCACATAAAGAAATATTGTCGAGTGTTCCTTAATTGGCATCTTAGCCAATATAAACATTTTCCCTGGCTTATTTAAACTCGAACCGGTTTAAAAAAAAACTTGTACTAAATGAAATAACTGCATAATGCAGCCTGTTGTCACTCTTTATTAATGCAATATCATTCGCATTGCCTCCCCTACCACGTGTCTCTGTTGTAACTGTGGATTAACTGTTAGCCCTAAATGTTTTCACTCTCAAGATAATCCTTTAAAATGTTAGGGTTTTTTATCAACTATATTCCATTCATATACATAGCGTTGTTGTGTGTATAAGGTTAGGGGATGCATATGTCTGTTTTTAGTTGCTTATTGTTCTTTTTCTTGGTATTTTTCTGTCTTGGGTTTGTGAACTTGCAAATATAGTTCGAAAGTGATTTTATTCATCTTTTCATTTTCCTGTGGGTTAATTTGTATATTATTGCTTTCTTCAAGTGCCACTTTGTGAGTTTTTTCATTATTATTATTATATATATATATATATATATATATATATATATATATATATAGTAGTAAGAATATGAAGACCCAGGTAATTACACTAATCATTTATTGGCCGGACGTTTCGGATCTTCACTAGGACCATCTTCAGCGACTGTATTGACTAATGAGAAGGGGAAGGAATATTAACGATAACAGTTAAGCAATTAGAAGAATGCATTATATAATGACTAAAAATCGGATGAAGACAAGTTAAAATAATAAAATTTACAATTGCACGGTTCGAATCCCACCACAGCTCGGATTTTTTCGAAGTAAGAAATAACTATTTCCGAAGAAAAATTATTCCGTTTTGTCTTTCCTGCGGTGAAATTGGATTTATTTTATCATTCTCTCGTGCTTTTGAGATATATATATATATATATATATATATATATATATATATATATATATATATATATATATATATATATATATATATATTGATAAGGGCTTCTCTTATTGAGTTGTAATTTAGTTTGCAGGATGAAAGATATGACGAAAAACGGGGGTTT
Organism: Ceratothoa steindachneri; assembly: GCA_963969495.1. NCBI lineage: Eukaryota > Metazoa > Arthropoda > Malacostraca > Isopoda > Cymothoidae > Ceratothoa > Ceratothoa steindachneri. The sequence continues at coordinate 128,035,379 of OZ018327.1, forward strand.
TGCAAAAGTTTTTGAAATTCATTTTTCCACCCTGATATTTTGATGGACCAAACAATCAGAAATTTCAGACTTCTGAATTAATATTTTCAGGTTTCTCAACGCAATTGAAATTTTGATAAAGAGGCAAAAATGTTGGAAAATTCTAACGATTTGTTTTCAAACTTCAAGTTGTTACATCAACATTTATGTCCTATACAGAATATATTATTTCCATAAAACTTCACAATCAATATTTCTACTTCCATTTTATTGAATAAAATATTCTATTTACTACTCAATAAGGTTTCCTCCCTTTTCTCCCGTTTGTTTCCATGCAACCTATTTTTCAATATCCATTTATTCAATGCAGTTAGATTTTTGTAGTTTTATTACCTTTCATTACGAACTCCTTCTTGGTATTAAATGAGGGTATTTTTCTCCAGGACTCAATTCTACTCCTTTTATAGCCGTCCCGTTTTCTTCTGTCACTAGTTCAATGCATCTCTCAACCGCTTGTGTGTGGCAAGGAAACTTCGGAATATCCAATTTAGGTTGTTGACGAATTTATTCTTCAAGTTGATCATCAGAGAGCGTCCTCGTCAGCGGAGGTTCGGTGACCCCGGTTTGCTGCCAATTAATTAGGTGGATGTAGTCGTCAGCTTCAAAGTTTATGTCTTGGATCTTGAAAGTGGGTATTGATTTCCCCTTGTAATCTTTTCGTGCTTTCATAATTTTTCTTCATTCGAGTTCCCAGATATGATTTCTTTCATCTTGTAGCATACAGAGAAGGGTGTTTTCCACATGTGCAAAATAAGCATTTCTTTGAATCACTGGGCAATTATAGCTGTAATCTGTTTGTTCATCCCTTGCAGTAATTGCACTGTTTTGAAGTGGTTGAGTGCTCCATCTTGCGAAGAAGAGTTAGCATATATTTCAAACCATCATGGTTCATACACTTTCATGATGAGCATGATAATTGATTTCAGCGTGTCAGGAGGGTTGGAAGTCGAAACATATAATCGAAGTATCCGATTTGCCGTTGTAAGCCATCGTGCATGCAACATTTTTCAGGACTCTTACGAGCCATTTCAGCAGAACATTTACCTTGTGAGATAGCTACCTAGAAGGATATCAAACAAATTCTTTTGATCGATGGTCAGGTTTCCTCTTAAAAGGTTTAATTTGACAGATAGCCCCATAAAAAAATCGTGGTGGGAAAATAAATTTCAGAAAAATATTTTTACTCCACCCTATGCCACTACAACGTTTCACCCATCTTCTGGTACTGCAAAAATTTACAAAAATTCTTGAAAGACTAATATCTGCATCATTACCCCTTATTTATGAGTAGCTTTGATGTATCTCGCTCTTCACAAACATCCCCTTAGATCAAACTATTGACATAATAATCTAACGAGCATTTCCCCCAAACCTATCTAAATTCCACGGATTTACCCCCTCCGTTTTAAAAGATACACTTAACTTTGCGTTCAAGGACAATTACTTCATATTCATTAATAATACATATTGCAAAATAGGCAACCCCTTGGGCCCTGTCTTCGCCGACATCTTTATGACCTGGTTAGAAGATCAATTACACTAATTTTAACTTTGTCTCTGCTAATTGAATAAATGTTGTTATAACTAACTTATTTTGGCGAGCTGATTCCAAATCTGTGCTCAGATTTCTCCTAGCACGTAAGGTTCCTGAGTTATACAGCTAGGCTATATGGCTCACTTTGTCACCTTGGATCAATTAATGATATGATTATAACGAGTTTGAGAAGAATGAGACGTTTCTTGGCAAAGGTTTGGAGTCGGGGCACTCTATTTGGCATTATGTACGTCCTTTAACAGACCCAGACAAGATATCTATTACATATAAAAGAGGTAGTACTCACCTAACTAAAAATTTCTTCAAAAATATTTGAGACTCTTGCTCTTGCGCTTGTACGTGGATATAGAATCGTCCCGTTGTAGGAACGAGCAGTAGTCACCCATCATGTTTTCGTTGAAACAGCCTTGATACCTGCTTTACATCATTGCGATATCTCGGTGGAACCTTTCCCCATGTTCATCACTAATATCACCCATATTAGATGGAAAGAAATCTTGATGCGAATGCAAGAAATGCATCTTAACGGACATCCGACACCCCATTCGTTGATAGGCCTTTAACATGTTGTCAACTAGTTCTTCATAGTTTTCAGCCCTATGATTACCAAGAAAGTTCTGCACTACATGGAAAAATGAATCCCATGCTGCCAACTCAAATGGAGTTAGTATTTTTCTGAACTCCCTGTCACGTATCAATTCTCTGATCTCCGGCCCTACATAAATACCAGCTTTAAGTTAAGCATCGGTTTTCTTTGCGCCAAATTTCTCTTTGAGATACTGGAATCCATCAGAATTATAGGCCATTAACAAAATTCGTAATAAGGCTAAGTTTGATATGAATTGGTTAAAGTTAGATCTTCTTTGGATGTACCAAAAGCATGTGGTTCACATTGTATCGGCCAACTATGTGTTCTTCTCTTTCAGGCCAGTTTTTGACAATATAGTGATTTCTGTCGTCACGGCTGTTCCATAGGCATAAGAAGCACATATTACTTGTATATCTTAACTGCAGTCCAAGAAGTAAAGAAATTACCTTTAGATCAGCACAGATATTCCACTTATGATGCGAATAATGAACACCTTCCAAAATAAATTTCATGAGGTCATATGTCTCAATCATCCCAACGATAAGTGCAACAGAAATGGAAGATTTTTTGTTACCATCGTGTAGCAACACAGCTTTTAGGCTAGCAGTGCTTGCATCGATGAATAGTCTCCATTCATCAGGTAAATGCTCGTTTCCTAACTGATTCATGAGGCCATTAACATCAGTACATAAACAAGCACCATCGCCTTCTATATAGAAGGCAGCTAAGGCCTCATGGCGTTTACAGAAAGTAGATACTTTTTTACCGTCCTCTAGAAGATTCCATTGCTGTAGTCTGGAGTCCAACAGTTCTGCGTTCTCCTTTGACAATGACAAATCTCTCACCATATCATTCAATTTTTCTTGATTTATCAACTGGATCTTCTTTTCCTCGAATCATCATCATACATTTCATCGTCATTGTTATCCGCCTCTTCAGGCGATGAATCATCTTCTTTAAATGCACTAGCTGATGGAGAAACTGGGATTGGTATCTCCATATTATGGGGCACTGGTTTTATAGCTGACTTACAATCTTGATATATAATTTTGGACTTGTTCTTATTTGAGAATCCCGCAATATTTGTCATTAAAAGTAGCAATCCAAAACATGATTTGTTGGCTCACGCCACACCATTAGTACAGCAGAAGGCATACCCTTCCGTTTACCATTTAAACACGGTGTGAGCCATGTATAACACACAGTACAAAGTTTGCGTGGTGCCCAGGGCTTGTCTTGGTCACCAACTTTACAACCAAAATAATAATTGTATGCAGCTTTCACTCCTTTAGCTAAATTGTTCCACTTGTTGCTTGGAGTATATCTTCCACAGATATAACAAAAGTTGTCTGGGCTATTTATACATCCTCGCGGATTAATGTTTTCAACTTAGTTTGTATATATCCTGGTATATACTTTTGTACAATCTTATTTCATTTACAAATCAATTGAGAGATAAATCTGAAAGAAAAATGCAATTAATCACTGTATGTAAATACCGTTTCAACACCACTACTATAATAGCTGAATTTGACAAGGTGATAAAGCAGGAGTGTAACGCAAGAACCAAACACACACAACAGATCCTCTCACTACGGTAGCCGAAGCAACACTGCTCATATGTGTAGCTAAAGAGTATGTGTGTAACTCAGGAACCTTACGTGCTAGAACAATTCTGATTACAGATCGGAATCAGCATACTCGATTTAGTATAAATTACAAGCTAATACCCAAGTAGCAAAATCATTGTTGACTAGTGTTATTCAATGGAGATTTGGGAAATATCAGACCTATTCTCTACCACCGCTTTGTTAACGATACATACCTCTTGTTAAACTCTGAAGATTCATGTGACAAATTCCTACAATTCGCGAACCGTATACATCCCAATATGAATTTTACCTGTGAAAAAGAGATCAATAGTTCCCTATCTTTTCTAGATATAAAGATTTCCCAATCTCCCACCAGTTTCCAAACCAAAGTTTTCTGAAAACCAACCTTCAGTAGTCATGGACTAAATTTCTTTAGCTTCTGCGACTTTTCGTTCAAAATCAGGGCAATAAAAACACTATTATTCCGTGCCTCCACCTTTGATCAACCTACTCTGATTTCTAGAATGAAGTTGATTTTTTTAGTAATTATTTCATGCGAAACAACTTTCCCGTGCCGCTGGTAGAGAAAATTGCTTCAAAATTTTTAAACAACACCTACCATACTAAATTAAAACTTATTACTATATGCAAAGACACCCGTTATATAATTTTCCAGGATATGGGTTTCTTTAACCAAAAACTATCCAAAGAAATAACAACACTATTAAAGAAATTCATTTATCCTACCGAATTTAAGTTTATTTTTAAAAATAGTCATCTCCTTGGACATTATTTTAATTGTAAAGAAAGAATCCCGCCAGAAGTCAAGCGCTCCGTCATTTACAAATTTACTTGCCCCGGATGCAATTTGGGGAGATGCATAGGAAGTACGGCGCGCTCGCTGAAGGTGAGATTCTGTTTCCATATGGAAATTAGCCACAGGACCGAAAATGTTCTATCAAACAAAGAATTTTCACCTGTTCGGCTACATTCTATCCAATGTAAAACTGATGTATCCATTGAGGATTTCAAAATCCGTAATACCATCTCTGCCCCATTATCCTTACGTATTCAAGAATCAATGTTTAAAATAAGAAATTTCTCTCACCTTAAATTCTGAGTCCTCTTTCCACCCACTACTTCTTCTCTAAAATAAACCAACCAACCCCTAAATTTTTCTTTCTTCCTACACACCTCACGCTTTCCCCGCCAGTCTTCGTTTAACAACTGTTCGCAAAAGGTTAGTGTTTTACCCTAAAATGTATACATTTATTATTGTTAAATTTCATTATCCATTGAATTATCTAACTATGAAACAACATTTCAGGAACCTGTACAACTCTACAAGTCCGTCCTATCTACTACCCCCCCCCCCACACACACACAAATCTTTGAATATTTTGAAGAGTCTAAAATCATCATCATCATCATCATCACTAATCACTAACTCTATAATTTAAGAAGAGGATTTTTTTGAGATTTGAATAATAATTTCATCTTAGTTTGGTTATGACTTATGTTTTTTTTAGCAAAGTTATTTCTAATCATTCTTTTATGATATCAAAAAACAGAATGGTGAAGTTCAGAAATAAATATAAGTATCGACATTTGTGAATTTTTTAAAACACAAAAGAATTACAAATTATTATAATTGGCGAAGTTTAGAAAATTTGTAAAAATCTAACCATGGCTGTTTTTTTTTATTTTAAATTTTACTCTTAGTAGCGAAGCGCAAGCAAGCCCCGTAGGGGGTAGTAGCAGTACCAGAAAATGGGTGAAATATTTACCCGAAACGTTGTACAATCAAGTAAACTAAATGAAATTCCCGTTTTTCGTCATATCCTTCATCCTGCAAACTATATATATATATATATATATATATATATATATATATATATATATATATATATATATATATATATATAAGTGGAAGAACTCAATAGCGAGTTATGCCATATGATAGTGAAACCACTGTATAGGTGCACAGAATTTATTTACGAAATTAGTTTCGCGTATGAAGTTTACCATACCCTTTTCAGTCATATTATGAAGAGGGTATGGTAAACTTCATACCGAAGAAGTTAGTTTCGTAAATAAATTCTATGCTCTTATCACATGAACCAATGAAAGCTTAAGTAGGAAAATAGGAGATGTAGAGAACGGAAAGATAGGGCAAACTATTTTAACTGTTATATGAGCTGATGCCCATGTGAGAGAAATACGGGCCGGAAGAGTACGTAGGGTGGTTCCAATATATTTTCTAGAGGTACACTCTGGACAAGAAGAAAAATAAACTACACCACTACGTAACTCCTTAGGAGTTTGATTTTTAATTTTAAAAAAAATTCCAATTGTGTGGTTGTTGGAAAAAAACAACTTTAAATTCAGTTTGCATAAAAGATTTTGTTAATAGTTTAGAGATATCTTTTCTGAAGGTTCGATTAAAAAAAACAATCTCAGCGAAAAAAAGAAATCTAATTTATTAATGTGCAGTGATTTCAGGAAAGAGAGGGTAATATATGTTACTTAGAAATTGTTTTATTGTCTTTTTAATTAAGAGTGACGGAAAGCTGTTTTTCATCAAGAGTGACTTCAAGTTCTGCAACTCATGGTGGATTTAGAGGAAGGATGAGGAAGGATAAGCCTTAGAACAGTAAAACTTCTTAATAAAAAGAAAATTCTTCTATAAGAGATTACACGATTAAATGCAAAACAATTCCATCCCTGAATGATTTCGAGATTTTGGACTCCAACTCAAACCCACTGTCACTACGTATCTCCGAATCTATTTATATCAAAACACTATCTCCCTCACTCAATTCTGATTCCTCTTCTATTACATTAAACATCCTTTAAACAACCACTACTAGCGAAACTGTTATATTTTCCGTCACCTATCTACCACACCATATTCTCACTGGATATCAAAGATTCAATGTATGTTTCAAATTTGATCCGTTTAGTTTTGTATTGATTTTTGTTTTGTTGTTTTTTAAGCTTTATATATATATATATATATATATATATATATATATATATATATATATATATATATATATATATATATATATATATATATGTGTGTGTGTGTACAGTTTGGGAAAATCTTTTTATCGTAACAAGTTTTGTTATAAGCGAAGGCTAATTTAGCATTCGTGTTTTTCTTTTCATATCTTTCGATTTGCCTTGTATTTGCTTTTATGTCTGGGTTGAGCTCGTGGATAAGTTCACCGAAATTCATTAAAAGTCAGAAATTAAACTTAAAAGAGGAAATAAGAAAAGTTTCTTTTAGTAAAACACTATTTATCTTACGCGCTTCGATACAATGGTACCATCTTCAGAGTTAAAATAAAATACAAGTAAAAAGAAAACCAGTGATTTATATATCAATGAATTATAACAAATGTACAAACGAACGGGGAGATCTGCTAGTGTAAACATACTGACGAACTTTAAGCAAGTTGGGACAGGGTCAGGAGGGATGGGCTGAGAAACTCAGGTGTAATTCCTGATGACATTCAAGGCGATTAAGGGTCTTGATAGGGGAGGGGGAGGATTAGGTATCCTTCGTGATTCGGCTCCTAATTTTGCCCCTTGGTAATATTCCGTTTGAATTGAATTGAATGTTAAGCTTAGGTTGTATTTCTAGTATGCGAATGGCTTCTAGAAAAAGTAGTTGCGGCGATCTGGTGCATGGTCAATAATTTGGGTGCTTTCTTCTAAGATTTTTCTGTTGAGAATAGTTTCATGGTTTTGAATGCAAGGTTTGGGGGGGGGGCGCCGTTGCTTAGGTGGTAGGTTAATCTTCTCGAGAGTTTATTTTCCGTTATTCCGATATATGAGTGGGGGAGATGCTGACAGTCTCCGAGGTTGCATTTGTACTCATATATTAGTAGGTCCTTTGTTTAGGTTCGGGTATGGACTTCTGATTATTTTTCATGGTGAGGCTGGCGGTGCATTTAGCTTGATAATATATATTTAATGTTTGTGAAGGTATGGAACGTACATACTCACATGCCAGCAGACAATCGTGGGAACGAAAGAAATTTGTCGTTTGAGTTGACCTTTGTCTCCTCTCTCTCTCCTCCCACCCTTCCCCCAACTGGCGACAGGAAGTCGGACGAAAGAACGTCTATCTCACAAAGGAGCTTAAATCTTATTTGCCTTCTTTATGATACCATGGAGATTGTCCAGAAGGCGCTGCGATAAGCGAATTGTCGTGAATGGGATCTCTCTCTCGATTTCCAACAATCCGCGATATAAATAACATCGCCGTTTATCCCTCTAGAGCAGTGTCCCAAATCTACTCGCGTAATCCACACGTTGAACGAGAGTCGTTGCCGTAACGTATCGACTACCAACGCGCCGTCGAGTCAACTTGGTCGCTGTCTCAAAGTGTTCCTGGAAGTAAATCCCGCCCCCCAGAGTCTGTGACTAGAAGAGTACGCTCTGTTGCTCAACGTAACTTGAGTAAGAAAAGGAACATCCAAATAGTTACTGGAAGTTACTATTTGTTAGTGTCACATCCAGTTAGGAGTGAACTAACCGGAACTGCAGCCAGCAGCCCCGAACCCGTGATCTTATCCCCCCTCTCCCCGAAAACTCGTGTTAACGCCACCCAAACCTGGACCTGAGTAGTCGTCTCTCCAATCCATCACAATTAATGGTAATCTGTAAACCCAGTGTCCCTCTATTCTTAAATTTCCTATTTAATTAACAGTGATTGATACTCCCATTGAGTAATTATAAATCTAGACGCTTAACGTCAGTGTTTAATATTTAATCCTTAATTTTGCCTGTTAACTATTACTAATTATTATATTTGTGTAAAGTAAAGTTTATTTTGTGTACGTGTGTATATTTGTGGCTCCTCCCTTTTGACGTACCCTTGGCAAGACTTCAATTAAGCATCCCTTCGGCTAATTTATTCAACCTGTATTATGCACTCTTAGAATTCAACAATCACAAACCTCCCCCCAGTAACAAGTGGGACTTTTATCGTGAGAATCCTGGCTACGGCACAACCCGCCTCTAACCAGCTTTCGCACGTCCAGTAGGAATTAAAGCCTACCTATATATATATATATATATATATATATATATATATATATATATATATATATATATATATGTGATCGTAGGATTGAGTCATAGGGTGAATACAACCGACTTAAACAAAAGCGGTGTGTCCAGATCAAGGACTAGAATAATTATTGGACCAGACTATGAGCAATTCTACGACATATATAAAAGTGGTGTCAGCTTTTAGGCGCTAAATTTGGGGGTAAGCGAACTCATATAGCCTAAAACTTGCCAACGTCCAAGGAAGCCCAAATAACTAACGTAAATTTTAATAATTAGAGTCTATTCCCCGAAGGAATATAAATAATAACCATTAATAATCCTTTCCAGATAGCAAAAGCAAAGCTAGGGAAATATTCGTTATTTTGGTGGTTAATTATTAGATTGTATCGGTTAGGAACAATCGCAGCTTCTAATTCTCTTACCAGGTGCGTAAGTTCTTTCGTGAGTCACCAGTTGCGTCAGCAAGAGCAGCAATAGCTTTACAATCGTTCGAAGTTTTCGTCAAGCAAGGACAAGTTCTCGGTCTCACAGGACAGGAACTAAAAGAATTCGTCCAAAGCGAACAGCGAGAGGAAAGAGCACGTGAAATGAAAGTAAGAAAAGAAGTGTTATAAATGGAAGAAAGGAGAAGAAAAGAAGGATTATAATTTGAAGAAAGAGAAAGGATTCGAAAGCATGAGAGGGAACTAAGCAGAGACCAAGTTAAAGTCAGTTCTGTTGGATCTCGTAATCATCAACCTCAGGTCGTCGCTATGAAACTTCCCCAATATAAAGACGAAGAAGATTTGTTTTCATATTTAACACATTTTAAAAAGATCTTCGAGGTAAACGGATGGCCCCTAGAATCCGAAGGAGTGAGTATATTGCTCCCATTGCTCAATCCGCGTTTAAGAGAAATTTTTATCTCGTTACCACACGAAGCTACAATAGACTATAGCACCTTGAAAGCCGAATTGCTATCCGCCTTCAACTTGAACCCTCAGTTCTACCGCACTAAGTTTAGATCGGCTAAAATCCAGCCCGGTCAAACTTACCGACATTTTGGATATATCCTGAAGCGAAACCTCCAGTTCTGGTTAGAATCCTCCAAAGTCGAATCGGAGTATGAGGCCCTGATTGACTTTATGTTAAAAGACCAGCTATTGTCCACCCTCCCCCAGGAGATCCGAGCATTCGTGCAAGACCGCCGAGCGTCTACCTTTCAAGAATCCCTCGAGGAAGCTGATCTCCATGTGACAAATCATCGCCTATACCCACAGGATACCCGGAAGAATAGTCCCCCTTCCCCGAAGAATAAACTTAGTCAATGGAAGTCCCACAAAGGAAACCCCCTCCATTGATAAAGACCACAGCCCCGTTCAGGCCAAAGAATAAGCCATTTGTATTTCACGAATACAGAAAATCCCCAGTCTTCAATACCCCCTACAATAACCAGCACCAGAATAAGCAGGTTATATGCTACTCCTGCGGTTTCCCCGGCCATTATAAGTCCCAATGTGTACAGAATTCCAGCCTACGTCCCACCCAGAGCAAACAAGTCCACCAAGTAACTGCTACCCTTTCCCCGGAACAGCCGGCCGCGCTTATGTCATCCCCCTCGTCTCCATCCCCACAGGAATTTCAAGTGAACTTCCTGTTCAACAAGAGTACCCCCGGAGGACTAAATTTCAAAACCGGCTCGATCAATAGCTGTAAAGTGTCCACCCTCGTCAGAGACACAGGGTGCACATGCATTGTGGTGTCGGACAAATTGCTCCCCCCTGTCGACCCCAACATAAGAAGTATGCAATTTTTACACGACTTCTTGGGTCGAGAAAATAGAGTCCCGGTAATCCGCTGCCATGTACAGTATAAATATTTCACTGGTTGGGCCGACGTAGTGGCAGCCCCCATCAATTTTGCTCGGTACTCATTGGCCAGAGCGCACTACTCTCCCCGAGTGAAGGAACTCAAGCTGTCGTCACTCGAGCGCAAGCTAGCCGCAAGGCCTCTCCCCCAACACGCCTTTTCAACCCAGAGGCTCCTTTAGAGGTCCCAACGAGTAATGCACAATTCCTCAGAGCTCAGCAGAGCTGCCCTTTACTTCAATCCCTTTGGGAAAAGGCCCGAAAGAACGAAGAGGTGATCGTTCGAGGGAACCGTCCCATAAGGTACATCATTAACGACTCCCTTCTATTTCGGACCTCACGAGATGAGTCGGACCCACCTTCCAAGGTCATGTGTATTCCGCGCACACATGTAGACCAAATCCTGCAAGTAGCACATGAAAGTCCCATGGCCGGTCATTTCGGTCATAACAAGACTTCTCAGCGAGTATTTAAATACTTTTTTTGGCCCGGTGCAGCCAAAGATATTGCAGAATTCTGCAAAACGTGCGACTTGTGCCAGAAAACCACTGCAAAAGGTCGAATAGCCCCAGCTCCCCTGCAAAAAAAACCCAGTCATTTCGGAGCCCTTCTCGAGAGTCGCCATTGACCTCATCGGACCAATTCACCCCACTTCCGCCGAAGGTCATACGCATGTACTAACATTGCTAGACTGCGCTACCCGATTCCCAGACGCTGTCGCTCTAAAAAGGATCGATAGTATCTCTTGCTCTGAAGCCCTTATTTCTATTTTTTTCTAGAATAGGATTGCCCAAAGAAATCTTGTCAGATAGGGGCCGCCAGTTTACCCCTGAGCTCATGGAACACGTGAACACCCTGCTCCAAATCGAACCTATTTTTACCACCCCCTTCAAACCGAGCGCGAATGGCATGTACGAAAAGTTCAATGCGACCTTGAAAAGCGTCATCAAGAAGCTTTGTATGGAACAACCCCAAGAATGGCACCGATATTTGCCAGTTGCGTTATTCGCATGCCGCGAAATTCCCCATAGGACCATCGGATTTTTCCCATTTGAGCTCCTGTACAAGAGAAACGTGCGGGGGCCCCTCAGTATTTTGAAGGAGTTATGGACAAATTCCCGTTTGTGTCCAGAATTAAGGACCACTTATTCCTTCTTCCTCGAACTAAGGGAAAGATTTAAAAGGTGTTCTCACATAGCAGTCAGAAATTCCGAAATTAATATGGAAAAGTATCGGACATACTTTGATCTGAAGGCCAAACACAGAAAACTGAAGCAGGAGATGAAGTTCTACTCTTACTTCCCTCGGATTCCTATAAACTTCTCTCCCAATGGAAAGGCTCCTACCCCGTTCAGAAAACCGACGGATCGGTTGATTTTTGTAAGTTAAACACCGTCACCGTGTTTGACGCCGAGCCTCTACCCCTAATTGACCAAAATTTACATCTCTTCGAAGGAGCCTCCTACATCACTGAGATAGACCTATGTAAGGCCTATTATCAGATCCCCCTAAAGGCATCAGCAAGGAAACTAACAGCCTTTCCTACAGACAAAGGTTTAATGGAATTCACTCGTCTTCCTTTCGGCCTAGTCACTGCCTGCAGTAGCTACAACCGCATAATGCGCCGTGAAATAGACGATTTAAAAAACGTTTATTTTTATTTTGATAACGTGTATGTGGCTACATGTTCATGGAACGACCATATCTTGTCCCTCCGCCCGCTTTTAGAACGCTTAAAGCATCATGGCTTAACTATTAAACCCTCAAAAGGCAATTTTTCTTATATATCCATAGAATACCTTGGATTTAAAATAGGCGAAAGTCATCTGGCCCCACAGAAAGAGAAGGTAAAGGCTATTGTAAATATGCCCCTACCGCGCACCAAGAAGCAATTACGGTCATTCCTCGGTGCTGCGTCATTTTCCTGCCACTTTGTACCCCAATTCGCTATTGTAGCAGCTTCCCTAAACGATCTGCTAAAAAGGAAACTCCCGGACCCCCTCCAGTGGAACCCCGACGCCGAAGCGTACTTTGAAGAACTCAAAGAGAAGCTAGTCTCCGCCCCAATCTTAAAATTGCCGAACCCACACAAGAAATTCGGCGTAAGGACAGATGCCTCCCAACTGGGTATTGGCTGCGTATTACTCCAATACGACGAGGACCAAGAACCCGCTCCTATAAGCTATGCGAGTCGCCGACTGACGGCTCGTGAAAGGGCATACGCTACGGTAGAATTAGAAGCTCTAGCGATTGTTTTTGCGATTACAAAATTTAGAATGTATCTGGTAGGTCGTCCATTCCTCATAGAGACTGATCATAGACCGTTAGCCTACTAAAAAACTTGTAAAAACCGAAACGGCAGGTTAATGCGCTGGTCATTATTGCTAGCAGAGTACCGTTATGAAATCAGGTATCTAAATGGTTCTGACAATGTACTTGCAGATAGCATTTCGAGAAACCCAATTTCAGATAGCGATTAATAGGCAATTATATATTTTTTGTGTGTATCTCTTTGTATAAATAATTATCTCTTGCCTCTATTCTGTATGTGTTTTTTTTTTTTGTATATGTAAATTAGAGAAACTGACGTAGCAGTAGTATTTTGTAGCCATTAGATATTAAGGTAAATTCCTAACGGTTTTGATAAAATTACCGACTCAATTGTTCGAGTCGAGGAAGATAATGACAAATTCTCCCGGTGAAGTAAATTTTCCCATTATTCCTTATTTCATGGCCGAATAATGTCCTTGAAATAGGTAGGCGTGTGAGGGTATGGAACGTACATACTCACATGCCGCCAGACAATCGTGGGAACGAAAGAAATTTGTCGTTTGAGTTGACCTTCGTCTCCTCTCTCTCTCCCCCCACCCTTCCCCCAACTGACGACAGGAAGTCGGACGAAAGAACGCCTATCTCACAAAGAAGCCAAAATTCTATTTGCCTTCTTTATGATACCATGGAGATTGTCCAGAAGGCGCTGCGATAAGCGAATTGTCGTGAATGGGATCTCTCTCTTGATTTCCAACAATCCGCGATATAAATAACATCGCCGTTTACCCCTCTAGAGCAGTGTCCCAAACCAACTCGCGTACCCCTCACGTTGAACAAGAGTCATTGCCGTAACGTATCGACTACCAACGCGCCGTCGAGTCAACTTGGTCGCTGTCGCAAAGTGTTCCTGGAAGTAAATCTCACCCCGCAGAGTCTGTGACTAGAAGAGTACGCTCTGTTGCTCAACGTAACTTGAGTAAGAAAAGGAACATCCAAATAGTTACTGGAAGTTACTATTTGTTAGTGTCACATCCAGTTAGGAGTGAACTAACCGGAACTGCAGCCAGCAGCCCCGAACCCGTGGTCTTATCCCCCCTCTCCCCGAAAACTCGGGTTAACGCCACCCAAACCTGGACCTGAGTAGTCGTCTCTCCAATATATCACAATTAATGGTAATCTGTAAACCCAGTTTCCCTCTATTCTTAAATTTCCTATTTAATTAACAGTGATTGATACTCCCATTGAGTCATTATAAATCTAGACGCTTAACGTCAGTGTTTAATATTTAATCCTTAATTTTGCATGTTAACTATTACTAATTATTATATTTGTGTAAAGTAAAGTTTATTTTGAGTACGTGTGTTTATTTGTGGCTCCTCCCTTTTGACGTACCCTTGGCAAGACTTTAATTAAGCATCCCTTCGGCTAATTTATTCAACCTTTTTTATGCACTTTAGAATTCAACAATCACAAACCTCCCCCCAGTAACAAGTGGGACTTTTATCGTGAGAATCCTGGCTGCGGCACAACCCGCCTCTAACCAGCTTTCGCACGTCCAGTAGGAATTAAAGCCTACCTAAATATATATATATATATATATATATATATATATATATATATATATATATATATATGATTGTAGGATTGAGTCATAGGGTGAATACCACCGACTTAAACAAAAGCGGTGTGTCCAGATCAAGGACTAGAATAATTATTGGACCAGACTATGAGCAATTCTACGACAGTGTCTCCTTTCTTCTCAAATTTTATTGTTTGTATAGTAGTAAAGATTATATTTGTTTCTCCTGTTTGATTCCCAGAATCACATAGCCATTTGACTGAAATCGGCCAAAGGTAGAATAAGCACTCGAATATAATATGGTTGTGACCCACGCTAAAAAGGAGCATTTCCTTTACCCATGCTTGTCCCTTCAGTTCCTTACATCCAGGAAGGCAAGCGAAAGTCAGGGAGCTCATACCTGACCTACGACAGTAGAATTTTATTTCTAAGTGTGAGAGGTGTAACGCGCTAAGTGTGCTTATCAGTTAATTATTTGGTGGAATAATTTTGCTTATGTCTGGCAATCATAATGGCAGCGTTGTGGTTGCAAATGGGGTGTCTATAGCAGGACTGCAGCTCTTTTATTTTCCACTCAGATCTGGGTTAATCTGATTAAATCTGGGTTTCTGGGTTATTATTTTGGTAATAGAGCATAATCTGGGTTTTTCGTACGGTCAATAAGTAATACTATTAGAATTATTCACCATTTGCTTAAGAATAACTTAATATCACCTTACAACATCAATTTACGAATAAAAACTACTGAAATATTCTACGATTCACATAAACGCATTTGAGTGAGTTGCGAACATGTTCATTACTTGTACGCCATTCCAACGCCGCGCTGACGGCGTTGTGTCCTTGCAGTCCTGCTAGCTACAGCGATCCGGCTTGATGAAACAACAGATTTCGCCAACTTAGCCAAACTTTTTGTCTACGTACGATATGTATATGAAAAGCACCTGGAAGACGAATTTTTCTTTTGCGAAACTCTCAGCACCAGAACAACTGCAATGGAAATATTTAACAAAGTGGACAGATTTTTTGAGGCACATGTTATCAAATGGGAACATGCTATTGGCGTTTGTATAGACGGCACTCCAGCAATGCTTGGTTACCGTTTGGTTTACAAACTTTGGTTTACAAAAATCCCCAGATATTATTGGTACACACTGCACTATTCTTCACCAAGCCTTAATAATGAAAAACGTGCCTGATGAGTTGAACAATGTTCTCGGTGAATTGATTAAATCAATTAACTTCATTAAAGCAACTGTACTCAACTCTCGTTTATTTACTGAGTTATGCAAAGAAAGTGATTCCAAATTTGAAACACTATTGTTGCACTCACACGTTAGGTGGCTTTCCAAAGGGAGTTTTCATAATAAATGAAGAAATGCAGCAATTTTTGCAAAGCACTAAACCAGATATGCACCTAAAATTCTAGGATTTCCGCTTTCTTTTATTCCTGTCATTTTTGATGGACATATTCGAATTCGTGAATTCCATCAATTTGACGTTGCAAGGAAAAGAAATCCCAATGCTCCATTGTCATGAAAAATTGACAGCTTTCAAAATGAAGCTCGAGCTATGGCATTCAAAGTTAGAGAAGAAGAACTTGGCCCCATTTCGAGGGCTAAATACATATATTGATGAAAATAAGCTTAACGTCGATGACGAAATACTTGAGGTAATGAAACAACATGTATCAATTCTTAGTAAAGAAATATCTCATTACTTTCCTGACCTACAAGAACTTGTAAAAAATACTATCGATTCAACAACAACCCGTTTGTACTCTACATTAATGGTCTGCCTTCGGACGCCAATTTAATTCAAGAGCAGTTTATTCATTTGATTAACGATGGGGGTGCAAAATATAATTTCCGTGAAATGTGTTGTCGTGATTTGGGGATTGAAATGGCACAATCCTCTCCTGATGTTGAAAAGATGGCTCTCAAAATGCTGATTCCATTTGCAACCACCTATGAGACAGCGTTTTCCACACTCCTTGTCATCAAAACAAAATCCCAAAACAGATTAGAAGCGACAAATATCATGAGAGTTGCATTGGCTAAAACAAAGCCAAACCTAGAAGAACTGATTCAGGCAAAGCAAATTCACTCATCCCATTGAATGTACATTTGATGATTAAGACTGTCATTTTTTCAATAAATAATTGATTGCACAAAAATTTTTTTGTTTCAATAGATTAAGGTTGCTATTTTTTAATAAATAATTGTTTGCCAAAAATGTTTTGTTTCAGTAGCCTATATTTTAATTATAGTTAATAGTTAATTATAGTTAATAGTTTGAGGACCACTGTTGTAGAGGAAGCAGGGCCAAGAGAAGTAAATAATGGTAAGAAAGGGGACTTAAGAGATTCAAAGAAGGAAGTAGTAGCAAATAAAGTGGGAATCGAGAGCGAGAGGAAGAGCATGGAATTACCATCGTGCGAGGAAGCAAAGGTACACATATATACCACCCTGGGAAACGAATTCCCCAATGATCTGAATATGGTATATATTGAGAGGGTCGATGGTATAATGGTTGTTAAGAAAGGTATAGTGCATAGAGAATTGGAAGTGCTGGACGAGAGCTATATGGCAATAGAGTTGGCCACCCATACGGGACCAGTGGGAATAAGATATGGGGGGGAGTTACCAACCTCCAAGAATAAATTATTTTCCCCTTCATAATTTCTTTGGTGTATTCGGAAGGAACACTGGTTATTTTCCTTATCGAACTGAATGCTCACTCCGGGCACTCAGGATATACCTCAGAGAATAGGATGGGGAAGAACCTAGATTTATTAATAAATATGGAAATAGTGGTATGAGCTGGGCCGGAGTTTTCCACGTACGTTACGGAAAGAGCAGCTACAAAGCCGGACATAGTATTAAACAATAGGAATTTCCACTGGAATATGTTTGTCAGACCGGACCCTGTGTTCTCAACGGATCACCACTCACTTTCAGTAAGGGCTATGGCTGAGTGGGACAAATTCCGAAAGGTGTTGGGATTCTACCGGCCGCCAGTGATGGAAGGTAAAGGAGTTGAAGATATTGACCGGGAAATAGAAAGGATCGAGACTAGAATAAAGAGAGCAGATGAGGTACGCATACTAAAGTTGACGTTGAAAGCACTCCCAGCTCCAAGGTGGTCACCTGAAATATGAAGGGCGATGATAAAACTAGAGAAAATCAACCGAATGACGAGAGGCATACGACCAACAATTGAGCTATACAGGATGAAACGTGAGCTCCAAAGAGAAGTAAGCTATCTGCTGATGATGGTAGAGAAAGAGAGGTTGTAGGAAGGTTTGATTGGTAGGCTAGAGATAGAACGGAACCAGAGACAACTCTTGTAATCCGTCAAAAGATTATAGTGTACTCCACCACCGAAGAAGCTAATGATTAAGAGAAACAAGAGATACATAACAAAAGTAGAGGAAATAGAAGAGCTATTCAGGTGCATTGGAGCCAGGTATTTAATATTATGGGTGAAGATAATGAGTATTTTGACGCAGATCATGAAACATGGATTCTGGAGGAACTGAACATTCACTGGGCAAGACCTATCTGTTGAACAAGATCCCTCGTTATAGCGGGGATGGAGATGGCAATGGACCCGATGAAAAGATTAAGATAGAGGAATTAAGAACGGTAGTCCAGGTCTTCGAACAGAAAGCATCAGGGCCATCGGAGCTGACGAGAGCAAGCATAAGCCAGCTCTCGGGGAACGTACTCGAGGGGATGTTGAGGATTTTCAATGCATGTTGGAACATTGGATACTTTCCGGACAGACTGAAGGTTGCCAAAATCGGGTAAGGCAACAACGGCAGTCAATGGGTACAGACCCATCTCGCTACTCAAATTCATAGCCAAAGTATTGGAAAAAAATTGTATGCAGCAGATTGATGGGTCACCTAGAGATCAACCGTAAGTTCAACTCTCAACAGTACAGGTTCAGGAGAAAGAAAGGTACGGAGATGGCCCTAGCGTTGATAACTGAGAAGCTGACCAAATCAAAGGGTGAAGGTAAGATGGTTGACCCGATGGCGCGTGACGTGCAACAGGCGTTTGACAAGGTGTGGAGGGATGGTCTCAAATATAAGCTGGTAAAGATGGAGCTTAGAGAGAAGATGAACAGGCTGTTATGCAGTTTCATTAGGGACAGAAAGGCCCATATAGTGTTCGGTTGCTCTGAAGGCGCCATCTTTAATACCAAGGAGGGGGTCCCTCATGGGAACTGCTTCTCCCCAGTCCTATACGCCATTTATACCAATGATTTACCATTCCCCTTAGCCTAGAAACATCCTATGTACAGCTTGCGGATGATGTAACCCAGATTATTGCGACCTTAACTAGAACAACAAGGAAGGCGGCCAAGAATACAGCTAAAGAGTTTCTGAACTTAAATAGATACGAGAGGAAATGGAAAATCAATACCAACAGTGATAAGTTCCCAGCAGGAGAAAGGTAGAGAGCATAATGGTTGAAGGCCAAATATATGAATATAAGGACAAGGCTAAAGTATTGGGTCTGAAAATAAGTAAAACTGGATACAGAACACGTAGTGGATATGATAAAAATAGCAAAGGTAAAGTTGGCGCAACTAAGGAGGTTTTTTCGGCTGTCGCCCAGTCACAAGAGGGAAATCTAAATGGAAATAGTCAGAGCCACCCTACTGTACCCAACTGTTCTGCTACCTAGTAATCCGAAGAGTGTCATGATCAAACTCCAGAGGGTACAAAACCAGTGTACTCGATGCATTACAGGCACTGTGGATGGACATGAGAAGGCAAGAAGAGTTAAATAGTGAAGTATAAATGAAACTATTGAATATATTCTTACATGAAAGGGCAATAGAAATCTGGGGAATATATGAGGAAGAGCTGAGAAATGGTTGGGAGGACTGATTGAGACTAAGAGAGAGAATTGAGATGAAACTTCAATTCCCTAGCATCGGGAAAAAGATACGAACGAATCCAGTCTCAATGTTTGTGCAAACCTGCGAGTAATAAGAGAGAGAAAGCCGGTTTATGCAGAAAGTGGAAGATATACAGAAAGGATGAAATCCAATTCAATATCGAATATTTAGTAGAGAGTAAAAGAGTTGGAGGGTGATAGGAACTGAGAAGAATAGAAAGAAACGAACCATCCAGTCACCTGAAAACCACACACACCTCCTCACCAACACATCGTCACACCTATTTCTAATCTCAACACTATACTGTCATATCTACTGCTAAATTCTACCTTCATACACCTTGAGAACCTTAAGAACATGCAAGATCAGTCTGATCTTACTTATGAGAGGATTGGGGTGCGAATAGTGAGATGGTGTATAAATCGCGCTAGGGAATCAGTTAAACAGCATGATTTCTGTGTAAAGGAATAGGGACACAGTAGAAAGGGCCTCCCGGATGGCCTACAGTTAAGATTTATAGGATTAACACCCGGAGAAAAGTCAGAAGTAATAGAAGCGTTGAAGCACCCTTTCCATTGCCTGTGGAGGTAATGGAAACCATTGATGAATATGGCTTTCCACTGAGGTGTGCTGACGCATGGCTAAGTACTCTTACAGGAGAATAGCAGCCAGTTTCAAAGATTTGCCTCCTGGCTAAGGTTGTAGAAATATTCTTACTTGGGATATCATTTACAGAGGAACACCTGTAAAAGTGGGGACAGAGGGAATAGAAGCGCATGAAAGAGTTGATCCATTGTCCATGCCAATTGCCAGTACTCTTCAGTGGAGGGCTTTGTAGCTATTAGCTGGAACATGTGAGATACCATCCGTCATGCTCCAAGTAATGTCTTTGTGGATAAGGAGGCATGTATTCCTATAGAAAAGAGAGTATATATTTCGCGCAGAGTGGCTACTAGAGAAGAACGAAGAACCTCGCTGGCGAAACGAAGGCCTTGATTAAGAGGCTTATAACAAGTGGATGCGGCCAACTCGCGGCTGCTAACTCACCGCAGATATTAAGAATAAACAACTGGCCGTGGTCAAATTGCCGTGATATAGAAGTTTTACTATTATTAAAATAATTATTTATAATAAAACAAGTGTTTAAAATTGTTGTATGAAGGTACTTTATAGGAGAAAAAATCAATTTGCTTTCCAACTATAATAATTTTGCAAGACGCATCACTACTGCCACTAAGAATTTTCTCAGATTCAAAAATTTTAAAACTATTAAAAAATATCAGTCTTCTAACTCGCAAAGATTGGTAGGGTATGTTGCCATGTTGTCAGCTCGTCTTTTCCCTCGTGTTTTCATTGCGCTCCATTATTTAGCATGACCCATCGATATGCTTTCCTTAGATTACATAAACTTTCATTGCGAATTTGAGACATTTTTTCTACAGTTTCAGAACACCTGGGTTTTATTTTCGTACTAGAGTTTCTTCTGTTGACACTTAAGGTGTGTCGATGGCATGTGAATGAACGTTGATAAATTTTACTATTTCACCATTCATACATTAATTCGCGCTGTGTATTGCCTTCTTTCGCAAATCCCAAATTGTGTGATTTGAATCACACTGACTTTCTCAAAAACACAAGTTGGCTGCAATGAGTTCGGATGCGACCAATTGTGACATTCATTTATTAAGAACTCAGTCAATGAGCCTGAACTAGAGGGGGCGCGTACTTGTATTGTGCACAGCCAAACCCAAGTTAGGATTGGACTAAAGCACTAGAGAGGCTCAGCTGCCTTCTTCGGTCAGCGCCCAATGCAGTATGGGACAAATAGCTGAATAGGTTGAAAATGGGTTGGCTCGAGGCAAAAAGTTGGCAAATGTGAGTCATCGACAAAAGCTTTCCATAGACAGTTAGTCCTGAAAGCTCCACTGATTGAATACCGGTATGAAATTCCGGGCGCAAAAGAGGATGAAGAAGAGTTGTGAGAAACAAGCCACCCTGTAAGTTCGGAAATAAAGAATGGGATTCGGCGAGAAAGGGATGCATGATCACCACGTATTAGCTATAGGACCGTGCGATGAGAATCCAGCTTGAGGACAGGCACCATGACTAACTTATGCCAGGTATATGGAAAACCTCCTTCAAGCCAGATGCGGTTATAATGATACATGATCATCTTAAGTGCAGACAAGCGGATGTGTTCGATGGGGCAGTAGAGGGTTCCGTCAAGCCAACGAGTGGTATTCTGACAGGAAGTAAATACATATCGTAGATCGTCTAGGAAAAATAGGCAGCTGTAATCATCATCTCTAGTGGTGGAAAAGAGATGCATCAATTGGCCAGCCGATGAGTATTTTGAGAGTAAAGCAAACTGGAGCGCCAGCCTCTCGACAACCAATCCTAATTTAAATAAGGGTTCGAGTTCCCCTCCACGCTACAGAATTATCATCAGACGTTAAGTGCGAGGAAATTGGATATCTTCGATATCTACACTTTCTATCAGGATCGGTGGACCTCTTTATAAAACCGATGTAACACCGCTCTGGCCTAGTTTATCTGTACCTTATGTAAATTATGAGACGGAATTGGGGGTTATTGTTCCTATAAACTAGGGAGCAAGGAACTGAGTTTGATTTTAAAACTTTATTTATTTGTATATACTCGATTTTGTTAGAAAAATAAAAGAAAAAGTAAAATTCAGCATTCTCTTACGTCTATGACAAATGGCCAATGAAAGGAATAAATATAGATAATTAGTCACACCGAACTTTATTTTACCTGGATCTCAAAAGGTTTCTTACATAGATAATATATAAACGCCTCATTTAAATCCAAAAGTAGGATAGATAATAAGAGCAGAATAAGAGTAGAATATCAGGAGCATAGGAAAAGAAATGCTGGAGAATATAGTAAGAAACATTCCCCTTTACTTAAAACCTAATCCAAGTCCGTTAGTCCGTTTTCACTTGGAAACCTGACTCCTTTGATTTACCGACCTCCTCTCTTAAAAATTCACATTTAATAAAGGCCTTGGTTTCGCTTTAGCGCGACTAAGGGTAACTTTAAAATTAAGAAGTTGAGCCCGAGCCTCTCTGCAACTCCTTTTCCTTCGAATAAGATTAACTCACTATCTCTGAGAACAGTTGAATACAAGGGATTGGGATTCTCTGCCACGCCACGGACTCATCGTCTGACGTCTTTGGGTTAAGCGCAGGCGGTATCCTAGGGACATGCACTTTTAATGAGGAGTGGCGCTCTGATCCAATTTATCTGGACCTTAGGCTAGGCAAGAGTGGTGTGGTATTATCGACAAGTTGCGCACATCTTAACGCAATATGAATACTAGAAAGTTGAGAAACGTTTGGGCCTCATTAACGTTGAAAAAATTATATACTTTTTGAGAGCAAGACATATCCGCAGAATAACCAGTCCATTCTTCCCTTTGCACGACAGTAGGGCTCTGGCGGACGAGCAAGATGGTAAATGAGAGGTGGTCGGTACCAAGAGCCTCGATGAAAACAGCCAAAGCGAAGTCTATCGACGCTTCATCAGAGACGATACAGAGATCAAGACAGGAGAGTACCATTGAAATAGTGGCGATAAGTGGGCGATCCGGAGTTCATACATCACAGGAAAAGCTCTTCTATGAAGGATAGGAGAGTTAGTGTGAGAAATGTCGAACAACAGACATCCCATAGAAGATACCTGCTGTTGAAATCTCCGAAAAGGACAAACCATCAGTTAAGCTGGAGTTATAAATTGCGGAAAGAATTAGAGGAAGAATGATCGTAAAAAGCGATATAGACTAAGCAATATACATTGTACTTTCATTCCAGGGAGAATCATACAACCACCGCATGGATTTCAGTACAGTGAGAGATGGTAGATGAGGATGACACTCGGACGAAGATAGCTGCTCCTACACAGTCAGATTGGCCTCGAGGAAAGCCTTAGTATCTGACAACCATCCAAGATCCGTTTATGGGGATAGAGACAACTAAGCTGAATGGAAGTTGTAAGAGACAGAATGTACTCCCGCTTTGGTTGTAAGTCACAACTCTTCCAGTAAACTCCTGTTGGATAGAAAATGAAAAGCAGAATAATCAAAGAGTAAGATTAATGTTTAGACGAAAGGGCATGAATAGTTTACCAAAAAGAGGATAGGATGATTCAGGAGCTCTAGCCACCCCCGAGTTATGGCGAGAAGGGGCTGGTGATTTTAGAAGACTGTATAAATAAACTTTATCTAGAATTTAACTAGGGGCCCAACCTCAGTTTGGCTGGGAAGTAGGAAAGGTAAATTCTGGAAATTAAAATAAAGTAGAGCCAAGAAATCATGTAAGATGGAAAGCAAAAGGAAGACAAAGAAAGGTGACGCGTGGAGAAAGAGGTTTATGGGAAGGCCATGAAGAAAAAATCTTTGAAAGGAGGACCAACAGGGGTAGGGATTTACAGAGCTATCAGGGGTATTGGCGTTTGGGTAGAGGTAGGGTGAGTTTAAATTTTTTAGCAGAACTGAATTGTTAGGGTTGGAAGGAGCATGCGGAGTATGAGTTTTAGAAGAAAGTAGAGAGTAAAGTTTTTTTCTTTTGAATTTAGCTATAGCGTATATAATATCAAGGAGGGCGTATCATCGAGAAATTTGTAAGGATAGATCTGCAAGGTAAGTAGTGAAGCTATAGAAAGTGAAAATGGCTGAAAGATATATAGCGGTAGATTTTCCTGCATGCATTGGGGACGAGAGGGTAAAATGTAAGTGTTGGGGCCGGGAAGTTTGGTAGTATGGTTTGGGAGTTTAAGGGGGATTTTGGTGTGCGGATTGGCCCAGAGGGGAAGGGATTGGATGGTTTTGGTAGGACGTTTGAGGTTATTTTTTTAAGAGAGTCTTTGGATTTTGGATATAGAATTTGGAGCTACGGGTTTGAGGAGAGGTTTCAATTGAAGTGAGGAGGGAGCAAGGAAGACCCAAAGTCACAGTGGGGTACATCAGGGATCAGTTATGGATCCATTATTATTTATAATCTATATAAATGACTGTGAGGGCAAAAGAGGAATTCTGTTCTCTCGGCCCCAAAATACACAAAAGTTGAAAGGTTACCAGAAAGGTTACCAGGACGGTGCTCAAATATCCGCAAGGGTAAAATAAATACACAGCAAAATTCAGCCGTATTATTTACAAAAAGGAAAAATATCCTGTCAATAGAGTACAAGAAGGTACCAAAAATAATAAAAAGTCACAAACTTCGAAACCACCTAACGAAAATACGTCGTTATTAAATAAAATCCGCGTATAATAAGGGATATTATAAAAATAAGCACTTTACGCCGAAACGACGCGTCGTTAAAAATAATTAACTACACTACTTAGGTAAGAGGTATAAAAAGAATAACCCCTCCGTCCTTCACACAAAATCAATGAGTCTCAACACGAGCACTTAAGAAATTAGAGAGCGTAAGACGAAAGAAATATTCCAAATACCGATACGAAATCAGTGGAGCGATACCCAGGTGAAGGGAATCCAAGCGACGAAGAACACATGGGTGGTGACGATTCAGATGACCAGGGACCAACGGGTGGAGTCGATGATCGAGAAGACGCAGGACCCACGTGCGGCGCGATCTAGAGGTGAATGATGTCTAGCTGACGACGGATCCAAAGGTGACTGAAGTCTCGATGGCTAAGTATCCAAGGGTGGAGGTGGTCAAGATGGCGGAGTACCAAAGGGCAGAGGTGGTAGTGTGACGATGGATAACCTTAACTAGCCCACGGTAATCGGCTTCCCAACGGAGAACGAATGCAGTACGAGTCTGGAGACAGCAAAAATCGTTGCAGCAGCAAAAGGAACCAACGTCAAAGCTGTCAAGGTATGTATGATGGCAGAAGGTCCTCGCTGAACGATGTCCAGAACGGTTCTCTCTCGAGTAGAGGAGGGGGCTCTATTTAGACGAGTTCGCCAGAGGAGCGTAAGTGACGTTGGTCACGCAGTCGGAGGCTAGATACACTGCTTTCCGATAGTAGCTTAGAAGGTTATTCGGTGCACGCGGGCGCGTACTTTTCGCGAGAACTGACACATTTACGATGAGTCAGTCGTAGGTTGCTCGCAGATTATGGCATCGAAGTGGGCACGTGAGCGGAACAGGTCGAATAAATGATGCATCATGCGGCTAGGTTGAGCTGCCTTCACAATGACCTTGGGGAAGCAGTTACTAGCAAAGTGTCATTTTTTAAGATGACACCAAATTGGTAGCTTCCGTAAAATAGGTTGAGGTTAACTTTAAAGTGAAGTGTTAGTTAAACAAGTTATTTTTTCGGTCCAATTAGCAGCAGTTGCCGTTTAACTTTAAAAATGCAGTTATCCACATGAGAAGATATAATAGAGAATTTAGCTATATGTAAAATGGATGTGCATTGGCTGAACTCCGTAGAGGATGCAAAGGACTTGTAGTAGTAATGGACAGGTCACTGAGATTTTCTAGACAGTGTATTAAAACAAAAAATAAAACAAATAAGTGTTGGTTATTTTAATTTGTTTTGTGATGTATAAGTGGGATTTTGGAAATTTTTTGTAGTATAGTAATAGGAGTAGAGATCACCGCTTGAAACTTATAAAACAAGGGTTTAGGTAAGATGTAATAAAATATTTTTTAACAAATAGAGTGGTAGATTTCTTAAATGATTTAGTGCAGGAGGTGAGGGAAAATAGAAATATAAGTGTTTGCAAGCGTAGGTTAGACGAGTATATGAGGAGTGAAAGTTACTGTTTTTTTTGTCTTGTGGTATGAATTGTACATAATTTACTATTGATATTATTGTATATTGTAGTTGCACGGTAGAGCTTTTGAAAAGCCTGAAATGGTGATAACTTCAAAATGAACTTATGGACACTATCCTTTGAATATAGTTGTTGAGCTTTTTTGGTGTTGTGCTTGACTCAGATGTCCTTAGATAGGCCCTTGTGACTTTTGCTCCCTAAGTGACATAGTAAGGCTGCTGAAGGCACGATGCTTAGTTGGGCCAAGAGAATGACTTCTTTGTCCGAAAGAAAAGGAATGAACTTCCATCCCGAATGAGACTGGGTTCATTTGACCCAGGGAATTGAACTGTTGATGTTCCCGAAGCAAGGGACTTTGGTTCAGGAGTGACTGAAAATCACTTAAAATGAGTCAGATATCTGCAGCGAGGAGGAAGACACCACAACGAATGGAAAGAGATTTGCTGAGTGCGTGGGTTATACAGAGTCAGATCTAGGGAGAGTGTTGGCCCCCGAGGGGGCATGGCGGGTGGTCACTTGCTCCTGCCTTTCGAGTAATTTGGAAAGCAGTTTAACAAAGAAACTGCACCTCCGGCTGATCTTAAGAGTCTGGCAGTCGGACAGTCGCGTAAATATGCTCAGTGATTCAAGAGCAATTCGAGCAGTAGGTTTTTGCTCGATAGAAAGAAAGGAGGTTCACTTGACCACAAGTAGGACACTATTGCCACTGCCTTTCAACATTCATATCAAACGTGCCCAAACATTTTTCATTTAGAGCAACGGGTGGTGCTATGCTGTAAAGACGGACTCTAAACTTACAAGTCCGGGGTTCATTTAGAAACTTGTAAATGCATGGACGTTGGACCAGGGAGTTGAATTTCTATATAACCTTAGTGTACACATTTTAGCTTTTCAGACCTTATACTGAAAATTGTGGACATTCATGTGCCACTGGAAAGAAAGATCCTCTAGAGTCTAGGAAAAATAGGGGGTAACAGTCACAACTACACCCCTTCCCTGGATGTAATAGTCCACATAGGTGAGGTCGCTATCAAGTTCTCTGTCCACAGAAAAACTAACAACAAGGATGACTTCGTGCACTTTTTTCAGCCCATGACCAACGTATAAAATATGGCATCGTACTTGTGTTCTTCCTTCGCACCAACCGGATTTGCAGCGAGTTTATCCAACAGGAGAAGCAGGATATCCAGATAGCAATCGAAAGTTTTCATTCCCCAAAAGCTTTAATCTCGAGAGGCAGAAGGAAAGCTTGAAACATCAGGAGACGGGTTTATGGTGCGAGAACGTCTTCCAAACGCGTAATAGTGGAACCATCAAGCCCCTTGGCAGCAGTGATTGACCGAACACACAGGAATGGCCCACAAGTGGTGCAGGAAGGAAGATCGCAGACCTAGTTCGGGCCAACAGGGATCGAGCAACAAGGGACAGGTCCGTAGTATTTAAGATCTCTTGCTTGGTATATAAAACACCCTACTATGGTCAGACCCACATGGACATGCAGACCAGAATTTGGGAAAACAAACTCGACATCCAATGCCCCTACACAACATCTAGGGGATACAGACCACTATATCAATTGGGAGGGCATTAAGGGTGATAGCCGCCAACATAGGTGCCAGGAGGAGGAGGAGGAGGGTGGCAGAGGCTGCATTCATCGCGTACAGAGAATGTGTACTTTAGGTTTCGCCCATATACGTGAAAAAAAGTGGAGGACGGGATTTTACCCTGGTGATGAGGACATCGATTTCCTTTTTTTATGTTTTTATTTTTATTTGTTGTATGTTTTGTTTCTGATGTTATGCTTATTTTTACGAGGTTGTTTCTCTGTTTTTTATGTATGTTTTTATCTTACGCTCTATGTTGGATGCTAATATTGTCGTAGAAGTTTCAAGCCTTGATTAGCAATTGGGTTTGGCAATTAGGTGTTGTAGTTATGTTTTTGTACGTTGTTTCGTGCTAGCTTTGTTCGTTCTTTGTCTTTTCTTCTTATTCTTTCTTTGTTTGTACGTGATGCGTGCGTGTTTATGTGATGCATGTGGATACTGTTTGTCCCGTATGCTGGTTATGTGTATATTGGCGCTATGTTTTCTTCTGAGCAGATATTGATGTCGGAAAACCTTTCCCTTAATCTTGCAGGGATGTCAATTCTGCTTCCAATCCCTTCCAGCTTCAAAATGTTACTATCGATCAGTGTTCTCCATACCATTTTGGCCAGTTTCTGGGTCACAACGTTGACGGAGTTCAGATGCTGCCTTTTGTGCATCCCTCCTTAGGGTCCGATGGTTTCGTCGTCTTATTTGCTTATGTACTTCGCGGGTGTTCTCCACGCGTTAGAGATTTGTCCTAGAGGATCTGTAGGCTGCTAGGGCGACCACAGCAGAATAGATGAGCTTAGATCGAATAAATATTAAGTATATTTTTCTAATGTTGGACGAACTAAGCTCTCTGAATCTCTACAGATTTAGGAGCTCCCGTTTTGCCAGATTTTTCTCTCCGAGGGGCGCCTCCCGTACCCATGAGCAAAGATTTTATGCCCAGCACAGTGCTTTCTGCGTAGTAGCCGTACCTTCTCCCGTCTTCTACGACGGGCCACGTCCTCTCGCAGCACAACGAGATAATCTTGAACTTGTCGCTGTTTGTTCTGATTTTCCATCGTCTTTCATACCTGTTGATGTTTGATATTTAAACTCTAGTTTGTGCTGCCTGTGCTCTTGCATTCCTGTTCACGCCTGGGACAATTTGGTGATGTCTGCGAATTATAGTTATATCACATCCCTATGCGCAGGAGTGGGGAGGTCGATGATGTAAACCAGATTTAACAAGGAGCTTAGGCAAATGCCCTGGGGAAAGCCCGCCTTTAACTTGAACTGGGGTCATTTGCATATTTCGATCGTGAAACCTGTGTATAGCTGGAGGCTCAAGATCTTATATAGGAATCATTCTAGCAAGATCTTGTCGAGCACCTTCTGCACGTCCTTCAGGACAATGTCCGCATAGTTCCTTCTTATTCAGCAATGTGCGATTTTCTCAGTTAAGGGCGCCAAGGCCGTATTCGACCCTCTCTTCCTGGGGAACCCATGTCGGTGTAGATTGTCCGCTCTTAACTCGTTTAGTTGAGCTTGTATCCTTTTGGCCATGATTTTTTTGGAAAATCTTGCCGAGAATCTCCAAAAGAGAGATGGAGCGAAAGTTAATTAATTGGTCTGGGGGCTTGTTTCCCTTTCTGGATCTTTTTAAAGCTAATTATAGCCATCTTATGCCAGTCTGGAAAGTAGCCTGTATTCGGGGCAGCATTCATGGTATTGCCGATGCCCTGAACAATTTGCCGCAGGGCGTTCACGAGGTTTTTTTTGTGAGCATAGATCAGCCCGGCGTCTTCTGTTTGAAAGGCCTCATGGTAGTCAAGCTCTCTCCAAACGGGATGGAAAGCCCATAATTAACTATATCTCTTTCTTAGGACAGATGGGGATGGGGATGGGTAGTAAGTATCTTCGTGTTGAGGTCGTCGAACAGTTGGTTTCTGAAATCCTGGTCGAAGTCGTCGTTTTCCTAAGGGTTATTGCGAACATCTCTTTCCAGTATCCTTGGAGTATTCTCTCTAGAGTTTTCGTGTCCTCTATAAGTTCATCCTTCTCAGTTTTCCGATGTTCTTCCAAAACTTTTCCAGGTTTATTTCTCTGCCCAGCCTACCGATAATACCATTCCTTTTTTTATTCTAGGATCAGGTATTTAAGCTCCTCGCTTAGACTGCGCATTTAGGTTCTTCTTTCCATCTTTTTATGTCCATGTTCCCGAATGATTTCCCTCATCTCGTCCGTCCAGTGAGGTTGTGGGAGCATTTTGTATGAGATCATGGGGACGCATCTATCGACTGCTACAGTCAAGAGATTGGTAATCTTATATTGTGTTGTTGCCTTGTTGTTAGGGGTTTGGTTACCAAAAGTTATTTTTCACCGAGTTTGGGGCGTTCTGTTACCACTCAATGGTATCCAGATAGGTTTCTTAGCTTGGTTTGGTGGCTACCGAATCGATTCTTCTGGAAGTGCCTTTTACGTGAGGTACAGACTTCAAAGGGTAGAGTTATCTTCTTTGTTGATTGAAGGCTGTATATCTTGATTTCAGGCTGGGTAAAGGTGATCAGAGATTTCTTTAAGGGTAAAGAAATTTTCGGAGCTGGATTCAGTATTCTTTATTCGGCGGGAACTTGGAAAGTTTTCAGATGTATTACTCTTCAGTAGTTCACCTCTTCCTCCCAAGGCAGTTTCCAATTTCTCTTTTATGTAAATGATCCGCATACACGACGGTAAATAATAGATACATATGAATTTAATTTTTGTACATTCGATATGAGTTCCAAATGACATTAAATTTGTACATTCTACTTACATTAATTTATTTTATAATGTTTTACATTATTATATAATCTTACAATTAGTATTTAATTAACCATAAATAATTAATAAGGTAGTTTTCTTTCATATTTCTTCGATAAAATGAATTCATATTTATAGCGTTTAATACATTCAAATAGATGTTTTTTTAGTTTAGTTTAATTCTATATGGTTGGTTTTTAACTAAAGATATATTAGTTATACAGAAATAAAACAAAGCCATTAAATTAATTATTTTCATAAGATTAAAATTATTTAAAGGCTAAGTTTCGATATTTAATTAACAGACATGGTGAAGTCTGGGAACCAACCTTTCAATATTTGCAAATGCCAACCTATCTTTCACTTTTGTGCTCAAATCACAAATTTTCTTTTAAATCCTTGATTAATTTGATTTAAATTAAATATATAGAACCTATTGAATTGTAATTATTATCTCCAGTCTTTTACACAGATTTATATATTTATTCAACCAAAAATATTATATTCCTCTCTTTTGCTTGTTTTCTTTAAATGCTACTAAAGTTGCTCGAGTTAACAAAAAAAAAATGATTTACTGGTACAAATAAGAAACTTATTACAAAAATTAAAGTAATTTGGAAAAGTATGATTAAGCTGTTTATTCTTTTTATGTTAGGAGATATATAAATTATAATGTTTACTGTATTTGCTGTTATGAAATTTACAAATTGCTTTTCAGAACGAACGTTGAACTTCAGGAGCGCGGTGATTTTAGTCTCCAGTTTCAAACTTAAAATATAGGAGGATACGCACAGTCACTATTTGCAATGACGTCACTTGTTCTTTAGGGCTGCTTCAATTCGTCTTAGCATGCAAATATTACTCCACTTTGTTTAATAAGCAGCCGCAATAGCTCACGATTGGATGGCTTATGTTTATCAATCGCCAGTTTGATTATCACCCACAACATCTCTATTAGGTTCAAATCTGATGAACTCTTGGCCCATAATCCAAAAGGTTCTATGCTTTTTTCGGACAAGAACTTAGTAATTGCTTTTATCATCCACAATTTGGTCCTTTACTGTTCTGAAAATGTCCTAATAAAGCACGTTTTGATACCATTTTGAGTTCATGGCAGTGTTTTGGGACAAAATTGTTAGTGCTCCATTTCCTTTACATAAGAAGCAGCCCAGATATGGAGACTGTACGGATGCTTCACCGTGGGCACGATACAGGGCTCGTGAAATCGCGCACCCTTTCTCTTCCAGGAACTCCATCAGAGAATATGACTGCCTCAAGCTTCAACAGTCTATTATTTGTATTTTCTACAAAAGATGGGTCTTTTTTGTATTCTTTATCGTCTTGAGACCTTTGTCGAAAAGTTTCCGCTACACTGTGCGCGCTGCAACATCCACATCTGTTTCTTTCCAATCGTGAGTAAGCTTGGCACTGGAGGCAAACCGTCCCTTGTGCTGGGACTTAGCAGGAGGCGATCTTTGCTTGTTGCTCCTCTTTTTTTAAAGTTATTAATGATCAATACCCTTGATGCAATACCCTTACCAACTATCTCCTACATTTCAGGAAACTTTGTTGGAAAACAATAATGGATGCACCCTTTTCTTTGGAAATGGGCCCATTTCTGGACTTGAAAAGATTCAAACATTTATTTTTTACAAAAAAGATATTACAAAATAGATTATAATTACACAACATTATTCATTTACTCCACATTTTCATCATTTTGACCCTTTTGATTAAATAGCAAAGATCCAGGGACTGAAACTCACCTTCTACAGAAACAGGACCAGAGAGCGATTTTAGATTCAGCCAAGGAATGCATTTTTTCATATTATCTTTAAAATGCTGACTTCTTAATAAACCCGCAATAATTTAAATATTGGAATAATTATTCTTTTGACGTCAAGTTTAAAGACGAATGAAAAAAAATCAAAATATATATTAGTTTTAAAACTTTTGGTCAGCAAAGTATGTACATACAAAGAGATTTCTAATACATTTCTCATTGCCTATCTTATCAAGATAAGAAAAGGCAGTGCGTAGATGCTTTCTGTTGAAACTCGACCAGATATCTTAATGGCAACAAGAAATTGATTTACAGTAAGTCAAATCAACATTAAAGATTATAGAGACGAATGACGAGGCCAAAAAATAAGTCAGTAGCTTCAAAATGATTACAGAATTGGCTTAAACCTCATATAGGCAAATCAGTGTGGAACAGGAGGGCGAATAATTGAGGCGAAGAAGGATTTTCCTTGCTTGAATGGAAAATTCATCACACCTGCAACTGAAATATGAAGGACAATGGGTGGGGAATATTCAGTATAAAGGTTACGAGGATTGTCTATTAAACGAAAACTAGTGCTAATATCTTAATCATTGGGGAGATAAGTAATCAATTAGAAAACAGTAATAGTTGTATTTGAAATTAAGTGATCCGAGTTTTGGTTTATCAAATAATATCCAGATATCACAACCATTTTTTTTAAGATCACTAGGAGTAATGATGAGAAATTTGAGAATTCACGCATATGCATGGTGTAGGTTTATTCAAATCTACTAAGAAGTTCTCGTTAACTCGTAGGTTCTAAAGGATGACAAATGCATAACGAAGACCCGCTTGTAAATTTGCATTGTTGGATGGCCGGTTGGCCAAGGGTTAACAAGGATTACAAATGTCAAACAACAACAAATAAAGGGGTAGCCTCCGATTGGTTTGGAGTGGGGTAATGAGTGTGGAAAAGATGCAGCTTATAGATGTCGCAGGTTAATGTGTCAAAAAGAGAATCACAAAGTGATCCATGCAAGGATCCTATTCCTGTAATGTCCATGTGTAAGCCAAAAGGTTATACGTGAGTTCCTTAGTTAGGCTAAATAGTGGTGTGAGCTTAACTTTCTTGGCTGCACGATCTTTAACTGCGCCGTGTCTCTGCGGGTTTAAAAATATTGAAAGGGCGAGTATTGGTTAAGGTTAGCTAAAATATCCACTTCTATTACTTTACCGTAGAATGACTTTACATGTTGCACATAATCGTTAATGAGGTATAAAGCCATAGGCTTATGAGCTCAACTGCCTCAAAGTTTTACGAGATTCTTACGAGTATAACCACCGATGCATTTGATATAGGGATGTGCGAATTTATGAAGAAATTTAGTAATATTTTATCTGGGTGATAACTTTTTCGACTGCATACGTAATCTCTTGGCCTTCATGCGCGATGCCATTTAGAGATGTTTTAGCCCTGGATAAAATTTCTTCCGTGTCCTTTAAGTAATTCACCGCCAAAATTCATCAAACCTCATTTCCTAGGTCGTAGGTTAGATAATGAAGTTAGCTATGGAACATTTAGGAGGTGTGGAAGGACCTATGGATTGATGAAGCATATCCGGTGTAGCATGTTTAGCTCATTCTAGTCCCACTTCATCATTATAGTACTTCTTGTAGCTAGATTCCAATAGTAGCACTCAGCGTCCAGAGAAAGATTACACTGGTCTGCGTCAAAAATGTACCTTAGGCTTTCTGTAGTGTTTCTTAATAAAATTGACCTCCTAAATCCGAATCTGGCATCCGTTTTTCTCTATCAGGTCCAGTTTTTGCGATGCAAGGGGTGATAATAATTTTATAGTTTATACATGTCTTATATTGCATCAAAATTTCAAGACGCTGCAGTTAAGGAGAACAAAAGTCTCTCTCTCTTGGTGTTCCCATGGTGTAGAGAGAGGGCAAGGACCACACTAAGGACTGCTATTTTTGCATGACAAATCTTGAAGGTGAGCATTGTATCAAGTATTTAAGCTTTCTGTATTATACGGGCTCCTGAAAATCTCATTATTATGCATAGACTTAGCATAAAATTAAAAACTAATATAGTTCACTTCAGCATGAACATATCTTTTGCTAAACATTTATGTACTATCTGCAACTGAAAATCAATTCCTTTATGTAATATGCAATTATATTTTCTACAGGTATAAATAAGAACAATAAACATAGTGTGGCATATCCGGATGTTCCTTCTGCCATCAAACCACTGCCCCATGGTCCAGGAATATCTATACTTTCTCACCCGGAATATATAGAGGTCCATGAAGAGATTAATATGGAAGTTAATCAAGATTATGACACATCTGAGTCTTATCAGCTTTCCAAAGATGATATGGTCGCAAGACCATTCACTCAAGCTCAGTTAAATGATCTGACCAGGGATCTGGGGCCTTCAAAGGAGAATGCACAACTTCTTGGCTCTCGACTTCGTGAAAGTAATCTTCTCGCTAAAGAAACAACATTTTGGGGGTACAGAAATAGAGAACAAGAGTTTCGAGGCTATTTTTTTACAGCATTCTTCCAGCTATTTAGTATACTGCGCCAATATTAAAGTACTTGTTGAGGCCCTTGGAATTCCCTACAACCCATTAGAATGGAGACTTTTTATAGATTCCTCCAGTATAAGTTTAAAAGCTGTGTTACTGAATATTGGTAACAAGATAGCTTTCCGTTCCTATAGGCCATTAAATCCAACTTACTGAAAGTTATGAAAATATGAAAAAATTTCTGGATGCAATAAATTACTCTACCTACAATTGGAGGATATGTGACTTAAAGATAAGATCATATTTAATTGTTAATACTTGTATACACCATTTAGTCAACTTACATTTTACAAGAATGCAAATCTGGAAATCATGAGTTATTTTTTAGTTATACTTTATTGTTGGAGTGTGTCCCTATAGGTTAATGCATCCTTTTGGGTTAATGAGGAACTTATCCTAATTTAGAAAGTATAAAACATAACTCAATAAACTCAAAATAAGATGTACATATATCCAATTAGTTCCAATACAATGATTTAATGCATCGGCATACAGGATTTTCAGTGCATATTCATATTCTTATTGTTTTAAGAAATATTACTTTGAATTTGTTTTTACATATCCTGCTAAATTCTTTTGAGGTAGTGTCTCTTATACTTGGGATGCAAACAGGCTACACGAAGCATCCATGTTTCCTGTTTATGGGAGAGTCGTGCAGATAGTATGCACTATGAGAAGAAGGCTTGGCCTCTACGAGAAGCATTTAGAATTGGATCAAACAATGTGATAGCTAAACATTTAGTGCCTCCTCACAAAATAATGCTTCATTCACTGCATATAAAGCTTGGCATAATAAAAAATGATGTCAAAACCATTAATATAGAAAGCCTGCTTTTAAATTTATTCATTAAAAATTTCCACAAATCATGCGAGAATTTTGGATGGACCTCAGATCACGAACTTGATGAGAGATCAGCAGTTTGAGGCATCAATGACGGACATAGAAAAAGATACCTGGAAAGTTTTCAAAGCTCTAGTTAACAATTTTTCTAGGCACTAAAAGAAGCCCAAAATGTGTTGCCCTGGTCAGACAGCTTCCAACAAGTCTCAAACATTTGGGAACTCGAATGTCTATAAAGATACACTTTTTACAGTCACATCGGGATTATTTTCCCGACAACTGTGGGGATTACAGGGAAGAACAGGGGGAAATATTCCACCAAGACATAAAAACAATGGAATCCAGGTTCCATGGTAAATGGGACGTAAACATGCTTGCTGACTACTGTTGGTGTTTGAAGCGTGATGCACCAGATGAGAGGCACAAACGAAAATCCTCAAGGGCGTCTTTTCTTGCAAATTAGAATTATTTTCTTTATTATGTTGTATTCTTTAATTTTTTGTTTTATTAAAAGGATTATAGTTTACATACGTTTATTCCTGTTTCTATGATATAACAATAATAATGCATTATTAGATAGAGAAAGGTTTTGAATATTTTTTTCAGGAAAAATGAGGTAATCTCAATGAAAATAGTGTATGCTGTACTGAGAAAATCTGACCTGATGGAACAAAAATACATTCATTTTTTGAGTTCAGGAGGTTTGGTTCATTAAGAAACCACAAAGATATCCTGAGGAACATAAAAAAGATTTTCAGACGCAGGCCTCTGTTATAAATGAAAAAGTGTTATTTGACTTCAGTTGCCACTCTCAGATTGATCATAATGTCCTAGCAACCTCTTAAAAGTTTTCCTTCCGCCAGAATTTTGACCAGTTGATATGAGCAGAGAGGCAGAGGAAGAAATCGATATTATAAGGGATACATTGGATCGAAGAAGAAAAAAGGTAGAGATGCTAATTTCCGCTATCTAATGGTGTAATAGCCTTTGGTAGGTAAGGGCGAAGGATTGGCTTTGAAGTCGAGATCTCTTGAAGATGGCGGTAACACGGAAAAAATGATGGAAGAGGCATCTAGAAGACGGAAGTTTAAATGATATATCTAAATGAGATGGTCATACAAGAAAAAGGAATCAAAGTAAATTAACAAACAAAATCTATTTTTCTACTCAATTAGAGTAACGCTGTACATATAAGGTCACGAAAACCGCACGCCACCCGACCCGCGGCGATACTCTAATTCCTTATATGGGAGAAAACACAACTCATTTTATGGTTTGCTACATAGTGCATTACCAGCTTGGTAATCCTACAACACTTTCACCAATGAGGCGAATCCAATACTGACCTCATGCTTCCATGGGCATCCACAGCCCAAAGAAATCCCCAGGACTTGAGCGAACCCTTCAAATTCGTAATCGAATTTACAGGTCAAATTAAGGCAGTCACTCTACGATAAAGTCATCCTCAAGAATAGCAGTCCGTACAAACAAACGGTTATCTTTGGATGCTATCTTATAATTTATATCAAATCACTTTGGTTCAGCAACAAATCAATTCTATTTATAAAACAATTTCCAACATACAACCTATATTTAAGAGTAAAATAAATATATATTTATTTTCTAAGAAGTACAACTATTATTGAATACTCAGTCATTATCAGAATTTCTTCTTTTGATTTATTTATTTTTGTCGTTTTTCTGCGCTGAAGGAATCGTACAACAGTACATAAACACCAATTGAAATAAAGAGAGAATCAAAGTTATTTAAATTAATTGATTATTATTAATCAACTTCCATGTGCCACGATCAAAAGTGGGAAAAAAAAAAATGAAGTTTATTTTTATAAATTTCTATAATCCTGTATTCATAAGCGTTGCGAGTTATTAAAAGTAATTTTTGAAAACCGCCATCTCACAGGAACTCTAGTTTAACATTCAATTGAATCATTTCCTTGTCAATTTGATGGAAAATATTACATATAATGTATAATGAACCCTGATTTTCTTTAAACCCCTTACAATTATTTCTTTTCTTTCCTTCCATTTAGCATTATCTCCATTTCTCCCTTTCTCCTTTCCCTTTTCCGAAATCTACATCCTATTCATGGTAGCTGATGCTTTCCAAAGGTCTGGAATAGGTATTCTGTCAGTGCACACCAAGTTTGGTTTAGTTCACTCTATGCCTCCTAGAGAAATAATAAATGCACAGGCTTTTGTTACAGAATGGATGAAATTGTGTAGACCTGCGTGCCCTACTTGTCCCATAGCATTCCTAGCCTCCTCTTTGGTATACTACGACTTTGTTGGTGTCTCATACTGTATGTAACTTGCCACTACTCTTACAAAATCTGAAATCTGGGATAGATGTTTTTCTCCCTAAGGCATATTGCGCTATGCTATGGACCCAATACTAACATGTTTTTTTTATCTTTCATTCTCAGTCGGTAGTATATATTACCCCACACAGATTCGTCTCACTTCCCTCTAGTTTCTCCATTCATTTTTTCAAGACTAAAAAAATAAATTAGAAGATGTCTTCTCATTTTGAAACCATATTTCTTCTATTATTTAGTGGATGCTGCAACAGTGTCCTAAAGGCTAGTCGCACTTTTAACTCTGCAATGTCATTTTCACCGCGGGTGGGCTAGCATCCCGTTGTTATTGTACGAGTGGCAAATTTATTTTCTTCCGCCGTGGTGCAAACCTTCAACCTCGATTTCTTGAGCTCGAAAGAAATATTACTAGCTTTCTTGAGATTTATTGTTCTTTAACTAAAACTTTGAGATAAAATTTATACTTTACTTTAAAAATATAGGAAGCACTAAATAAAACACAATTTCCAGAATCGTCCGAAGTTATTTTCAAGCATTTTCGACAACAGTCTAAGTGGTAGCGCCATTTCTGGCAAGTGCGGTAATTTAAAGTGACATGGTGCATTCTCCTTGAGAGCACAAAAGCCAAAAGATTTCTGAACCAAAGTAGGCAGACAGTAATAAATTCCAAAAAATATTGTCGTAAAAAAAGTCATATTTATGTATTTTGAATTTGTTATTTTATCTTCCTTTTATCGTATTTCCTGCTTTGTTCCTTATCATCTTTAAGGGAAAATTGAATAAGTAGACACCGTCATTCTGTGCTCTAAATTGATATATATATATATATATATATATATATATATATAGTAGTAATATGAAGACCCAGGTGAATACACTAATCGTCTATTGGCCGGACGTTTCGGACCTTCACTAGGACCATCTTCAGCGACTGTGTCCACTAATGAGAAGGGGAAGGAATATTAATAATAATAGTTAAAAGAATGCATTAAATAATGGATAAAAAAGCGTATAAAGACAAAAATGATCAAATTTTACAATTATTGAGATTAAAGTAAAAACACAAATAAAAATATATAGAATTAATTAATACTATCCAGTGTAATTTTTAAAAAACAATAGAAAGGAGTGAAATTATAACATAAACTGACTTGAATATCAAATATTAAAGGTAACTGGAGTAAACAATAAAATAACCTATTATATTAAATTATAAAAAAAACAACAAAAAACTCGAAAACAAATTAGAATGAATTAAACAGAGTGACTAACCTTAATCGTGGGAGTTGAGAAATCAACTAACTAAAGATATAAAAACTACCAACGAGATTTTTCGGTTGGTCAGTTGGCTAGTTAATCTATTGAAGTGTTGGTTGGTTACTCGTATATAGTGAATAGTTTAATTGAGGAGAGGTAATTATTTCGGTTTGAATTTATTTTATTGATGTACAGTGACTCTAAGATTTTCAAATCGAGAGAAATTAAGGCTGAAGATAATATAGTAAATGAATTAGAATTAAGAGGATGATGGTGATACTCAGAGTGTTGCCTAAGGGAAGAGGCTTCAGGTTTAGAAATGGGAATACCAGTCCTATGAGACAAACCCAAGTGTTTCGCGATCCTGCATTTGTGTTGTAAGCCAGTTTGGCCTACATAACGACTGTTGCAGGTCGTACATGTATAATTGTAAATTATACAGGATCGCAAGCACAAAGGGATTGGCTCCTTATGGAGAAAAATTAATTTAACGATACAGGGTTGGAATTTATACAAAGGAATTGGCATTGAGGCAAATGGTTGTTGAGGGTAGAGAGAGGGAGTTTGTTAAACTCTGATGTTAAATGCTCGAGATAGGGTAGTCTAATGAAAACCTTCTGTTTAGAAACAGTAGTGAGTAATGGTAGAGGATAATATATTTTGGAGAGAAATTTGGATACTAACTGGTCGAAGATGAAATCGCGGTAATAATTAAATTTTAAGAAATCCGTTAAATAAGTCAGTTCTTTATGAAAGGACATCCAGTTAGAGCATATATGGTAGGCTCTAAAAATTCGGCTTTTAATACTGGATAATTTAAACTGACTGGAAGAGATACTAAAAAATGTGTACCCAATCTAGTGGTGGTAGGTTTTCTGTAAATGGATGTATTATAAGACGAACCTGTGCGGACAACGTTGACATCCAAGAACGAGAGTTTTGTAAGAGACACACAGGCGCTTAGTAAGTCAACGGGAGATCCCAATAACACGTGTGTCCCTCATTCTAGCGCTTTCTCCTTCATCGAATTGAGATGCCGCCCTCTCTCCTCACCCTCTGACTGATGTTTCCCGTCATTCCTTTGAATAGATTTCGAAAGTACTTTGAATTTTTGTTTCCTTTTCCTTGCTCGCTTCGTTGCATATAAACGCCCACACCGTCTTCTCTTTTCGTCTCTCTTTATCTGTCTGTCTCTGTCTCTTTTTCTCTCTCTTTCTCTTTTCACTTTCTCCATCTATCTATTATCTTCCTGTTGCCTCTCTCTCTCTCTCTCTCTCTCTCTCTCTCTCCCTCTCTCTCTCTCTCTCTCTCTCTCTCTCTCTCTCTCTTTCTTTCTCTCTCTCTCTCTCTCTCTCTCTCTCTCTCTCTCTCTCTCTCTCTCTCTCTCTCTCTCTCTCTCTCTCTCTCTCTCTCTCTCTCAATTTATCCTTGTAAAAAGCCTACGTCGGTCTTCCGTTCAACCAAGGTGGAGGAATCAAGAAATTGGCCAACTGCTGAGGGAGAAGAGAACTGTGTACCCGCAGTCAAAGACTTCTGGTGACTTTGATGAGTACTGGAAGTAAGCTAGGAGAGTGAAGTCCAGGATAAGGGTGGCAAAACGTGCGGAAGAGCTTCGAGTGGCGAGAAGCTGCAAAGAGAATCCCAAGGAGTTTTTGGATATGTAAGTAGCCGTAAACCAATCCGTCGAACGAGTGGCCCTTTGATGAATGAGGAGGGGGCATTAAAGCGCTCAAATGAAGAAAATGCAAACCTCCTCAACGACTACTTCTCTTCAATGTTCACTGAAGAGTGTGGTTCCATCCCCCAGCCCACGGACTCTTACGAGGGTGAGAAGCTGGGGGGAAATGGACTTTACCCAAACCGAAGTAGAGGAAAAATAAGTCCAGTAGCCCGGACGGGCTTCTACCTAAAGTGTTGAAACAAGTGCGTCATGATGTGTCACGACATCTGGGCAGAATCTCCAACATGTCAATCCGGAATGGATGCGTTCCTAGAGACTGACATAAGGCGGAGGCGATTCATATATATATATATATATATATATATATATATATATATATATATATATATATATATATATATGAATCCATTAAACCACATTGAAAGAGAAAACGGAATAATTTTTCCTTGCAGTAATATTTTTATTACCTTTTTTCGGAAAAATCCGTGCAGGGAAGCGATTCGAACCAGACACACTGAGGCAGCGAGCACCGCTTTGATCACAGTTAAAAGTATGCCGTTAGTACACAGTGTAGTGTACTAACGGCATACTCAAACTGGGATTTAGTTGTTTTATAAATAATGATTCAAGAATGCGGAGAGAAGTGGAGTCCTTTGCATGTCCTATAATTTGAAAGTTTTTGTGGGAGATTTCTGTCTTACATTTAATTGAATGATCTCGAATGGGAGAAGTTTCTTTTTTGGTCAAGGTGGAGCGAGTGCAAGAGCTTATACTAAGATGAGAACAGACCCTAGCCCCAAGTGAGCGAACCGTGTTGCCAATGTAGATCCCCTCGTGGCACCTGGGGCAAATGAATTTATAGACAACTGAACAGCTCATTTCAGGTGGGAGTCTGTCTTTAGTTCTGAAAAATTGTCCAATATGAAAGTTGTTAAGGAAAACTATTTTGAAGTTGGTATGTGTATAAAATATTTTCAAAAGCTTATTAAGTTTTCGGCGTAAGGGTAGGTTGAGTGGGCCAATATCAGGGAGAAGACAATAGCGGACATCTTTGGGGGTAGGAAATTTGTTGTGGAGGATGGTATATTTTACCAAAAAATTGACGGATACATTTTTGTACAAGTGAGGGCTGGAAACAATTCCTTGCCGTCGGTGAAAGAGCTTGCACGATCTGCTTGAGTTCAACTAGTAAGGTAGCTTCAGTCGGTTCTAGACAAAGAGTTGTCATACTTCTCTGCTACTTCTTTGACGTGTCTCCTAGCATCCCCCTATTAGCTTTATCGATTCTGTTTGCGTTAGGTTTCACCACCGTTCAGCAACTGTCTTTAAAAAAAACACTGATTTATTATACATAAGTTGTTTAGTTATAAGGACCTCACCATCTACCTTACGTAGTGTGAGAAGAGAAGCTTTATAACCTCTGTAAATAACGCCTTGGAGCGCTCATAGGCTGCAAGAGACTAAGATTGGAGGGATCTCAGGCGTTTGGGGTACGAATAATAGAGAAAGGCTAAGTACCCCTTAGAAGCTTTCTCCTAACGTGTAATAGCCGTACCAGCCCCTGTGTGACCGTTACCTGGTGAACAAAGGCTCAACTGCTCTTTGGTGAGAAAGCTTTTGTGCCTTGCTGGTTGCCAGATCAGCAAAATATCTTGGATTAAGTCGTGGGCACTTAGCTTTACTATTTGTTTTAAGTCTGGCCGTTTTTGGTTGATAAAAAGGATTAGTAGGAAGACAGTTACACCTCAATTACCCCTGTCTAAAAATCAGAGAACTAGATTACCTGGGGCTCTTGTGCTGCTCACTTGGGAGTTGCAGCACGATTGGAGACGTCCGCCCCAGGGGAGACCTTAGAGTTGGTGTGCTTGGTTAAAAGGATTTCTGTTGGCCGAACTACCGAAAACCTCCTGAAAATATGCAGATGTGGTTGTGCGAGAGAAATTCACACAAAAAAAACTTCTTATACATATGGTCGGACGTTAAAGTAATTATGATGGCGAAGAAGAATGGTCCTTAGTTTTGTAAACTAACCTGCGGAAAATGCAAAGTTTACAGATGGAGCGAAGACTTCGGCGGGAAGGAGCTCACAGACACCGTTAGTGTCTGTGACTTCTGCGAACTCGAGGCACGTCTTGGCGAGTGCATTGATCAGTTGAATGAGGAGAACTCCCTCCTCAAAAGGAAGGTTTACCTCTTGAGATAGGAGAGGTGTAAGTGCTTAGGAGACTCCGAAGGGAAGAAGACACCCAACGTCTCAGAGCATGAGTCTTCTTCTGCAGGACAGCTGGCTCAACGACCCAAAAAGAAGAAAAGAAAGAGGAAGAAGGGAAAGAATAAAGAAGAAGATAAAGTAGAAACAGAAGTAGAGAACGTAGAAACAGAAGAAGAGAAACCAAAGGAAGATGAGAAAAAGAAGAAAAAAAGAGAAATAGAGAGAAGAAAGAGGAAACTGACAAGTCGCTCCCTAAAGAGAAAACTCTGTCCCCTACAGTTAAATGTACGAGGGTCAGTGCGAAGGTAAGCTGCCTGCCTGGACGGAGAAACACCCAAATTAGAGTAGAGGTGGAGAAATCTGAGATTTCTGATGGCTCGGTCGTTGCCCTGATGGTAAGTGGCAACGACCTCTACCTCATTGGAGGTAGGGTAGGCCCTGCACCTAAGATTCTTCAGACGGTGATGGGAGCTGTGCACGACTGTGGGGTAAAAACACCCAGACGTGTCGTGGTCGGGATGCTTCCAGGAAGAGGTCCGACCCGGACCCCTCACTCGAGAAACGTCTCTTTAAACCGACGCCTGGCAGATCTGTGCATGGTGGAGGGGGTCTTTTTTGTGGACCCTTAACGCAGCTTTTATGGTGGGAACTATCTCAACCAAAGAGATGGGGTGCACCTTTCCTTTAAAGGAAATGTTGTACTCGCAAACACGATACCGGATGACGTGTAGCAGACCCAAAGGAGTGTCCAACTACGAGCGAAGGCGGACGTGCACCAATACACCCGTGTCACTCACGGAACGACATTCGCGGAAGTTGTTAGAAAGGGTGCCACCACGCCACCGCCTGGGGGTAGAGATGCAAATATTACTGGAAACGGAAGAGCGTATGGAGTACTACATTTTGGGACTCCCTGAAAGTTATTTTGTTTAATGTGAGATCAATCTTGAAC
Organism: Ceratothoa steindachneri; assembly: GCA_963969495.1. Taxonomy (NCBI): domain Eukaryota; kingdom Metazoa; phylum Arthropoda; class Malacostraca; order Isopoda; family Cymothoidae; genus Ceratothoa; species Ceratothoa steindachneri. The sequence continues at coordinate 128,079,640 of OZ018327.1, forward strand.
AAGTTTCTTGAACTTCGTGGCCTCGTAGCGACGGAAAAACCTGAGATGGTGGCCATAACAGAGTCGTAGGCAAAAACCTCGACCTGAGGTTTTGAGGGTGAACTCACGATTGACGGTTACCCACTCTTTCTAAAAGACAGGCTAGATAGAGAGGGTTGTGGGGTGATTTTGTATGTTAGGGATATATTCAAAACGACGAACTGCAACATTATATCCAACCACGACCTATTAGGTGTAGACCTAGATATAGGTCCTGCCAGATAAAGCACGCTGTATCTCGTTGAGAAAGAAAGGGAGCCCTACTGGCTGCTGGGTGAACTTGTTGAAGACAGAGTGTGTATCGTCATGGAAGAGTTCAACAGCCAAGTTGACTGGGAAAACAGAGAACCCTGTGGCGAGAACGCACTGCTCCTGGAGTTCGCGAACAGTTCCTGACTCAATGGGTGAGAGAGCCGACGAGAGGCAAAAATATTCTCGACTTGGTTTTCGCCTCTGAGGATGACATCGTTGAGGGGCTCTCTGTAGGTGAGGAGCTGGTGGCACTGACCATCGACTAATTAGATTTGTAGTCAAGGTCCTCAAGGTAGAGTCTGCGACTCGTGAATCGAGGAACCTTGATTTGAGAGGAGCAAACTTTGCAAGTCTTAGTGCTGGATTGGCTGATGTGAGACTGGAAGGATATGAGAATGTTGTAGATTGGTTGAATAGTTTCAGAACTACGTTCATGAGTCTTCAATCACGACTTATCCTTGTGAAAACCTTGCGTCAGTCTTCTGTTCAACCAAGGTGGTTTACTCGAGAAATCAATCAACTACTGAGGGAGAAGAGAACTATGTACCAGCAGTCAAAGATTCAAGTCCAGCATAAGGGTGGCAAAGCGAGGAGCTCCGAGTGGCGAGACTTTGCAAAGAGAATCCCAAAGAGTTCTTTGGTTATGTACACAGCCATAAACCAATCTGCCGCAAGATTGGTCCTTTGGTGAATGAGGAGAGGGCATTAAAGCACTTAGATGCAGAAAATGAGAACTTCCTCAACGACTACTTCTCTTCAGTGTTCACTGAAGAGTGTGATCCCATGGACTCTTAATTAGATGAGAAGCTGGAGGAAATGGACTTCACTCAAAGCCAAGTAGAAAAAAAATCAATGACCTAAAGACGAATAAGTCTACTGGCCTGGACGGGTTTCTTCAAAATGTCAATCCGGACTGGATGCGTTCCTACAGACTGATGTGAGGCGGAGGTGACTCATATCTTCAAGAAAAGAGACTCTAGCCAACCGTCGAACTCCCGAACAAATTAGTTTAACTTCAATAGTTGGTAAACTTATTGAAAGCATCATAGTGGACAAAATAACGTCATATTTAGAGTCAAACTTGCTAGTGAGAGTTCCCAGCACGGGTTCCGAAGGCAACGGTCATGCCTGACGAACTTGTGGAATTCTTCCACTTCGTTTTCAGTGAGCACGATCGGTATAAGGCGGTGGATATTATCTACTTAGACTTTGAGAAAGCCTTTGATAAGGTACCACACCGCCGCTTTCTCCTGAAAGTGCGTGCACTGGGCATAGACGAAAACGTAGCAGGTTGGATAGAGAACTAGCTATGCGGCAGATGGCAACGGGTGCCCGTTATTAGCGGTGTTCCTTAATGTTCTGTCCTGGGGCCACTACTGTGCATCCTCTATGTTAACGACATGGATGGTGACATGGTTGCGAAGATTTCTAAATTTGCCGATGATACCAAGCATGGTATGAACGTTGCAAAGGAAGGAAATACTGACCGCCTACAAAAAGATCTTCGGAAGATTGGGAAGTGGTCGGACACTTTTCAAATGTCTTTTAACGTGAAGAAATGCAAAGTGATGCATATCGGCCACTGAACCCCCCAATCACTATATATCCTTAATGGCACTGCTCTTGAATGCACTGATACTGAGAAGGACTTGGGTGTAACATTACTAGTGACCTCAAGTTCTCGAAGCAATGTATTGAGGCGGAGAAAAAAGCCCAAACGTCGTTAGGCTACATAAAGCGATAGTTTGATAATCGGAACAAGGAGATTGTAATATGTTTGTACAACTTCCTTGTCCGGCCGCACTTCGAGCATGTCGTACTATTTTGGATTACTTCGTTTAAAGGACATTACAAGATTGGAACGTATGCAAGCCAGAGCAACCAAACTAACTCCCTCTATCAGTCACAAGAGTTATGAAGATTAGTTCAGGAATTAGATTTGTTCTCGTTAGAGACCCGGAGGTTGCCTGGTCAGCTTATCTAAGTGTTTAAAATGCTTTGAGGCTTCGACAATGTAGACTACAGGGATATTTTCCATCTTAGCGAAAACAGAACGAGAAACCACGGCTACAAACTTGAGCTGAAGTGTTACCACCGTGATATGTGTGGGAAATCTTTTATAAACGCAAAAGAAAAGCTTTAGAACCTCTACAAATAACCACTTGACGCTCAGGGGTTGTGGGAGACTGGAATGAAATAATGTGGTGAGGCTAGTGTGCCCCAAAGAGCCCACCACTAACGGATAATGCTTGACCATCCCCTGTGAACATCCTTTGGTTATTTAGGCTGGACTATTACTGGTCAAGACTTCCCCGCCTATTTGTCTGCCAGGCAAACTGAAAGGCCTTAGGTTAGGCCATTACTTATGGCAAGATATCCCTTGAATGCCTGGGCTACGAGTTTGGCCGCTCGGCAGGGCCTACTACGTCTCCGACCACTTGTGGCTGCGGCCCGTAAGCTGAGCAACGCTTGGTACTCTTAGCCAATGGGGAAACCCTTTTGGCTGGTGTGTCAGGCGAATGGGAATGTCTACTATGGGGGAGGCTGTGAATGTCTCCAAGGTAGGCAGATAAAGCTGGCGTGAGACCCATCACCAAGCTTTTCCCTATCATTTTAGTGGTCAAAAACATCTAAGATATAGCACACGCCCGCTCAGCTGACATAAATATAGAAAAATAGAGAAAAATTTCCGACGCCCGACAATTGAAAGCTGAATGTCCTATGTGCGTAGGCATTCGTTGGTGTATAGATTTTAAAGAGGGAAGCTTTAAAAACATCACTCGTGAGAGCGTCTGCGAGTTCTGTGACAGAGAATAGGGTCACCACAGCTGGCTGTAGTGAGAAATCGCATTGGTCAACTAGAACCAGATGAACAAGGTGGGCCAACATCCAAGAGGCAGTTGACGAACTCCGGAGACTTGTCATCTCCAGGTCACCTCCAAGGAATAGAAACAAAATTAGAGGAGCTGACGAAGTGGACAGTATTGCCGCAGACCATATGGAAGAGAGTAATACCACTCATTCCGTACAGGGTGCTCGCCGAAAAGACCCGGGTAGGGCTACTGGGTGGAGTCCAAGAGCAAGCGAAAGTTATGCTGACGTCGTTAGAGCCATGGGAACCCTCAAGATGGCGAGACTTTCTGTGTCTAGCGCACCTCGAAAGAGCTCCAGAATATCAACAACGATAGCACTGAGGCTGCAGAAGTTCCTATTGAAGCTGGTGAAGTATATCTTCTGGTCAACATGAAAAAAATAAGCGAAGAAAAAAGAGGAAAGGGGAGGTAGCAGCTGCGAGAGGACCGGTAGAAAGCAACACTGAACCGGTCGGTACGAGCGCATCGGCAGCGGCAGTGGAGGGTTTACTGGGGGTTATGGGTGCGAGCTCAAACGAAAGCGTGTTTTAGGAATTGAGGAGGAATAAGATGAGGGATAAGAAGGAGAAAAAGCAGAAGACGACATCCTTTGCAGTAGAGGATCCTTTGAGAACTCTAAATCGCTTTGCCATCCTGTTGGACCAGGAAGTGCAATGACTAGTGGTGGGAGACTCACATCTGTGAGACCTTCAGTACCACCTGGGTTGTAGAAGTACTTCAGATGGTAAGTACGATGCCTCAAAGGGAAGGATAACGAGACACTTCGAGACGAGGTCAAGAATTTATGGAATTTCTCCAGGAGCTCCGTACTTGCCTGAATGGTTAGTGGAAACTACCTTTTCTTTAGAGGAGTTGAGTCAGTCAAACTGAACATATAGTGAAGACATCGAACTAGATTGCAGAGGATCTCTCCAAGACAAACAAGGTCATGCTTGTGGGGATGCTACCCAGGAAGTTCGATACAGCACATGCGCATAGCAAAATTTTGGCTTTAAGGAACGTCTAGGTAACCTCTCTGCCTTGACAGGAGTTAGGTTTGTAGACCTAGTCGACTTATTCTTCAGACAAGATGACTTATAGGTGGAGGACGGGGTCCACCTAAACGACCAAGAAAGGAAGTTTCTGGCCGAGTTAATCGACAGAAATGCTTTCTGATTGTTGATGGTTGCACGGAACGAGCCAGGTGGCCACTCTACGGGTAGCAGCGATCAGGAGATTCAAGACGAGCAGCAAGAGGAGGTTAATGTGGAGACTCCTGATGGAGGAGGCCCTGCTATACCACAGCCTGAGAGGAATAATGGAACCCCTACCGGTGAGGAAGAGCCAGGCAACTCAGAAGACTTTCGTGGTGATGGGTCCCTATTTGAAGACAATGTTCCAACCGAGTCATCGGGAAATGCATTATTGAAGGGAATGTGCGGACTAGTTTAATTTTTAACGTGAGATCGAGAGGCAACAAGTGCGACGAACTTGTGGCAGTATTGGGCTCCGATAACTGAATAAATATCATGGCGATCATAGAAACGTGGATCCATACTGACCATCGAGATTTTGAGCGTGAGTTTGTGATCTTCGGTTATACAATGTTCCACGGTGAACGACCTTGTCGAGAGGGCGGCGGAGTTATAATATACATCCGAAACTGCCTTCCTGGTAGCGAATGCAAAATGAGATGTAGTCGAGAGATTTTAGGGCTAGACATAGATCTGACGAGCTCCTCTTATCGAGTAAGGTAATGTACAGGCCGCAAAGCCAGTCTAAAGAGTCAGACTCCAGTCTGTACACGAAGCTAATCGACCTGATAAATAGTCAGGCATGTTTTCTCATTGGTGACCTTAACTGCCGTGTTACTGACTGGAAGAACTTGACAGGCCATGGTGAAAGGTGGAGACTTATTGAGTTTTCTCAGGATAACTTGGTGTTTACCACTGAGAACGACATGGTATCCTAGCTCAGTGTGGGTGGATGTCTTGGTAGGAGCGATCACCGCACAGTCACATCTTCCTTCCACATTCCATGTGACAGACGTTCTCACTTCACTACCTTCAAACTCGACTTCCAAAGCACGAATTTCGTAGGACTTCGGGATCTCATAGCTCCGCTCGAACCTACAGCAGGAAACGAAGCCTCGGGCAAATGGTTGGTGTTGAAAGAATGCTATATGGCTTAGCAGTCAGCTTTCTTCCCACCAGTAGGATGAGCAGCAAGCCTCTCGTATCGAAGTGGTTCTATCGTGGCATTGCCGTAGCAATGTGAAACAGGAAAACTGTCTACAATAACTGGAAAGCCAACCGTAATGAAGAAAGGCTTCTTCAATACAGGGAAAAGTATAGGCAAGTTAAAGCACTCAAGCGAAGAGCTAAGCGCAGCGACGAATTTCGTGTGGCTTCCCTCTGAAAAGAGACTCAGAAATAATTCTTCCTGAATATCAATAGCCGAAAGAACGATTCGTTTTAGCATAGGACTTCTGAAAGATGACAATATCGTATTACAGAAACCAGAACCAGACATCGCCAACTTGTTGAACGACTAATTCGTATCTGAATTTATGAGGAAAGTGGACAGTCCAAGTCCAAGGCCATGGGTTCATATCGAAGAGGGATTTAAACCTATGCGTAATAGTCTTAGACAGAAAGGAAGTAGAAGCCAGATTAGAAAACCTTAACCTGTATTAGTCTCCAGGTCCGAATAACTTTCTTCTTAGAGTCCTCCGAGAAGTTAGCAAAAGGTCGCTCCACACATCAACACAATTTTAAACAAGTCTTTGAAAAGTAAAAAGGTGCCAGAAGACTGGAGAATAGCAGACCTAATCACGATCTACAAGAAGAGTGATCGCAAATCCCAGGATAATTACCGGCCTAAGAGTCTGACAACAATAGTAGGCAAACTGCTCGAGGGATTAATCGCAGACCTTGTAGTACATCACTTAGAGTCGCAAAATCTTTTCACAGACTTCGCAAGAACCATTTATGCCTCACTAATCTACTAGAATATTTCCACAGCATTTTGAGTGAGTATGAGCGTAGTTGAGCTGTAGATAGCATATACCTAGATTTTCAAAAAGCTTTCGATAAATAACCACACCGCAGTTTGATGAATAAGGTCCGTGCCGTCATCATTACTGGCAAAGTAGCCTCGCAATGGGCACCACTAAGAAGCGGAGTGCCCGAAGGCTCAGTGCTTGGGCCTCTATTGTTCATCATCTACATCAATGACATAAACGAAGGACTACTATGTTTGACTGCCAAGTTCGCTGACGATAGCAAGTTATGAGATAGTGTGAGATCACGAGAAAGAGTGTAACGGCTGCGAAATAGCCTTCTCAGGATAGGTGAGTGGTCCGAGAGATGGCAAATGTCATTAAACCATGATGAGTGTAAGGTAATGAACATTGAACATGCTAACTGTCGGTAAAACTACTCCTTGCTAGGCAAACACATTGAGAAAGATTTAGGCGTGCTAATTAGCAGTTAATAAAATTTCTCCAAAGAATGTTTGGATATATAAAGAGACACTTTCGCTTCTGAATTAAGCAGATTGTTCTCACTTTGTACAAATCTCTAGTACGGTCACACCTTGGAAACCCCATTTAATTCTGGTCCCCAAACCATGCGGGTAGACATTGAACGGCTGGAAAGGGTGCAGGCTAGGGCCACTAAATTGATCCCTTCCCTTAGTCATAAAAATTATCAGCACCTGCTAGGACAACTGTGAATGTTCTCCCCGGAGACGCGCCAGCTAAGAGGCCAGCTGATTGAAACTTTAAGATAATACAGGGAGTTGTAAACGTATATCACAGGAGGCTGTTGAAGTTGAAGGCCAATGCTACATCCATGCCATGGTTAGCAATGTGCTTTGAGGTACTACAATTCATTGTGACTCCTTGTGATACACACACACTCTCATTCTCTCTCTCTCTCTCTCTCTCTTTCTCCTGCTAAGACGTGTTATCACTGTGCTCCAAAAAAAAAAATTACTTTGTCTGTGCCCAAACTTCGTTTCGTAAAATTAAAGAGATATAAACTACATTTCGTGTCGGTTATATTCCATTAGCTCCATAAATTTCAATTCATTTTAAACAATCTTAGTGTTTTACAATGCCTATCGTGAAATTTGACTGTGATCGCTGCCGGGCTTCATTTAATAAGGAAATATACGCTCCCTCAAATACTAATAACGTTAGAATATGTCGGTTTTGTCTGCTAAATGAGGCACTGACCAACGCGATTCGTAAAGTTAGATCAGAGGTTAACTCTGTCGGTAGAGACGCAGAATCAACGAACCGTAAGATTGACGAACTGGCCAGCGGCGTGCGGGCATCTTTCGATAAGCCTCGGAGAAGCGAAAATCGCCCTCAGAACCGCCGATCGAACCGTATAGAGAAGAGTGACCCGCAATTTATTATAAATGAACAAGCGCGTATCTTAAACTCGTATAGACCGCCCGAACCTCAATTTAGGCCGGTTAGAAACGAGGCTAGACCAACGAGAACATCTCACCGTTTTGAATTTACGTGCTCTAATAAATTTGCCTTATTAACTCAAATCGAGGGGGAAACAGAGAGTATTCTAATCGGTGACTCTTTAATAAAGAACCAGGATTCTGAATTCGAAGCAAGAAATCCAGCTAAGCGAAAGAAAATCTGCCTACCGGGGGGCAGAATAAACCATGTGGTTAATGAAATTAAAAGATTGAACGAGCCATGTGAAGATCGAGCTATCCTCACACTCGCGGGCGGAAATGGCGTATACCGTTTTGACAGCTCGACTACCGAGATTGTTTATCGAGCAAGGGACCTAATTATAGTGGCCTTCATCGAGCAAGGGACCTAATTATAGTGGCCAAAGCGAAAGCGAATAGAGTTGGGGTAATTGGGATAATTCCAAGATTAAGAGCGACTCTGAGAATGCAGTCAAGGTCAATTTACACTAATGAATGTCTCAAACGTTTATGTCAGGAAATGGGAGTTAAGTTTTATAATTTTTGGAATGATTTTCAGGACAGACCGCCACTTTTTTTTTAATGATGGTATACATTTTAATTCTTTGGGTAATTCGAAGCTGGGCAGGATTGTAAATGAGAGCCTCCGCAGCCTCTATAGTACGGAAGTTATTTGCCCCCAAGCCATAAATGCGCCGAACGAGATTTCACGCCGCGAGCGGGAAAATGGTTCAGTCATACGAGAGAGGGACGTCGTTATTTAAAAGGAAAATTGAAATGTATTTACGCCAATGTTCGGAGTTTGAGAAACAAACTGCCCGAATTTAAAGCCGTGATTTAGGAGGGCGATTACGATATCATATGTATTAGCGAGACGGGGTTAGATACAGCTTCTAGAGACTTTATTGCGGAATTTAATATAGAAGGGTACAAAATCCATCATAAGAGGCGGTGGAGTTTTAGCTTACGTAAAAGAGGGGATAAATGCGATATCGATGGCCGCCACGACCGTAAATATGAAGAGCGAGGTTCTGTTAATTGAGCTTGAGTGTGCTAAAAATAATAAAATTAACTTAGCCGTTACCTATCGCCCCCCATCTCTAATAGAATCAGGGAACGTACTACTCTTTGAGTGCCTTTTATCCATAGTGAGAAAAGAAAAAACAATAATTTGCGGAGATTTCAATTACCCTAACGTTAACTTTACAAACTATACTTCGGATAAAGTTGGGGAGAGATTAGTAGATTTCATCCAGGATAATTTTCTTGTGAAAAAAGTAGAGGAACCTACGCGTGAACAAAATATACTGGATTTGATTATTTCAACAGAGGAAACTTTGGTAGAAAACGTTTGCGTGAGTGAGCATTTGGCGACGAGTGACCATAATGTAATTAGGTTTGAAATTAATACGAGCGTTGAGGTAAAAGAGAGTTCACAACTAATCCCACAATTTGGGAGTTGTAATTTTGAAACCTTCCGTAACCGGATTAAAAGGATAGACTGGGGAAGATGTTTTGATAATAAGACAGTACAAGGAATGTACTCGGAGCTACAGCAAAATGTGCTCACGGTGGATTCCGAGTTAGTTAAGTACGTTCGTCGAAATAATGGAAAGTCAAAGAGAGCACCGTGGGTTAGCCCTTTAATAATTAACTTAATTCGGGAGCGTAATAAAGACTATCAAAGTTTTAAAAAAAACGAAACGACAACAAATCGGGAAAAATACGTAGACGCTCGAAGGCTGGTAAAGCGGGCCATTAGAGAATCTAAGTTGAAATATGAAAAAGACCTTGCTATAAATTCGAAACACGAACCGAAACGGTTTTACAGTTACGTTAACAGTAGAAAGCCCATAAAGGGTTCAATAGGGCCGATCAGAGGTAAAGATGGTGTTATGACGGACGTCCCAGAACAATTTGCTAAAGTATTAAATGAGCACTTCTCGAGCGTTTTTACTATTGGAGACGTGACGCAATTAGCAACACTAGGCGAGGACATAAATTTTGAAAGACAAAATACCCTATCCAATATAAATAGAAATGTTGGGTTTACCCAACACATCTTAAAGAACTAAAAAATGAATTAGCAAGACCGCTCTGCATGATTTTCAATCGATCAATAGAGGAAGGCCTAGTTCCATTAGAGTTCAAGCGTGCTAATGTTACGCCGATATTAAAAAGAGGGATAAAACTGAGCCTACTAATTTCCGTCTCATCAGTCTAACTTCTGTAATTGGAAAACTCTTAGAATCGATAATAAAAGATAGGTTGGTGAGCCATTGTGAAACAAATAATTTAATTGCAGACTCCCAGCATGGATTTAGACGGGGGTGCTCGTGCCTAACCAATTTACTCGAATTCTTTCATAACATGATTTGCATCTATGATGAAACTAAAGCGGCGGATATAATTTACCTTGACTTTAAAAAGGCCTTTGATACAGTCCCGCACGAAAGGCTATTGATGAAAATTAGAGCAATTGGGGTGAGGGGCAACATACTTAAATGGATTAGAAACTGGCTATCAAATCGTTCACAGCGGGTTGTTGTAAATGAGGCGTGTTCACACTGGGCCCCAGTCACCAGCGGAATACCACAGGGGTCAGTCCTGGGCCCATTATTATTTATTGTGTACATTAATGACTTGGATAATGGATTGTTTAGTTGGATCTCTAAATTTGCAGATGACACAAAGCTAGGAAGCCGTGCCCTTGCGAGACTCGATGTAGAGCAAATGCAAAAGGACCTTAATAAAATTGTGGAATGGGCAGATAAATGGCAAATGGGCTTCAACATAGGTAAATGCAAGGTCATGCATTTAGGATGTCAAAACTTAAAAGTAGAATACCATATAAAAGACCAAATTCTCGAATCTGTTAACTTAGAAAAAGACCTAGGGATTTTAATATCGGAGGACCTTAAAGTATCAAAGCAATGCGCAGAAGCTTGCAAAAAAGCAAACCGAATGCTAGGATATATTGCTCGGAATTTTACTTTCAAATCGAAAGATATAATCATGCCCCTATACAAATCGCTCGTGCGCCCACAACTCGAATACGCGGTCCAATTTTGGTGTCCCTCCCTAAATAAGGATATAGCGCAGTTAGAAAGAGTGAAACGTCGGGCTACGAAACTAATTCTTGAAATCCGAAACAAACCGTACGAAGATAGACTACGCTTATTAAACCTACTATCACTTGAAAGTAGACGATTACGTGGACAATTGATAGAATTATTCAAAATCTTAAAAGGATTTACTAATATTGATTACAGGCTATTGTTCGAGCTGGACGAAAGGGCCAACACACGCCAAAATGGTTTAAAATTAGTGAACAAGCGTTTTAACTCTACTATAGCCCAAAATTACTTCACGTTTAAAATCACGCAAACGTGGAATGGCCTTCCCAACCGTGTAGTTGAAAGCACGTCAGTTAATATGTTCAAAAACCGACTCAATGAGTACTTCAATAGCGTAAATATAACGTAGTAGGAGCACAGATTAAAACGTCATATATTATAAGGAGTTGAGGATTAAAATGAAATTATGAATAGAAAGATGCCAGCGACGTCTCCATGCATTGAGTGAATGTGAATTCCCCTTTTCTTTTTCTGTCTGTCCTATAAGTATATAATTTCCATCACTAGCAGGCAACGCCTGCGGGAGAAGAGAGTACTGTCCTATCACCCCCCCCCCTCCCCTGGTTCGAAAAAGCGTGTTATGTTAGTGTATTTGAGGGATAGCTAAACCTGCATGTCAAGGGTACACATGTAGATAAGTGTGTACCGTAGAGTTGAAATAGTTAAATATATATATATATATATATATATATATATATATATATATATATATATATATATATATATATATATATATATATATATATATATATAAAACAAAAAAAACAGCATGAAAAAAAAGAGCATGATACACTAACGTTAGAATGTGTAAGCGGACTGGCCTTGAGCGGACCTTAGGGTCTTTGCTGGTTCCTATTTCTGTAGTTCTCTCTCTCTCTCTCTTTCTCTCTCTCTCTCTCTCTCTCTCTCTCTCTCTCTCTCTCTCTCTCTCTCTCTTTTTCTCTCTCTCTCTCTCTTTCTCTCTCTCTTAGTTGATATGTTCAAAAACCGACTCGATGAGTACTTCAATAGCGTAAATATAACGTAGTAGGAGCACAGATTAAAACGTCACATATTATAAGGAGTTGAGGATTAAAGAAAGTAGAGGGAGAGTTGACAACCCCTTGTCGCGGGAAAAGAGCTTGTGTGGACCTTAAAATTTTCGAGCTATGTCGGCGGCGGTACCTCTTCTGGGTACCCCTGGTCGGAAACGAGGTTCCAGACTAAGTGCGTCATTCCTTCCTTTTTCTACTCTATCCTTCTCCTTTTTTACTTTTTTTCTATCTCCCACTTATACAAAAAGAAAAAAAAGCCTACTCCTATCATGTCACTCTTTCCCTTTTTTTCCCTCTATCTACATATAAGGATCTGGCAGCTACCTCACGCGTCAGAAGAGAGGCTTTGAAACCTCTATAAACAACGCCAATCGACGCTCACTGGTTTCGAGAGACTAGGACTAGAGGTGTCATGGGCGTTGGGGCACGATGAATGGGATGAGGGTAGTGCCCCGTTAACCCCTTCCCTGGCGCGTAATTATTGACCGTTTCCAGTGCCCGTCGACGGGTGCTTTTGGTAGCATTGGTCCGAGGTGACGGCCCTTTGTTCCCATGTTGGTTGCCAGGCCAATAAAAAGCCTTGGGTCGAGTTCCTTGATGTGGGGGAATATCCATTGAACGCTACCCCGAGATCCTGGCCGTTGTGAAGGGAACTAGTAGGAGTTTAGTAAGGGGCGTGCTTCGTTGTTGTTCACTTGGTGAGAAATCGATGGCCCCTTCGGGGACCGTCTGTGCTGCTTGGTTGGGAGCCACGGCACGCCGAGGCTTGACGACTCGGTCGGACGAACAGCAGCACATGGAGCGTGCCTTCTGGAAGACTCCGAAATGACTCCGATCAATAGGCGGGAGCGACTTACGCGGGGATAACTCACCAAACCCCCCTTTTAATATATTGATTGGCCACAGGCATAAGAAATATAGAGTGTTCAAAATGGCAGGCAAGAAAGGTCCAGCAGCGCTAAAATTCACGTGTGCCATATGTAATAAGGACAAGTTGTGCGTTGACTTCCCGGAGGGCTGCTATGTGAAATGCCACCCAGGCAGTGTATGCACCACTTGCATATTAAAGAAGGAAGTGGAAGAAGTAGTGGCCTACTACAGGGAAAGGACGACAGACCTCGAAAAGAAAATCGAGAGGCTCAAGGAGGAGCACTCCCACCAGATCCGCAGGCTTAAAGAGAAGTTAAATGAGCTCTCGAGTCCTGTGGCAAACACCACCTCTGCAGAGAGGCCGGGCCCGAATGTGGCAGAAACGCCAGAAGGAAGAAAGAAAAAGAGGAAAAAGACGAAAAAGGGAAAGTAGAAAGAGGAAGAGAGAGAAATAGAAGAAGAAAAGGTAGAAGTTATTGAAAAGGATGACAAGGGGGAAAAGATGATAGAGAAGAAGAAAAAGAGGAAGAAGAAAAAATAGAGACTGAAAAGACCATGACGGAGAAGAGAGAGGAATCGGAGAGCTTGCCTCATAAAATAAAGACTCCGAGCTCAGCAGGCAAATGTGCCAGGGTCAGCCTTGTGGGTGATTCCCAGGAACTGGGCCTGCAGCCCCGTGAGCTGCCTCCCAGGCTGTGGGAATAGGCAGGTAAGAGCTGAGGCCGAGAAGTCTCAGATTTCTGAGACTTCAGTCGTTGCCCTTATGGTAAGTGGCAACGACCTCTACCTCAGAGGAGGTAGGGTAGGGCCTTTAGGCGAGATTACGAAGACGGTTATGGGCGCTGTCGACGACTGTGGATTGGAAACCCGCAGATGTGTCGTGGTGGGAATGCTCTCGAGGTGGGGTCCAAGCCGGACTGCCCACGTGAGGAACATGTCGCTAAACCGGCGCCTTGCAGACCTCTGTACGGCAGAGGGGGTCTTTTTTTGTCGACCCGTACGCCGTATTCTATGGTAGAAAAGACCTTTACCAAAGGGATGGGGTGCAGCTCTCCTTTAAGGGCAAGGCTTTCCTAGCCAACCTCAGCCAGGATGTCGTGGAGCGCATCCAAAGGAATGTCCGGCCCATTAAGGAAGGCCGACGTACGCCAGTACGCCCGAGTCACTCCCCAAACAACCTTCATGGAGGTTGTCAAAAATGGTGCCACTGCGACAACAAAGAAGCCGGGAAGTGGAATAGTATAGGGGGTTCTATATTAGGGGACTCCCTGAAAGTTCTCCTGTTCAATGCGAGGTCAATCAGGAACAAGTTTCCTGAGCTCCGTGGCCTCGTAGCGACGGAAGAACTCGAAATGGTAGCCATAACAGAATCGTGGATAAAAACCTCAAACCGAGACTTTGAAGGCGAATTCACGGTTCCTGGCTACCAACTCTTCCACAAAGATAGGCCAGACAGAGAGGGTGGCGGTGTAATGTTGTATGTCAAGGATACAATCAAATCTACGAACTCCTGCATTATATCCGATCACGAGCTCCTAGGCGTGGACCTAGAGATAGGTCCTGTCAGATACAGGACCCTGCTGCTTTACAGACCCCCTTCCCAACCCGTTGAGAAGGACAGGGAACTGTACCAGCTGCTGGGTGAGCTTGTTCAAGGCAGAATGTGCATCGTTATGGGCGACTTCAATAGAAAAGTTGACTGGGAAATCAGGACAGCCTGTGGCGAAAGCGCGCTACTCCTGGAGTTCGCCAACAACGAGTTCCTCACTCAATGGGTCAAAAAACCGACGAGAGGAGACAATATCCTTGACTTGGTCTTCACCTCTGAGGATGATATCGTTGAGGACGTGTCTATAGGCGAAGAGTTCGGTGGCAGTGATCACCAGCTAGTTAGATTTAGCGTCAAGATCCCGAAGGTAAGGTCTGTTGCCAGTCAATCAAGGAAACTTGACTTGAGAAGAGCAGACTTTGCAAGCCTTCGTGCTGGGTTGACTGATGTGATGCTAGCGGTATGCAAGGAGGTTGAGGATTCATGGAAGAATTTAAAAAATAAATTCATGAGTCTTCAATCAAGTTGCATCCCTCTGAAATGCCTCCGTCGGTTTTCTGTTCAACCAAAGTGGTTTAATCGAGAAATCGGCCAACTGCTTATGGAGAAGAGAAATGCGTACCGGCGATCTAAGATCTCGGGTGCCTTTGACGAGTACCGGAGGCTAGCCAGGAGAGTGAAGTCCAGTATAAGGGCGGCTAAGCGTACTGAGGAACTCCAAGTGGCGAGACGCTGCAAGGAGAATCCCAAGGAGTTCTTCGGCTATGTAAATAGCCGTAAACCAATCCATCGTAGGATTGGGCACTTAGTGGACGAGGAGGGTGCATTACCTCACTCAGATGCAGAAAATGCTAACCTTCTCAATGACTACTTCTCTTCAGTGTTTACTAAAGAGTGTGGTCCCATCCCCCAGCCCACGGATTCCTACTCGGAGGAAAAGCTGGAGGCAATGGACTTCACCGAAGGAGAAATAAAGAAAAAGATCGCTTACCTAAAGACGAATTAGTCTCCTGGACCGGACGGGTTTCTATCCAAGGTGTTGAAGAAAATGTGCGTTGAAGTATCACGACATCTGTGCGCTATCTTTAACATGTCAATCCGAACCGGATGCGTTCCTAAAGACTGGCGTGAGTAGAAGGTGACTCCGATCTTCAAGAAAGGAGACCCCAGCCATCCGTCAAACTACCGACCTATCAGTCTGACTTCGATAGTCGGTAAACTCATGGAAAGCATCATGGTGGACAAAATGACGTCGTATTTAGAGTCGAACCTGCTACTGAGGAGTTCCCAGCACGGCTTTCAAAGGCAACGGTCATGCCTGACAAACCTTGTGTAATTCTCCCACTTCGTCTTCAGTGAGCACGATCGGGACAAGGCGGTGGATGTGGTGTACTTAGACTTTCAGAAAGCCTTCGAAAAGGTACCACACCACCGCTTTCTCCTGAAAGTGCGTGCGCTGGGCATAGACGGAAATGCAGCAAGTTGAATAGAGAACTGGCTAAGTGGCAGGCGGAAACTGGGGGTGTTGAATGGACAGGCTTCTGAGTGGGTTCCCGTTACTAGCGGTTTTCCTCAAGGTTCTGTCCTGAGACCACTACTGTTCATCATCTACGTCAATGACATGGTTGCGAATATTTCTAAATTTGCCAATGATACCAAGATTAGAATAAACATCGCAAAGGAAAGAAATATTGTCCGCGTTCAAGATGAACTTCGGAAGATTTGGGAGTGGTCGGACACTTGGCAAATGCCTTTTAACCGAAACCCCGAAACTCAGTATATCCTTAAGGGCACTGCTCTTGAATCCACCGACATTGAGAAGGACTTGAATGTAACTATCACAGATGATCTCAAGTTCTCGAGGTAGTGTATTGAGGCGGAGAAGAAAGCCCAAAGGATGCTAGGATATATAAAGCGACAGTTTGGATATCGGAACAAGGAGATAGTACTGTGTTTGTATAACTCCCTTGCCATACCCTTCAGCAGGAGTATGCCGTACAATTTTGGAGTCATTCGCTTCGAAAGGATATCGCAAGATTAGAACGTATGGAGATCAAAGCAACTAAACTAGATTACGGGAATTAGACTTGTTCTCGCTGGAGTTCCGGTAACTGCGTGTTCAGCTTAGCGAAGTGTTCAAAATACTTCGAGGCTTTGACATTGTAGACTACAGGGATATTTCCAAGCTCAGCCATAGCAAAACAAAAAATCGCGGCTACAAACCCGAACTTAAGCGTTACCAGCGTGATCTGTGTTGAAAATCTTTAACATATAGCATCTGCGGCTCTCAGAACACACTTCCAGTGGAAGTTGTCAACAGTAATTCTGTTGAACAATTCAAGTCGAGACTAGACAAAACCTTAAAAAATAGACGCTTAGAGACTTGAAGCGTGGCGCGAGTGCTCTTCTAGAGCGTCAATCTGACCCTTTAGACGACTGCGCCTGCTCAAGTGTTCAATCAGAGGTACCCTTTTTGAATGGATCGTAAGGTCTTCTAAGGTACCTCTTTTCCTTGTTACTCTTTGTTACACACACTCTCTCTCTCTCTCTCTCTCTCTCTCTCTCTCTCTCTCTCTCTCTCTCTCTCTCTCTCTCTCTCTCTCTCTCTCTCTCTCTCTCTGAGAGAGAAACATTACAGGAGGAACAAACGCTATTACTGGGAGATTTTAATTTACCTAATATCTGCTGGGACTTGAATATAGGGACTAGCCAAACAAGAAAAATTAATGACAAATTTTATCGATACTAATTATTTACACCAATGCGTAAGGGAGCCAACCAGAGGAAATAATATACTAGACCTAGTTATTGCATCCCAGGAAAATTTAATATCAACTCTGGCCGTAGCGGAACATATAGGTACATGTGACCATAAACTAATCCGCTTTGATCTAAATGCCAGGTATTCAACTACCAATAACTATTCAAAAGTACCAGACTACAGTAAAGCTAACTTAGAGGGCCTCAGAGAAGCCCTGGGAAATATTCACGAGCAGCTGATAGAAATAGAAGATGTAAATCAACTTTGGAATAAATTTAAAGAACTATTTTTTATAGCCCAAGAAAACCATGTTCCTCTTAAGACAAGGAATAGTAACGCGAATAGAGGCAATCCGCCGTGGTTTAATAATGACATCAAACGAGCAATTAGAGATAGGAACCGTCTCCACACATTATTAAAACACAATAGAAGCTATTAAGTTAAGCAACAATATAACACTAGCAGAAGAAAGGTTAAAACACTCATAAGATCAACGAAACGTCAATACGAAATCGAGATAGCGAAAGCAAGCACCACTAATCCCAAACACTTCTATACTTATATCAATAGAAATAGGCAAATGAGAAGCGGGATTGGCCCCTTGAAAAACCAGTTGGGTGAAATTATTTCAGATGATATGGGTATGGCTAATATCTTAAACGAGTTTTTTAGTTCAGTCTTCACCTTAGGATATACTAATAACGATAACAACGAGTCTATACAGGTCAGACACCCATCACTAAGGAGCGTGGAAGTAAATCCGAAACTAGTAATTGATAAATTAAAGAAAATGAACTCGTATAAAACTCCTGGTCCTGATAAATTTTACCCAAGAATCTTAAAACATGTCCATAATGAGTTAGCAGAGTCACTTGCTCTCATTTTTAACAAATCTCTCGAGCATGGGGTCGTCCCTGATGATTGGAGGGAAGCTAACGTCACACCTATCTTTAAGAAGGGATGTAAAAACC
This sequence comes from Ceratothoa steindachneri, assembly GCA_963969495.1. Taxonomy (NCBI): domain Eukaryota; kingdom Metazoa; phylum Arthropoda; class Malacostraca; order Isopoda; family Cymothoidae; genus Ceratothoa; species Ceratothoa steindachneri. Next base: position 128,097,566 of record OZ018327.1, read on the forward strand.
AGGCCAGTAATTACAGACCCATTAGCTTAACCTCAATAGTTGGAAAGTTGCTCGAAACGATCATTAGAGACAAGCTAGTAGAGTTCCTCGAAAACAATAACCTTATACGTGATAGCCAGCATGGTTTTAGGTCAAAGAGATCGTGCTTAACAAACCTAATTGACTTTTACCATAACCTTTTCAACCTATATAACGATACTAAATCATTAGATATAATTTACCTAGATTTCAAAAAGGCATTTGACAAAATTCCCCATCAGAAACTCATGAACAAAGTGCGTACGCTAGGAATTAACGGTAATATATACGGATGGATTAGTAGCTGGTTAAAAAACAGGAAGCAGAGAGTGATAATAAATGGCGTGGAATCGGACTGGGTATCTGTTACCAGCGGTGTTCCCCAGGGATCAGTCCTGGGGCCTATCTTATTTACTATATACATCAATGACATAGACGTTGGAATAAATAATATCATATCTAAATTTGCAGATGACACGAAAATAGGTAACTCAGTATTATGTGAAGAGGACAGGGCTAGCCTGCAGGCTGATATAAATAAAATTACCGAATGGTCTGAGAAATGGCAAATGCCATTTAATATCGACAAATGCCAAATCCTTCAGTGCGGAACAAAAAACAAAAAATACACCTATACAATGCAAGGCGGCTTAATAAACACAACCCCGCAGGTTAAAGATTTAGGAGTAATAATTACAGAAAACTTAAAAACATCAAACCAATGCGCAGCTGCTGCAAACAAAGCTAACACAGCACTAGGATTTATAAAAAGAAACTTTACTTATAAAAGCGAGGAGATAATTATGCCACTATATAAAAGTATTGTCAGGCCCCATCTCGAATACGCTGTACAGTTCTGGGCCCCTTACTTAATAAAAGACATAGATAAATTAGAAGCTGTACAACACAGAGCGACAAAACTTATCCCGTCAGTACGTAACAAACCTTACCACGAGAGGCTAAAAAAACTCAATCTATTTTCCGTCAGAAAACGAAGACTAAGGGGGCAGCTTATAGAGTGCTTCAAAATACTTAAAGGATTTAACAACGTTAATGCCAATAACTTGTTCACACTGACAGGGGAGTGTCCCACCCGTGGACATGATTCAAAACTTCAGGGTAAAAGAGCCACTATGGATGTAATAAAAAACTTCTTCACTTACTCGATTATTAATGATTGGAATAATTTACCAAACGCAGTAGTGGACAGCAGAACTATAGATTCATTTAAAATGAGATTAGACAAACACTTAACAAATATTGGAATTGTTTAGCATAAGCTACAAATAAAATAATATTACAAAAATATAACTCTTTCAGGTTTATGTAAGTGGTTTTCATATTCATTTCATTTAATTACTATTCAATGCAAATTTCCTTCAGGTACTGTCTTCTTACACCTGCAAGGTACTTTTCCCAAATTATTTCATGTACGGCTTTTGCCTGAGGGAGTGGAGGGTGGGGAGAGCCTAAAACTTTTCTATCCTTTACTTCTACTATTCTATGTGTAAGTGGCAGTAGATTTAAGGCCAGATCACCTTAGTCTGGGCCGTAAGGCCCGTGTGATCTGTGTATCTATGTAACTGTAACTCTCTCTCTCTCTTTCTCTCCATAATGTGCGAGGATGTTGAAGATTCGTGAAATAGATTCGGAACTACGTTCATCAGTCTTCAATCGCGATTCTTTCCTTTAAAACGCCTTCGTCGGTCTTCTATTCAACTAAACTCGTTTAATCGAGAAATTAGCACACTGCTGAGGGAGAAAAGAACGGTGTACTGGCAGTCAAAAAATTGTGGTGACTTTGGCGAGTGCCGTAGGCTAGCTAGGAGGGTGAAGTCCAGCATAAGGGCGGTAAAGCATGCCGAGGACTTCCGAGTGGCGAGACTTTGCAAGGAGAATCCCAAGGAGTTTTTTTATGTAAACAACCGTAAACCAATCCATCACACGATTGGCCCTTTAGTGAATGAGGAGGGAGTATGAAAGTACTCAGATGCAGAAAATGCTAACCTCCTCAATGACTATCTCTCAACCGTATTTACTAAAGAGTGTAGTCTCATCATCCAGCCCACGGATTCTTACTTGAGGGAAAAGCTGGTGGAAATGAACTTCACCCAAGGAGAAATATAATAAAGATCACTGAGCTAAGGACAAATAAGTCCCCTGGCCCTGACAGGATTCTACCTACAGTTTAGAAAGAGGTGCGCGATGAAGTGTCACGACATCTGAGCACAATCTTCAACATGTCAATCCAGACTAGATGTGTTCCTAGAGACTGGCGAGATGTGAAGTGACCCCTATTTTCAAGAAAGGAGACCCTAGTCAGCCGTCGAACTACCGACCTCTTAGCTTAACTTCAATAGTCGGTAAACTCATGGAAAGCATCCTGGTGGACAAAATGACGTCATATTTAGAGTCCAACTTGCGATTAAATAGTTCTCAGCACGGGTTCCGAAGGCAACGGTCATGCCTCACGAATCTTGTAGAATTCTTCCACTTCGTTTTCAGTGAGCACGACTGAGATAAAGCAGTGGATGTTATCTACTTAGACTTTCAAAAAGCCTTTGATAAGGTACCACACCACCGCCTCCTCCGAAAAAGTGCGTGCGCTGGGCATATACGGAAATGTAGCAAATTTGATAGATCACCTGCTAAATGGGAGACGGCAACCGCTGGTGTTGAAATGACATGCTTCTGAGTGGGTCTCCGTTACTAGCGGGGTTCCTCAAGGTTCTGTCCTGGAGCCACTACTGTTCATCATCTACGTCAATGACATGGACGGTGACATGGTTGCGAAGATATCTAAATTTGCTGACGATACTAAGCTTAGTATGAACATCGCAAAGGAAGGAAATACTGCCAACCTTCAAAAAGATCTTCTGAAGATTGGGGAGGGGTCGGACACATGGCAAATGCCCTTTAACGTGAAAAAATGCAAAGTAATGCATATGGGCCACCGAAACCCCAAATCTCAGTATATCCTTAAGGACACTGCTCTTGAATCTACCAACACTGAGAAGGACTTGGGTGTAACTATCACTAGTGATCTCAAGTTCTCGAGGCAATGTATTGAAGCGGAAAAGAAAGCCCAAAGGATGCTAGGTAATATAAAGCGACAGTTTGGATATCGGAACAAGGAGGTAGTACTGTGTTTGTATAACTCCCTTGTGCGACCGCACCTCGAGTATGCCGTACAATTTTGGAGACCTTCGCTTCGAAAGGATATCGCAAGATTAGAACATGTGCAAGCTTAGAGCAACTAAACTGATTCCATCTATCAGACACAAGAGTTACGATGATAGACTACTGGAATTAGACTTGTTCTCGCTGGAGACCCGGAGCCTGCGTTGTCACTTATCGAAATGTTCAAAATACTTTGAGGCTTTGACAATCTAGACTATATTGATGTTTTCCAACTTAGTGAGGGCAAAACTAGAAATCACGGTTACAAACTTGAACTTAAGCGTTACCACTGCGATTTGTGTGGGAGATTTTTCACATACAGTATCTGTCGTAACTGGAACGCACTTCCAGTAGAAGTTGTCAACAGCAATTCTGTTGATCAGTTCAAGTTAAGACTGGACAGTCTAGTCTTGAAAAGTGGCCGTTTGGCCACGTAAGCCGTTGAGCAGAACCGTGCAAGCTCGACTGCTAGTCCAAAGGTACCCTCTTTGTATGGACCGTAAGGTCTCCTAGGGTACTTCTTATCCTTGTAGCTCCTTGTAGACAAAGTCTTGAAAAGTGGCCGTTTAGGGACGCAAAACAATTGAGAAGCCTTGTGCCCGCTCAATTGCTAGTCCAAAGGTACCCTCTTTGAATGGACCGTAAGGTCTCCTAGGGTACCTTCTTTCCTTGTTGTTACACACTCTCTCTCTCTCTCTCTCTCTCTCTCTCTCTCTCTCTCTCTCTCTCTCTCTCTCTCTCTCTCTCTCTCTCTCTCTCTCTCTTCTTCTTTCTCAGTTGCTTTCCAGCCTTTGTCGTGTTCTGTTGTGTTCATTCTTGCTCGCTCTATTCAAGTTATAAAGTGTCTGAAATCTCTTAGTTTTATATCGAAAAGTGTTCTGTGACCTATTTTTTTTATTCTCATTTAAGTAATTATATGTGAATAAGAGTGTATATAAAAAAAATTGTAATTCTTCTTATAGAATATAAATCGTGTTAATTTCGATATCCTCGCCATTTTTTTTCCGCTAAGACAAACACCATTCAGATTCAACACTAAACCACTGACGTCAGAATTTACAACCAGTTATCGAATAGCTTAGTCCCGCATCGGGTAATCGCAGTGAATTCAACGAATCAGCAAAGAAGTATGTTACGATTTGAAATTTCTTCACGGTGCCATCTTTGATTATAGTGCAAAAAAAAAAACGTTATCGAGTCTGTTACATTTATTCTCCTAAAATTGTTCATACATAAATCTTAATTAGATATATCCGTTAATTTACTTATATGTATTAGTCAACTTAGAATAAATCACTTCATTTAAACAAGTTCACTTGATTGAATATCTCTCTTAAGTAGTGAAATTCATGAGTCGTGTTGTGATAAAAGTACATTTCACTTGAATTATAAGATCAGAAATTCTGATACTTAAATTGAAATTTTCGGTTGAAACGGTCGAAGCTAGTGGTTATTATAGTCTCAGAAAAATTGTTTATTGAGTGTAAAGGGTATCACATAAAAATATCTTGACGTCATAAAGTGAACTCATAATTTTTTTGTGGTGTGTATGTTATATTGCGGTTCTTTCTTACCATAGTAGGCACAGTTAACTTTTCTGCAGGCTTACTTGTCTAACTTTTACAATTCAGCTTCGAAAGAAAGTAAACTTTTGCCTAATTACTAAGATATACATATATTCAGTATAATTATTCAACATGCCTGGTGCAGAGAAGTTAAAGGCTTTCTGCTTTAAGTGCAAGACAGTTAAATGGTGTATAAATTTTCCGGAACAAACATATCATGACATTACTTCTGTCAGCGTTTGTCTTTTCTGTAAATTGGAGGAAATCCATACAAAAGAAAATAACGATTTTTTAATAATAATTGCCGAAATGGAAAACAGAATGTCAGCTCTAGAGTTAAAAAGGTGTAACTGTGACGTAGATAATTATGCTCTGAAAAATATCGAGGCCAAAGTAGTTGACTTAGAAAAGAAGATAGTATCCCTTGAGTCAATTAACGAAAACATTACCCAACTCAATGGCAATTTAAGCAAAAAGGTTGTACGTGTAGAACAAGCAGTTGCGATCTTAGAAAATAAAATAGAAAGGAATGATGGCGATTTTAGATTAACAATGTGTAAACCAAAAGTTGACACAAATATACCACACAACTCTCAAACAGAAACTTATAATAGTTCTTCAATAGCTAAAAATTGCAAACAATAATTAAATTCTAAGAAAGAGAAGCAGACTTTCCTTATTGGCGATTCTTTAGTAAGAAATCAATATGAGTACTTTGGATTAAATGAAAATAAAAATAGGAAGACCCTTTGCTATCCAGGTGCTACGATTAAGAAAATTGACCAAGAGATTGTAAAACTACAAGTTGATAACGTAGATAGTACAGTAATAGTGCATGTTGGCTCTAATGATACTTATGCTAAAAGCCGAACTGATTATTTCACAATTCGAGTCGTTAAGAGATAAAATCAAAGCAAAAACGGACAAAGGTATTATGGTAGGCATTTTGCCAAGATTAAATGTATCAAAAGGGGCATCGAATAAAACCATTGGAATCAATTCAAGACTTAAAATAATGTGTGAGAGAAAAGGAATTAAGTTCGTAAATTTTGGGGCCGAGTTTCATCGATAGAGAAAAATACTTTTTCAATGATGGGACGCACTTAAATAATAAGGGCAAAAAAATTGGCAAACTATTGAACCTCAACGTATTCAGCCTCTTTGCATGTTCTAGTAAAATAAATGTTTACAAAAACAAAACAACCTCGTGGTCGTGGTATACGGCCGAGTATGTATGTACGTTTTTTTCCTTACATAAATAACTCCGTTCCTTTTTTTCTCTAGGAGGGCTATACTTTATTTGTCTTTTTGGTTTGTTTTGATTCTTTAACCCGGGAGGATTCGTAATATTATATATCTATTGCCATATGCAGCGTTTCGAGGATTTAATTAAACAACTAGGGCAAAAATATACTTTTAATTACATAAAAAAGGAAATATTAAAACTTTAAATATACTAAGGCTATAATAAGAGTATCTAAATAAAAATTAATACTACCAATGAGTACTACGCGATGGTTGACACAAAAAATAACTTTGGTACGGAATGGTAACTAAAGAACATAAATAAGTTGGATTCCTTTTACCTTAAACTAATTGGGAGTCTGGCGTGGTGTGACCTTGGAGGAGAACCTCATGATACGATGATTCGAAGCGTGCTTCGTTGATGGGATGAATCGAGACGTGAGGCTGACTCGGACTCACAGCTATCCGTGTCGCTGCGTGAAGGATAAGATTGGTGGAGGTAATTCGGGAATAACAGCTGACTTCGAGGTTAGTGGGGATCGCGTGGCGATGCTTCTTAACTTAACGATATAAGCAAGGGAACTGTGGATGTAGGAATATTCCAATCCCTGAGTTACACTTGTGTGCTTCTCGATAATGAGACTTGACGATATAAGCGAGGGGTCTGTGGATGTACGATTATTCCCATCCTTGGGTTACACTTGCGGGCTTCAGGATGATGAGACTTGACCAGGAGGTGAATCTTTTCTCGAGTAGGAGTTTACATTGTATCGGTCCATATGTCATGTAATTGTTGACGCTGTGTAACTGAACTAGCGTCTCTTTGTGCTCGCGATATTGATTTCCCCAAACTCATCAAGTTTAGCGACACCGGTTTCGGGCAACGAATATCCTCCATTGAATGTATAAACCCAAGAAAAGATTCTTCTAAATGTACGTTCAATCAGAAATATTTTTTTTAGAATTCAGAGCTAAGGCAGCTGTAGAGAAGTATGACATAATTGTAATTACAGAATCATGGATAAATTTGAACTTAAGAGATTTTAGAGGTGAATTTGAATTAAAAAACTACAAAATATTGAATGAAGATTGAAAATATAGAGTTGGGTGGAGAGTGTTATTATACGTTCACGAACATCTTCACCCAACGGAGATTTCCTTGCATACGAACCTAGAAATTATAGGAATAAAACTAAATTTAGATAAAGAAAAAATATTTATTTAATATACAGAAAATTGCACCAGTCCCCTGACCTCATTTTTAAACTGTATGATTTATTGACAAAACAAATAGATAAGAAATTAGCGACAGTCGTGGGAGACTTCAAATGCAGCAAAATAAAATGACTAACAAAACAAGTGGACAAAGAAGGGCAGAGACTTCTGGAATTTATTGATGATAATTTCTTAACACAGTGGGTCAATAAACCAACAAGAGGCAACAACATATTGGACCTTATATTGACTACTGAAAGCAACTTACTCTCAAATGTCTACGTCGGCGAAAAATTTAAAGAGTATGATATCCATATATCGACCCAGGAAAGATTCAATAGTATATACAGACCTCATTTTAACAAAGGGAACTATGAAGCCATTAAAGTAAACCTAGCAGGATATAATACAAATGAAAAAGAAGTAAACAATGAGCGGATATCTTCTAAGAATTTTTTTATGAAACAACAAACGAAACATGTCCCCATTAAAACTAAAATATCATCTACAAATCAGGATCCTACATGGGTAACCAAGGAAATAAAGTTCATGATTTAAAATAGGAAAAAAGTATAGAACGTTAAAAATCAGACCACCCCAACAGTTAAAAGAACAATATAATAACCTAAGACGAAGAATAAAAAAAACTATTAAAAAAGCCAAGAAAAGAGAAGAGTGTCACAAAATTGTAAAGTTAAGCCAAAGGAATTTTTTCTCTAGTAAACAATAGGAAACCAATAAAAAAACAATATTGGACCATTGAGAGATAGTGATGGTAGTTTTAAATTCACTAACTATGACATTGCTTGCTTACTGAATAAGTATTTCATGACGGTTTTTACTAACGAAGAAACCCCTAATATACCTGAATTAAAAATTGTATATAAAGGCGATGACTCATTAGAATATGCCAACTGTACTGCCGAAGGTGTTATCAACTTGAATAATAAAATGAATGCAAATAAATCACCTGTACTCGATATGTTTTATCGCAGAGTCCAATGAAATTGTCCCAAATGAATGGAAATATGCCAATGTAACATCAACTTTAAAAAGGGTTGCCGAGATTTGGTTAAAAATTATAGACCGATTAGTTTAACTTCGGCGGTTGGAAAACTTTTAGAATCTTTCATCTTCAAGAAAATTGTATTTTATTTAGAATAAAAACAATTGCTTATAGATTTTCAACATGGATTCATAAGAAATAAATCTTGTCTAACGAATTTACTGGAATTCTTCTAATATGTATTTGAGCAATATGATGATAAGTCCATTGATATTATATACCTAGATTTTCAGAAAGCGTTCGACAAAGGCCCTCACAAATTATTGATGGTAAAACTTAGGGGACTAGGAATAAAAGGCAATGTAGGAGACTGGATAGAAGATTGGCTCACGAATAGATACCAAAGAGTAGTAATAAATGGATTTGCTTCTGAATGGACAAAAGTTTTAAGTGGGGTACTTCAGGGTTCTGTATTGGGACCCTGCTATTCATAATTTATATAAATAATCTGGACATAGGTCTCATGTCAAAAATAGTAAAATTTGCAGATGACGCAAAACTTGGAAAAGGAATAATGAGTAAAGAAGACACAGATGTGCTTCAGAACCATATTAATCGTATAGAAAAATGGTCAAAAGAATGGCAACTGCCAATAAACTAAGATAAGTGTAATTTACTGCACTTTGGAAGCAGAGATCTACAAACTATAAATACATTTTTCAGTTCGAAATTATCAGAAACCAAAGTGGGAAAGGACCTAGGAGTATATAAATCGAATGATCTTAAGTTCAGTCTTCAATGCATAGAAGCAGAAATAAAAGCTTCCATGATCCTAGGTTACATAAAAAGACAATTTAAATGTAGTGAATTTATATAATGCATTAGTCCGCCCTCATTTAGAATATTGTGCACAATTCTGATCTCCGCATTTAAGGAAGGATGTTGAAAGGCTAGAAAAAATTCAAGAAAGAGCGACAAAACTAATACCATCGTTAAGGAAACATAATTATGAAACAAGATTAAAAAGACTAAATCTCTTACGATTGGAAATTCGGAGAATGCGAGGCCAACTCATAGAAACATTCAATATATTAAATATGATTGAAAATGTAGATGTTGGAATATGGTTTAAGTTAAATGAGAATGAAACAAGAAACAACGGGATGAAACTAGTACCGATAAGGTTTAGAAAAAATCTAACTAGTAATTTCTTTTCATATAAAATTGTTAATATTTGGAATAAGCTACCACGAGATGTAATATCTAGCAAAACTATTCATATCTTTAAGACAAAACTAAACACAATCATACATGCCCTTAACTAATAAAGTGTAAATATAATGGATTCGAATAAATAAATATATAAATTGTAACAAATATAATGACAAGAATCTCACGATCAAAATACACATTTTTAATGAAAGCTATGAAGAATCAATATAGGTGTAAAAAGAAAAAGACGAAATTCCAAGTAGCAAGAACGTATTTAGAACATGCATAATTATTTATTGTTGATGTATGTAATAGATAAATGATAATATTAATGTTTAGCTAGGTATATTTCAAAATCTTTACTATAAAAATTCCTGGTTGAACTCTATATTTCAACTGAACCAGTTATCTTTTCCGTTTTCCGTACCCGCGTGGCGAGTATGAGTGGAGGGTGGGGAGAGACTTCAACTTTACTGTCCTTTTGTCTCCAACTCCTAGATTTTTTTTGTATATATAATAGAATTGGAAAATTAAACAAGCATCTTCTCGGCATGGATCGAAAGGTCTTTTAAGGTGCTTACTTTCACTGTAACTCATTGTAACTCTCTCTCTCTCTCTCTGGACTTCACCGAAGGAGAAATAGAAAAAAAGATCACTGATCTAAAGACGAATAAGTCCCCTGGTCCGGACAGGTTTCTACCTTAAGTGTTGAAAGAAATGCGCGATGAAGTGTCGTGACATCTGATAACAATCTTCAACATATCAATCAGGACCGGATGCGTTCCTAGAGAATGGCGTGAAGCGAAGGTGACTCCTATTTTCAAGACAGGAGACCCTACCCAGCCATCGAACTACCAACCTCTTAGCTTAACCTCAATATTTGGTAAAATCATGGAAAGGATCTTGGTGGACAAAATGACGTCATATTTAGAGTCCAACTTGCGATTGAGGAGTTCCCAGCATGGGTTCCGAAGGCACCGTCATGCCTAGCGAATCTTGTGGAATTCTTTTACTTCGTTTTCAGTGAGCAGGACCGGGATAAGGCGGTGGATGTTATCTACTTATACTGCCAAAAAGCCTTCGATAAGGTATCACACCGCCGCCTCCTCCAGAGAGTGCGTTCGCTGGGCATAGACGGAAATGTAGCATGTAGGATAGAGAACTGGCTAAGTGACAGGCGGCAACCGCTGGTGTTGAATGGACAGGCTTCGCTTCTGAGTGGGTTCCCGTTACTAGCGGTGTTCCTCAAGGTTCTGTCCTGGGACCAATACTGTTCATCATCTACGTCAACGATATGGACGGTAACATGGTTGTGAAGATTTCTAAATTTGCTGATGACACAAAGCTTGGTATGAAAGTCGCAAAGGAAGGAAATACTGCCCGCCTTTAAGATGATCCTCTGAAGATTGGGGAGTGGTCGGACACGTGGCAAATGCCTTTTAACTTGAACAAATGCAAAGTAATGCATATGGGCTACTGAAATCCCCAATCTCAGTATTTCCTTAAGGGCACTGCTCTTGAATCCACCGACACTGAGAAGGACTTGGGTGTAACTATAACTAGTGATCTCAAGTTCTCGAGACAATGTATTGAAGCGGAAAAGAAAGCCCAAAGGATGCTAGGTTATACAAAGTGACAGTTTGGATATCGGAACAAGGAGGTAGTACTGTGTTTGTATAACTCCCTTGTCCGACCGCACCTCGAATATGCCGTACAATTTTGGAGTTCTTCGCTTCGAAAGGATATCGCAAGATTAGAACGTGTGCAAGCCAAAGCAACCAAACTGTTTCCCTCTTTCAGACACAAGAGTTATGAAGATAAATTACGGGAAATAGACTTGTTCTCGCTGGAGACCCAGAGCCTGCGTGGTCAGCTTATCGAAGTGTTCAAAATACTTCGAGACTTTAAAATTGTAGACTACAGTGATATTTTCCAGCTCAGCCAGAGCAGAACAAGAAATCACGGCTTCAAATTTGAACTGAAGCGTTACCAGCGTGATCTTTGTGGTAAATTTTTCATATAGAGCATCTGCGGCTATTGTAACGCACTTCCAGTGGAAGTTGTCAACAGTAACTCTGTTGAACAGTTCAAGTCGAGACTAGACAAAGTCTTGAAAAATAGCCGTCTGGAGACTTGAAGCGTGTCGTGAATGCTCTTCTAGAACGTCAATCTGACCCTTTAGGATTTTAGATATTTAATTTAGATAATGACATGAGTACTTCCAATGAAATGGATCGAATGGTCTTTTGAAGTACTTGGCTTCCTTGTAACACACACACACACTCTCTCTCTCTCTCTCTCTCTCTCTCTCTCTCTCTCTCTCTCTCTCTCTCTCTCTCTCTCTCTCTCTCTCATTCAGATCAAAAAATTGAAGGCAGCCGCAAACCGTCAGTAAGTGTTTTCTTCGACCACAGCTGGAATATTGTGCACAAGTATGGTCGCCCTCCTACAGAAAAGATATTGAAAGATTAGAAAAAGTACAAGCTAAAGCTACAAAAATGATACCTCCATTAAGAAAATACAATTCTGAAACTCGATTGGAAAAATTAAACCTCTGTAAATTAGAAACAAGATGCATACGAGTTTAATTAATTGAAGTCTATAAAATCCTGAATGGAATAGAAAATGTAGACTATTCCATCTGGTTTGAGTACAATAAAAACATTACTCGTAATAACAGAAAAAAACTCGTTCCGAAAAAATACAAACTCGATGTATGTGGAAACTACTTCTCTTATATAATTGTTAATGTATGGAATCAGTTGTCAGTGAGGTTGTGTCAAGTCCCACCGTTAACACATTTAAGAATAGATTGGACATATATTTGAGGAATATTAGGTGTTAACAATATTAAGTCCTAACTATAAAAGTTATCGTAAAATTAGTAAAGTGTAGGTATTCATCTTTTCTATAAAAATTCCTGACTGTGAACTTTTATTCTACACATCAGGTATTTTTTCCAATTTCGAAACCCGAGGAATTCGGGTGGGAGAGGTGAGTGGGAGAGAGCCTTCAACTTTACTATACTGTCTCTAAAACTACTAGATAGGTTCTTCAAAAAAAAGTACCTCCTCGATATGGACAATATAGTCTTTTGAGGTACTACCAATCATTGTAAACTTCTGTATTTTTACTTGTTGTTCTAAATTAGGTATTCAAAAATGTACACTTATTTACAAATCACATAATTCTCAGATATTAGGTTAAGGAATAAGTTCTTGCGGGTTTTTTTAATGTTGTGTTGATTTAAGTTTTGTTGACGTGATTTGTGCACATTAAGAAACAATAATAAATAATGAGAGCAAAATTTGCAAAGGTTTGTCTACGTCTCTTAACAGCGTAGACTATTAGGCCTTTGCTTAGGTTACGTCTTGAAGTTGAGTAATAAGTCATTGCGGTTTATTTAAATGTTGTGTTAATTTAATATTTGTTCTGTACCCTCAAAATGGAATGTAAAGTTAAAAGAAAGACGCATTTTCGACACTTGTTGTTATTCAATTTTAATCGAGACGGGCACAATGCAAACGCAGCCAAAGCTCGTCGCGATATTTGTGCTGTGTACGGAGAAAATGCTTTATCAGAAATGACAGCTCAATGGTGGTTTTCACGTTTCAAAAACGGTCATTTCAATCTTAATGACGAAGAACGTTCTTGTCGCACCATTAAGTTGGATGAAGATCGATTGAACGACCTCCTTGATGAAAATCCTCGTCAATCGACTAGAGAATTGTCTGTGCAATTGGCGTGTCATCGGAAAACTGTATGAATCACCTTCATTCGATGGGGAAAGTTCAAAAACTCGTTGCATGGGTTCCGCCCGCTTGCAGCGAAAGCAACAAACTTCAACGCTCCACGATTGCCGCAGGTTTGCTTGCTCGTCACAAGGCTACTCCTGCATATAATGACAGATTTCTTCACCGCATCATCACTGGCGACGAAAAGTGGCGTGTTTATGTCAACATGAACCATCGAAAACAATGGCATCATTCTTTAGGGGCTCCTTGCGAACAACGAGATTGTCAATTCAGAACTCTACGTTCAACAAATGTATCGACTCGCCGAAGCTATTCGTGAAAAGCGACCTCATCGACATTATATAGTCCTTCTGCAAAGCGACAATGCTCGTCCTAAAAATGACAATATGACAAAAGACGCCATCCAAACGCTTAATTTGGAAATCCTGCTGCATCTTCCATATTCATCAGGCTTGGCTCTATCGGATTTCAATCTGTTCCGATCGCTCTCCAACAATTTGCGCGGCGTTTCGTTCAATACTGCTGTGGAATTAAGAACCTGGTTAGACGTATTCTTAGATTCAAAATCCAGAGATTTTTATTGCATCGAAAAACTAGTTGAACGTTGGGAAGAAGTCGTAAATAACAACGGAGAATACATTATTGATTAAATTGCATATTGTTATTAATTAAAAATGTAGTTTTTCTAAAATTGTTAATGGTAATGAATAAATTTGATAAAACTGCAAGAACTTAGTTCTCAACCCAATATATCTAAATTATTTTTCCGTGCCTGATACTAAACGAGATTTGACCAAGTCAAATCTCGAACAAAAAGAAGCCAGGTGCCGAGAGGTTAAAAGCCTTCTGTTCTAAGTGTAAGTCAGTAAAGTGGTGCACAGATTTTTCAAAACAAAGCTACCATAGAATTACAGCCTCGAGTGTTTGTGTATTCTATAAACTTGCTGAACGACATGATAAAGAAACAAATGAACTTAAGAACATGATCGCTATCCTTTAAAACAGAATTAACTCTTTAGAACTGAAAGAATGCGATTGTAAAAACAATGAGAACAGATTAATAAATATTGATAGCAAAGTAGTCAGATTTAAACAATCTGTTTCATTATTAGATAATAAAGTGAATCAGAAAGACAAAAATTGAAACGATTTTTTGCATGTCAGAAATAAACATCCATCTAAATCTAACCTCACTAAACTGCCTAAAATAGAGACTCATAACAGATTTCTAGCTTTGTCTAGAGCAGAAAATGACACATACTTAATTGGGGACTCTATAATACGAAATCCAATTGATCATTTTGGTGAAAAAATATTAGAAAGTGGAAATTCAGATCAGGAAAGAAACCGAAGAAATCGGCAATTTAAACCTGAAGAATAAAAAATCCCCTGTAATTGCTCATGTTGGAACAAATGATGTTTTCTGCAGTAACAACTTTTCTGGAATAGAAAAATTGATCAATAACTATACCGAAATAGTTGCAAAAGTCAAATAAAAAACAGATCGTGGATTAATTGTCGGCATATTGCCAAGCCTAAAGGATAAAAATGAAACAATGAGTAGGGCAATTGGCATAAATGATCGCCTGCGAAGGATATGTGAACGGGAGAATGTTGATTTCGTCGAATTTTGGATGAGCTTCATTTCAACAAAGAATATTTCACTCATGACTGAATCCATCTTAGTACTAAAGGTAAAAAAAATATGGAGATTTAATTAATTTGAGTCTATATAATATTCTCGAAAAGAAGCGCTCAGATAATACTTCTTCACTAAGGACCTCGGGAAACGATTCAACCACAGAAGCACAAGTAAACAAGTAAAATATTTAATAGCTGTCTTGTTTAACGCCAGGTCTATTAGGAATAAACTACTAGAGCTTAAAGGGTTTGTAGCACTAGAAACATATGATATAATAGGTATTACAGAGTGCTGAATTCATTGTCATTCGCGATATTTCATTGGTGAATTTCAATTAGAAGGTTATAAAATGTTCCATAAAGACAGAGTAGAAACGGAAGGTAGAGGCGTGATTTTATATGTAAGAAATAATTTATATCCAACAAACTGTAATATATGCTCCGAATTCGAACTCATAGGTGTCAAACTAAATCTTGAAAGAATTCTGTATGTATATTTAGCATACAGAAGCCTCCATCAAACATTAGACGTAGATCAAATATTCTACTACTGCTTAATAAATGAGATAAACAACAAATTATGTTTAATTTTTGGCGATTTCAATTGCGGACGAGTAGACTGGTCTCTGAAAACCTCTGACGCGGAAGGATACAGATTAATTAATTTTACTGACGATAACCTACTAACGCAGTGGGAGGTCAAAGAATCCACAAGAGGTCCTAATATCTAAGATATAGTTTTAACTAGCGACGATGATTTGATTTCCAATCTGAGCGTAGGAGACAAGTTTAGGTCATAGTGACAACAATATAATTAATTTTAATATCAACGTATCATGCATCAAAATAAAAGTATGTATTACTAAGCTAGACTTCAAAAGGGCAAATTTGGAGGGGTTAAAAGAGAGCTTGTGTCATTACGAACTAAGTTTTGGCCATATAAATGAAATCTGGATAAATTTTAAAGAAAATCTGATGAACAAACAGTCGCATCTCATTCCATCAAAATCATGGGAAGTTGGTAGTGTCAAACAACCAAAATGGTTAACAAAAGAAATTAAGAAAAGTATTAGGGACAAACAGAGCATATAAGATACTGAAAAAATAAAAACTCGGGCACCATCAAAGAAAAATATATCCAACTGAAAAGAAAAGTTAACAGGGAAATTAAAAGAGCCAAGAAAAGTATGTATTACTAAGCTATACTTCAAATGGGCAAATTTGGAGGGGTTAAAAGAGAGCTTGTGTCATTACGAACTAATTTTTGGCCATATAAATGAAATCTAGATAAATTTTAAAGAAATCTGATTAACAAATAGTTGCATTTCATTCCATCAAAATCATGGGAAGTTGGTAGTGTCAAACAACCAAAATGGTTAACAAAAGAAATTAAGAAAAGTATTAGGGACAAAGAGAGTATATAAGATACTCAGAAATAAAAATTCTGGCACCATCAAAGAAAAATATATCCAACTGAAAAGAAAAGTTAACAGGGAGATTAAAAGAGCCAAGCGAAATAAAGAGATTAGAGTGGCCTTAAACTGTGAGACAAATCCCAGAGAATTCATCGCACTGGTAAACAGTAGGAAACCAATCAAAAATAGTATAGGACCCATCAAAGACAAGAATGGTGTTTTGCAATACAACGATGTAAAAATAGCAATTGTTTTAAACGAATACTTTGTAACGGTATTCACCAAGGATGATTCCGACATTATTCTAACACCTAACAGCAGATATTCTGGAAATAATCCTCTTAAATCCATAGAGTGTTCAGTTAATGCTATTAAGAGACTCATCGACAAAATGAAGAAATTTAAATCGCCTGGTCCGGACATGATCTTCCCAAGGGTCATAAAAGAAGTTAAAGATTCCATAGCCGATCATATAACACAAATTTTTAATCTTTCTCTAGAAAGAGGATGTGTCCCAGAAGATTGGAAATTGGCTAATATAACTCCAATATTTAAGAAAGGATGCAAAGAGTCAGCCAACAATTACCGCCCTATAAGCTTAACATCGGTGGTGAGAAAAATGCTCGAGCGCCTTATCACAGAAAAAATAGTTGAACATATTGAAGTGAATTCATTATTACGTGACTCTCAACATGGTTTCAGAAAACAAAGATCGTGTCTAACTAATCTCTTGGAATTCTTTCACCACATAAATTCAATTTGTGACATAGAAAGGTCAGTTGACATTTTATATTTAGATTTTCAGAAGGCCTTTGATAAGGTACCACAAGGAAAGTTAATGAAAAAAATTAGAACATTAGGAATAATCGGAGAAGTTGCAAATTGGATCGAGAACTGGCTCACAAATCGTAGGCAGAGAGTTGTAATTAATGGTCAATCACCTGATTGGACATCTGTTAGAGGTGGGGTTCTACAGGGGTCATTGTTGTGACCATTACTGTTCATTATATATGTAAACGATATTGACATCGGATTCGTATCAAAGATTTCCAAATTTGCTAATGACTGTAAATTGAGTAAAGGTATAATTAATGAAGATGACATCAAAGACTTTCAGGAAGATATTGATCAAATTGCGTGCTGGTCTGTAAAGTGGGATTTGCCTTTGAACCTAGATAAATGCAAAATAATGTAAATAGGCAATAAAAATCCCAAAGCTGAATACAAGAAAAAGATCTAGGCATTTACGTAACCAGTGATCTCAAATTTTCTCAGCAATGTGTAGAGGTGGGGGAAAAAGCCTTAAAGATACTTGGTTATAATTAAAAGACAATTTAGCTACAAAAACGAAACAATAATCTTGAATACGTATAACGCCTTAGTAAGAGCCCAATGGGAGTATTGTGCGTAGGTTTGGTCACCATATTTGAAAAAAGACATTGAGCGTTTGGAGAGGGTCCAAGCCAAAGCCACAAAATTAATTCCCAATTTAAAAAATTACAATTACAAAAAGCTACTGGAAAAGTTAAACCTATTCAGCCTGAAAACAAGACGCATTAGAGGTTAATTAATTGAGGTATACAAACTTTTAGAGGAATAGAAAATGTCGACCACTCTATCTAGTTTGAACTAAATAGAAATTATACTCGTAACAATGACATGAAGCTTGTTCCCTAGAACAACCCTATGCGGAAACCTTTTTCATATAGAATAGTTAAAGTGTGGAATCAGCTGTCGGAAGAAATAGTGTTGTAGATAGAGGGGAGTAGGAAAAGGGGAAAAGAAAAGAATAATAGCGTAGGCGAGTTGGAAACAGCTTCCCGCGTAACTGGACCACTGTTAGCCAGCGGCGAATCCACTCCGCCGTCCCGAGTCTCAAAAAAGACTCATTCAAACTCATTACTGCCGGACCGCACGCATTTTCCGCACTATTCACATTGACGCATTGTTCTTTGTTAAAAATTATTAATTCGTCCGCGAGTTTACCGATTTTGATTAACGAGAGTTCTTTTTGACTTGCAATTATCGGTGCAATGGTTGGCGGCAATGACTGAATAAATTTATGCCTCTCGAGTTCCTCACCTACTCCAAGCTGCAAGGCTGTGCGCCTCAGTTCTCCAAATTTCGCGAAGGACGGCCAGTGAAAGTCGATGAAGCTGTTATTCTTTCGAACATCCTGGCTTATTTTTTTCGAATAGACTCACGACTTCAGCCTTGAATCTCTCGTAATTTTCATCCTCGAAAATGTCTGCAGAAAGGCAGTTCACTATTTCAGGGGTTAATGAGACCAATATTTGGTAAAAATTTGTTACCTCCTTGATGATTTTTGAATTGTAGAATTCAGCCTCTATAATCCTAAACCAACCAGTCACTGCAGCGTCGTTGAATACTGACGCTTTTATCGTCACGGCACTTACTGATTCTGCCTCACCTTGCCTCTTATGGTTGACTTCCATTCTCTTTCCTCTTCCTTGAATTTCCTCAAATTCTTAAATTTTCTTCTGCTTCTTGTTTTGTTTGGTGGAACAACGGCACTGATCGCTACAACTATGTGTAATGAACGTAAGTCAAGGAAAAGTAAGTAAGGAAAAATTATTCCGTTTTTTTTCTTTCAATGTGGTTTAATGGATTAATTTTCATCATTCTCTCGCGCTACTTTGATATATATATATATATATATATATATATATATATATATATATATATATATATATATATATATATATACCACGCGTTTAACTATTCCTAATTTATTCTTTGAATTCCCAATTAATTTTCTATTTCTTTCATAGTCCCCGTTCAAACTTGCGAAAGTGTTCCTTAATAGCTATTCTATTCAGAGAATTTTGGGTTTCTCGGCGTAGCATAGTGTACAAACGGCATACTTTTAACTGTGACCAAAGCGGTGCTCGCTGCCTCAGTATGCATGGTTCGAATCGCTTCCCTGCACGGATTATTTCGAAAAAAGGTAATAAATATTACTGCAGGAAAATTATTCTGTTTCCTTTTTCAATGTGGTTTAATGGATTCATTTCCATCATTCTCTCGCGCTAATTTAAGATATATATACATTTGTATATTTACCACGCGTTTAACTATTCTTCATTTATTCTTTGAATTCCCAATTAATTATCTATTTCTTTCATAGTCCCCGTTCGAACTTGCGAAAGTGTTCCTTAAAAGCTATTCTATTCAGAGGATTTTTTGGTTCTCTGCGTAGCATAGTGGAGTAACGGCATACTTTTAACTGTGATCAAAGCGGTGCTCGCTGCCTCAGTGTGCATGGTTAGAATCGCTTTCCTGCACGATTTTTTTTTAAAAAAAAGGTAATAAATATTACTGCAGGAAAAATTGTTCCGTTTTTCTGTTTCAATGTGGTTTAATGGATTCACACACACACACACACACACACACACACACATATATATATATATATATATATATATATCATTCCATGAAGAGGTCTTTAGAATAAAGACGAAAGGCTTGGAATCGTTTTTCTATTATCTTTGTGGGTGTTATCTATCATATATATATATATATATATATATATATATATATATATATATATATATATATATATATATATATATATATATATATATGATTTAGAGATGAGCTCACCGACGTCATTTTGCAATTGACTCATAGATGATTCAAAGTCCTCTATTGCTTGCACAGCAGTAACACCATTAGATTCTTTTGCTTGCAAAACATTGTACAGAATATCGGTATGTTTAAGAGCAACATAAAAAATCACCACAAAAAATTAAACTATATTTCAAGTACTCTTTTGAACTCAGTAAATTCTCATATGCTTTTCTCATCCAAGCCATCATCATCCTGAATTCTTGTGAAACATTCTATTAGCTCATTTTTTTGTCTCTCGTTAACGCTAGCAACAATTCGATAATGAAAATTCCAAGGTGTTTGATGTGCATTATAAATTCTGCTATTACAAAGAAGACACCAAGGCTATTTAAAGTTGAATAATAAGCTTAATACTTTTCTTTGAAGATCATATTTTTTATTCCCACATTTAACTTATGTGGTTAACAATGAATGTAATGAGCTTGCAGAGAAAACTTCAACACTATTATCAACTACTTTCAGGACGGCCACTACGTCATAAGCCTACGCAACAAGTTTGTTTGTGATATCAAAATCTTTGAAGGATTCAACCAGCACATTAGGCACATCACTCCTGCTCTATCTATGTAAACCTCATACATGCAGTCTAAAAGGTCAATTTGAATTGTTTTAGATGTATTTGTTGCAACTTTACTATTGTTGAGATGATATTTAAGTACTTACACTCATTGTCAAGAGTAATAGATCATATCTAGAAATACCCCCCTATTAACAAATTGATCACTTACATCGTGTCCTCGTAGAGCAATTAATAATTCTTGCTAAAGCGTGTGTAGTTTTATCAAATAATTCATTATGCTTTCGAATACTACAGTCGCTAACCAGCATCAATTGCAGATAAATCGTTTGTTTTCTCAGCATATTTAATTAGAGAGCATTATTTATGTGAGTTGGGCAACTTTCCTGCTTCTGAATTCTTTGTGATTAATGTTTTAAGTCATTACAGCGAATACTGGTCCACAAACATTCTCTTTTAAATATAGGGCAATAAATATAGAATAAAGATATTTTTTTGTAGCACTGACCGTTAACCATGTCTTCTTGTGAAACTAACAATTTGAAAAGAGGATAGAAACTTATTTTCCAATTGTTGAAAATTAGTAAAATAGTTTCTTAAATTTAATTATCACCACTTGGTAAAATAAAATAATCCACTCATTCACCAGGGTCTTTGTACGCAGAGGTTAAAAGAAAACTCCAACTATCGAAATATGCTAAGTAGCAACTGGCCTTCTTGGGGCCTCCATTACTCGGCCCCCAAATTTGATAGATAAGCGTGAAAGAAAATCTTTGAAGGATTCAACCAGCACATTAGTCACATCACTCCTGCTCTATCTATGTAAATATTCTAAGTAGCAACTAGCCTTCTTGGGGCCTTCATTACTCGGCCCCCAAATTTGATAGATAAGCGTGAAAGAAAACGTACCAGATAAGGGCGGTTCGATAATGTCCGATTACATTGAATTTTGTTAGCGGTCTAATGGCCAACTCATTGTGGGCCTAAACTGATGTTAAAAGAGAATCAAAATGTTTTAAGCTCGGTAATTACAATACTTTTATGAAATTTATCAATGAAAGTTACTACATTATATGTGTTCCTTGACAAAGTCTGATATTTATACATTAGCGACTCCGGGGGGTGGGTGGGGGTGGGGTTTGACAACGGATTATCCAATAAAGAAATACCGGCAGCTATAAGAATTAAAATCGAGCGATGGTACTTGTCAGAACCCCAGAAGAACTGAAAAAAGCAAACAAGGAAAACATTATGGAACTCTTTAACAAGAACAGTATGATCACAGAACACCGTGCGGAGGAGAGAGCAACCAAGGACATTATTAACCGAATAATAAAATCGACGAATGCCGAAAAACAGATTGCACTAACTATCAAAATAGTAGATTATTTTTCATGAAAAAACCCCCCAAAACCTCCACCTCAACCCAAACATAGTGTACTCATCTAATATATGAGTACACATGTACCTCAGGAGACTATGAGCTATTACCTTGGGGTGTTCGTGTTATATAAGAGTTAGGATGCTGGCATTAAATTGCAGAATTTAATAGGCCCAGCGAAGAACTCCACAAATGGATGCTCGGTGGATTTATCAAATCCTTAGATGTAAATAACGGAAATAATGTGTCTAATGTGAGAATAAGGAGATAAAAATATATATGTTGATTTGAATATATTAATTTGTATAGGGAATGAGGAAATGAAAATACATATGTGATTTGCATAAATATATATGAAGGCAAGCGGCCATTAGAGACGCGCGCGGGATCACACAAAATGCGAACCCGGAAAACAGATATCAGGCCGAACACCGGAGTTAATACGAAGGTCACGCATTAACAAACTTTCGCATCTTGGGATAGATTTATCAGAAAACAGGAGGCGACAAAACAGCTGAGCAAATAAAAACTTTGACCAAGAGAAATTTTAACGAAGACCTGTAACTAGCGATACCAAATAGAGATTAAACTATTGGAAGTTATTTAGGTATATCTTACACACACGACTAATTGGTAGCGCCGTCCTAGTGGTAGAAATTAACGAGCCAGACTACTGGGGCCCGCACCCTAGGAAAAGTCTAGGTCACGCCCTTTAGGAAACGAACACATATATAGTCAGACATTTTTATTTTTACAACACAGACAGAAGGTTAGAAGAAGAACCAGAATCAGAGAAAGAGAATTATTATTCGGTAACACCGTTTACCCCCTCGGTAGCGTTACGAAACACGTTTAATTCGCCTAAGTCTTGTCGCCTGTTACCCCAATATTTTGCGTAGAAGAGAAAGCCTACTTATTGACTGCAAAGTTCCCGTGACGTGCCGCTTGCCTCTTTAATGGGCCACTATAAGAATAAATATATGGTTTTTGCTACGTCCTTATTCTAATTATGTACTACAAAACCAAGAAAACAAGTAGTTGCGCCATAAATAACAACTGTCTCCCTCCAACGAGCGAACTCCAGGAAACTAACGTGTGTATGAATATTCGTGCAAAGTCGGTGACTGCGAACACCGCAATTCAAAGTACATCGGCGTAACCTCGACAACCCTGTAAAGGCGACTGACAGCTCACCTTCAAGATGGCGCGATTAAAAAACATGCCCACTCTCATGGCACAACCCTAAATCGTGAAAAACTGAATCAGGACACCTTCATCATCCTGAGACTCCCAAATCGCAGAAGATTGCGGGTGTCCGAAGCCGTCATCATCCAAATGAAGAAACCGGCAATTAACGTGCAACTTCAGCTGGAAACCATGATCTCGACATCTCCGAGTTGACCGCCGTTAAAAGAGGCACGTTTTAAAACTGCATTTTCCTTTACCACCTTTGCCAGAGAACTAGATCGGAGCGACAAATATTCAGAAGAAGAAGAAGATAGTATACTAAATTTAGTAGATGATGGGATAGTAGTAGATAAAAGTGGGTGAAATTTAAAGTGTGTGTGGGGGGGGGGAGGTATTTTGCCCTAGTAGTAGAGACAAACTGAGCCTTCCAATTTTATATGTTTCTTGTAGCGTTTAGTTTTCCCTTCAAAAATTCCCGCGCCATGATTGGCCAATTCTTGTAATACTTATGTTCGCGTAGAAATACTATATATAATGTAGCAATTTTTGAATAATTCCATTTCTGTTCATTCCCTGAAGATGACCTAACCTGGTCGAAAGAATCTAGGAATAAAAAGTATCATTCGCGGATAATTTTTCTCACCTCGAAGATCCCGTTAAAAAACTTGTAAGAAATATTACGAAAATACAAGTTAAAATTAATAACGCTGCCACAGCTGTGGACTTTAATAGAACCTGCATTAGCTAATAATTATATATATATATATATATATATATATATATATATATATATATATATATGTGTGTGTGTGTGTGTGTGTGTGTGTGTTTCGAGTAAATAATTGAGTTTTATAGACAAATATTTGGCCTTAGCATAGGAAATAGTTTATCTCCGATATTGGCATGTCTCTTCATGGAATATTTTGAGACTGAACTCCTTCCTACAATTTCTCCCCTTAATTAACTTTATATGGTTAAGGCACATTAACGATGTATTTTCTGTATGGCGTAATGGTCATGATTTTGATACCTTTTTAAATTATTTGCATGTCTCCATTAAATTTAAATATGAATGGGAATATGATAATAGATTACCCTTTTTAGATGTCCTCATTATTAAAGATCACCACGAATTAAAACTTGACGTTTTAATATAAGAACTTTTAATGAGTTAAACTTAACATGAGCAAAGAGAATGATAAAAGATTGGCTTACCTTGGGAAAAGGACTAATACTGTTTCCAGGGATTTATGATATTTCGTTCCAGAGAATATCGTTGCCGTCTGGAGTAGTTTATTCCTCTTGTTAGTATGTTAGGTAAGCTATCGTTAACTTTCTCTTGTAACAATGAAATTATTGAAAAAGACGTCCAGAACGCCTTTAGTTATGAATACGTTGGAGTTGACTTTTTTGTGAGAACTGAGAGAGCAGACGCTTTTTCTTCTGCGCCGAAGCCTTTGTCATGATTCATGCAATATTAAATTTAGTGAAAACGATCACCTGGTTAACAAAAGTTTAGCCAAGCAAATTATCATTCTCTAGAAAAAATTAATGAATATTTTATATTTAAATTAATGATTTAAATATAGAATAATGAAAATGACAATGACATCAAACATAAATTATTATAGTTTATAGGAAACCAACCCACTCGAATGCCTATATACATTATTTTTCGTTTCACGATAATACTGTTAAAAAATCGGTAATTTCTAACCTTTTCCTTAGAGCATATAGAATATGTCATCCTTCCTATTTAGATGAGGAAATTGTCATTATCAGGACCATTTTTTTCTAATTTGTATTACCCCGATTGGTTCATATCGTCTGCCCATTTTGCAGCTAGGAAAACATTCTATGGTAGTAAGCCTTCCCGCACTAATGACTTCAACAAATGTATAACATTGCCGTTTAATAATAAATTAAATAGTTTAAAGGACATATTTGGAAAAGCGGGTATTAATCTAGACTTTAAATATAATAATTCCTTTAACCAATTGATGATTTCCAGGAAACTCAAAGAACATCATAACATAGGAGTATATACAATACCATGCAACGATTGCCATAAAGTTTATATAGGGAAAACGAGAAGAAATCTAGACAAGAGATTGTACTAACACTAAAGAGATATTAGAGTGGGCAGCCAAAGCAGTGAAATATTTTGCCATGTTAGAGACTTGAATCATTCGATCGATTTCAATGGAAGTAAAATGGTATTTAAATTGGCCAACTATGTTGAGAGAAGAATCGTAGAATCGAGCTTGATATCATCAGTTCCTAATTTAAATCTATCTGAGGGTCAATTTTCTTTTAATCCTTTAATACGAAAGCAAATAAACAAAATAGTGAAATGTCAGCCCTTCAATATGTTTAGGCCTAACCTTTCCTCCTGATTAGCCAAAAGCAGGGGATTGGGGGAAACAAGAAGGGATTTTTCACGACCTGATTCCGTGTTATGTATGTAAGCACGTTTTTAATATTTTCTATCCAGTGTCAGTTGAAAAAGGGTGTGAGATACACCGAAACCGTTCTGAATTAAATTGTCTTCGGAAAATGTAGTTTAATTTCTCATCTTTTCTTGCGATATTGCATTAATTTTCATCATATATATATATATATATATATATATATATATATATATATATATATATATATATATATATATATATATATATATATATATATATATATATATTAAAAAATATGACATCAACTATTTGTTCAATGACCCATATATTTCACTATTCCTATATCGCATGAAAACGTCTTATGAAAAACTACATTCTGAAGAAAAATGATTCGGACTACCGGGCCCTAACCAACGCTATTCTATGATAAGGTATAAATGTTACTTTATTTTCATGTGTATGAAATTTAATTAATCTTGAGATCATAGTAAATAATCACAAGGTTGATATAGAGGCTCTTTTGCTTGCTCCTTATATAACCACTTGTCATGCTTCTTGGAGGAATGCAAGGAAATCAATGACAATCCTATGGATGCATTTTGTTTGTGGGTTTTGACAGATGCGGATGACCTTTGATAGGCCCTTCTGGCTTTTGTCATCTGTGAAATTATGTTATGTCTGGTCAATGGCATTTGGAAAATCTTTTCAGTGAAACCAGAAGACTACCCTCTGTTTTTTAAAGTAATGGTGTTTTTTAGGCATTGTAGTCTAGGACCAAAAAGATTGCACGCCCATCCGTTGGCCCCCTCATGATAAATGGTATACCCTGTAACTATGCTGGTAAATATGTAGATTAGTGGCCCGGCTGGAAAAAAAATTTGTGTAAATATTATCGTTCACTCGTGTCGGATATTCATGCGCGTTTGAGTCCTTTTTGAATTATTATTTTTAACAATTAGGATTATATACTAGGGGGCTGTGCCCCCCCAGACCCCCCCCCCAATTTAATGAAACTCAGGATCATCGTAGTGTAGTCCCGCCATTGCAAACTTAAATGTACTCCAAAATCGTGAAACATTTTGGAACATGGACGAAATAGTACGTCATAACATAACATAATTTCACGGATGACAAAAGCCACAAGGGCCTATCAAAGGTCATCTGCATCCATCAAATCCCACCCATATAATGCATCCATAGGATTTTGTCAGATCATGCATCTACAACATACAATTTAACAATCCATAGGAATGTCCAACCTTGCATCTACGATATATAATTTAAAGCCTCCATAGGAGTCTGTCAAAAACAAAATCAAAGTCCCCCAAAATATACAATCAAAAGAAACTGTATCCACAGGAATGAGTCAAGAAACATATCCACATACCAAAAAGTAAGAAATTAAGGTAATTGTGAAGACTATGGGCAGATGCGACTCTAGTTTATTTTTTGGGCTACTTTTGATTGTTTTTCTTCTATCGCACTGGCCAATCACAGATCTGGATTCAGTTTCATAAATGACCAATCAGAAAGCTGTATTTGTTTCAAGGCTTTTTGTGCTTTTTATATTTATCAAAACTTGGTT
This sequence comes from Ceratothoa steindachneri, assembly GCA_963969495.1. Taxonomy (NCBI): domain Eukaryota; kingdom Metazoa; phylum Arthropoda; class Malacostraca; order Isopoda; family Cymothoidae; genus Ceratothoa; species Ceratothoa steindachneri. Next base: position 128,124,551 of record OZ018327.1, read on the forward strand.
TTTCTTATATTTTAGATGTTTTTCCCCCTTATTTCTTTTCTATATATCCTACCTACCCTATGCCTGATATTATTTAGTCTTTTGATTTACTTGTTACTTAATTTCCCATTGTTTAATGCTCGATTAAACCATATTTCGGTGTTGTTAAGGAAGTCTCACGTCTTAATTCTGACGAAAACGGTACTTTTTCATTTTTTCTGTTCCGTATTTATTTCTCTTCTTTGATTTTTTTAACAGGTTTTTTACGACCTTCATTTTGATTATTGTTCCAAATGGATGCGTTCAGTATTAGTGTTTTTATTACTATATATGTGTAGTTCAAGAAACACAAATGGTCAATTTCAGTAAAAAAAAAGTCACAAAATTTCCGGAAACAATGCTCTACTTTTCCGTCCGCATCTCTCATATTTAAACGACCACCCACGCCGTTTCCCGCTCATTTGTCAAAATTTCATTTTCGTGTTAAGTTTGTTTGTTACCTATTCAACGTTTCGGTGCTATTTTAACCGACAACGAGAAATATGTTGCGTTTCTCGAAGCCCATGGGCCGTGTAGTGGAAGGGCAGTGGGTTTGGGGATGGTTCGAATGTGGAACAAAGAGAATTTTCATTGTTTCGGTGGCTAATCGAGATCGAGAAACCCTCCTCGCAGCGATAAAAAAGTGGATTTTGCCGGGCACGACAGTCGTATCTGACGGATGGGCAGCCTATTCAAATTTGTCATCTGAAGGATACGAACATCTTACCGAATTCTGGCTTGCTGCCGGTAAACTCTACCCACCCGTCTGGCGTAAGTATTAACGATTATTTTGAGCGTCGGCTCGTTGTTGGGTACGGCTCGCCGCGGGGATAACACTGCGATGACCCTGAGTTTCAATCCTTTGGGGGGGGGTCTGGGGGGCACAGCCCCCCAGTATAAAAATGAAAATAGCCATAAAATTCTTCGATTTCATCTCTAAAAAAGTAACACCGGAAAGTAGCCCAAAATAGCCCCAAAAAACTAGGCCTACGATCTGCCCATAGTCTTCACAATTACCGAAATTAACCCTCCATCCCCATATAATCATCCAATCTGGGCTTGAAAACATTCAAGTTTGGGCTGTCTACAGTCTCAGGTGGCAAACTATTCCAATAATCCACCACTCTGTTAGTGAAAAAATATTTTCTAACATCCAGTCTGCACCTCTGTTTTTTAATCTTTAAGTGGTGGCCTCTAGTTCTATTACTACCTTCTAACTCAAATAACTTGCTGAAATCCAATTTATCCATCCCAGGAAAAGATTTTAAAAAGCTCAATCATATCTCCCCTCACACACCTTCTTTCAAATGAAAACATATTTAATACCCTCAGTCTCTCTCCATATTCAAGGTGCTTCAGGGATGGTATTATTTTTGTTGCCCTCCTTTGTACTGACTCTAATAAGTTTATATCATGTCTAAAATGTGGTGACCATGCCTGTATACAGTACTCCTACATTCTTCCTAATAGCCTTCATTGGAACATACTGCTCCTGGACTATGTTTAGTATAGTCTTAAAAGTGTCCCACATCTCATAAGTATTCTTTCCCCTGGTTTCTATATCCCACCTTATCTGATTTAGCAAGTTTCGTAATTTATCGTAATCTCCCCTATGGAGAGGAGCCCCATGGGTGAAGATGGTGTTGGTGTTTACTTTACTAACTATAGCCATCACTTTTAACCATCTTTTGAAAGCAGGTTAACACACTCACAAAATTATTTTTATGATCTCATTTAAAAATTATTTGCACAGGTATTCATATTATAAAATAAAAATCAATAAGATTGGGCATTGAAAGCTTAAATCAATAATAATTGATAAAATTACAAATATAGATCCATAATTAATTTAAATTAATAAGATTATACAGTGCAAAAACTATGTAGTATATAACTCTCTTAGATAACTGTAGTATTAACACACCTCTGTTTTAAAACTCAAAGTTCGCGCCAATAATCTACATATTTACCACTATGCCCACAAAATTTCCAATAAATTTGTAGAAGTCTTTAACACTTGTCTTTACCAATGAAGATCCAGTCAACCCTAGGCCCTACCAACACAGTCAACACATAATCTCCAGCATCAATATCTCGGATGTTCAATCTCAACTAAGCATGCTCAATACTGAGTGCTATGGGACCAGATAATTTGCACCCTTTGTTCCTCAAACATTACTCTGTCACTTGCATATCCATTTTTCTTGATATTTGAAAAACCTTTAAGAACAGGAACTGTTTCCTGCTCGCATTCTCATAATATTTATTCCACCTCCCAACATATTTTTCCCCAACTGTGTGATTAACTTGTTTTATTACTTGTTCCTGAGGGCGAGCAGGGGTTTATGGGGGGACTATGCCCCCCCCATATAGCAACCCATAATACGGTTCACCGGGTATGGATCTTCAGGTTTACCGTTCCCAGTGCCTGGAAGCATTCCCATATTACCCAAATTTTCAAAAAAAGTATCCTGCACAGATCCACTAAATGGTAAATATGTAGACGAGCGGCCCGGCCGATAAAACGTACTATTTTTGTCTGTTCCAAAATGTTTCACGTTTTTAGAGTACATTTAAGGGGACAGCTCGTGTGGGGGTAAACACAAGGGGGGGACCACACTATGAATATCCTGAGTTTCATTAAATTGGGGGGGGTCTGGGGGGCACAGCTCCCCAGTATATAATCCTAATTGTTATAATGTTCTGATGTTTATGGAGGTGAATGCTTTAACTACATCATGTCAGCGTCTTTAATCGTTTTCCGAATTATAATATGGGTTGGGGGGGGTATGACATCAGAAATGCTTGATTTCAATTTTTGTTTCCCCACTTAATAGCTTTTTATTATCCTCATTCGGAGTCATTTTTATTTGTCAATATATTTTTCCCCATTTTACTATTTTTATTACCTTCTTTTATACATTTAAATGTAATTAGCTAAATCATTTCAAGGAACTACTTGTTTTTTAGCAGTTTGGGTGTCAAACATTCCCCTTTTTGTCCGTGTTCCAAAATGTTTCACATTTTTAGAGTACATTTAAGGAGACAGCTCGTGTGGGGGTAAACACAAGGGGGGGACCACACTATGAATATCCTGAGTTTCATTAAATTGGGGGGGGGTCTGGGGGGCACAACTCCCCAGTATATAATCCTAATTGTTATAATGTTCTGATGTTTATGGAGGTGAATGCTTTAACTACATCATGTCAGTGTCTTTAATCATTTTCCGAATTATAATATGGGTTGGGGGGGGTATGACATCAGAAATGCTTGATTTCAATTTTTTTTTCCCACTTAATAGCTTTTTATTATCCTCATTCGGAGTCATTTTTATTTTTCAATATATTTTTCCCCATTTTACTATTTTTATTACCTTCTTTTATACATTTAAATGTAATTAGCTAAATCATTTCAAGGAACTACTTGTTTTTTAGCAGTTTGGGTGTCAAACATTCCCCTTTTACGCAATTTGAAAATGATCAATCACACAAGAAAATAGGGTAATTGTGTAAACGATGGCCGGATCCTAGGCCTAACTTTTTGGGGACTATTTTGGGCTACTTTTCGTTGTTACTTTTTTTAGAGATGAAATCGAAGAATTTTATGGTGATTTTCGTTTTTATACTGGGGGGCTGTGCCCCCCAGACCCCCTCCCCGAAGGATTGAAACTCAGGGTCATTGCAGTGTTATCCCCGCGGCGAGCCGTACCCAACAACGAGCCGACGCTCAAAATAATCGCATCCGGCCATCGTCTACGCAATTACCGAAAATAGTATCGAATTGGGAACTTTGTCCGTCGTCTATTGCGGAATTATTAACCCTAGTTTCTGATAAAGATAAATTAAACACCTTTTTTGGATGTTCATAATTTAGTGCGACTTAAAAGCGAATGCGATATTTGTGGCCGAGCATTAGATGTGAACCCTAACTTTGAATTTAGATGCTCGAAAATAAAACGTGATTCAAATCAGCTAGATTTCAAATAGGACGCAGACGCGCAAAATAAATAGGCTTTCCTCTTCACTATTTCGGAAGTATAACCACTGCAATTAGTACATAACATAACATACATATAACATAACATAACATAATTACACGGATGACCAAAGCCACAAGGGCCTATCAAAGGTCATCCGACTTACGTAAACAGTGTTCTCGGTTTGTTTACTTTCGGGCATTTTTTTAATACAAAAAAGGGCGGCAGCTATCATTTGAAGAAAACTCAAACGCACATGAATATTCAAACACGGGTGAATGATAATATTTCCACAAAAATAATTTTTTTCAGCCGGGCCGCTCGTCTACATGTTTACCCACTAAATTACCGCCCAATGACCCTCATTCAATTCCATGTAAATCCCTAGAGCGCCTTATAACAAAGAGCCTATATTCCTTCATCGATGACCATCTCCTTTTTGATGATGCCCAGTTTGGGTTCAGAGCCTGCAGATCAGCATCAGACCAACTGCTCCTAATCTAAAACCAAATAAATCTATCGTACGACCAAGGATATACAATTGACTTGATACTGTTCGACTTTGTGAAGGACTTCGACTGGGTTCATCACCAGACACTACTAAACAAACTTAACTGTATTGACATCGCAGGCAACCTATTTCAATGGATCAAAGAGCTTTCTTTCCAATAGGTCCATGGGTAATACTTCAGTTTCGGGGCGCACGGTAGGTGGCGCTGTTTATAGGATACAATGTCATGATGTCAGACGGTAGCGTCAGATGTGAACAATTACGTCGTTATATTTTTGGGTATACAAGTATATACTGGGGGGCTGTGCCCCCCCAGACCTCCCCCAATTGATTGGAACTCGGTCATTGCAGGGGGGGGGCGCAGTGATATACCCCCCACGAGCAGTCCCCTTGAATTTACTGGGTTCCCCCCCCCCCCCAACAGCTTTTTACTGGCAGAAAAACCTAACCTAATGACAAACAATACTTACTTTTATAGGTTTCTTGATTATAATAATCTAAAAGTTTTTCACAGGCATGCAAAATAAACCTGAATTCAAATAACGAAGAAGCACAACTAGAGCACAAAAAAGCCATAACAAAACAGAAAAAAGAAGCTAAGTGGGTTCTATTTATAGCTACAACATTGCCAGTAAGAAGCTGTTATCGTTCACTGCAAAACAAAAAATACAAAAACTAAAAAAAAAAAATGATAAAAGAGATCAAGAAACCTTACCTAACTTAGAAAAAACTATAAATGACCAGAGGCATAAATATTTAATAAATATATATATATATGATAAATAACACCCACAAAGAAAATAGAAAAATGATTCCAAGCCTTTCGTCTTTATTTAGTAAATAATAAAAGTTACAAATCCCCAAAATATAACGCTGTGATTGGTCATATCTGAAGCTACCGTCTGTTATGTTCTTATGTTTATATATTGTAGCCCTAAATTGTAGCCTACTAACAGCGCCACCTACCGTGTGCCCTAAATCTGAAGTATTACCTGTCCATGAACGTGGTCATACATGGAATCCAGAGCAATACCCTACTGGTCACTAGTAGGGGGCCACATGGCTCTTTCTTGGGCCCCTTACTATTCATACTCTTTGTCAACAACCTATAAGAACATAAGAACATAAGAAAAGAAGGAGACTGCAAAAGACCATTCATGGCCTACACTTGGCAGCTCCTGTATTTGCAGATAACCTCAAACTATATTTCCAACACCCACTGTCAACCTCCCAACCAGTCTTTCCTGAATTACAATACAACATTGACACCTTATCCATCACAGCCTTATCCTGGGGTCTAAAGTTTGCAGCAAACAAATGTGTCCACGTCAAATTCCAGCGTGGCTCTAATGCATTCCTTCCCCAGTGCCTACCATATTGATGGCAACAATCTTACTACAGTCAAATCCCACAAAGATCTGGGTGTGATGGTGGACAGCAAACTGAGATTTCAATCACACATCAGGGACACAGTCAACAAAGCAGGAAGAGTTGCTTCAAATCTCTTTAAATCCACAGTATATCGCACCCCTACATTTAATTGTTGACTTTGCCTCTGTTGTGTGGAATACAGGTTTTCTCGGCAACCAAAGACTGCTGGAATCTGTACAGAGACGTTGGAACAAACAAGTCACAGACTTAAGTAATTTCTCTTATACTGACCGGCTAGCGACTCTGAACCTCTTCTCCATCAAGGAAACGCTTCTGAGGAACGACTTGATCCAATGCTACAAAATCTTTAATAACTTATCACTTATTAAACCCACTGACCTATTTACCATGGCTCCACACCAGGGGATGAGGGGCCACCCATATAAAATATTTGTCACCCACATCTCAACAGAGGCCAGAAGATGGTTCTTCACATATAGGGTTGTCGAACCATGGAATGCCCTACCTAATGTTGTAGTCTGCTCAACTTCACTACAAATGTTCAAAGCTAAACTTGTACAACACCTACATGACACACTATAACCACTAATCACAGCCTTTTATACCTCAATTTCCTACTCTTTCCTCCCCCAACATTAGTCTGCTAGCTCAAGTGGAAAACTAGCTTTATGCATCAACTCATTATTGCACACACTATACCAGTTGCACCAGTCTTAATCAATCATCTATTCTATCAATTGACTGGTGTGTCCATTTAAACTATTGGGCTGCTTGGTTGTTGGCACCATGCGCTGCCAACGACATAGGAAAAGATAATAGAGAATTTAACTATGAAATGGATGGGCATTGGCTGAGCTCAGTAGAGGATGAAAAAGATTAGGAAGGAATAGTAATAGAGAAGTCATTAAGGTTTTCTAAGCAGTGTATTGAAGCAAGAAATAGGGCAAATAGAGTGCTGGCTTTCATTAAGAGAAATGTCAGTTACAAAAGTAAGGAGGTTATTCTTAAATTCTATAACTCTTATGTTAGACCACATCTAGAGTACTGTATACAGGCATGGTCCCCACATTTTAGACACGATATTAACCTTCTTGAGTCAGTGCAATAGAGGGCAACAAAGATTATTCCTTCCCTGAGGCTCCTTGAATATATAGATAGACTGAGGGTATTAAATATGTTCTCGTTCGAAAGGAGGTGTGTGAGAGGGGATATGATTGAGCTGTTTAAAATTTTTTCTGGGATAGATAAATTGGATGTTAGCAAGTTTTTTGAGTTAGATGATGGAAATCGGACTAGAGGTCACCACTTGAAAATTAAAAAGCAAGGGTGTAGGTTGGATTTAAGAAAATATTTTTTCACCAATAGAGTGGTAGACTTCTGGAACAAATTGCTGCGGAGGGTAGTAGGTAGTCCAAATTTAAATGTATTTAAGAGTAGGTTGGACGAGCTTATGGGTGGGAAAGGTTGTGATGGTTCCTAAGTTTTGTATATATTAATATTGTTTGTATATATCTATAGCTGCATGATTTAGTTCTTGACAAGCCTTGATTGGTGATACCCTTGTTTCTGGACACAATCCTCTGGATGTAGTTTTCCTGGGAGTTTGGGTGCCTTAAAAAAGAGGCTGTTTGACTCGGATGACCTATGATGAGCCCTTGTGGCTTTTGTCATCTGTTATATTATATTGTGAGGGACCATTTCTTCAAATCTAAATAATTCTATAAAGCAAGAAGAAGTTGAGTCACTGTGGATAGATATTATGGTCAGTAAAAATAGGCTAATACACTTGGGAGCCTTTTGCAGACCACCGGGACAGACTGACTGTATTAATGAGCTAATGATCAGGAAAATAAGGAAAGGATGTGAAGTAGATACAGTTATTCTTGGTGACTTTAATTTAAATTCTGTGGACTGGTAAAATGTGATCGGAAGGGATAGAGGAAGTTGTAAGTTTATAGAATGCTTTGAGGATAATATTTTGGTAATACTTCAGTTTAGGGGTGCTGTTTCTGGGCTATAATCTTGGCCTTATGAGGTCAGACAGTAGCTTCAAAGGGGGCCAATCACATTATTCTATTTGTTTTGTTATTTTGTTTTTTCCTTTCTTTATTATTTAGTAAATGCCTGCGCTTCTACTTAATTATACTATTTAGTAATGCATTGATTTTTTTAGAATCGAGCCGCGCTTTTTTTAAATGAGACCACGATCTATAGAAAAGTATTAAATTGGCCGAGGAATTAACACAAGTCGTATTGAAGTCGAACAAACTGTATTCACAGGAATCGCACTCTTTTAACTGCTCGGTTTCAGGGTTGCCAATGGTTGGATTAGGGGTTGCCAGTGTGTGAAATTAATGGTTTAGTTTCACAAAAATAGTTAAATGAAAAATACAAAGTTTAATACATTAGTAATTATAAAAAAAATCAATGCATTACTAAATAATATAATTAACTAGGGTAATACTTCAGATTTGGGGCGCACAGTAGGTGGCACTGTTAGTAGGCTACAATATATCTCTTATGATGTCAGATAGTAGCTTCAGATGTGACTAATCACGGCGTTATATTTTTTTGTTGTTTTGGGATTTGTAACTTTTAGTCTGTATTATTTACTAAATATCTGCGCCTCTGCTCGTTTATATTTTTTTCTAAGTTAGGTAAGGTTTCTTGATATCTTTTATTGTTTTTTATGTTTCTCGGTAAACAATAACAGCTTCTTGCTGGCAACGTCGTAGCTATAAACAGAACCCACTTAGCATTTGTTTCTCTTTCGTTATGGCTTTTTCGTGCTTTAGTTGTGCTTCTTCGTTATTCGAATTTGGGTTTATTTTACATGACCGTGAAAAACTTTTATATTATTTAAAGGCGCATAAACTAATCAAGAAACCTATAAAATTAAGTATTGTTTATCATTAGGTTAGGTTTTTCTGCCAGTAAAAAGCTGTTGGGGAAACAAACAGTAAATTCAAGGGGACTGCTCATGGGGGAGATATCACTGTGGGGAGACCACCCTCTGATGATCCCGAGTTTCAATCAATTGGGGGGGGGGCTGGGTATATACTCATATACAAAAATATAACACTGTACTTGTTCACATCTGACGCTACCATCTGACATCATAAGACATATATTGTAGCCTATAAACAGCACCACCTACTGTGCGCCTGGAAACTGAAGTGTTACCTTAAGTAGAAGTGCAGGCATTTACTAAAGAAGAAAGGAAAAAGACAAATACAATGCTGGATTGGTACCGTCTGATGTCATAAAGCCTAGATTCTAGGCCAAAATTATAATCCAGAAACAGCAGCCCTAAACTGAGTATTATCCAAATTTTTATAGGGGAGATCATGATAAATTATGAAATTGCTTAATCAGATTAGTTGGGATATATAATTCAGGGGAAAGAATACTTATGAGATGTGGGACACTTTTAAGACTATACTAAACATAGTCCAGGAGGAGTGTATTCCAATGAAGGCTATTAGGAAGAAATGTAGGAAGCCATTGTGGTAGAATCACAAGATAGCTAGGAAAATTTCTGAGAAGAAAAGGGCATAACAGAGAGAAAGTAATTTTGAGAATTTAAATCATTATAGGTCAACCAGAAAGAGCTAAATAAGATTATTAAGAAAAGCGAAAGGGCGGCAGAAATTAATTTAACTCAAAATAATAATAAAGATCCAAGAAAATTCTTTAGTTATAAAATTAATAACATCTAACAGTGATAAAATAGGGCCTATTAGATATGAAGGGGTTTTGAAAGAATCTGATCAGGAAATAGTAGAGGTTCTATGGATCATTTTTCTTCAGTATTTACACAAGAAAATCAAGATAGATTAATTGATGATAATTCTAGGTCAAGGGAAGTAGTGTTGAATAGCGTTAATGTGAACAGGGAAATAGTTAAAGGGCTTATATTGGAGTTAAATACTAGTAAGTCATCTGGCCCAGACATCATTCATTCTAGGTTACTCAAGAAGGTGTAGATAGTATTGCAGTAGCTCTTGATAAGTTATATACTAGATCACTAGAGTTTGGAGAAATACCTAATGATTGGAAATTAGCGAATGTAGTGCCAATTTTTAAAAAGGGAAGTAAAGAGGATCTGAATAACTTTAGTCCAGTAAGCTTCACTTCTATAGTTCGTAAAATCCTTGAGAAGATAGTTAAGAAGGGGATTTCTGACCATCTAGAGTATGGTAGGTTAATAAATGATGCTCAGCATGGGTTTAGAAGAGGTAGATCATTTTTAACAAATTTATTGGATTTTATGGATTATTTTACTAAACAATTAGGATAAGGGAGAGAATGTTGATGGAATTTACTTAGATTTTAGCAAAGCTTTTGATAAGTTTCCACATAGGAGACTAGTTCACAAATTAAATATGCATGGGATATTTGGTAAAGTTTTGAATTGGATAACTGAATGGCTGAAAGACAGGAAACAGAGAAAGTTGTGCTGAATGGAGTGAGGTCACAATGGAGGGACGTTATCAGTGGCATATCTCAAGGATCCGTTCTAGGCCCTTTATTATTCATAGTTTATATAAATGATCTCAGGGATGCTGTAAATAGCCAGGTGTCAATTTTTGCTGATGACACTAAATTGGCTGCTGTAGTCAAAGAAGTTGAGGGTGGATAAATTGGATTTCAGCAAGTTATTTGAGTTAGAAGGTAGTAATAGAACTAAAGGCCACCACTTAAAGATTAAAAAACAGAGGTGCAGACTGGATGTTAGAAAATATTTTTTCACTAACAGAGTGGTGGATTATTGGAATAGTTTGCCACCTGAGACTGTAGACAGCCCAAACTTGAATGTTTTCAAGGGTAGATTGGATGATTATATGGGGATGGAGGGTTAATTTCTTACTTTTTGGTATGTGGATATGTTTCTTGACTCATTCCTGTGGATGCAGTTTCTTTTTATTTTATATTTTGGGGGACTTTGATTTTGTTTTTGACAGACTCCTATGGAACCTTTAAATTATATATTGTAGATGCATGTTTGGACATTCCTATGGATTGTTAAATTGTATATTGTAGATGCATGATCTGACAAAATCCTATGGATGCATTATGTGGGTGGGATTTGATGGATACGGATGACCTTTGATAGGCCCTTGTGGCTTTTGTAATCTGTGAAATTATGTTATGTTATGTTATATTAGATGTTAGAAAATATTTTTTCACCAATAAAGTAGTAGATTACTGCAATAGTTTGCCATCTGAGATGGTAGACAGTCCAAACTTGAATGTATTCAAATGTAGATTAGATGATTTTTGGGGGAGGGAGTGTTAACTTTGGGGGGTATTCTGGACTCATTCCTGTGGATGCAGTTTTTTATTATTGTATATTACGATTGATTTGGATTTTGACGAGTCTTGATGATGGTGCTCTTTGTTTTTGACACATTCCTGTGTATGGTTTGAATTGTATATTGTAGATGCATGATCTGACACAATTCTATGGATTGTTTAAATTGTAGATGCATGATCTGACACAATCCTATGGATTCATTTTATGGGTGGGTTTTGATAGATGCAGATGACCTTTGATAGACCCTTGTGGCTTTTGTCATCTGTGAAATTATGTTATGTTATTTATGGCTTCAGTTATGCACGGAAAGTACAGATTTTTAAGATACTCCAATTCTGATGGGGTGATAATGAAATTAAGATAAACATAAAGATCGGCGGTGCGCCCAAAAAAGTGTATTTTTTTGCATGGATGTTTCGTTCACCCATGCATGCATATTAATGTGTGTTTGGTTAAATAAAAATGTTAGAACATTATTTTATAAACAATTATGATTATATACTGAGGGGCCCAGACCCTCCCAATTGATTGAAACTCAGGATTATTGTAAGGGCCTCCCCATGCAGTGATAAACCTTCCATGAGCAGTCCCCTTGAATTTACTCCAAAAAGGTGAAGCATATTGGAACAGGGATAAAATATTTTGCGTCCCATCATTCGCACCGCTGATCTTCATGTTTACCAAAATTAAATTTAGTCTACTTGCCTTCTCTTGATGTGTAAAAAAAATTCCTGATTTCAAACACTGCTTTCTGCCCCAAAATGAAGCCGTAAATGATGACTGAAATAACATAACATAATTTCACAGATGACAAAATTCACAAGGGCCTATCAAAGGTCATCTGCATCTTTAAAAATCTGCCCACAAAATGCATCCATAGGATTGTGTCATATCATGCATTTACAATATTCAATTAAAACCATCTATAGGATTATGTCAGATCGCAAATTGGTAATTTTTTCAGTTTAGACCTGGGTGATTTTGCGTGTGATTTATTGGGCTATTTTTTTGTGTGTTTGTCAGTTATCCTACTGGCCAATCTAGCAATCACCTTGTGGGACATTCAACATGAAGTGTATACACCCTCCTGACACCTTGGTCACAGAATCGCATGAAATTTACATAATTTGTTGAGTATGAAGAACAAAGTGCACATACTAAGTATGAGGCCTATCTAGTCATTGTGGTCATATTTATGGTCAGATCAATTTTTGGTCAAACTGATTGACCCAAAACCTTTGAGAGGTCATAACTTTGGCTAGAATTAACCAATCTGAACAATGTTAATACAAAAAATGTTCAGGAGAAAGAGATCTTTCAAATGAGTGGAAGAACGATGTTTCTATGGCAATTTTTGACATGATGACCTTTTTGTGAACTCTTTGACCCCGGCCAAAGTGCAACTCGGATCATCCCTAATTTTTCTTCTAAATTTACCTCTTTCTATCCTCCATAGCTCCAGAAAAAAAAAAATTAAGTGTACACACTTTTTGGCAAAATTTCGATACTAGGTCATGGATTTTGATGATTCTTTGCATGGCCATTTTTATAGTCAGGTCAATTTTTGGTCAAACTGGTTGACCAAAAAAGTTTGAGAGGTCATAACTTTGGCTGAAGTTAACCAATCAAAACGATTTTGGTACCAAAATGCTCATGATAAAGAGATCTTTCAAATGAGTGGAAGAATGACATTCCTAGGACAATTTTTGCCATGATGATCCTTTTTTTGAACTCTTTGACCTTTGACCCTGGCCAAAGTGCAACTTCGATCCTCCCCCCTAAAATTTCCAAAGTTAGCTCTATTTATCCTCCATAGCTCCAGGAAAAATAAAAATGGGATCTCCATGGGTTTTGAATCCATGTGCATTTATGTCGCATCAGGTGGGTGGTATTTTCAGTCATGTTGCTCTACTGGGGCCGTTTATGATATCAGACAGTGTTATTAGTAAATAGTGATTTTGAGAAAGTTTGATGTATCTTGACACGTTCATCATATTTCAGTCTTTCCAAACGCAACCTCTCCCCCTTCCTAGGCTACCCTGTCTTTTAGTCTTAGATTCAATAAAACAAGAGATTATTTTTTAGCATTTCAGAAATGTGAGACAAACAACATAATAACTTTCAAATATTACAAATTTACAATTTTTATTACCTATACATAATGTTATTTAATACAAAACAGACAAAAGATTATTTAAGACAAATTAAAAAAAAACTTTTAGACAAAACATTATTTAATAAATAGCTAGGTACTCATTTGAGCAGAGCCATCACTTTGTTTGTTGCATCAGGCTCCTAACAAAATACAAAAAACAAAACTATAATGGGTGAAGAGAACAAATTTTTACAACAATTTCCACGCACCAAACCAAATGACCAGACAAACTGAATGAAAAAAAGGGGGGTACAGGGTTATCACTTGTCCGTTGAATGGGGTGTTGGTAGTAGGCCAAAAAAAAGGGATATGCTCATCAGTCAATGGAGGTGGGTAGTGCAGGTGGCAAGCGAGGTAGGAAAAGCCCTCCGTTTCAGGGCTGGGCGGAGCACTTGCTTCGAGAACTCTTCTCGCAGTCCATAAAAGCTTCCCCTCTTAGATGACACAGGATGTAATACTGGAAAAGAGCCAGACAAATTTTGGTATAGCGTTTCCAAAGAAAAATCTGGTGATGAACTTCGATATCCCTTGTTGTTATAATTAATGTTGAGCCTATTAGCATTACCTCAGTCTTTGGCCTGTTTTTGTTAAAATAATTTTAGCAAAGAAACTATCTTACCTAAGTGTAATATCCAAATGCGCTGGAAAATTTTTTAGGAAATTCTTTACTGATTTTACACAATTCTATAAATATTTATATTTATATACTGAAAATGGAAAACAATCAGTTGACATTATTTGTATTAATAATATGAAAAATTGGAAGGCAAATAAAATTGTCTACCCACACACTCGCATAGGAGTAGGGAAAGATATATGAAAAGGGGGGTGGGAGAATGGCCCTACACACACACACACACACACACACTGCTCCCCCACACCCTTCCTTCCTTAAGCCATTCAACCACTGTCACACGCAATACCTTCTCAACCACTCTTCATAGTACTGTAGCGGGCCGAAAATATATCTCTAATCCCAATCGATAATCGATCCAACCCGCTTCCTACACTGTCCGGATGTGAGAAATCGAGGGAGAATAAAACGGATTGTATATACAGTCCCTTTACTTACAAAAAAAAAGTACAATGATAATTACAGCTTATATTTACAACAATTTTATATTTACTAGGGAAGTGTGCACACTTCAAAATGAGGCTAAATTCCCCAATCCAAACACGATACCAAAAGAGAATTTTATAACCGGGAAATACAACAATTTACTTATATTCTACACAAAACAAAAAAAAACACAACAACCGAACAAAAAGGGGGCATGCGCTATCACTTGTGTGCTGGAGGTGGGTGGTAGTAGGCTAACTTAGAAGGAGGCAGGATTGTCAATGAAGGCGGGTATGGCGGTTCAGGTGCTTAGAGAGGCACAAAAGCCCTCCGTCTCAGGGCGGGGCGGAGCACTCGTCTAGAGAACCCCTCTTGCTATCAGTCCACACTTCCACTCTCTGTTGAAGAGATATATCCTCCTTTTATGACCCATTTATTTATACATGGATGGCGAAACTAATAAGTGGGCATTACCCGAAAATATATCGACTAGCTTACCTCTTTCCAGAATATGACGCTTTGATAAAAGTTTATTTTAAGCAAAGTACAATATTATTATAGTGATATCTCAAAATTAGCTACTATCTTTCCAGAATATAACGCCTGGAAAGAAAGAAAAACATGGTAATCATTTTATACATAAAATAAACAAAAATAAAACAAACCCATTCCCATTCACACACATTCTTACAGAGGAAGGGAGAGGGTACTGAGAAAAGGGGTGGGAGAATGGCCCTTTTACACACACTCACATTCACTCCACCACAGTACCACTTGTGCTCAATCGCACCCTTCTGCACCTATTCACACTCTTCTTCTGTTTCCTGGCTACATGTAGCAATCGGTCGGGGTCGTTTGTCAGTTGTCTTGTCAATCTCGGTCTCCTTGTCACTATCAATTATGTCATCCACCATACTCTTTGCTTTCATTACTAACTCGCTCATCTCTCTACAGAACTCTTTCATTCTTTTTCGTTTAGAACTTTCACTCTTCATACCTCCATTCATCATCTCCTCACTCACAGCCCTCATTAAACTCAAAGCACACTCTTGCGAAACAGACAGGTCACTCACATCCCCTCTATTCTCAACAGGCTTACCAGAAACTTGAAAAATCAGCCACTTCATCATTCACTACATCAAACTCACCCCTACTATTACCATTCGTAAAACCCAAAAAATCAGCCACAGGCAGCTCACTCACTTGTCTACTTACACCAGCCAAATCACTCATCTGCTTGTGCAAACACTCAATCTCTCTCTCAAGCTCCCCCATACCAGAAAGACTGCTCAGACCTACTTTCATTCTTTCTTTCACTCCTCTTTGTATGCTTTCTACCTCTTGAGACCAAGACTAGCTCTTTCCCAGACAGATCCATACTATCACATTCAATCCCATCATCATGCACTTTACCTCTCTCTCTGCACAGTTCATACACTGGATGACTTACCAGGTAGTCAGGAGGTTCTCCATCTCCTTAACTGACTCTGATGAGCCCGCACTTTCTCAGTCATACCGTCATTCAAACTCTCGAAAACATACATCACCCCATTTTCCCAAACTCCCACAACTCTATAAGGTCCATCAAACTTTTCACTCATCTTTGACACATTCAACCTACCCTTCACTTCTTTCACCTTCAATACTTTCGCACCTAATTCAAATGAACAGAACTTTTCATGCGCCTCACACCATACACTCTGCTCACTTTCACTCAAAATCACTCAAATCTTCCAAAGTCCTCGCAATCCTACTATCAGCCCATCTCATTCGTTGCAAATACACAAGAGGTTGGTGATCTGTTTTGATCACAAACCTTACACTGTAGCGGGCCGAAAATATATCTCTAATCCCAATCGATCCAACCCGCTTCCTACACTGTCTGGACGTGAGAAATCGAGGGAGAATGAAACGGATTGTATATACAGTCCCTTTACTTACAAAAGAATACAGTTATATTTACAGCAATTTTATATTTACAAGGGAAGTGTGCACACTTCAAAATGAGGCCAAATTTCCCAATCCAAATAAGATACCAAAAAAGAATTTTATAACAGGCGAATACAACAAATTTACTTATATATCTACACAAAACCTAAAAAAAACACAACAACAACCGAACGAAAAGGGGCACGCGCTATCACTTGTGTGCTGGAGGTGGGTGGTAGTAAGCTAACATAAAAGGAGGCAGGATTGTCAACCAAGGCGGGTATGGTTGTCCAGGTGTTTAGCGAGGTATGAAAGCCCTCCGTCTCAGGGCTGGGCGGAGCACTCGTCTAGAGAACCCTTCTTGCCGTCAGTCCACGCTTCCACTCTCTCTTTCCAAAATATGGCGCTTTGCTAAAAGAATATTATAAACAAAGTACAATCTTGTTTTAATTATAGTGATATCTCAAAACTAGCTACTATCTTTCCAGAATATGGCGCCTGGAAAGAAAGAAAAACATGGTAATCATTTTATACATAAAATAAACAAAAACCAAACAACCCCATTCCCATTCACACACATTCTTACAGAGGGAGGGAGAGGGTACTGAGAAAAGGGGTGGGAGAATGGCCCTTTTACACACACACTCACATTCGCTCCACCACACCCCTCCTTCCTTAAGCCATTCGACCAGCCACTCACAAAACCAATTCAATCACTCTTCACGGTACCACTTGTGCTCAATCGCACCCTTCTGCACCCATTCACACTCTTCTACTGGTCCCTGGCTACGCGTAGCAATTAGTCGGGGTTGTTCGTCAGTCGTCCTGTCAGTCTCATCGTCACTATTGATCATCTCATCAACCATACTCTTAGCCCTCATTACCAGTTCTCCCATCTCATGACAGAATTCTTTCATACTCTTCCGTTCAGAACCCTCACTCTTCATACCCCCATTCATCAGCTCCTCACTCACAGCTCTCATCCAACTCAAGGTACATTCTTGCAAAACAGACAGGTCACTCACATCCCCTGTATTCTCAACAGGCATACCAGAAACCCCTTCGACTGGTTCCCACCAGAAACCTGAAAAATCAGCCACTTCATCATTCACTACATCAAACTCACCCCTATTACCATTCATAAAACCCGAAAAATCAGCCACACTAGGTTCATTCTGCCCAAACACACTATCATTCATACTGTTCCCAAAACCAGAAAAATCAGGCACAGGCAGCTCACTCACTCGTCTACTTATACCAGCCAAATCACTCACCTGTTTACGCAAAAACTCAAGATCCCCCATACCAGAAACACTCTGCTCAGACTTACTTTCACTCTTCTTTGTACGCTTTCTACTCCTCGAGACTAAGACTAGCTCTTTCCCAGACAGATCCATACTATCACATTCAATCTCATCATCATGCACTTTACCTCTCTCTCTACACAGTCCATACACCGGATGGCTCACCTGGTAGTCAGGAGGTTCTCTCCATCTCCTTAACTGACTCTGATGAGCCCGCACTCTCTCAGTCATACCGTCATTCAAACTCTCCAAAACATACGTCACTCCATTTTCCCAAACCCTCACAACTCTATAAGGTCCATCAAACTTCTCACTCATCTTTGACACATTCAACCTACCCTTCACTTCTTTCACCTTCAATACTTTTGCACCTAATTCAAATGAACGGAACCTTTCATGCGCCTCACGCCATACACTCTGCTCACTTTCACTCAAACAAAACCTATCTTTCACTCGCCTTTCAAAATTCATCACAAACTGACATGGGCACATTCCGGGTGCACTATGCACAGTTGAATTATACGCCCATAACACTCTCCCCAGACACACATCCCAGTCATTCACTGTCGTACTCATCATTCTCAACATCTCACACAAGGTTCTTATAGTCCGTTCAGCCAATCCATTTGAAGATGGTACATACGGAGTTGTTCTCACATGCTCCACACCATTCTCTCTCAACATTTGCTCAAACACTTCCCCTACAAATTCAGGCCCATTATCACTCAGACATCTTCTAGGCTTCCATACACACATATGAAAAAACAACTGCTCAACCACACGCGCAACAGTCACACTCCTTTTATCTCTCACAGGAGCTGCATACACAAACTTACTTTTATGATCAACCATCACAACCATACCAACATTCCCAGCACTCGTACACGGCAAAGACACACAATCAATCACTACCAATTCAAACGGTTCTTTTGCATCAACTTTCAACATCGGTGGTTTCACTTGCACACTTTGCACCTTTCGCTTCTGACACCTTTCACACGTAGTTGCAACATCATTCACAACAGTTCTCAGAAACGGATGGAACACACGCTCCTTCATACACTCCCACAGCTTAAACTTACCCATATGCCCATAATTATCATGCACAACCTTCACCAGACCAATCATACCAACTAAGGACATCACAGGTACATACATATCATCACCACCCTTCACATGCCTCACAAAATATACAACATCCATACAAACAACAAAATCCTTAGCATACCTTTTAAAATCACTTAAACACTCTGGCCATTCATTCAAATCAACACGCATCATTACACACTTCTTCAACTCACTAACAAAAGGACATATCTCTTGCATCTCTAGAATATCCTTATCACTTAAAATCTCATTCTCATCATCCATGACCAACTCAATCATACCGCAAAACTTGACAACATTCTTTGCACACTCATTCAACCTCATCACCTCACATTCACCTTTCATAAGACAATCCTTATCAGCATCCAAAGACAAATCATTCAATCTCATAAAGTCTACACCAAGCAAGAAACAACACAGCATTTGCTCATCCTTCAGAATCACAAAGTCATGCTTCACATTCACACCATTACCCAAACTCACTTTCAGACTAACCTGTTCCCATGCCACTATCATGCCATTCCCTAATCCACTTATCCGTAACTTCACAGGTTTATGCTCGCAACATTTAAATTCATCATACTTACTCAGAATCCTCTCATTCACTAAAGACACCTGCGCTCCAGTATCAATCAAACCACAGAACAACCTTTCACCAACTTTCACTCTCGCTTCCATCATATCAGGTCCACCATGTTCGCAATACACCAAAGGAACAAGCACACCAACATCAGCACTGATATCCACACTGTCATTAACTCCCATATCATCACTCACCACACGCTCATCTTCATCCAGACAATCATTCTTCTCTCTTATATATGAACACTTTTCAATCACCCAATTGTAGTGCACACCGCTCAAACATTGCAGATGTACCACATTAGGATTCAAACCCTTCATCTTCTCATCCTTGTACACAATCGGCTTCTCACCACCAAAGTGCACATAAACAATCACTCCATACAAATGACTCACTACAATCAACACTTCCTGAAATGGCGGGACCCCTTGCATACACATCGCTCTCAATTCTTTCATGAAGTTCCGCACCTTTGCCATACCAATGCTTTCAGGCTTCCTACACACTTCATTCATTACCTCCTTCCTTAAATCATCCACACTATCGGGCACTCTCACATCTACTCCATCACTCTTCAAATCTTGCAAACCATTCCATACACTCTCAAACAAGGAATCACCACCACCCTTACTCTCTCTTCCATTCATAATCCCTTTCGGCAAATACTCCACTCACTCCACACACATTTTCACCATTCGTACCAGGATTCCTTGACATCAAATCAGCCACTCCATTCCGTTCACCAGGCACATATTCAATCACATAGTCAAAGTCACTCAAATCTTCCAAAGTCCTTGCAATCCTACTATCAGCCCACTTCATACGCTGCAGATACACAAGAGGTTGATGATCTGTTTTGATCACAAACCTCACACCATACAAAAATGGACGCAACACTTTCAAACAATACCTTATCGCAGCCAACTCTCACTCCACAGTCGAATACTTTCGTTCTGCAACATTCATAGCCTTGGATACATACCCAATTATTCGCCTGACATTCTCTCCATTCAAACGCTGCTCTTGCATCAGAAAACATCCCATACAATACCCACTCGCATCTGTATACAGTTCAAGCATTTTAGCATTTACACTATAATCTGGGTAAGCCAATTCAATATCTTCAGTCGCTGCCTCTTTCAGTCTCTCATACGCCTCATTCATCTTATCATTCCACTTGACAACCGTACTACCTTTCTTGCCCATCCACTCAGTCAGAGGCTTACTCACACCAGAACAATCACGTATAAACTTTCGCTGGAACGCAATCAAACCCAAAAACGACTTCAGTTGCTTCACAGTCTCCGGTTTAGGAAACATTCGCACCTTCTCAACATACTTCGGTGATTTTCGCAACCCATTCTCACTCACCATATGCCCAAGGAATTCCACTTCTTTCGCAAACCATTCACACTTCGCCACTTTCACCTTCACACCAACACTCTCCAACATTCTCAACACATCATTCACCAATCTCATATGCTCCTCAAAAGTCTGTCATAATCAAAATATCATCTATAAACGCAATCACATTCTTACTCGCAAACTTACTCAACACAACATTCATTGCCCGCTGGAAGGCTCCGGGAGCATTAGCCAACCCAAAGCTGAGGTTCTGGAACTGGTAATGCCTCTTTGAGGAAGAGAAGACAGTTACTGGCCGGCTCTCCTCAGCAATGAGCATCTGGTAATACCCCCGTACCAGATCCAGCTTCGTAAACCACTCCATCCCATGCACACTATACACACACTCAGATACCACACACATCGGAAACCTTTCTTTCACAGTCCTTTCATTCACCTTTCGATAATCCACACACAGACGCAATCTTCCATCCGGCTTACGTACAGGTACAATTGGACTATTCCATGCACTCTCGCTCTCTTCAATCACCCCCAATTGCTCCAATTCCAAGCACTGCTCCTCAATCTCATCAGCAACCGGACGTTGGAAATGCCTTGGCCGCTGATAGATTGGGGAGTCCTCCCTCAGGACAATCTTGAATTCCGGGAGCTTTGCAACCCCGAAATCCAGATCACCCTTACTGAGGGCTCCCTTTCATTCAAATATCATTCGATACACATCCTCCCTTTCATACTCAGCTAAACATCCATCCAATTCCACCATGCTCTTCACATCATTATACGTCTATTCACACGTCTCTTCACCTGCAACATTCACCCTGACATCCGTACTATCATCCATACCTACCTCATTGACAGTGGAGAGGTGGCCCAGTACATCTCCGACTTGGATTCCCCTCACCTGCCCTTTCACACTGGGGTCCGCCTGCACACATACAAAAGGATCATTCATTCTCATCAAGCCATCAAACACACAAGCAACACGCCTTACCTTATAACATGCATCGTTTCCATCCAATATCACAGTGTTCTCACTCACATTCAAACTAATATCCTTACTCCAACTCACTCTAACAGACACCCTTTCACCCTTCACGAGCCTTAGTCTCCATAGCAGTCACCTCAATACTAGTAAACACACTCCTCAAAACGCTACCATCTTTCCCTACATACAACTTATACACCCCATTTTTACCAATCTTTCTCTCAATCTGATCACTCGCAGGATGCACAACCATAGGATTCATTTTCATAAAATCATACCCCAAAATCACACCATACTCACTACTCACCTTATCAATCACAGAAAATTCACATTCATTCATCATCATACCATGCATTCGAACAGCTGACCTTATCATTCCAATCACAGGCACTCTCCTATTACCAATACCTACCAAACTACCCTTGCACTCAGACAGGAGGGCTTTCTCGCTAACCTTGTCATACACATCTTTATACACCAAGCTCGCCTTGCATCCAGAATCTATTAAAGCCAAACACTCAATTCCATTCAATTCCACCTTCACACTCAGACACTCATACTTCCTACCAGACAGCACTTTCACACTAGACAGACTTACTAACACATTACTCACACTCATGCACCCAGAGGATACTTCAGCAGGTACCCTCTTACCATTCAGTTTCCCGCTTCAGACTTTCCATTCACACCTTGCGCTCTCAGTCTAATCCAACACTTTTCACTCGAATGTCCTTCCATCGCACAATTGCTACATACATTTCTCTGGTCACAACACATCCTTGCATAATGACCAGCCTTTCCACAATTACCACATGCATATTTCATACTTTCCCCACCAGTTGCTCCACCATTCAACCTCGGACAATCTTTCTTCAAATGGCCTATTTCTTTACACTCGAAGCACTCTTTCACACTTTCCTGGCAATCCTTTATCATATGCCCTTTCTTACCACACCCAAAACATGCACCAGATGTCCACCTACATTCTGCCAACATATGACCCTTCCTTCCACACCGATGACATTCCACAATCTTTCTCCCACCATTCGGTCTCTCGTTTGCTGGGACATACCTCGGTTTCTCTCTCATATATCCGTTCCCACGCTTGAAATTCATCTGCCCCCTTCCATTCGACCACCCTCCATTTGCCCATCCATTCTGCCGGCCCAGGAAGTTTGACATCACTCCAGCTGGTGCAGCCTTCAGGGCACCCCTGTAGCTGACAAACTGCTGGGGTGGATGAAAGCTCCTGGGCTTCTTACCCCCAACATTCACACTGTACCATCCATCCTCTTCTAGATCGCTTTTATCATCAAATCGTCCATCTTCTAACAGTTCCAACACATCCTCCCACATCAACCGTTCACCTGTAAGTCTCACTCTCTCCTTTCTCTTTCCACTCAGCCATTCACTCACCTTTTGCGGGATCGTGTCCAAAAACTTTCTCATAAGTGGTTTACATTCATTTACATCATCGTCACCATACCTCGTTCTTGCCATACTCTCAAGCCTATGTGCATACATATTCACACTTTCACTCTTCCCCATTCGAGCCTTCTCAAATTCATTCACCCTTTTATACTTCACACTCTCTTTCATTCGTTTCACCTGCCCAATCAATCTCTTCTTCACTACATTGTACTTTGGCTCTCCCACACTCGTTATCACTCGCAAGAACTCCAACACTTTCCCATCCAAACAATCTCCCAGAACACTCACCTAGTGACCCTTGTTCTGCGGGTACTTGAGCTTGCAGTACCGCTCAAAATCCCCGAAGAACTCATCCATACTCTTTCCCCCATGCAATCTAAACTTATCAATCCTTGGCACTTCCCTAATCAAAATTCCTTTCCCCACATTCACTTCACTCTCCGAAGAGCTACTCTCGGTCTCACTCATTCCAATCATATCGTCACTCTCTCCCTCATCTGAGTATAGCGAATCCACACTCTTTCCTCTTGCCTTCCTATCCTTAACCTTAGAACCATGCTTACTTCCTCTCACTTTCCACTCTCTTCCATTCACCCCCCTTTCCTACCACTCACAGTATCTTCTTTAGACTCAATCATACTGCCATCCTTTCCATTTAGCGGAGTCCCTTCAGTAGGAGCAGGGGTCAGGGTTGTAGGTCCTGGAGCTGATCCAGCCCCTGTCATCATGTTATACAGGTCCTGCATCCGTCGGTCTGTCTGATCCTGTCGGTCTCCCATTTCCTTCTTCATCCTATCAGTCTTTTCATTCATCCCTTTTATTTTATTCTCCATTCCCTCCATCATTCCCCGCAACATTTCACACTCCTCTTCTTTCTTTCTCAACTCCAGTCTCAATCGCACTACTTCTTCATTCAATGTTTTCGCTACAGCCATTGTTCCCAAGTTAGTAAAAAGATAGGAGGAGGGAAAAATCAGTCAAACTACTTGTCACACTAATTGGTTATGGACTGCAATCCAATCCAGTCACACTCCCGGTTTCGAAGTCTCACGTCCCTATTCGGGCGCCAAATGTAGCGGGCTGAAAATATATCTCTAATCCCAATCGATCCAACCCGCTTCCTACACTGTCCGGACGTGAGAAATCGAGGGAGAATGAAACGGATTGTATATACAGTCCCTTTACTTACAAAAGAATATAGTTATATTTACAGCAATTTTATATTTACAAGGGAAGTGTGCACACTTCAAAATGAGGCCAAATTTCCCAATCCAAATAAGATACCAAAAGAGAATTTTATAACGGGCGAATACAACAAATTTACTTATATATCTACACAAAACATAAAAAAACACAACAACACCCGAACGAAAAGGGGCACGCGCCATCACTTGGCGGAGCACTCGTCTAGAGAACCCTTCTTGCCGTCAGTCCACGCTTCCACTCTCTCTTTCCAGAATATGGCGCTTTGCTAAAAGAATATTATAAACAAAGTACAATCTTGTTTTAATTATAGTGATATCTCAAAACTAGCTACTATCTTTCCAGAATATGGCGCTTTGATAAAAGATTATTTTAAACAAAGTACAATCTTGTTTTAATTATAGTGATATCTCAAAACTAGCTACTATCTTTCCAGAATATGGCGCCTGGAAAGAAAGAAAAACATGGTAATCATTTTATACATAAAATAAACAAAAACAAAACAAACCCATTCCCATTCACACACATTCTTACAGAGGGAGGGAGAGGGTACTGAGAAAAGGGGTGGGAGAATGGCCCTTTTACACACACTCACATTCGCAACACTTTCAAACAATACCTTATCGCAGCCAACTCTCCCTCCACAGTCGAATACTTTCTCTCTGCCGCATTCATAGCCTTAGATACATACTCAATTATTTGCCTGACATTCTCTATTCAAATGCTGCTCTTGCATCAGAAAACTTCCCATACAATACCCACTCGCATATGTATACAATTCAAGCACTTTAGCATTCACACTATAATCCAAGTATGCCAATTTAACATCTTCAGCCGCTGCCTCTTTCAGTTTCTCATACGCCTCATTCATTTTATCATTCCACCTGACAACCATATTACCTTTCTTGCCCATCTACTCAGTCAAAGACTTACACCAGAACAATCATGTATAAACCTTCACTGAAATTCAATCAGACACCAAAACGACTTCAGTTGCTTCACAGTCACTGGTTTCAGAAACATTCGCACCTTCTCAACATACTTCGGTGATTTTCGTAACCCATTCTCACTCACCATATGCCCAAGGAATCCCACTTCTTTCGCAAACCATTCACACTTTGCTACTTTCACCTTCACACCAACACTCTCCAACATTCTCAACACATCATTCACCAGTCTCATATGCACCTTAAAACTCTGTCATAATCAAATATCATCTATAAATGCAATCACATTCTTACTTGCAAACTTACTCAACACAATATTCATTGCCTGCTGGAAGGCTCTGGGAGCATTAGCCAACCCAAAGCTAAGGTTCCGGAACTGGTAATGCCTTTTTGTAGAGGAAAAGGCAGTCAGTTGCTGGCTCTCTTCAGAAATGGGCATCTGGTAATATCCCTGTACCAAATCCAGCTTCATAAACCACTTCATCCCATGCATACTATACACACACTCAGATTCCATACCATAAGGTCTCCTAGGGTACTTTCTTTCCTTGTAACATCGGAAACCTCTCTTTCACAGTTCTTTCATTCAATTTTCAATAATCCACACACAGATGCAATCTTCCATCTGCCTTCTGTACACGCACAATCAGACTATTCCATGCACTCTCGCTCTTTTCAATCACCCCTAATCGCTCTAATTCCACACACTGCTCCTCGGACAAGCGACCGGACCAGCGTTTCGCTCTTCCTCACACCGACTACATGGCAGGAATACGGGCAGCTCTTCGGACTGTTTGGCAAAGAAGATGGGAGACAGTCAAAGGGAACTTAAAGTTGCGTACCATTGCGCTGTGACTGTTCCCATGGACCTATTCCCCAATGCTGCGACGGCTTCAGGTCATTTTCTGCCGTCTCCGAATCGGACACATTCGTGTGACACATCACTATTTGATGGAGCGTTCGCCTGCACCATATTGCGACGACTGCGTCATCCCCCAGACTGTTTGGCACATTCTTGTCGAATGTCCCAGTCTGTGTGATCTTCGCGCACATTACCTGTCCCGGTACCGGGATGGACGGGGTCGCTACCGCCTGTCCTTTGTACTCGGGACGAGTGCGTACACATTGACTGGTGGACTTGTTGACTTTTGGGGGGAGGCCGGCCTTCTCCCTTCCATTTAACTAGGTTTAGTTGTTTTTTTTTTGTTATTGCTTCCTAATTGTTATTTCTTTTTATTGTTTTCTTTTCAAATTTTTTAAAGTAGCCTAGAACTAGGCTGTTTGTTTACGGCGACTTAGCCTAAGTGGCCAGTCGCCAGATAGCCCCTTAAAAAAAACAAAAAAAACAAAACATCTCGTAGAGGCTACACAGTTCCTCGATGTGAGTTCGAACTCATCCTTGAAAATCGTATCTTGAGTGTCTAGATCGCCTTCGCCATCCATCTCACAGGGTGGTGAGCTTCTGGTTTGCGGAAGGTGGTGGGAACTTCCCCCTTGATGCCCTTTGCCGTTAGTTTTGCGGAGCCGTTTGAATAGTTAAACGTCTGGGCCGGATGTTGCATGTCGCCGAAGGTGGCCTCAAAGGCTGAGGCCAAGATGAGCTCCATAATGTGGTGGTGGCACACCAAGTTCAACAATGGACAACCCAACTTCTGTTCGAGGAATGTGCAACAGTCAGCATGGATGCCTGTGTTTGAAGCAGTGTTGTTGAAGCAGAGACCCCTAACTCTGTCTTCCAATGTCCAGTGTCTGATGGTCTCCTTGATTTTGCTGTCCATTGCTTCTCTGGTACCGGATGGCAAGGTAGGGATAGCCAGGAACTTGTCTCCTTCAAGGGATAGACTGGTGACAACGATGGCCAAGCGATTAACATGATCTTGACTTCTGATCCAGGCAAGAGTTTCCCATCCCAATGAAGGATGAGAACCGTGTCATGCTCCTGTACTAGGTTTTGATATCCTTGATGGCTGCTTCTGCTGTCTCCTTCAGCAACACTTTCTGGTGTCGGCAAATGGACGAGGTGGACAGACTCAGCATTTCCTGGTCTGCAGCGATGGCAGGCTCTGCGAGGGGTCAAGTTGACCCTTGAGCCGCTGCTGCAAGCTCTTTCATGATCTTGAGCCTTTTCGGAGGAGAAGCAGAAGCAACGGCGCTTCGCCGAGCAGGAGAGTTGGTGGTGGAACTCCCGCTCTCCAACTCAACCATCTCTTCCCTCTCTGCCAACTTCCTCCTCTCATGTTTCCTAGACACTTTTGCCATGCTCTCCTTGTCAAGAGTACTCATGACCATTTTCCTCTGGCCCCTTTAGTCATCGAGGAAGTTCTTGTCCTCCTGGTTGAGGTGGATCATGGAGAAAGAAGTGGCAGGGGCTGCGATGTTGAACATGACGACAAGTGTTACTGAAGGAGGGTGTCAGAGACCTTGTCCCTCTTGGACTGAGGTTTTTTCACCTTCTTACGGACTTCGTACTTCCCGACTAGGGTTTCCAGTTTTTTCATGATTGATCGCAGCGAGACAACAGGAATTTGGACACATTCCTAAACTTTGATGACTTTATCTGACAGCTTTTCGATTGTCCTTGCTGTTTGAGCCATGACAGAAGAGTCACCCCAGATCATCTTTCCCTGTTGGAAGGACAATCTGGCTGAGGGCTACAAGGGGCTGTCCCAACAAAAACAGCTCAGTCTGTTTCTGAGTTGAACTCGTCATTTAGACCTGAGGAGAAAATGAGGATGTTTTTAGCCTAGTTTTGGGTCTGACAGTATAAAGACAGCTATATAACAGCAAAAACTACATTGGGGTATGCACAAAATGAGTTGAAATCACCAAGTAGTATATCTAAAGGCATAGCGCCCACAACATAGTGTATGATAGGTACACTATGTTAAGTGAAAGCAAAGCAAACTTTCGATCACTCGGGGCGACCCCTCAACATGATTTGATTTGGATGAAACTCCGGATTTGGGAGTTTCTCATGAAGCCTCACAATAATTCACGAATGCAGAAACAAAAAGTTCACTTTGAAATTTTTACTATATATATAAGTTGTAGTTCCACACGGCTTCAAGGAAAAGAGCTAGATTAGAGTCGCACTCTTCTAAAGTATGCCTGCAAATCGTGACATCATCCAAATTAGCAAAGGTGGCCTTGAGCCAGTTGTCCATGACTTTGGAAACAAGCCACTTGAAGCTTAGGTGCCTGAACTAGAAAAGTCATCCATCAACTGCTGAAGCAGTATAAATTTTATCCTTTGGTCATAGAGAAATGCAGTGGTACACACTACTCAAGTCAATAATCATGCTAAAAAAAACTTGTACCTCAAAACCTTGTGGATGAGATTGTAAAGGTTCGGCAGTGAGTAGACATTAAGGTAGGTATAGCTATTGTTAGTTCAAGAGTAGTCGACTGACCAACCTTTCTTTTCTGTTATTGACTACATGCACTTCTTCCCTCGAGGCTGAATCTGATTGCCTTATGATCTCTTCTTCTAGCAAAATTACTGCCAAAGAACATGAGTGCCACCAAATTCAAGCCTAAGTGACAAAGGCTGACAGGGAAATGGGATCTTAAGGATGACATCAAAGCAACTTTCTCATAGGTTTGACTCTTTGTTTTTACATTGACCACACCCCAGGAATATGAATAAGGCACAGAAGCAAAGGTGCCTCCTTGGCCAGACATGTAGCATGACTTATGGAGAGCTCTGCAGAAGTAACAAGGGTTATGAAGTATGGCAACAGTATTCCACTTTGTCAGTCGAAGTATCTAGGGAGTCCCCTGGGACTGACTGCTCAGATGTATCTGCATGGCAGAGGCAACAGGGGTTGGGGTGGCATACAACTGAGAATCTTGCTCATCACCACTTTGCGAGGCTTCTGCCTTTTCAACCACCTCCATTAGAGTGAGTGTTTGATTTTCTAGCAGCCATATGCAGATCTGGTTGTAAGGCAGTCCAGTTTTAATGTCATCAAGGACAGACTTGCTCCTGTAGGTGTTTTCGGAAATTGCACTACAAAATGAACTTTTAGGCATCTTGGACTTGACCTGTCTGTGAGTGGCAGGTTGGATAAAGACATTCTTTATGGTTTCAAGTGTTTTGGAGTAAGTCTGACATTCAGTGATTACCTAAGAGTTTCAATGAGAAACCAGGTTAGCTAGGACCCCCCCAGCTCTGCAGAGTCCATCGCCTCATCCACAGTCCCCACATAGCCATTGAAGATGATGAGCCAGCAGAGCCTACCTGTCTTGTGCACAATGTGGCTTCCACAATTTCCATTCCACATTGCAAGCTCTGCTCTGACTGAAAAATGTTATCTGCAAGGCCTTCCTTCATAGACAGTACTATGCTATCTCTTTGTTTAATCTGGACAAGTCCTATGATACTGCATGGAGACTCCACACAATTTGGGGGGAGCCCCTCCTCCCAACCTTTATTTCTGAGTTTCTTTAAGATTGTGAATACTCTCAGCTCCAATGGAGCAGGTAGGGGGCATCCTGCAGGGAAGTGTTCTCAGTGTCTCACTCTTTACAACAGTATCACCTTGGGATTGCCAGGAGGAGGTGTTCTCACCACTGCACTCTACATGGATGACCTTTCACACTCTCGGGAGCGTTGACTCCAACAGGCATTGAGCCACATCTCTTGATAGAGAATTGCACAGGTTTCAGTTTTCTTGGTATATTTTTCTACCAATGCCTCACCAAGGAGGCTCATAGTCACAACCTTAGGGTATCTTGTACCTGCATAATGTATATTAATTGTTCCTGAATGTTCAGCATTTGGTTGCGGATAAGGCACTCACTATCTTACTTTTCTACTTATTTTTTTGCCCGCAGAGAGATAGCCTGTGTAGCCTGTTACACTTGGTACACAGAAAAGCTGCACATCATCCCAGCCTCAGCAAAAATTAGGGAGGCTCTGTCCCTGGGTTGCCTTGAATTCTGATGAGGCCTGAAAAAGTTGTAAGTGCGCTTTACCCTCACCCCCTCTCAGCACTACTCTACCTTTTTATTAGGTATACTCCTATTATCATTCTTATTATATATTATTTAGTACTATTTATTTAATGTTTATTATTACTATTTATGATTATATGTTATCAGTTATCATTATTTATTATAATTATTATTATTAGTGTTATATTATTTATTATGGCTATCTCTTCAACCTTTGTTTTACCTGCATTTTGTACCAGGACTGTTTCCACCCAGACAGAGTTCGGTCTGGTAGCCTTGGTTGACTGCATGCCATCCTGGGATCATATAACACCAGGGTATAATAATAATATGTAATCACCCACCCTATTATTTTAGAACAGAAACCTATGTGGGGGTACAAAGGTGGTGGTGTACCAGGGTTGGCAAAACTCACCAATTTTTGAAAAACCCAATAAAACCCGGGGTTTATTCTGTTTGTTGTTTTTTTCAAATCTCAGGGTTTTTTCCAAAAATAAATGTTACAAGCATTAGAATAACATAGAAAAAGAATAGCTATCTTTATTTTTATATAATACAGTAAACCCTCGATATAACAAACTATATGGACGGGGGGTCATTCGTTCATTAAACCCGATGGGCGTTAAAAGCGATGGAAATAATGAACTAAGTTTTTGTTATGGATATGTAATACGTATGCAATTACTAATAAAGTTAAGTGGACTACACAACATAGTATTAATACGAACCTTGCACTGTAGGAGACATGTGACACTCCAACACTCACTCAGGCTGGTTATATCTGAAATTCGTTATATTCAGGTTCATTATATCGAGGGTTTACTGTATTAATAATTACTTAGTTTAATTATTATATTATAGTAAGAAAAATCACAGTAACAGATCACTGATTGAGAATTGTGGGTACCCATGATAGCCATAACCTGTAGAAGGAGAGATGAATTATGAGTCAGTATCAGAGGAATAATCTTAATTTGATATATATTTGTTGAAATTATAAACATAAATATGAATTTTGAATAAAATAATGATAAGTAGCATTCATTTCTTGAAAAAAAATGTAATTTAAAAAACAAAACAAAAAACAAATCCAAGTTTTTTGAAATTTCATTTGAAAAAGCCCCCCCCAAAACTAATAAAACATGGGTTTTTTTATTTGCCAATCCTGCAGTGTACAGGGTCATATATCTCCTGATTTTACTGTACTCATCTAAATGCTGGGTTGCTTACCATAGGCATCTGAAGAGCCTTGAAAGATTGCACATGTATGCAGCGCATCCTGGGGATCAAATGGTGGCACCTTGGGCTGCATGTGAAAATTCAAAGAAGAGCAGGGATCAATACACCTGAGGAAGTGTAACCTGAACACACGCAACTTCAAGCTGCTGGTGCGATTCAAGCAACCCCCCAGGGGTTTCTTGTGCTGCGGGTCTGGCCATGCATCAACGGAACTTCGATCTGGATGCTGAGGAATGTTGAAGCTGTTGGCACTGGCTTCAGGTTCCAGCTAAATGACATATTTGCATCACCTGTAGACGTATATGCGGTTCATGCATCAGACTTGTCAGTCACCTGGGCACCCATCAACTGCACCAACCTGAGGAATAACATCATCATTGACAACAACAGACAGCTTTAAGCAAGTAAGCAACACATTACTGGACTCACTTAACTCTCCTCTGTATTATATACCCACCTACCCTTTCCCCAACCTGCTCTTCTATCTGGTTGCCTGACACACTTGTTCTTTTATGAACTTTGTTCAAGTGGCAGTGTATGTTTTGATGGGGGGGAAAAAGCCTGCTGGCTAGGGCAAGTATTATGTATGTGCACCCCCGTGGTGCCCTCTGGTAGGGGACCTAGACCAAGACCAAAGTTAAAAGTCCGGTGAGCGGATCCTTATTGAGAGAAAACTTGGTGTTTTGGAGTCTGCTGGCTTAAAAGGCTTTCTGGTTATTGGCTCCACTGATGGCAGCATGTTGGCCAAGGGCAACATGATCATTTGGAGTGACCCATTTCTCAGATAGGAGCCATCTGGCAAATGCATTGGATCACTTTAGTGAGGCCATGATTAGGGTTCGTCAGACACTTAATGGCTCGCTGGTCAGTGTAACACTGCATTTTCCCATGAACTTCATAAATGGAGTGGTTTATGTGAGGGAACTCATAGACTACCCTATTGATGACAGCTTAAAGCTGGTTGACCATGGGCCAGTCAAGGTTGAATGTGTCATGAGAAAACAGAGAGGATCCTCGAGACCCACCCCTACACTCTTCATCTTGTTTGACCATGACAGGCTCTGTAGTGGTGTCGGGACTACAAAAAGGAGCAATTGGCCTAGATTTGGGGGCACCAGAAGGGTCACTGAACCCTTTGCTACACTAATCTGTTCCAAGGAGTACGTTACTTGTCTAGCTTGATGACTGAAATGATGTCCGCGGCTGAGGGATTACATTCAAACCCCTTCGCTTCTGTGATGGGAGGTGAGGCCAAACACCGCTGATTAGGGCACTATGACAGGCGATGGGAGGTCACGAGTTATGAGAATTGCCCTTGAGACAGTTGCAGAAGCTGCCTTGTAGAAAGTAGTCAAAAGGTTAAAGAAGATAGAGAAAGGAAACTCCTTTTCCCTTGAGTCTGTGGTTGTCGATCCTCCAGGTTGGGAGAGAATATCCTCCAATGAGCGTTGAATCCTGCTGCAATTGACCAGATTGGCTTTTCTCAATGTAAGTCCCACTCTACTTTGACCTCGTACACCAGACTCGAAAACAACAACCAATCCACTATCAATTCCTACATGCACACTTCATGCACTCTCTCTGTAACTTGTAGGACTTACAATTCACCAGTGGCATTCACAGTTACACGCTTATTACACCCACAATCTACCTTACACACTGGTCAAGGAAAAGACTTTAGTATTTTTTTAATTTATTAAGTAAATCAAACCTAAACTGTACAAATGTCCCAGAGTGCTATGGGATTGATCAGGAATGAGGTTAATTACAATTAGGGGCTATGAATCTGGATATAAACACTGACGACCAGCAATTCAGGAATACCATTCAATTAGCTACCAGCAATGTCTGGTTTTTCCCCTGTGCTTCCTGCACTACTGGTCCTTCAATTATAAGAAAGCGAGAGTTCCACGGTTAATTAATATGGACTGGAATTTGTAAAATCCTGAATGATTATATGGAAGTTTTGACCCAGCCTATTCTACATAACTTTAATACGTATACTATTTACAATACAGGTGCACCAATTAAGTGAACATATAGTCTTTTCCCATGGAAGAAACTTCCAAATTAAAGGTAAATGAGAATTGGAACTGTACCTCCAAAGACTGTAATGACAATTCTGTGCGTGGTGCCCACAGCTTTTGGTCAGCATAAGTTTTTTCTGGGGTCGACTCCCAGGACCCTAAGTATGGCATGGGGTTCAGCCTCCGGAAAGCTGTTCCGGATATAAATAAGGCTCCCAGATCATTCCAAGGAGGCCAATGTTCCTTTATTTCTGGCTGGCTTTGACTTTGGTATGCGGTCAAATTCACTTATAAAGTTTGTCTTGCTGAAAGTTGTTTGGAATCTATTCCAGTCTTCTCATCAATCCCAGAGTCCTTGAATAATCCGGCAATAACTTGGCGCCTTTCTGTTTTCCCCATAGAGTATCACAGCCAGCTTAAAGATTATGTTTTTTCAGTGCTTGTTTTAGAACTTACAATAGGCTATTCAAAGATTTAATTTGTTGATTAACCAAGAATATATCTCTAGACTCGTCTTTACTTTAATTTTTACTTGGATTAAACTCAATAATTCTTATAAATTCTCTCATAACAAACTACTTTGACCCTGGGAAAAAAGAGAGAAAAAGAGTTATTAATTGAGCCCCAACAACTAGTAGCAATAATTAACAAATGGTAATTAAATGATCTCAAAACCAAGTCATTTTTAAACCAGCAGCCCTCTACAGTGCTATGAGTCAGTGTGTGCAGGTTGATATCACTCCCACATAAAGGCATTCATGCCAGGGCTGCAGAGTTGCTACTACTCTTATGACTGGTGTGGAAGATTGCACCAGTTAACGGCTGGTAATGTCCTCTGTTACAACTGGAAGAGGCACGATGCTTGGAATGTCATCTGATACGACTGGTGAGGAAGAAAGATTATGCCAATTTATGACTGGAGGAGGCACAAAGCTCGGAACATTGTCTGATACAACTGGTGACGATGATTACGTCAGTTTGTGGCTGGTAAGGTCTTGTATGACTGAAGGAGGCACTAAGCTTGGAACGTCGTTTGATACGACTGGTGAGGAAGATAATGCCAGTTTGCAGCTGGTAACGTTGTCTTATTCATAAAACTGGAGAGGGCCCAAAGCTCGGAATGTCCTCTTATCTGACTGGAGAGGGCATGATGCCTGATGGAGGAGGAGACTATCAGTTGCTTGAAGATATGAATCATTTATGTTAAATTACACAGGGCAGAAGGATGTAATGAGGTAATTTTAAGGTGGTAGATTTATATCTGAGCATCTCTTCTCTCTCATAAGAAGTTTTATAATTTTTTACATGCTCATTTCAGTGGGTGAAGTTACATAAAATATTAAACATAATAAGAGGGGTTTTATAATAATGGTCCAGTTATATTTGATTTGGAGCAGTGTCTCAGATATACCAGTTCCTAACACCCTCATCTCTCAGATTTTGCTGAAATTTGGTTTATATGAAGTTTTGGGGCCCTAAACCCATTTGTGAAATTTTAAGGTCAATCCGACAAACAGTTCAGGAGATATTACCTCTGGGATTTGAGGTCACTAACATTTGGTGACCCATAAATAGGGTAATAATGGTCATAATTATATACAAAGTATATATATTTAGAATCAGAAAAAGACAAGGAATCCAAATATGAGAGTTGTAGAACTCTAGGTTGAAAAATAAAAAAAAATCATACATTTGCAAAAAATTGAAGTAAAGATTTGACCTCTAGGGTATCAAAATTGAAATTTTTTTTATAGATGTGAAAAATGAAGGTCTATGCTTTGGCTATTTGAACCAGTAAAAAAAAAGGTGGTTTATGCTCAGTTTTAATGTAACTATCATAAGTGACTGCCACATTTTAAGTTGTCTGACAATTCTACATATTTTTTACACTTAAGGTACTAATTTGACCTATAGAAATTAAAATTACCTTTTTTAAATAAAAAAACAACAAAGGTACAGCTCTTGGCTATTAGAAACAGCCATATAAATGTTGTTTATCTTGGAATTGTTCATGTAATTAACTTATAAGTGAACAACATATTTACAAATTGTTTGTCAATTTATTGAAATTCTATAGCTTTGATATCAATTTGATTTGAACTCTAAGAGTTCAGTAAAAATTGTACTTCACTGCCAATAATATATAAAGTAGTGAAAGGGGAAGACAAAGCTCACATGTAGCTTAAACAATCCTGTTGCAACATGATAGTTGTAGTTCCTTGTCTACAAGTTACTACAGTTTCAGCCAGCAGTGTGTGTGGTGGGTTGTTATTGTTTTTCAATGAGCCTCAAAGAATATTGAGAATTAAAATATTGTGTATAACTATATTCTAAAAAGTGTCATCTAATTGTATATCTTAAAATTACAGATTTCTAGAAATTACTTAGTGATATCTAAATCTCAGCTATTAGGCCTATTCACCAAAATACAATGGTTCAGCACTTGAAATACTGCCAAGACCCTACTAAAAAACACAAGAAGTGCATAACAATCTTAGAAAATTACAGATTTCTAGAAATTACTTAGTGATATCTACATCTCAGCTATTAGGCCTATTCACCAAAATACAATGGTTCAGCACTTGAAATACTGCCAAAACCCTACTAATAAACACAAGAAGCGCATAACAATCAATCTTAGAAAAGTGACTGATGTGCTTATTTAAAAAAGTGCTGGAAGATTGAAAAAGGACTCATTGTTGTGTGTGAACTGTTTAATTTAAATAATTTAAATATATTCTTTTTTTTGTTCTTTTCAGAAGGAGTGTCATTCGACCAGAAAAAGCACAAAGCTTGAGTAAGCTATCAGATGCCCAGAAAAACTTGAAGAATAGGCTAGAAGTCATTAATTGTATTCATATTAACAAGGCGATAAGTGATGCTTCAAAACCTGAAACAGAATCTGAAAAAAACATCCAGAAACTAATGAATGAATTGAAATAGTCATTCCTGGAGAGCAAATGTCATAATCACAAACTGCAAATATTGAAAAAACTGCTAGTTTCTTTCAAACTACAACATATATGGTGAAAAAGAGTCATTCCTAAAATCAGAATTTGGAATCCTTCCAACGATTCCAATAATGAGCAAAGGAAAAGTGATATCTGAAGAACATAAACGATATAGTTAGAAGATTCTATGAGTCAGATGAGGTTAGTCGTATGTGTCCTGGCAAAAAGGATTGTGTAGAAGTCATCAGTGCTGAATGTGAATTTAAGAAACTTATTTGAACTATATAAAAATGATAAAAATAATTCCAAAATAGGATTTTCCACATTTGTTAAATTACGGCCGTCATATTGTGTGCTTGCCGGTAGTGGTGGGACTTATTCTGTCTGTCTCTGCACATATCATCAAAACCCCAAATTACAGTTGACTGCATTGGGAGAAAAAGGTCTATCATACAAAGATCTTATGGATTACAGTCTGCAGTACAGAGAGAGAGGCTTGCGTGAAGCAACTTTGCAAAGATTGCCCAAGAGAAGAGGGTGTTCTGAACTTTCTTGAATTGCTTGAATGTAAAATCTGTTCCAAATGAAATATCTTACAAGTAATATGTGACTGTTGTACAATGGTAGACAAAGTAGAGCCACATCATGAATACTTATTATTAAGACTGAAAATATCCTGCATGGTTCATCATCATTTTGTTGCACAGCAGCAATCACAGAACTTAAAACAGTTGAAAGAAACACTACCACCTCAGAGTGAGGCAGTTATATTAAGTGATTTCTCTGAAAATTATTCTTTGATTGTCCAAGATGCTGCCCAAGAATTACACTGGAACAATTCACAATTCACCCTTTTGTCATCTATTATAGATCTGTAGACCAGGAACTTAACCATTTTAGTGTCTTTCTTATCTCCATCACTAAAATACAACACTATAATGGTTTACTCATTTATAATAAAGCTTATACACGTTAAATTCAGATGCCCACAACTGAAGAAGGTGGACTATTTTTCAGATGGATGTGCTGGCCAATATAAGAACAGATACAACTTCACAAATCTCTGTTACCATGAAGAGGATTTTGCTTTGTCTTGTGAATGGCACTTCTTTGGGATTGGGAGAACAGTGAAGAGAGAGCTACTGCTCATGCCAATTTGCAGAGAATTACAGAGAGGCAAATTCTTACACCAGAAGAAATGTTTTAGTTTTGTGAAGAAAACTTGAGCAAGATAATAAAATTTTTCTTTGTAACTACATTTGATTTGAAAGATGCAGAACAAGAGTTAGAACATGGATTCAAGGACAGTAGGGCTATTCTGGAAACTCAGAAATATCATAGATTTGTTTCCATAAACAAGGCAGAACTGATGTATCTTTCAAGTGGCATTGGAGAAAAGAAAGTGATATTACTAATGAACCTGCAATGGTTGATAACCTAAAATGTGTCAAACTAGGAGAGTATGTTAGCTGCATTTATGACAGGCAAGTTTGGTATGGAATTGTGGAGGAATATTGTGAGGAGTTTGATGATTACAGTGAACTTTTTACATCCATCTGGGTCATTCATATGCAGTGCCAGGACATCATATATTAACTGTCATGAGTTGTCCTACACTAAGAGGAGGCAGCAGAATTAAATATATTTTTCCTCAGAAAGAAATTGATGGAAGTATCGAATATGCCAAATTGTATTAGGTTAAATGGTCTTCCCTATCATTATTGTAATTATTTTGCCAGTGAAATATCCGCCCCTATGCAAGGTCCTCCTCAAACAGCTAGGGTTTCTGAGGCAGTACAAGGAGGGGAGGGATCTCCTCCGACCGGTGCTCCTATGACTGCCAGGACCTTCACCATTTCGGAGAAGGACCTGGCTGAGGCTGGTCCATCTGGCGTAGGGGCTCCTGCCGGCAGAGGGGAGAAGCGGGTTCATTCCCCACCCTCATCTCCTAAAAAGAAAAAGACTAAAAAGACTTGGGGCTGCGGGGAGGGATGGTTCTGCTGCTACGGTAAGCGACCAAGCCAAGATCGGAGGAGCCCCCGGATAAAACTAAAAGTGCGTAGGGCAGAGCCTCGATAACATCGGGGCCCCTGATTCAGAGGTTACCTGGCGTTTTCAAGCCCGCTGGCTTCAAACGCTGCCTTGTTATTCGCCCCACTGATGGCAGCATGTTGGCCAAGGGCAACATGATCCATCAGAGGAGAGCATTAGCTAGTGTAATTGGTAGAAAGCCGAAGGTGAGCCGTTTCTCGGACGGGAGCCTTCTGGCGAATGCGGCGGATCCCGCCGGGGTGGCCAAGATAAGTGACGCCACACTCTACCATGAACTTTGTGAAAGGAGTAGTTTATGCGAGGGAACTCGTTGACTACTCCATAGAGGACATCACCTTAGAGCTGGCCAACCATCGGGCGGTCAAGGTCGAACGTGTGATGAGAAAACAGGGAGGGGCCTCGAGACCCACCCCTACACTCTTCGTCACGTTCGACTGCAACAATCTTCCCGAGTCGGTGCGTGCCGTTTGGTACCACTACACATAAAAGCATTCGTGCCACTGCCGCGGCGGTGCTATTACTGTCACCGCTTCAGCTATACGAAAGGAGGACAGCAACAAAGGATCTTCGGCTCCTTAGCCCACGCCTAGTGGTGGGCTTCCTTGGTCTTGTATTTGACAGACGCCTCACCTAGGAGGCTCATTCGCAGCCTTAGGGTCTTTTGTACCCCTGCCATGGATATTCTCCGTTCCGTGACGTTCAGCGCTTGGGGCGCTGATAGAGCTACTGCCTTACTTTTTTAGCAATCCTTTGTTTGTTCGAAGCTCGACTACGGATGCGAGTTTTATGCATCCGCAGCTGAGCGTTTATTGCAGAAGGTAGACTCGATCCACCACACCAGCCTTCGCCTTGCGATTGGTGCCTTCCGCACTTGCCCAATTGAGAGCCTCTTGGTCGATGCTGGGGAGATACTACTCGCTCTACGCCGCGTACAGTGCATCACTCGCCTGTACGCACGAGCCTGGCGCCTCCCTCAGTCGCCAACAGCTCTCACTGCATCTGCAGCTGATCTCAACAGTTCCTATGCCGCCGAGAGACGCCAGTCATACCATAAGCCGTTTGGGTTTAGGGCCAGGAAACTCCTTTGAGAGCTATGTATAGCTCTCGGGCCGGTGGCATCCCTGGTTCTACCCAGGATGCCACCCTGGAGGGTACCACAGTTGGCTATTTGTTGTCACGCCTCTGCTCCCAAAGCTTGTACAGCGCTGGGAGTATTGTGTTCGACCTTTTTGGAGCACACCTTGTGTCACGCTGGAACCGTTCCAGTGTATTTCGATGACTCCAAGTCCGAAGAGGGGGGCGGCTTCCACGCCGTTTTCCCTCTGTTTGAAGTCACCGGGGCTTTGCCAGGCGCTGCGTCTGTCTTCTCGGCCGAGCTGGTGGCAATACACCACTCAGTACGGGAGATTATGTGACGTGCCCGGTTCAGAGACCGGATTGTGATCTATAGCGAATCACAAAGCGCCCTAAGTGCTCTCGGGGCATTGGAATCTCCGCATCCCCTGGTTCGCGATATCCATGATGCCACAGTTTTGGTGAGCCGGTCGGATGTTGAGATTATCTTCTGCTGGGTTGCTGGACATGTAGGAATTGCGGGGAATGAGGGCGCCAAAGAGTCCGCGAGGACTCTGCGACTGGATCAGCGTTTCGCTCTTCCTCACACCGACTACATGGCAGGAATACAGGCAGCTCTTCGGCCTGCTTGGCAAAGAAGATGGGAGACGTTCAAAGGGAGCTTAAAGTTGCATGCCATTGCGCCGGGACTGTTCCCATGGACCTATCCCCCAATGCCGCGACGGCTTCAGGTCGCCTTCTGTCTTCTCCGAATCGGGCATACTCGTGTGAATGTTTGTTCAGAGTTGTGTATGGTTGGAGGTGGTGCACTTGGTATTTTGTTTTGGGTTCCATGTGTCTCGAGTATTGTTGTGTGATCTGAGAGTTGATTGTTTTTATGTTCTGTTTGATTGTGTCTGCTGTTGTTGTGTTTGGGTCTGTGTCTAAGTTGGTGGTGTAGTTGTTGTTATAAAAAATGGTCTGTTTTTTTTTTGTGTCAGTGATTGGGAGGTTGTCTGGTGATGTGGTGGAGGGGATGGTTTGGATGTTGCATTTTCTGCCTCAGTTGTGATGAATGTAGTTTTAGATGATTTCTGTTTGGTAGGATTTTTGTCTCATCATGTAGATGTTGGGTTTGTGTCAAGAGTGCATCCTGTGGCAGTGTAGAGGGCTGTGTTTTGTATTTTCTGTAGTTTTTTGGTGTTGGTTTCTCAAATGATCTGGAACCAGATTGTGTTGGTGCATTCTAGTACTGGTTTTGTGATGGTCTTGTATGTGTTAATGAGCATTTCCTTGGTTTCCTTCAGTGTGTAGTGTGCCTTAATAACTGAGTTGTTTTCATGGCCTTGACTGTTTTGTTTTGAGTATGTGAGTTTGGGGTCGAAAGTAAGTGAGCCCAAGGATCTTTATTATCATTATCATCATTATTAGTAGTATAACAGTACAGGTGGAGTTTGATCATATGTAAGTATGTAATCCTAACAATACTGTCATGGTTTCAGCCATAAGGCTGTACACAATAAGTCCCTATCATCTATGCCAAGTGTGTCATTTGCGTAGGCCACAACCTGCTTCTTTGAAGCAATGTGATGCATATCTTCTGGATAAAGAAATCCTGGTCATTCAGGTTGTGGGACATCTTTGGCCTAATTTTAAAAAGCTGCCTTCTGCTCCTGGCCTCTCCAGTCCTACGAGCACAATCATTTACTCACCCTTCAGACTCCTTCTGTGGGTTCTACTGACCCATTCGGACTCCTGTGGGTTCTACTCACCCTGAATGCTTCCCAGGTAGAGCTGCTGGTACAAGGGGTTTAGACCCACTCTCGGCTAAAACCAAGGTTCCCCCCTCCCCAAGCATGACCATTTCAAGTAAGGCAAAATGGCCTCATGCCTCCAAGTCATTAGACTGACAGGAGGCAACACCCCTGAAGTTGGTCATGAGGCTGTTTTTTTTTGTGTATGTGTGTGTGTTGGGGGGGGAGGGTTATAGGGATTTTTATTGATAGTATTTTGTTTTTAATCTAGAATAGTATAAGGCTACCATTGATTGCGATTATTTGTGCCCTTAGAAGCAGTTGCTAGTTGGTGCTATAGAAAAAAAAGACGTAAACTTTATCAGTATCTGAAGATGAACTAGCATAGTTAAAAGATGTCTTAGAATAAACTGTCTCCCTGTTTTTTTTCTTTTATTAGTGTCTTCTAAACTGTCTTTGGAGTGTTTTTTTGTACTTTGCAATTCAGTGAAGGATCTCAAAAGAATAAATAATGTACTGGTTAAGGTTAATGATGCTATCAATATAGACTTTAATACAACATGCATTTGGCATACTTCTTAACTAAATACATATAGATTAATATAAAATTTCAATATTTACTTTGCTTCATTTCTCCACTTTCACCTGGTAAACTTGACCTCATGCCTTGGCCAGTGCAATATTTCCCCCAGACCTTCAATGCTCATGACCCCACTTGTCTAGAATCCCAAGTCAGGGATATATGAGCTAGCCCATCACAGAATGATTAAATCATTTTCATCCTGAACCACCATTCTACCCTTACACAACCTGTTCAACACCCACTCCCGAGAAGTTATCCTCTGCTCATGCAGTCCATTTTCTACTCTTTCATATAGCAGTTATGAAACCCTTAACTCCAATCAACCCCACCCGCTTACACTGACTGGGATGGGGATGTCTTTACCAAACTATCTAGCACAGAAACTTAGTTGCCCCTTCTCCAACAATACCCAAGCAGCTTGCAATCTACAACTCCTCACAAAACTTGAATGCTGCCTGCAAAATAACCAAATCTCTGCCTCATCTTCAAAATCTTCTTATTTTCTCTTCAGAGTGTGTCTTCACAACCTGCATCACTTTAGTAAACATGTTACTTAGCAGTACTTAGTGTCACACTAGATAGAGGAATAAATTTTAAACAAACAAGAAATGAAGCTAACACACAAATGAAGACACTCAGAGAACTCACAGGAACCATGTACAAGCAATCCAAGAAATTCATAACCCACATACAAGCTACATATATATCTATCCCTCACTTGCCTATTCCTCCACAGCGTGGGCACAAAACCTTTACCCAGTCATTCCAGTAGACCACAAAAGACACTAAACAAACCAATCTGCCTAGCAACAGGTTGCACCTGCAGCATACTTATTAACTAGCTACACCATGGGACAAAAGTTCTGCTACTAAAAGGCACCATCTCAACCTCCGGGAAACAAAATTTTTCCTTAATAAACAAAACATACCCATCTAACATGAGCACCACTGAGACACTCAATATCAATAAATCCCTCGTTCCCAAAACCAGTTCCCATCACCCCAGAACTTGCCACACATGCATACTATCTCTTGGCCTAAACCTCCTCCTTGATGACATTCAATCGGATATTAAATCCAAGAGAAAGATCCCTCTCATGGCAACAAATGGATTGCCAAGGCAAGGCTGTCACTATCTACAAGTAGAAATACTACACAGATCTGACTGGTACAGACATCTGCCCACAATGCTACCAAGAACCAGACACACATGTCAACACCTTTCAACAACATGCCAAACACAAGTACAGTTGAGACAAAACCTTCAGATTTGTGATCTCTCAAAGAACCCTGTCCTATCCTTGGAGTTAATAATGCTGCCAGCCTAGGGGAGGAACCTTAGCTGGGGGCAACATAAGTATTATAATTTGATTCAAGATAATTCCTTAATAATACTTTTGTAGATCTTGTTTACTATTGCAGTTAAACTTGCAAGTCTATAATTGATAACTATTTTTTTATAAAATTTTTGCTTCATAATTTTAAGTAGTAATATATACTCAAGACACTTTAGAAACTGCAATGGCAGACAATTATTAGTCAATTGATCTTAAGTATTTTTTTCAGTTAATTTTCTACTTGAGCCCCTTCAACTATTGAATTCATCATGGTAAGTCCTTCCCTCTTTTTTAATGCTATTTTTATTTTAATATAACAAGAGCAGTGGCCTCGCCACTCCATACAAGAGGAGCTTGCCATTCGCAGGCATACAGCTTTGAAAAATGACTTTTGGTCTAAAAATTTTTCTAAAAGTTTACACTGCAAGTGTTTTAATAATATACTTGGCCTATTGTTTTTTCTCAGCAATGCTTATTTTCTAGGCCTAAAGGCCAGAAAAACTTTTATTGGAAGTCTTTTGAAAAATAGAAACAATAATTCTCAGGATTCTAATTTTCTCCATCTAAATTTGCTCTAATAATTTCTTTTTGCTATACTCATTTTTAGCGGGTAGTAGCTATTTCCCCCTGATAAAGATTAAAATTGAAGATTATTTTTAAAATAGCTGCTAAAAATCTAAGAAAAAAAAAATTCAGCCATGCCTAAATTTTACTAAATTTTCTGAATTTCGCCATTTTTAATTCTTTTTGTTTAAAAAAATTCCCAAACATTTGACATTCATATTTATTTTTTCTCAAATCCACTTCTTTTTATTTTCAAACTCTAATTTCAAATGTCCCTACCTCAGACGGTAGGGCTTTCTTTCCATGGGGGGAATTCTAGGCTCGGTGCCAAGCACCGAACCCGAATCCGCCCCTATGCAAGGTCCTCCTCAAACGGCTGGGGTCTCTGAGGCAGTACAAGGAGGAAAGGGATCTCCTCCAACCGGTGCCCTTGCGACCACCAGGACCTCCATTTCGAAGAAGGACCTGGCTGAGGCCATTCCATCTGGCATGGGGGCTCCTGCCGGTGGAGGGGAGAAGCGGGTTCATTTCCCGCCCTCCTCTCCTAAAAAGAAAAAGAACAGGAAAAAGACTCTGGCCTCGTCTCCATCCGTGGGGGCTGCAAGGATGGATGGGTCTGCTGCCACTTTGGCAAGCGACCAAGCCAAGATTGGCACATCCGGCCCCTCTACCCTCCCCGTGTGCGGAGCCCCTGACTATGACTAAGACTAAAAGTGCACAGGGCGGAGCCTCGATAACATCGGGGCCCCTCATTCAGAGGTTACCTGACGTTTTTGAGCCTG
Source organism: Ceratothoa steindachneri (assembly GCA_963969495.1). Taxonomy (NCBI): domain Eukaryota; kingdom Metazoa; phylum Arthropoda; class Malacostraca; order Isopoda; family Cymothoidae; genus Ceratothoa; species Ceratothoa steindachneri. The sequence goes on from OZ018327.1 coordinate 128,169,132, forward strand.
CTGGTTTCAAACGCTTCATTATTCGCTCCACTGATGGTAGCATGTTGGCCAAGGGCAACATGATCCTTCAGAGGAGAGCATTAGCTAGTGCAATTGGTAGAGAGCCGAAGGTGAACTGTTTCTCGGAGGGGAGCCTTCTGGCAAATGCGGCGAATCCCTCCGAGGCGGCCAAGGTAAGTGCTCTTCGGACAATTCATGGCACCCCGCTGAGTGTGATGCTGCATTCTACCATGAACTTTGTGAAAGGAGTAGTGTATGCGAGGGAACTCGTTGCCTACTCCATAGAGGACATCACCTTAGAGCTGGCCGACCATGGGGCGGTCAAGGTCGCCCCTACACTCTTCATCACGTTTGACTGTGACAAGCTCCCTGAGTCGGTGCGTACGCTAGCGCGTGAAAGCATTTGTGCTACTGTCGCAGCGGTGCTATTACTGTCACCACTTCATCCATACAAATTGTTCTTGTAGAAGTGCAAAGTCAGGGTCACCCAAAGTCTGTATAAATTGCTCCAAGGCCACACACGATAAGTCTAAATCGTGTGTGGCCAAGTGTGTCCATTGCGGAGAGCCGCACCTCGCTTCTTCAAAGCAATGTGGTGCATATCTCCTTGAGAAAGAAATCCTGGCCATTCAGGCCCAGGATCGACTCTTATTCCACGAGGCTAAGGACTTGGTCCTGGCACGCCCAGTTCTGCCTGGGACGTCATATGCCTCAATAGTTAGAAAGGCACCCTCTGCTCCTGGCCCATCCAGGCCAACGAGCATGGTTGTTTCCGTGCCCTTTCAGAGCCCTTCTGTGGGCTCTACTCAACCCGGGCGCTTCCCTGGTAAAGCTGGCGGCAAAAAGGGTTGATACCCAGCCCCGGCTAAAACCAGGGCTCCCCCGTCTTCCCCCAGCGTGACCGTTTCCCGTAAGGCGAAACGGCCACGCGCCTCCACCGAGTCGTTAGACTCACAGGAGGCAAGACCCCTGAAGTTGGTTGCCAGGCCATTTTCCGGGGTTCCTAAAGCTGTCCCCCGAAAGGAGAACAGCAACAAATGAGCTTTGGCTCCTTGTGTCTCCGAGACGGTGGTTCCTCGAAAAGAGGCCCCCCCGCCTCCGAAGCCGCAACGCCCGCCTAAGGTTTCGAGGCGGAGGGAGAAAAAGACTTGCATGGCGACCCCAACCTCTCCCAATAAGTTATCGAAGGCGACAGCGCCTTCAGCGCTTTGTCCGGCCAACAGCCGGGGGTTCTGCCTCTGGGAAGCGTACGGCTATTCCCGTGAGGCCCCCCGCGTCTCGTCCCGTACCCCGTTAGCTATTTTTCTGCAGGAGACCATGCTAGGCGCGTGCCCCCTGCCCGACCTCTCGGGGTATAAGGTATGGCCGGGCTGGGGGATGCGCGGTTTACAACCTGCATTATGTCTCCGTTCTTCCTTTCACTTTAGATACCTCCTTTCAGGCAGTGGTTGTGCAGCTTCACCTCGATAGGAGGTATACTATCATTTCTTTTTACATTCCACCGTCAGCCCACTTCGACGCGGGGGACTTCCGCCGCGTCGTTGCACGGTTGCCGAGTCCCTTTGTCTTGCTTGGAGATCTGAATGGCAGGCATCCTCTCTGGGGAGATTACTCAATAAATCCCAGATGACAAATCGTTACCCATCTGGTCGAAGAGCTGGAGATAGGTGTCCTAAATGTGGATGAGTTTACGCATCATTGCCCGAGATCCGCTTCATTTTCTTGCCTTGACCTATTCTTGTGCTCTTTGGATGCACATCCTGATTTTGATTGGGGGGTCGTCGATGACCTCCATGATAGTGATGACTTTCCCATTCAAATATCATTTTCAGGGCAACTGCCGTCTGAGAGCCCACCTCGGTGGTGCTTGGCGCGGGCGCGGTGGCCTGCATTTCAGAACTAACTGAATTCTCTATCTCAGTCGAGGAGTTTAGGTCGGTTAATGAGGCCGTTGAGTTATTCTCCGGCAACCTCATCGCCGCGAGCCTGACTACTATTCCTAGAAGGTCTGGCCGGTTTGCACGCCGACCACTCCCATGGTGGTCGGCCGAGTGTGAGACGGCCCTCAAACAGAAGCGCTATGCCTACATGCACTATAAGCGCCGCCCGAACGATTTCACTGTCGGCTAAGTTCCTGTATATTTCGAAGCACGCCTGCCGCTCTTCTTGGCGGGCATACGTGTCTTCACTTAACGGGAAGACCCCTCTAGCAGAGGTGTGGAAGCGAGTCAAAAGGATTCGGGGCAAGTTCTCCAGGAGAATGGGACCTCAATCTCAGACCCCGCGTCCGTGGCGGAATCCTTCACGACTGCATTCTCTAGTCGAGATGCTGCTCCGCCAGCATTCAATGCACGTCGTGATGTCGCGGAAGGCCGCCGGCTGGACTTTACCTCCAGAGGCGGAGACCCCTTCAACGACAGGTTTACTGTGAGTGAGTTGCGCTCCGATCTTGTACGTGCGCGGACACCGGACGAGGTCCCGTACGCCATGCTTCAACATGTAGGTGAGCGAGGCATGGTCTTTCTCTTAAGTTTGTTCAACAGGATCTGGGTGGAGGGTCTCCTCCCAGATTCCTGGCGAATCGCTACTGTGCTCGCCTTTCGCAAACCGGGGAGAAATCACTCTACTCCGGCTGGTTTCTGCCCAATCTCTCTAACCTCTTGCGTGTGCAAGTTGATGGAGAAATTGGTAAATGTTAGATTAACCTTTTTCCTGGACAGCGGAGGCCATCTATCTTCTGCACAGTGCGGCTTCCGCAAGTTCCACTCCTCGTAGGATGCTCTGCTCCGATTGGAAAATGCCGTCTGCGAGGCCTTGCTTTGTAGACAGCACTACGCCACAGTGTTTTTCGATCTGGAGAAGGCCTATGATACCGCATGGCGATACGGTATCATGGAGACCACACGATGGGGGCGAGGGGACGCCTCCCAATCTTTATTTTCTGAATTTTTGCGAGATCATCGATTCCGCGTACGGGTGGGGGGAGCCCTCTCCGGCCCAAAGGAGCAGGAAGAGGGTGTCCCGCAGGGAAGTGTCCTCACTGTCACACTCTTCACTCTTTGCCCTGAGCATCAACGGCATCACCTCGGTGCTGCCGGAAGATGTTCTCGCTACGCTCTACGTTTTCGACCTTTCGATCTCTTTTGGCGCGGCCCCGATGCCAACTCTGGAGCGTCGACTCCAACAGGTATTGAACCGCGTCTCTCGCTATGCCGAAGCGCACAGGTTTCAGTTTTCTTTGGCCAAGACTAAGGTGGTGCATTTGTGCCGCCACCCACGGCTCCACCTCGACCCAGATTTGTTTCTTAATGGGGTAGCCTGGAAGTGGTTGAATCGCACAGTTTCCTTGGTCTGTATTTGACCGACGCCTCACCTGGGAGGCTCATATTCGCAGCCTTAAGGTCTGTTGTACCCGTGCCATCAATATTCTCCGTTCCTTGACATTCATTGCTTGGGGTGCTTATAGGGCTACTGCCTTACTTTTTTATCAATCCTTTGTTCATTCATAGCTCAACTACGGATGCAAGTTTTATGCATCCGCAGCCGAGCGTTTATTGCGAAAGGTTGCCTCGATCAACCACACCGGCCTTCACCTTGCGACCGGTGCCTATCGCACTTTTCCCATTGAAAACCTGTTGTTCGATTCTGGGGAGATGCCACTCGCTCTACGTCGCGTGCAGTGCATCACTCGCCTGTACGCGCGAGCCTGGCGCCTCCCTCAGTCGCCAACAGCTCTCACTGTATCCGCAGCTGATCTCAACGGTGCCTATGCCCCGAGAGACGCCAGTCATACCCTAAGCCCTTTGGGTTTAGGGCCAGGAAACTCCTTCGAGAGCTAGGTATTTCTCTCGTGCCGGTGGCGCCTCTGGTTCTGCCCAGGACGCCGCCTTCTGCTCTCAAAGCTTGTACAGCGCCGGGAGTATTGCGTTCAACCTTTTTGGAGCACACCTCGTGTCACGCTGGAACCGTGCCAGTGTATATGGATGGCTCCAAGTCCGAAGAGGGGGTCGGCTTCCATGCCGTAGTCCCTCTGTTTGAAGTCAGCGATGCTCTGCGTCTTTCTTGAAAGCCAAACTGGTGGCAATACACCACTCGGAACAGGAGATTACGCGACGTGCCCGGTTCGGAGACCGGATTGTGATCTATAGCGACTCACAAAGTGCCCTGAGTGCTCTCGGGGCATTGGAATCTCCACATCCCCTGGTTTGCGATATCCATGATGCCATGGTTTTAGTGAGCCGGGTGGATGTTGAGATTATCTTCTGCTCGGTTTCTGGACATGTAGGAATTGCAAGTAATGGGGGCACCAAAGAGTCTGTGACTGGATGTAGCGTTTCACTCTTCCTTACACCTACTACATGGCAGGTATGCAGGCAGCTCCCAAGGCTGCTTGGCCATGAAGATGGGAGACAGTCGAAGGGTACCTAAAGTCGCGTCCCATTGCGCCATGACTGTTCCCATGGACCTATCTCCCAATGCTGCGAGGGCTCCAGGCTGCTTTGATGGAGCACTTACCAGCTTCCTACTGTGAATACTCTGTTGTCCCCCAGACTGTTCAGCACATTCTTGTTGAATGTCCCAGTCTGGGCGATCTCCCCATACCGGGATGGGTGGTGTCGCTACCACCTGTCCCCTGTACTCAGGATGAGTTTGTGCACATTGACTGGTGGAGTTATAGACTTTTGCGGGGAGGCCGATCTTCTCCCCTTTATTTAACTAGGTTTTTTGTTTTTATTTTCTTTGTAGGTCACATGTTCCTGAGCTGAGGGGGACTTTCCCCCGATGCTAGAGCTTCCTTCCTCCTTGTTTCCATTTTCCCTTTTTATTGTTTTTCATATTTATATTTTATTTTAATGTAGCCTAGTGCTAGGCAGTGGTTAGTGCGGCGACTTGTGCCTAAGTGGGTTGTCGCCAGATAGGCTCCTAAAATTAAAAAAAAAAAGAATTAAAATCCTGTCTGCAAAGCTTTCCTTCATAGACAGCACTACTACACTCTGGTTTTCGATCTGGAGAAGGCCTTGATATTGCATGGTTATGGTATCATTTTGACTTCACACAATGGGGGCGCAGCCCAGATGCCAATTTTGGAGTGTCGACTCCAACAGGCATTGAACTGTGCCTCTCTCTATACCTAAGTGCCAGGCTTTGCATTTCCTTGTCCATGACTAAGATGGTGCTCTTCTGCCTCCATCCACAGCTCTAGCCCGACCCAGACTTGTTTCTAAATGGGGTTTGCCTGGAAGTTTTGTAATCTCACTCTTTCCTTGGTCTTGTATTTGTACCTACGCCCTGGATATTCTTCTTCTTGTGACGTTCAATATCAGGGAGGGTAGGGGGGCTACTGTCTTACTTTTTTATCATTCTCTTGTTCATTTAAATCTTGACTATGGATACGAGTTTCATGCCTCTGCAGTTGGAGGCGTGTATTGCGGGAGGTGGACTCTATCCACTACACTGACCTTTGCCTGGCAACTGATACCTTCTGCATGGTCCTCATTGGGAGCCTCCATGCCAATGCTTTGGAGATGTCATTCGCTCTGCACCATACACAGTGCATTATTCACCTATACGTGCGAACCTGGCGTCTCCCCCAATCACCAACAGCTCTCACTGGTTTTGACCGTGCCTATGCCAGCGAAAATCTAGTCCTACCCTAAGCTCCTAGTTCTGCTGAGGATGCCACCCTCACAATGCATCCACAGTTGAACTCGATGGTGCCTCTGCAGTTATGAGCTGCCAGTATGGTTGCTAAATAACTGGTTTTCACCAAGCCTAATTTTTGAAAACTAGTTTTTACTGGTTTTGACCAAATTTTTTAAAAACTCAACAAGGGTTTAATAAAAAATAAAATTATAAAACATTAGTATTTTATGAAACTGGTGATGAGGGCTATTTTAAATGATGAATATTGGTGAATAGAACATACTTTTGGCAGAAAAGTTAAATTCTGATTGATCTAACCTACATCAATTTGAAGTTGAAATATTGTTAGTTCTGTCTCATTTACTATATTCTACTATTATTTTAGTTACCCATAAAAGATCAAATTTACTGTTTTCTATCATCAGTACATTTATGTAATCTGAAATATATTTGTCTAAAAAAATGTATTAGGGAGACATGAAAAGTAGAAAACCTGTTAAAAAAGGACCCTTAGTTTAGTTTGGTCTAACTCGAAAATTGCAAGTAGCCAGTAATCATTACTCAGTGGAAGGTAATATTCCAGTAGTGTTGCCACTTCTGGTAACTGTTTATAGAGCATTTACATTTTATTTGAATGCTAGTAAAGGCTGTGGATCATTTGCAGATATACCTACGATTAGTGTGATAATGGTGAAAGTCAAGACAAAGTTCAAATCAAGTTCTCATCTGACTAATTTCTTTGGGACTGGGCAAGACCTGATGGTGTCTGAGTTACCAACAATAAGAGATATTTTGAGGTATGGCATCTACCTGAGGGAGCAAAGTGAAGATGACCAGAGAAATTATGAAGTGGACCAGCTGTTAAAAGACATGTATCAAGGCTTGATTAATCAGTGGACGAAAGCTAATGCTCTCTTCAAACCACCCGTTATAAATCAAAAGGTCACAATAATATCAAAGCTTAAGGAGGTGTGGAAAGAGGCAGTAAAAGTTTCCCTTGGTAAAGGAAAAATTGAAGTAAAAGAGAGGTTCATTGCAAAACTAGTTAAGCTATTTGATATATTGACATGGAAATGTCAAATTTCCAGTTGTGTGGAAGTAGGTTGTAATGGCTGTGAGACTGAAGCTCACATTAACTGCTGTTGTAGTAAAGAGAAAAAAATACCTACTAGGGAACTGGCCTTTATTAAAGGACAAAATGAGAAGGTTGGAAGTAAAGGTACCTTTCAAATTGGAGATCCTGATATTCCATAGCATAATAGACAATTAAGAGCTTCAGAAAGGAAAGAAAAAGAAAGAAAAAGTAAGGAGGAAGTGCTGTTTTAGCAGGAAAAGCAGCAAGAAAAGAAATCAAGCATTTTTTGGCAGAAGGTGAAGATCTGGAGGCAGAAAATTCTGATGGTGACAACAGTTTGGGTGATGAATTAACTATTGAAGCTGTCCAAGAGCCAGAATCTTCCATCAGAAATAGAAAGAATTATGATGAAATTCCAAATATTGCTCTTGCTAGTATAAGGTATGGTGTTGGATTGAGACTAACTGCAGCTTTAATAGATGTTGGATTCATTACTGAGGAAGATACAAGTAAAGTAATTGATAAGAATAAAGTTTGGAGAGTACAGGAAAAGCTAATGACAGTTATTGAACATGAGTTTGAAGAAAACTTAAGGAAAGATGGGGGAATTTCTTATGTTCTTTTTGATGTACGAATTGATGTGACAAATTTTATGATGGAGGCAGAAGGAAGTAAAAAATTGTTTCCATCAAAAACAAAAGAGGAGCATTACACTGTCATCAGTGAGCCTGGGAGCAATTACCATATCCACTTTCTCCCAGAAAAGGCTACAAAAGAAGAATCACATGTAGAGAAGATCGTGAAGGCTATCTTTGGATGGCTGTGGTAAAGGGGTTTGGAGACTCCACAAATCTAAACACAGGTATAAATGCTGGAGTGATGCAAAAAAATGGAGCTCCATTTGGGCAGAAAGCTTCTTTGGTTGATCTGTAACCTGCATACCGAGGAACTCCCTCTCCGTCATCTAATTATTAACCTGGATGGCCCAACACTATCTGACAACAGATATTCCAGACCAATAGGAAAGCTCTTTGACTGTTACAGACTTGGATTTCAACCCAAATTTCACTAAAATATCCCTAGGTAGGTCCTCCTCTTATCAAGATACCTCAGGAAGTGGTGCAAGATCTTTCCACTGATCAACACTACGGCTATAGAATGTATCAGCAATCAGAGATGGAGTGCTTCCTACAGGGCTTTCTCTATTGGAAATAGGACCAGTAAACCACAGTTGCTGGCTGACCACAGCTAACAGACTTCTTCGGTTGTTGGTGTCAAAGCATGAGCTCAAAGGAAAAGCCTTTAAGAATCTACAACTGATTGTTGAGTTCATCATTGGTGTATATTAACCATGCTGGTTTAACATTAAGCACTCTTGGACCGAGGGACCTAGGCAGTCTTTATCAACTTTACTGCCTTAAATCTCAGAGGAAGGAGGTGTTGGATATTGTTTTGCTAACTGTTAGGAGATCAGCTTGGTATGCATACAGTGAAGCCATCCTCCAAACCCTCCTATGCTCTGAAGATCAGGCAGAGAGAACTGATGGGGTGAAAAGAATCCAGACCATTAGGGGAGAAGGGGTCGAAGATACTCAACTGGGAGACTCCTTTTTAATGCTTAGAAGGACACCAGGCGTCAATTGTGATGGTACCAGGATTGGATATCTGATCAATTGGTCAGAGGATGTCTCTGAGCCACCTCTCACTTGCTCTTTAAGTACTTATGAATTGAAAAACATCATTGACTCTCCTATGAAGGTACCTGACTGGCCTTGTCACACACCGAGCATTGAGAGGGTTGTAAGAATGGTGACTGAGTCTTCTTCCAAGTATTTCTCACTTGAAAAGAGGGATGGAGGAATCTGGGCACAAGAGACAAGTAGATGTCTGATGTCCAGGAATGAGTCAATGAGTCAAAGCAAGATTTGTGTGCTCTGGTGAAGTTTAACTTTTGAATATGTTCCAGACACCCATGCAGCTATATGTGGAGCTTTACATACACTTTTCTCACTCAATAAGCATGTAAATTTGAGGTTACTTTGTGTTTGTGTGTACTTGGATTAAATAAAAATAGGTTACATAAGCTTGTGAGGAAAGGGAAAAAATTTACTTTTATTTAAATGGAAATGCGGCAACATATGCCCAAATGGGTAGTTGCCAGATAGGCTCTTAAAAAATAAAAAAATAAATGGAAATTGATGTAGGTAGGAGCAATTGTATAACAAAATAGGTTTTTTTTTCAAAATCTGTACCGGAAAATCTATCATTTAAGGCAGGGTTTCCCAACCGGGGGCCATGGCACATCTGAAGGGAGCCACAGGAAAATTTTAAGCTTTAGAGGGGCCAGAGGACTCAACCTATTGAAACCTGAATTATAGTTAAGGCAGTACCTAATTTTAATTTATGCAGTTGAATTACATTTTAAAAATATTAATAAATATATTTTCCCTTTTTTAAAATATTTTATTAGCATAATAGGATTTACATTAATCTATAAACAAATATCTTGCATCTTACAAGCTTATTCTGTGGCACACTACATTGCGCACTTGATCGTTATGTGCCTGGCACCGTTGTTAGTTTGATGAAAATACTTCAGGTGGAACTTTAAATCCTTACAGTCTGTTTATCAAGTGGTTAGGCGTTATAGTATGTAAGTAGCTTTTATTTGTTTACCCTAATACTGCAAAGTTGTAGTAATTTTACAACTCTGTGCTACATATGAAGAAGGGTTTGAGCGCTTACTTTTGCATACATAGGTGCGGTGGCTTTCTAAGGGCAATTGTCTGAATTGCTTCATTGCACTTTGGTATAGTGTTGTGTTATTTCTGGATGGTGAGCAGCTCGGAGTAAGAATCATTGCTACCAAATGTGACATAATCTGACACCGTACAGCTAAATATCTTGAACAAACAGCTACAAGGTAAAAATGCAAATATTTTAACTTGCAAAGAGTCTATTTGTGCATTTATGTGGAAAATTAAGCTTTTCAAGACAAATATGGGGTGAAAAGAGTTGATACAGTTTCCAGCCCTCCGCACTAGTGAGAGTGAGCTGAAAGATGATGATATTTTAGTATACATTGATCATTTGGAGAAATTGCATAGTGATATGGAAGTTAGGTTCAGAAATCTTCTACAACTGGACATTCCAGGTTGGGTGGTAGACCCATTTGAATTAATGCAGCTGATGTTGATATCAGATTACAAGAAAGCCTCATTGAGTTACATAGTGATCAAACTTCTCTGGCTAGATTTAAGCATGGTGTCAGGAACTTATGGACAAGTCATGAAATTGCTATGAAATACCCTTTGCTTTGGGACGAAGTAAAATTATATTTTATTGCTTTTCCTACTTCTTATCTGGTTGAGTCAGGTTTTAGTAAAGTATCACACCTCCTATCAAAAGCTAGCAGCCACTTAGAAATAGTATGAAGAGGTGATCTTTGTCTGTCTCTAACAACTATAGACCCTGATATTGAAAAACTTGTGAAACTGCATGAAGCACAATGATCGCATTGAATGAATAAAGAGTTGATGATATATTTATTTCATTTTGCTAAAGGATTTTATTTTTTGTAAGACTAATTATTTATTTTAAAAGAGTATTACATTTTTGTTAACCACTGTTTAATTCTTGCTATATTTATAATCCTATATATGTGACAAATATAATTGTACCTGAAGACAAATAGCTGTTTTAATATTTTTTATCCTTTAAAATAGAGTTAAACTGCATATTACCTATTGAAAGTAATGATTATGGGCCACAGGAAAAAATAAGGTTCCTAAGGGGGCCATAAGCCAAAATCAGTTGGGAATCATTGATTTAAGGCACCCCTCATTAAAGGATTTAATGAAAATATATGGCTGCCCCAAAGTATGACCCGCCCTAATAACACATCCTTTAATGAGTAATAGAAATACAGGTAAAAACGTATGCATATACGAGGGGCAGTCAATAAGTTTTGCAAATCGGTAGGGCAAAACAGAGGAAGGGGGATGGCTGTTTGTGGGGGTGTTAGGACAAGTTATGACAAGTCAGGACCTGCAGCTGCACGCTCCTGCCTCGTCTATTTAAGAAGCAGTAGTTGGTCGCAGATTGCCAGCCACAAATTTTTCAACAATGAAGAAGGTTGAGAACCGCGCAGTGCTCAAATTTTTTTACCAAGGAAGGCAAGAATGCAAAAGAGATCCATGAACGCATGGTTACAGTGTACACCGACACTTCCCCTTCCTATGCAAGCATTGTTCGCTGGAATAGGGAGTTCCGCCATGGTCGTGAGTCCCTTGAAGATGACCCCCGTCCAGGACACCCGTGAGACGTGACCAAAGAGGACAATGTGGCCTGTGTGGAGAGGATGATCGTCAAAAATCGACGGGTGAAGGTCGAAGAAATCGAGTGAGAACTTGGAATATGACATGGAAGTGTTATCAACATCATCCACGACAATATGGCCATGAGCAAGGTCTCTGCCCATTGGGTCCCTAGAAACCTCACGCACCATGATCGACTTGAACGTCGTCAAAGTTCGGAGGGGCTGCTGCTCCTGTACAACCAAGACCCAGCAGGATTCGAGCCATGCATAGTGACAGGTGATGAAACGTGGGTCCATCCCTGGGATCCCGAGACCAAGCTAGAAAGCATGGCCTGGAAGCACAGGGGCTCTCCGACCCCCATCAAGTTCCGGACCCAACCTCAGCCGGGAAGATCATGGCCACCATCTTCTGGGATTCTGAGGGAGTGTTGATGGTGGACTATGCGCCTCATGAAAGGACCATCATAGGCCAATATTATGCCGAGGAACTGGCTGGGTTGAAGAAATGCATCCGTCAGAAGCGGCGGGGCAAGTTGACACGCAGTGTCCTGCTCCTCCACGACAATGTCCCTGTCCACAAGGCCAGAGTTGCACAAGCTGCCCTGCGTGAGTGCGGATTCAAGGAGCTCAATCATTTCCCCCACAGTCCAGATCTGGCCCTTAGTGACTACTTTTTATTCCATCAGCTCAAGGCTGCACTGCGTTGATGCCGGTTTGGGGGCCATGAAGATGTCCAGCTCGCCGTCCAGAAGTGGATTGAACAGCAGTCTGGAGATTTCTGGTTGTCGGGAATTCGAAGCCTCAGGGACACGTGGCGCAAGTGCATTGAAGTCGAGGGTAGTTATATTGAAAAATAATAAATCACTTTTCCTTATATCCAAATTGAAAAACTTATTGACCGCCCCTCGTACCATAAGAAAACAAATCGTTCGTTCTAAAATAAAATGTTTTTTTTTACTGAAAAACATAAAAATTTATCATAAGATAAAAATGCACGTATAATTTTTAAGATATATTCTTTTTTATAAAGTAGCAGTGCGAAAAGCAAAGGGCATTTAATGTATCCTTGCCCATTCTTACACATACTTTGGAGAAATAATCTAATCTAGTCGGCTGTCTGTCACTCATGACCAGGATGATGTCCTCTGGGTCCTCAGGTGGCTGAGGGGGCCCCGTCCCAACCAGAACTTTTCTCCCACGTCCCACAGATGGTCTAGGGGGGAAGTTGTTGGATGGTTTAGAACCTCTCCACTCCCCGGTGGGCTGCACATCACCAACCAGCCTGATACTCCCCTGCGGAGGTTTTCTTTGATTTGGCATTAATGTTGCCTTTCTTCATGTAGGACTTCAATCTATCCTTCTATCACTTTTTTCTCGCCTTCTCTCTCACCGGCCCAGTTTGAAGTTGGGAGAAAATATTTCCTGCTACTCAAAACGATCTCTCAGCTTCTACACTAGTTGGCTTTATCATGAGAAGTCATTAAACAAATGCTAGTTCCTTTATTATCTTTATTATTTCCATGTTATTTGTTTTTTAATCTAGCCTAGTATTAGGCTGTACTGTGAGTATGGTGACTTATGCCCTAGTAGGCAGTCACCTACTAGATCTTCATGCTTGCACATTACCTGTTCCAGTATCAGGATGATCATTGTCATTACTGCTTGTCCCTTGTACTCTAGATGGCTTCACATACATAGACTTGTGGACAATCTGACTTTTTGGAGGAAGCAGGCCTCCCTTCTTGCTTCCTTTTGTTTTTGTTGTTTGTTTTATTTTTGTGTGTTATTTGTGAATTTTAGAATAGCATAGTACTAGGCTAGAATTTTAATTATGGTGACTTATGTCCTTGAAGGTAGTCTTTATATGGCCGCAGAAAAGATAAATCAATTTATGCCTTAATCTTGCTTGTGTTCTCAATTGCTAGTCTGTAACCATTCACTTATTAGTAAAGCTAGCTATTAATTTTTGACCCCCAAATCTGATAACATAAACTGGTTGCATCCTATATACTACACTATGAATATAATAATAATATATCGCATACACTACTGAGCAAAGTAAGAATTATTTTCCTTTGTTAAAATATTTTTTTAAATATGATAAGTAGGTAAATGAAATTTCCTTGGTTTATTAATGTCTGAATTTAATATATTTTATTAAGATTTCATATGGTACAATCATATATTCAAGAAATTCTGATAAATAAACTAACAAAATAAAATATTGATGTGTGCAAAATAAGGGAAGGATTTTTTTTAGGAATATTCTAGAAGTTTCTTAATCATCTGGCAACATTTTGCTGAGTAGGTAAGAACTGTACAACAGCCATTGTTGTCATATTCACTCTGAAAATATACCTCAGGACATGAAAGTGACTCGGGAATTCCATCAGAGAATTGGTTGCTTGAAGACTTTGGGAAGGACTCTCTGCGATTTCAACAGGTAGTGTGGTGGCAGGGTCGTGACTCCCTCACCAATAATTTCTGCCGCCCTAACAAGGCCAACCTGGTTGTTCAAAGAAATGATAATGAAAGACTAGTAAGTAGTGGGAAAATAAAAATTGTATCCTTAACCAACAGAAGCATAAATAACAAAATACAATATATGTACAGCCTTAAAACTTAAAAACCCCAAAATGATTATATATATATATATATATATATATATATATATATATATATATATATATATATATATATATATATATATATATATATATATATATTTATATATATATATATATATATATATATTTATATATATATAATGCTTTGGCCATCCACAGGCTTAAGATGGGTCACCAGATTAATGTCAAAAGCAGATAAAATAAATATCTGTGAATTGTTCCTAATCTCCAGCACAAAGGAGAGAAATATAAATATTAGCCCTGGTTTGTTTTCTTTAGATCCAGTCTTATCTTTCTTCCTCAAATCAATCAAACTTATCAGAGGTCCTAAAAAAAAATCTAACCATCAGATTTTATAGGGAAAACACTGCTTTGTTTAAATACAGTGTCTCTATTTCATAAACCAATCAATCTTTCATTTTCCATATGTGGTACAACCATATATATATATATATATATATATATATATATATATATATATATATATATATATATATATATATATATATATATATTATATATATATATATATATATTTATATATATATATATTTATATATATATATATATATATATATATATATATATATATATATATATATATATATATATAAAGCAAATAAATACTGGCCAATGCCAAATATAGATTAACCATGACAAACTAAAGGTCCATGGCACACAAGTCAGGAAATAAGGGAGTTTCCCAATGTTGTCCCATCTTAAGAGACTGCGATTCGAGCTCCACTTTCTAGAGAATGAAAGGTGCCAGTTCTGATTAATGCCTTGTGGATTGGCAGACACTCTTTCCAACGACTGTGTTGGAGAGGGGGATGAGTAAAGGTTAGTCTAGCTGTTGCTGCTACCTCTTAAAAGCCATGTCATTCGACTAGTATTGCACCAAAGAGCTGGAAAAGAGAAGGCTTTTTCAATCACAGATTCACTGCCACACTCAAACATCCCTACCATTAACTGTCTCAACTACACCTACTCACACACAGACTACAGTCACCTATTGTTTGTCCAATTAACTCTTCACTATTCTCTCTATGTTCATTTATGAGTTTATCACTTAATTCACTCTATGGAAATTGCTGAAAAGTATTCCTGTGGGTGGAGACAAAGATGAATGGGCAGCACAGTAGAAATCTATCCAGTCCCCCATCCAAAGCGATGATGTGCCATCATGTGATCCCCCAACCTGAAAAGGAAGGAAGGTATTAGACATTGGGGAGGGGAGGCGGACAATTACAAACTACTACATCCTTCCCACCTAATTTCTCCTCACCTCACCATGTCTCAATCCCTATCTTCAAAAAACATATCTCACTCATTCACAATGCTTTTGGCATCACCCAGTCATACTCTTTTACTTTGCCTCTTCATCCCATCTGTCAATGTTGCCTTTTCCAGGCACTTCATCCACACACACACATCTGACGCTCCCTGACCATTCTCACACAAACCTCAACCTGTTTCTCTACTTCATCCATCACTCCTTCCCCCTCCTTCATAGCATTCATTGACTCTTGCTCTAATTGCACACTTATCCCATTTATACTCACTAACATAGACTCAGATTCATTCAAAGGAAATTTACAAATACTATACGTTCTATCATATACTCCATCTCGATCTTGCACAAATCCAGAAAACTCTCTCACCAAACTGTACCATACATTCATTTTTCTCGGCCGTTGACTCTTATGCTTCCCCCTTCCATGTTTGACTAACACTAACTGCTTCCCCTCTAAATCACTAGTTATATCATCCACCATGTTCTTTCAGTCTTCCATGCTTTCAAACAGAAACTCATTTACCAGATTTTGCGGCAAATATTCAGGAGGTTCATGTCACTTTCGCAACTAAATTGATGCACTCTATATTAATCCAAACTTTCATCCTCTCTTTTACAAACTTATCACATAACTTACCCCCATTTGACTAAACCTTTTCACCACTTCTCTTTCAACCTAAACCATTCAGGCTGCCCTTAGCTTCAGTCTCCATTCTTCTTTTCACTTTAGATACCTCCTTTCAGGCAGTGGCTGTGCAGCTTCACATGGATAGGAGGTATACTACCATTTATGCATACATTCCACCGTCAGCTGACTTCGACGTGGGAAACTTGCGCTGCGTCATGGCACGGTTGCCGAGGCCCTTCCTCTTGCTTGGAGATCTGAATGGCAGACATCCTCTCTGGGGGGATTACTCAATAATTTCCAAGGGACAAGTCCTCGCTGATCTGATCGAAGAGCTTGAGATAGGTGTCCTAAATGTGGATGAGTGTACGCATCACTGCCCAAGAACCACTTGATTTTCTTGCCTTGATCTATCTTTGTGCTTTTCGGATGCACAGTCTGATTTTGATTGGGTGGTGGTCGATGACCTCCACGGTAGTGATCACTTTCCCATTCAAATATCATTTTCAGGGCAACTGCCACCTGAGAGCCCACCTTGGTGGTGCTTGGTGTGGTCGCAGTGGTCTGCATTTCAGGAAATGACTGAATTCTCTATCCCATTCTAGGAGTTTAGGTCGGTAGATGAGGCCAATGAGTTCTTCTCTGGTAACCTCATCACGCAGGCCTGACTACTATTCCCAGAACGTCTGGCCGTTTTGCATGCCGAACACTCCCGTGGTTCTCGGCTGAGTGCGAGACGGCCCTCAAAAAGAAGGGTAATGCCTACATGTGGCGCCTGAATGATTTCACTGTCGGTGAATTTCGTCGGGCTAGGGCTAAGTTCCGGTATAGTTCGAAACACGCCCGCCGCTCTTCTTGACGAGCATACGTGTCTTCACTTAACGGGAAGACTCCTCTAGCAGAGGTGTGGAAGTGAGTCAAAAGGATTTGGGGCAAGTTCTCGCAGGACCCTCCTCCCGTTCTCCAGGAGAATGGGACCGCAATCTCGGACCCCGCGTCCGTGGCGGAATTCTTCGCGACCGCTTTCTCCGCATTCTCTAACAGGGATGATGTTCCGCCAGCATTCAATGCACGTCGTGATGTCGCGGAAAGCCGCCGACTGGACTTTACGTCCAGAGGCGGAAAACCCTTCGACGACAGGTTTACTGTGAGTGAGTTGCGTTCCGCTCTTTCTTTGTGCGCGGGCACTGCCCATGGTCCGGACGATGTCCCGTACGCCATGCTTCGACACGTGGGTGAGCGAGGCATGGCCTTTCTGTTATATTTGTTCAACAGGATCTGGGTGGAGGGTCTCCTCCCAGATTCCTGGTGAATCGCTACTGTGCTCGCCTTTCGTAAACCGGGGAGATATCACTCTACTCCGGCCGGTTTCCGCCCAATCTCTCTAACCTCTTGCGTGTGCAAGTTGATGGAGAAATTGGTAAATGTTAGATTAGCTTTTTTGCTGGACAGCGGAGGCCATCCTTCTTCTGCACAGTGCGGCTTCCGTAAGTTCCATTCCACATCGGATGCTCTGCTCCGACTGGAAAATGCCGTCTGCGAGGCCTTCCTTCGTAGACAGCACTACGCTACGGTGTTTTTCGATCTGGAGAGGGCCTATGATACCGCATGGCGATACGGTATCATGGAGACTCTCCACACGATGGGGGCGAGGGGACGCCTACCAATCTTTATATCTGAGTTTTTGCGAGCTCGTCGATTCCGCGTACGGGTCGGGGGGATTCCTCTCCAGCCCAATGGAGCAGGAAGAGGGTGTCCTTCAGGGAAGTGTCCTCACTGTCACACTCTTTGCCCTAAGCATCAACGGCATCACCTCGGTGCTGCCGGAAGATGTTCTCGCTACACTTTACGTGGACGACCTTTCGATCTCTTTTGGCGCGGCCCAGATGCCAACTCTGGAGCGTCGACTCCAACAGGCATTGAACCGCGTCTCTTGTTACGCTGAATTGCACAGGTTTCGGTTTTCCAGGACAAGACTAAGGTATTGCACTTCTGCCGCCATCCACGGCTCCACCCTGACCCAGACTTGTTTCTTAATGGGGTACGCCTGGAAGGGAATGAATCGCACAGTTTCCTTGGTCTTTTATTTGACCGACGCCTCACCTGGGAGGCTCATATTTGCAGCCTTAGGGTCTCTTATACCCGCGCCATGGATATTCTCCGATCCATGACGTTCAGCGCTTGGGGCGATGATAGGGCTACTTCCTTACTTTTTTATCGATCCTTTGTTCGTTCGAAGCTCGACTACAGATGCGAGTTTTATGCATCCGCAGCCGAGCGTGTATTGCAGAAGGTGGACTCGATCCACCGCACCGGCCTTCGTCTGGCGACCGGTGCCTTCCGTACTTCCCCCATTGAGAGCCTACTAGTCGATGCTGGGGAAATACCACTCGCTCTACGCCGCGTACAGTGCATCACTCGCCTGTACGCGCGAGCCTGGCGCCTCCTTTAGTCGCCAACAGCTCTCTGCATCCGCAGCTGAATTCGACGGTGCCTATGCCGCCGACAGACGCCAGTCATACCCTAGGCCGTTTGGGTTTAAGGCCAGGAAACTCATTCGAGAGCTAGGTATATCTCTCGGGCCGGTGGCTTCCCTGCTTCTGCCCAGGGCGCAATCCTGGAGGGTACCACATTTGGCTATTTTTCGCCACGCCTCTTCTCCCAAAGGTTGTGCAGCGCCGGGAGTATTGCGTTCGACCTTTTTGGAGCACACCTCGTCTCACGCTGGAACCGTGCCAGCGTATATAGATGGCTCCAAGCCCCTAAGGCAGTCGGCTTCCACGCCGTATCCCCTCTGTTTGAAGTCAGCGGGACTCTGCCAGGCACTGCGTCTGTCTTCACGGACGGAGCTGGTGGCAATACATCACTCGGTCCGGGAGATTACCCAACGTGCCCGGTTCAGAGACCGGACTGTGATCTATAGCGACTCAGAAAGCGCCCTGAGTGCTCTCGGGGTATTGGAATCTCGGCATCTCGTGGTTCGCGATACCCGTGACGCCACGGTTTTGGCGAGCCGGGCGGATGTCGAGATTATCTTCTGCTGGGTTGCTGGAACTGTAGGAATTGCAGGGATGAGCGCGCAGATGGGGGCGCCAAAGAGTCTGTGAAGACTGGGCGACTAGACCAGGGTTTGGCTCTTCCTCACACCGATTACATGGCGCGAATACGGGCAGTTCTGTGGTCTGCTTGGCAAAAAAAGATGGGAGACGGTCGAGGCGAACCTAAAGTTGCGTGCCATTTCGCCGCAACTGTTCATATGGACCTACCCCCCCCTCCCCAATGCCGCAACGGCTTCAGGTTGCTTTATGTCATCTCCGAATTGGACGTATAGCCATTTGATGGAGTGCTCACCTGCACCATATTGTGATGACTGCGATGTCTCTCGGACTGTTTGGCACATTCTTGTTGATCTTCGCGCACGCTACCTGTCCTGGTACCTGGATTGCCGGTGTGCTACCGCTTGTACTCGGGATGAGTTCATGCATACTGACCTGTTGACTTTGACTTTTGGGAGGATGTCGACCTCCTCCACTTTATTTAATTGAATTTTTTTTAGCTTGCACGTTCCTGCATTGGGAGAGGGTGAGCCTCCCTCCAATGCCGGAACGTGCTTCCTGCTTGTTGCCCATTTCCGTTTTTGTTATTTTTTTTTTTTTTTTTTACATATTTTTATTGTAATGTAGCCTAGTACGAGGCTGTCGTGAGTACTGCGGCTAATGCCCAATTAAGCAGTCGCCAAATGAGCCTTAAAAAACTTAGGAGTTTATCACTTTTATTTTTAAGTCAATCTATGGAAATTGCTGAAAAATATTCCTGTGGGGAAGAGATAAAGATGAATGGGTGATGTCCCATCATGTGATCCACATAAAATGGATTAGATTTAGTGGAGGTAAGGCGGACAATTATAAACTATTGCAGTAGGAAGGTCCCAAAGTGTGATTTCGCACATTCTGAAGTTATAAGTTATACAATGAAAGCAAAACCTATAAATCTTCTGAAAATATTGGTTAACCCCAGATAACTACCATCCAAGAAGATAGAGCTATTAGATGTTTCTCTATAAAGGATCCCTCAAAATTGCTGCAGTAATTTCTCAAAATATTAAGATGAATACTGTCCCATCGCCTAATGCATCTATTTTAAAAGCTCATCATTCTCCAGCAACCAAACGAATCATCAGTAACAAGAATCAGAAGGCAAGGCTCATATATGCTGAAGCTCATGTTGTTTGGATGGATGAAGATTGCAAGAGAATTCATTTCAATGATGAAAGTAAATTTAATTAGTTGTATCAAATTTGATGGCAGACACTTTGTTAGACATGCTGAAGGTGTCAGACTTAACTTTAAATATGTTAATAAGTCTGCCAAACATGGAGGAGGCATTGTCATGTTATGGGGGATATTTTTGTCTGAAGTTGGTCTGCTAGTGCAAATAATTGGAAAGGTAATTGCAAATGTGTGCCTAAATCTAGTTCAACAACATTTTATACCTTCACTCCAAGGATCTCTAAACCCGCTAGCATTATTTATGCAGGACAATTTGCCATTGCCATACTGCAAAGCGAGTAAAATATTACTTTGAATATGAAGATCTCAATTGAGAACCTCTGTTAGACCATTGGAGAGGAAGTTTGAGACCAGTAGCCTTCAACTGTGACATTTATGGATGAAAATTGAGCAAGAATGAAACAAAAGTTGTGCTCTAAGTAATAGAGTACAAAGCTTCAAAACCTCATATTGAGTGTTTTTAGTATCATCATTGTCAAATCTTGCCGTCTTTCTAAGGGTATTTGCTTGCTTTGGATGATCTTTCTCTTATTTCACGTCTCAATATTTTATTTTGTTAGTTTATTTAGTATAATTTCTTTATATGATTCTATCATATGAAGTCTTCAGAAAATATATTAATAAAGGAAACTTTCTTATTTAGCTTGGTAGTATATATATGGTACTATACACAAGCCATGTATACTATGGCTGCATATTTAAATTAGTAACATGCATAGTTTATTTTAATATCTAATTAATACTGCTGTTGATCTTTTATTCTAAAAATCATGACCATTTATCCTGGATGATTAAAGATAATAAACATGGGAAAAGCATTTGTAAATATGAGATTAAATACTGTGTTCTAGGCAGGACTTTGCCATCTCTTTTGGAGGGTAAGTTTGTCTCTTTAAAATGAATGATTTTATAACAAGGCATTTTTATTGTTGAACAGTTCTATGCTTTGGAATCTTGTGTGAGGTGGTAGCCTTGTTTGATTCATGTTTCTAAAATAGTTGCTGGGTCATAATACAACTTATGCTAGTTAAGCAAACATGCTTAACTGCCATCCCAGGCTTTGGTGCCTTACAAGTAGGTTTTTTTTTAGGCCATGTATCTTCTACAGCTATTCAATTCCCTTATGTTAGTATGCATAGTTCTTTTTAAAAAAACTCTGCAGGAGAATACCCCTTTGTTTTTTTTCCTTTTAATGCATTCAAATTTAGCCTTGTTTCAAAATTGCATCTCTACAACAAAGGTGGAAAATTTAACCTATTATACTTAGTCTACCATCACCTGGTTGTCTTCAGTCTAATCTTGCAGCAAATGTTCTTTTCCAGATGTTTCCTACAGATGTTATATTAAAAGTAGTTATGAGATGGTCAAGAGGTGAACTGTATATAATCAGATAGATGGACAGTGTTTAAATATTTATGGTGGTTGCAGCAAAGGCATTCAGGGTGGGTGGGTGTTGAGGTCTCATCTTTTTTGGTATTTGTGTACAACAATTTTTTTTTTTTCAGGATGTATTTTTGATGGTCAGGAGGAAGAAAACTACAATATTTATAGATGCAAAAGAAACAACAACCGTGAATGAATTAAAAAAAATTATTCAAGGTTTGACATTTTTTAGTCACTTAAAACAGCATGTCTTTGTTTTGCTTAACCAACTTATTACTACAAAGACATATGACTAAAATGCTATGAATGTTACCCTTTATAGATTTAAATTGAGGGATTAATAGCCTGGTGTTGGCGATAAGCCCTTGTTAGTTGCTGCCATGATGAGATTTTTAAATATGAAAGATGGATGGTGTAGCAGGGGTGATGCCCTGCTTCAACTGAAACCTGAGGGAATGGTATGCCCTCTTGGCCCTATTGCCTGTGGTTGTGGACCCTCCTGGCCCCAAAGCCTGCAGGAGAACCTGTAGCTTTATATCTTCCACTATTTTCACTTTCTCTCCCTTTAATACATTGAGATCTCTTACTGTGGAAGATTCTTCCGAATTGGAATCGTTAATTGGGGAAGTTCGTAGTGCTGATAATTGCATATCCGATGTAACTATAAATGACGAGAAAATCCTTAAATTTATTAAGCTAATGAAAAAGTCGAAATCTCCGGGCCCCGATGGGGTATATCCAATTCATTTAAAGGAGCTTCAAAATGAACTCGTTAAGCCATTGCGTGAAATTTTCAATCGCTCATTAGAGGATGGCGTAGTTCCGTTGGATATCAAGCGAGCAAACGTTACACCTATATTTAAGAAGGGAAATAGATTTGAAGCAACGAATTTTCGGCCTATTAGTCTAACTTCGGTAGTTGGGAAGCTTTTAGAATCTGTAATTAAAGATAGAATAGTGAGCCACCTCGAGGCAAATAAGCTGATTAACGATACCCAACATGGATTTAGGCGTGCGAGATCGTGCTTGACTAACTTGCTCGAATTCTTCCACAAAATGATTTGCGTGTACGATGAAAGCAAAGCTGTAGACGTAATATATTTAGACTTTAAAAAGGCGTTCGACACCGTCCCCCACCAAAGGTTATTAATGAAAGTTAAAGCGATTGGGGTGACTGGTAAGATTTTAAACTGGATTAGAAATTGGCTGAAAGATCGCTCGCAGCGGGTGGTAATAAATGGGGAATGTTCAGATTGGGCCAGCGTTAGTAGTGGGGTACCGCAGGGCTCTGTTTTAGGCCCTTTATTGTTTTTAATTTATATTAACGATTTAGATAAAGGCATACTTAGTCGGATTTCGAAATTTGCGGACGACACGAAGCTGGGCAATCGTGCCTATGTAAGATCGGATGTCGATAAATTGCAGGGGGACCTAAACTCGATTGCCAATTGGGCGGACAAGTGGCAAATGGAATTTAATTTAAGCAAATGCAAGGTAATGCACTTGGGTTGCCATAATTTAAGAGTAGAATATACCATGAAAGGCCAAGTCCTCGACGCGGTTAAATTAGAAAAAGACTTGGTAGTATTAGTCTCAGACGATTTTAAATTCTCGAAGCAATGCGCGGATGCGTGTAAAAAAGCAAATCGCGTTTTGGGTTATATCGCGCGTAATTTCACCTTCAAATCTAAGGATGTAATTTTACCTTTATATAAATCCCTTGTGCGGCCACTTCTCGAATACGCTGTTCAATTTTGGGCTCCATATTTAATGAAAGATATCGCGCAATTAGAAAGAGTGCAGCGTAGGGCTACGAAAGTTATTCCAGAGCTGAGGAATAGATCATACGAGGAAAGGCTCAGGGCTTTAGATTTGCCATCGCTAGAACGCAGAAGATTACGTGGCCAGCTAATAGAAGTATTTAAAATACTAAAGGGTTTCTCAAACGTTGACTTTCGCAATCTGTTCGAACTGGATCATAGGGGAAATACTCGTCAGCACGGGTTAAAATTAGTGAACAAGCGTTTTAACACTAGTATAGCCCAAAACTATTTTACATTTAAAGTTACTCAAAATTGGAATCGGCTGCCCACCCACGTAGTAGATAGCACTTCGGTTAATATGTTCAAAAATCGTCTCGACGTGCATTTGAATAGTTTAAATATAACGTAGTTGAGCACTGTGAATTTAAACGTCCTTGCAGAGAGAGAGTTTGGAGCGGAGGTTTAAGGATATGAAATTATGATGACTAAAAATGATGCCGGCGATTCTCTGCATGTGTAGCTTAGATGTCCCATTTCTTTTCCGCCTATCCTATAAGTAGTCTCTATCCCTAAATTAGCTTTTCACCACTAGCAGTCGAGTGGCTGCGGAAGATGAGAAGAAAAACTTTCTATCTCCCCCGACCCCTAGTTTGATTAGTTAAAATTGCACGATAATGTACACATGTAGATAAGTGTGTACAGTAGATAGTATTAAAAAAAAAAAAAAAAAAGCATGTTAGAGATACACTCGTAGATAAGGGTGTATCGTAGTTTTTGATTTAGTGTAGCGGACTAGCCTCGAGCGGACCTTAGGGTCTTTGCTGGTCCTAGATTCTGTAGTTCTCTCCATACAAACTTTCTGTATGATACAGCCTCATTCGTATTGCACCTTAAATTTGAGTTAAAAAAAAACCACACCCTTACTGTCAATTTTTTCCTCAGTCATTTTCTCTTTCATTATATTCCTATTATTAATTCCTTTCTATTTAAATTCACCTATCTTTCATTCTCCAGTTCAACTACTCTTTCTCTCCCTCTACACAACTTCTAGACTGGAAGTAACACCAAAATATGCAGCTCATTCCAATTTGTGGTATGCATGTACCTCCTTCAATCCAACCCTACTCTGTTTCTAGCACATTATTGCATTCTCCCACACCTTACATACTCCTTTATACTTGTCATTCAATTTAAGTTTACCTTTTTCTGTTACTTAAAACTTTCTCAACAACCTCAAATGAGTGAAAGCTTATCATATCCCTCCCACCATACATGATGCATTATTTTTGTTCTCATAGATTTCTTTAAAAAAAAAGCATAGATTCCTTTGTTTGCCTTTCAAATTTGGGAACTTATCAACATAAAAACTCACCCAATTCACTTACTCATTCAAATTATATATCCTTAATAATTTACCCAACCATATATCCTAATCAGGCTCATCTTTATCATTTTTAACATCTTGAATATTGTGCCAATTATTATTTTACCCAGCCCATTTGATAGGGCATATACATTCATGGTTTCACATAGAGAGGCTAAGGAGATAGTCCTCTCTTGGCCTTTGCAAACAGGCATCACCTATACCTCTCAGATGAGGAAAGCACACTCTGCTCCTGACCCTTCTAGTCCCCAAATTCAGTGGGTTTTACACATGTGTAGCCAATCATGTATTGCTAAAGATGGACTTTATTCACCAATGTCTGACTCACTGCATACACAGATGATCTGATTAGTGCCTATATCGCCGAGAGATGCCATTCATACCTGAAGCCTTTCATGTTTGGGGCTAGGAAAATAGTTTGAGAGTTAAGTGTAGTTATTGGGATAGTGGCGCCTTTGGTTCTATCCAGGAGGCCACCCTAGATGGTATCACCTTATACTATTGTCCCTGTGCCTCTTCTCCCAAAGCTTCCACAGTTGTGTGAGTATTACATTTAACCTTTTGGGAGCACACACTGTGTCACTCGATCTATGTCAGTATACATTTTTGGCTCCAGGTCTGAGATGGGGTCAGCTCCATCCCATATGTCCTGTTTGTAGTCAGGGAAGCTTTACCAAGCGCTGCCTCTGTCTTTACATCCAAGCTGGTTGCAATACACTGCTTGGGATCTATAACAACTCACAGTGCCCTGAGTGCTCTCAAAGCATTGGAATTTCTGCACCTCCTCTTTTTCAGTATCTCTGATGCCACAGTTGCTGCAACCTGTGTGAATGTTGAGATTATCTTCTGCTATGTCCTTGGACATGTAGGGGTTGTGTGAAATGATGGCAACAAAGAGTCTGTGAGGATTGGGCAACCAAACCAGCATTTTGCTCTTCCTTGCACTGACTACATGGCACGAATCAGGTCAGCCCTCTGTGCTGTCTGGCAAAGATAACTTAAAATTGCATGCCATCTTGCCACAACTGTTTCTGTACACCTACCCCCCCGAATGCCCTGGCAGCTTCAGCTTACTTTCTGTCATCTTCAAATTGGGCACACTCAAGGGATGCAGCTCCATTTGATGGTGTGCTCCCCTGCGCCTTACTGCAACAACCACATTGTCCCCCTGATTCTGTTTAGTATCCCACCTTGATGAGATCTTTGTGCACATTACCTGTTCCAGTACTGGGACGAGCAAGTTTGCTACCGCTTGTCCTTTGTGCTTGGGATGAGTTCATACATACAGACATGTGTACTCCTTTACTTCTTGGAGGAGGCTGGCCTCTTCCATTTTGAATCTCTGGTGTTTTTCACATGCTCCCACTCTGGCCTTCCCTCTCATGCTGAAGTGTGCTGCCTTCTTTCTTGCTGTTGTTTCATTTTTTGTTTGTGTATTTTGGGAGTTTTGTTTATGTTATTGTAGCTGCATAGTAATAGGATAAAAATTATTATTTCAGCAACTTATGTCCTTGGTCGCAGTTGCCAGATGGGCATCTTTAAAGGAAAATTACTCATCCCTGGCTATCACCCCAGTCCTGCTCTGAAACAAAAAGGTTTAATAATGCTCCAACCATACCTGCCTTGGGTGAAGTATGTGGTGAGGGCCCCAATCCTCTTCCACGGTTTTGGTCCATTGTTTCTTATTCAATATATTTGAGGCAGCCCTAAGTTTATTGTCCTTAGGGTTTTCCCCATCCGCCACCCAGGGGATGCGGCTGATAGGCATTTTCTCCCCCTCAGGCAACCAATACCACGTAGCTAAAAAAATGCAAACACCCAAGTTTCTTCACCTAGTCACTTAACTCAGAAAAGACAAAGTTCGGGGAGGTGGTACTGGGCCTATCTTTGTAATTCAAAGCTACCTTCCATAAGGATGATAGTAATAAGGAAGTTTTGGCTCCCTCAAGTGTTCCCAAACGAGATGGGGAAAGAGGTCTGTTTCCTCCTAAAGATGAGTTTGTGCTCACCCCAAATGCACCCTGCAAGCTTGACTTGAGGCAGGAAAAAGAGGGCTGGCAGGCCAAACCAAATCTTCTCACTAAAACTTCAAAGGCTACACTATCAATGAGACATTTTGTGGCCATTAAATCTTGGTGCCTCTGAGTGGCTTACAATCATTCCAGTGAGGGCCTCTTCCATCAAGAGGGCTCTGTCAGCTCCAACCTCCCTCTTAAGTTTGCTTCATCTCGCCATGCTCCCCCGTAAGGGGCGCGGCGATTTGCCATCCTGGCCGCCGTGCTGACGGGATCCAGCACTCCGTCCGGCCCCAGCTTAGCCTCTCTTCCTTCCTTCAGATAGCCCGATTTCTCCCCTACCTCGTCGCCTTTTCATACAACCTCTCCCACAACTTTCTCTGGTCAGCCTCTAATTTCACAGGGTAGAATGCTGACCTTCTTCTCAAGCCAACCACCCCGGATCGGGGCTGAGGGGGGAGGGGACATTGTTCCCTAACCCCTGAGCTCCGGTTCGGGATGGGGGTTTTTTAACAACCTGCTTCATCCCCACCCACATCTTCCTCACATCCCTTTTCCTCTCCTCTTCACAACCTATATTTTTTACGCCGTGTCCAAGGTGGAGCCGCCATGCCGAAGGACTGCCAGGCCACCAGGCGGGAGGGGTGGTCCCGAATGGCGGCGCCTGGCTCTGCCGGGCTTGTAAGCACCTCTCGCAGTGCGGGCAACTGCGAGAGGTGATGAGCTATTGCGTCCCGTAATCAAAAGAGGGTCACCATGCCCATGAATGAAAAAAAACAACAAAAAACCCAACCCCCAACTTCCCCAAGAAAATCGACGGAGCCGCCCTCGGGCAGCTCCACCGAGAAAATGGAGGTCCCCCCCCTTGTGCTTGCGCAAGGGACCCTCCATAATTCTTTAACCGGAGAGGAGGCTTACTCCTCTCCTACGCCTACGGGTGTAGGGGACTCCCCCTCACCCCCTTCTCTGGAGGTGCTTTCGGGCACCTCCCTATCTCCAGCGGCAGTCCCTCCTTTGCTTTCTAAGGGGACTGCCAAGAAAGCCAGCAGGCAGCCCATTGCCGACCGCCCCTCGTGCAAGCGGCTCGGTAGGGCAAACCCCCTTAGGGGGGAGAGGGAAGCCAGGCCCCTTCGGTCGCTTCCCTCAAAAGACCTGCTGGCAAGAATTTTAAACCTTGCTGGGGTCAAGGCCTGTGCCTCCCCACACCACCTGACTAGTGACAATACTGCCAAGGGGACCTGCGATGTCCTGGGAGGGGATGGCCAACTGGAGGCCCCTCCTGTGATAGACATGGTCCTTGAGGAGACCCAGTCTCAGACGGTAGGGACTTCCATGGGGGGGAATTCGGGCTCGGCGCCAAGCACCGAACCCGAATCCGCCCCTATGCAAGGTCCTCCTCAAATGGCTGAGGGCTCCGAGGCAAAAGGAGGGGAGGGATCTCCTCCGACAGGTGCCCCTACGACAACCAGGACCTTCTCCATTTCGGAGAGGGACCTGGCTGAGGCTGGTCCATCTGGCCTGGGGACTTCTGCCGGCGGAGGTGAAAAGCAGGTTCATTCCCCGCCCTCCTCTCCGAAAAAGAAAAAGACTAAAAAGACAAAAAAGACTCGGGGCTCCTCTCCATCCGCGGGGGCTGCGGGGACGGATGGGTCTGCTGCCACTCTGGCAAGCGACCAAGCCAAGATCGGCACATCCGCCCCCTCTGCCCCCCCGGTTGCGGAGCCCCTGACAAAGAAGACTACTACCAAGAGTGCACAGGGCGGAGCCTCGATGACATCGGGGCCCCTGATTCAGAGGTTACCTGGCGTTTTCGAGCCCGCTGGCTTCAAACGCTTCCTCGTTATTCGCTCCACTGATGGCACCATGTTGTCCAAGGGCAACATGATCCATCAGCGGAGAGGATTAGCTAGTGCAATTGGTAGAGAGCCGAAGGTAACCCGTTTCTCGGACGGGAGCCTTCTGGCGAATGCGGCGAATCCCGCCGAGGCGGCCAAGATTAGTGCTCTTCGGACACTTCATGGCACCCCGGTGAGTGTGACGCCGCACTCTACCATGAACTTTGTGAAAGGAGTAGTTTATGCGAGGGAACTCGTTGACTACTCCATTGAAGACATCACCTTAGAGCTGGCCGACCATGGGGCGGTCAAGGTCGAACGTGTGATGAGAAAACAGGGAGGGGCCTCGAGACCCACCCCTACACTCTTCGTCACGTTCGACTGTGACAAGCTCCCTGAGTCGGTGCGTGCCGGTTGGTACCGCTACCGCGTGAAGGCATTCGTGCCACTGCCGCGGCGGTGCTATTACTGTCACCGCTTCGGCCATACGAATCGCTCATGTAGACGTGCAAAGTCGGGGTCACCCGAAGTCTGTGTAAATTGCTCCAAGGTCGCACACGATAAGTCCAAATCGTGTGTGGCCAAGTGTGTCAATTGCGGAGAGCCGCACCCTTCTTCTTCGAAGCAATGTGGTGCATATCTCCTTGAGAAAGAAATCCTGGCCGTTCAGGCCCAGGATCGACTCTCATTCCGCGAGGCAAAGGACTTGGTCCTGGCGCGCCCGGCTCTGCCTGGGACGTCGTATGCCTCAATAGTTAGGAAGGCACCCTCTGCTCCTGGCCCATCCAGGCCAACGAGCACGGTTGTTTCCGCGCCCATTCGGAGCCCTTCTGCGAGCTCTACCCAACCCGGGCGCTCCCCTGGTAAAGCTGGCGGAAAAAAGGGTTCATACCCTGCCCCGGCTAAAACCAGGGCTCCCCCCTCTTCCCCCAGCGTGACCGTTTCCCGTAAGGCGAAACGGCCACGCGCCTCCACCGAGTCGTTAGACTCACAGGAGGCAACACCCCTGAAGATGGTCGCTAGGCCATCTTCCGGGGTTCCTAAAGCTGTCCCCCGAAAGGAGGACAGCAACAAAGGAGCTTCGGCTCCTTCGCCCACGCCCCGAGGTGGAGCGAGTTGCTCGGAGACGGTGGTTCCTCGAAAAGAGGGCCCCCCGCCTCCGAAGCCGCAACGCCCGCCTAAGGTTTCGAGGCGGAGGGAGGAAAAGACTCGCATGGCGAGCCCAACCTCCCCCAATAAGTCCTCGAAGGCGACAGCGCCTTCAGCGCTTTGTCCGGCCAACAGCGCCCGGGGTTCTGCCCCCGGGAAGTGTACGGCCATTCCCGTGAGGGTCTTCAATTCGAGGAGGGCCCCCGCGTCTCCTCCGAGCTAGGCCTGGAGGGCATATTCCTTCAATGGAATTGCCGTGGACTCCGGGCCAACTGGGAGGAGCTGCGGAGGCTCGTCTCGTCCCGTTCCCCGTTAGCTATTTTTTTGCAGGAGACCATGCTAGGTTCGTGCCCCCTCCCTGCCCTCCCGGGGTATAAGGGTCTTGCGACCCCACCACCGCGGGATGGCCGGGCTGGGGGGTGCGCAGTTTACACCCGGCATGATGTCTCCGTTCTTCCTTTCTCTTTAGATACCTCCTTTCAGGCAGTGGCTGTGCAGCTGCACCTGGATAGGAGGTATACTATCATTTCTGCGTACATTCCACCGTCAGGTGACTTCGACGCGGGGGACTTCCGCCGCGTCGTGGCACGGTTGCCGAGGCCCTATCTCTTGCTTGGAGATCTGAACGGCAGGCATCCTCTCTGGGGAGATTACTCCATAAATCCCAGGGGACAAGTCCTTGCCGATCTGATCGAAGAGCTTGAGATGGGTGTCCTAAACGTGGATGAGTTTACGCATCACTGTCCGAGAACCGCTTCATTTTCTTGCCTTGACCTATCTTTGTGCTCTTCGGATGCACAGCCTGATTTTGATTGGGGGGTGGTCGATGACCTCCATGGTAGTGATCACTTTCCCATTCAAATATCATTTTCAGGGCAACTGCCGCCTGAGAGACCACCTCGGTGGTGCTTGGCGCGGGCGCGGTGGCCTACATTTCAGGAAATGACTGAATTCTCTATCTCAGTCGAGGAGTTTAGGTCGGTAGATGAGGCCGTTGAGTTCTTCTCCGGCAACCTCATCGCCGTGGGCCTGACTACTATTCCTAGGACGTCTGGCCGTTTTGCACGCCGACCACTCCCATGGTGGTCGGCCGAGTGTGAGACGGCCCTCAAACAGAAGCGTTATGCCTACATGCGCTATAAGCGCCGCCCGAACGATTTCACTGTCGGTGAATTTCGTCGGGCTAGGGCTAGGTTCCGGTATATTTCGAAGCACGCCCGCCGCTCTTCTTGGCGGGCATACGTGTCTTCACTTAACGGGAAGACCCCTTTAGCTGAGGTGTGGAAGCGAGTCAAAAGGATTCGGGGCAAGTTCTCGCAGGACCCCCCTCCCGTTCTCCAGGAGAATGGGACCGCACTCTCGGACCCCGCGTCCGTGGCGGAATCCTTAGCGACCCCTTTTTCCGCATTCTCTAGCCGTGATGCTGCTCCGCCAGCATTCAATGCACGTCGTGATGTCGCGGAAGGCCGCCGGCTGGACTTTACCTCCAGAGGCGGAGAACCCTTCAACGACAAGTTTACTGTGAGTGAGTTGCGCTCCGCTCTCGCTTCGTGCGCGGACACCGCCCATGGTCCGGACGATGTCCCGTACGCCATGCTTCGACACCTGGGTGAGCGAGGCATGGCCTTTCTGTTAGATTTGTTCAACAGGATCTGGGTGGAAGGTCTTCTCCCAGACTCCTGGCGAATCGCTACTGTGCTCGCCTTTCGCAAGCCGGGGAGAGATCACTCTACTCCGACCGGATTCCGCCCAATCTCTCTAACCTCTTGCGTGTGCAAGTTGATGGAGAAATTGGTAAATGTTAGATTAGCCTATTTCCTGGACAGCGGAGGCCATCTGTCTTCTGCACAGTGCGGCTTCCGTAAGTTCCACTCCACGTCGGATGCTCTGCTCCGACTGGAAAATGCCGTCTGCGAGGCTTTCCTTCGTAGACAGCACTACGCCACGGTGTTTTTTGATCTGGAGAAGGCCTATGATACCGCATGGCGATACGGTATCATGGAGACTCTCCACACGATGGGGGCGAGGGGACGCCTCCCAATGTTTATATCTGAGTTTTTGCGAGATCGTCGATTCCGCGTACGGGTGGGGGGAGCCCTCTCCGGCCCAAAGGAGCAGGAAGAGGGTGTCCCGCAGGGAAGTGTCCTCAGTGTCACACTCTTTGCCCTGAGCATCAACGGCATCACCTCGGTGCTGCCGGAAGATGTTCTCGCTACGCTCTACGTGGACGACCTTTCGATCTCTTTTGGCGCGGCCCAGATGCCAACTCTGGAGCGCCGACTCCAACAGGCATTGAACCGCGTCTCTCGCTATGCCGAAGCGCACAGGTTTCGGTTTTCTTTGGCCAAGACTAAGGTGGTGCACTTCTGCCGCCATCCACGGCTTCACCCCGACCCAGATTTGTTTCTTAATGGGGTGCGCCTGGATGTGGTTGAGTCGCACCGTTTCCTTGGTCTTGTATTCGACCGACGCCTCACCTGGGAGGCTCACATTCGCAGCCTTAGGGTCTCTTGTACCCGCGCCATGGACATTCTCCGTTCCGTGACGTTCAGCGCTTGGGGCGCTGATAGGGCTACCGCCTTACTTTTTTATCGATCCTTTGTTCGCTCGAAGCTCGACTACGGATGCGAGTTTTATGCATCCGCAGCCGAGCGTTTATTGCGGAAGGTGGATTCGATCCACCACACCGGCCTTCGCCTTGCGACCGGTGCCTTCCGCACTTCCCCCATTGAGAGCCTGTTGGTCGATGCTGGGGAGATGCCACTCGCTCTGCGCCGCGTGCAGTGCATCACTCGCCTGTACGCGCGAGCCCGGCGCCTCCCTCAGTCGCCAACAGCTCTCACTGCATCCGCAGCTGATCTCGATGGTGCCTATGCCGC
The DNA here is from genome assembly GCA_963969495.1 of Ceratothoa steindachneri. NCBI lineage: Eukaryota > Metazoa > Arthropoda > Malacostraca > Isopoda > Cymothoidae > Ceratothoa > Ceratothoa steindachneri. The sequence continues at coordinate 128,201,411 of OZ018327.1, forward strand.
CGAGAGACGCCAGTCATACCCTAAGCCCTTTGGGTTTAGGGCCAGGAAACTCCTTCGAGAGGTAGATATAGCTCTCGGGCCGGTGGCGCCCCTGGTTCTGCCCAGGACGCCACCCTGGAGGGTACCACATTTGGCTATTTGTCGCCACGCCTCTGCTCCCAAAGCTTGTACTGCGCCGGGAGTATTGCGTTCGACCTTTTTGGAGCACACATCGTGTCACGCTGGTACCGTGCCAGTGTATACGGATGGCTCCAAGTCCCAAGAGGGGGTCGGCTTCCACGCCGTATCCCCTCTGTTTGAAGTCAGCGGGGCTCTACCAGGCGCTGCGTCTGTCTTCACGGCCGAGCTGGTGGCAATACACCACTCGGTACGGGAGATTACGCGACGTGCCCGGTTCGGAGACCGGATTATGATTTATAGCGACTCACAAAGCGCCCTGAGTGCTCTCGGGGCATTGGAATCTCCGCATCCCCTGGTTCGCGAAATCTGTGACGCCACGGTTTTGGCGAGCCGGGCAGATGTCGAGATTATCTTCTGCTGGGTTCTTGGACATGTAGGAATTGCGGGGAATGAGCGCTCCGATGAGGGCGCCAAAGAGTCCGCGAGGACTCTGCGACCGGACCAGCGTTTCGCTCTTCCTCACACTGACTACATGGCAGGAATACGGGCAGCTCTTCGGACTGCTTGGCAAAGAAGATGGGAGACGGTCGAGGGGAACTTAAAGTTGCGTGCCATTGCGCCGCGACTGTTCCCATGGAACTATCCCCCAATGCCGCGGCGGCTTCAGGTTGCTTTCTGTCGTCTTCGAATCGGACACACTCGTGTGACGCATCGTTACTTGGTGGAGCGCTCGCATGTGCCCTATTGCAACGACTGCGTCGTCCCCCAGACTGTTCGGCATATTCTTGTCGAATGTCCCAGTCTGGGTGATCTTCGCGCACGATACCTGTCTCGGTACCGGGATGGGCGGGGTCGCTACCGCCTGTCCCTTGTACTCGGGACGAGTGCGTGCACCATGACTGGTGGACTTATTGACTTTTGGGGGGAGGCCGGCCTTCTCCCCTTTATTTAAGGTTCCTTTTTTTGTTATTGTTTTGTTTTAGGTTGCACTCTCCTGCACCGGGGTGAGGGGGACCTCCCCCCGCTGCCGGAGATTGCTTCGATTGTTAAGTTTTTCCAATTTATATTGATTGTTAAGTTTTCATATTTTAACTTTAAAGTAGCCTAATTCTAGGCTGTCGTGTTTTTCGGCGACTTGTGCCCAAGTGGGTAGTTGCCAGATGGGCTCTATAAAAAAAAAAAAAAAAAAAAAAATCTCGCCATGCTCCCCCTCCACCCAAATCATTTATTTCACACTCATCCCTCATTGTCACTCAACCATTCCAGACCTTTCATCATTACCCAATCATTCTCTTTCACACTTCTCCTAGTAACAGGACCTACTTCTGCTCCTACTTTCTTTCCTGTCATGGAGTCTATGTCAGGTGCAGCCTCTTATCTTTCACTCCACCAGCATCATCCATACATTTCCTACAGAAGGGGCATGCTGATTTGCTTTTCTGGCTGCCATGCTGTTGAGACTCAGTGCCCCAGATTAGCCTCTTCTCCTTTCTGACACCCTGTCTTCTTATCCTGCCCCCTCACTTTCCCTACAACCTCTCCCATAGCTTTCTCTTGCCAGACTCTAATTTCACAGCCCAGATAGTAGGATCTTCCATGGGGTCAACCCCAGGCTCGGTGTCAAGCACAGAACCCACCCCCCGCCCGTGTGTAAGCTTCTCCTCAGACGGCAAGAGGATGCACAATTTTACACCCGGCATGATGTCTCTGTTCTTCTCTTTGCTTTAGATACCTCCTTTCTGTCAGTAGCTGTGCAGCTGCACCTGGATAGGAAGAATACTGTTATTTCTTTGTACATTCCACTGTCAGCCGAGGCCCATTCTCTTGCTTGGGAGATCTGAAAGGTAAGACACCCCCTCTGGGGAGACTACTTGATTAATCCCTGGGGTCAAGTCCTTGCCAACCTGATCAATGAGCTCGAGATAGGTGGCCTAAATGTGGATGAGTTTCCGCTTCATTTTACTGTCTCGATCTATCTTTGTGCTCTCAGGATTCACAACCTGATATTGGGTGGGGGTAGGTCGATTACCTCCATGGTTGTGATCAGTTTCCCATTCAAATAATTATTTTCTGGGCCACTGCCACACGATTGCCCGCCCCAGTCGTGCCAGACAGAGCGCGATGGTCCGCATTTCAGGAAATGACTAACTTCCCTATCTCGGTCGAGGAGTTTAGGTCGGTAGATGAGGCCGTTGAGTTCTCCAGCAACCTCATCGCCGTGGGGCTAACTTCTATTCCTAGAATGTCTGTGTGTGATGGTCAGCCAAGTGTGAGACAGCCCTCAAACAGAAGCGCTATGCCTACATGCGCTATAAGCGCCGCCCGAACAACTTCACTGTCGGTGAATTTCGTCCAGCTAGGGCTAGGTTCCGGTATATTTCGAAGCACGCCCGCCACTCTTCATGGCGAGCATACGTGTCTTCACTTAACGGGAAGACACCTCTAGCAGAGGTGTGGAGGCGAGAAAAGGATTCGGTACAAGTTCTCGCAGGACCCCCTTCCGTTCTCCAGAAGAATGGGACTGCAATCTGTGTCGGAATTCTTTGTGACCGCTAAGGTTTCGAGGCGGAGGGAGGAAAAGACTCGCATGGTAAGCCCAACCTCCCCAATAAGTCCTCGAAGGCGACAGCGCCTTGTCCCACCAACAACGACCGAAGTTCTGTCTCTAGGAAGCGTACGGCCATTCAAGTGTGTCTTCTCTTCGAAGAGGGCCCATCCCCCCCGAATCTCCTCCGAGCTAGGCCTGGAGGGTATATTCTTTCAATGGAATTGCCGCGGACTCCAAGATAACTGGGAGGAGTTGCAGAAGCTCGTCTCCACCGTTCCCCGTTAGCTATCTTTTTGCAGGAGACCATGCCGGGCGAATGCCCCCTACCCACCCTCCCGGGGTATAAGGGTTTTGCGACCCCATCACCACGGGATGGGGCCGGGCGGAAGGATGTGCGATTTACACTCAGTATGATGTCTCCGTTCTTCTCTTCACTTTAGATAGCTCGTTGCAGGCAGTAGCTGTGCAGCTGCACCTTGATAGGAGGTAAACTGTTATTTCTGCGTACATTCTACCAACTTCGACGCGGGGAAATGCGGCCGCGTCGTGGCACGGTTGTCGAGGCCCTTTCTATTGCTCGGAGATCTTAACGGTAGACACTCCCTCTGTTTGTGCTCTCCAGATGCACAGCCTGATTTTGTTTGGGGGGTGGTCGATGACCTCCATGGTAGTGATCATTTTCCCATTCAAATATTATTTTCTGGGCTGCTGTCGCCCGATAGCCTGCTCCGGTGGTGCTTGGCGCGGGCTTGGTTGTCTGCATTTCAGGAAATGACTGAATTCTCTATCTCAGTCGAGGAGTTAAGGTCGGTAGATTAAACCGTTGAGTTCTTCTCAGGCAACCTCATCGCTACGGGCCTAACTACTATTCCTAGAAGGTCTGGCCGCTTTGCTCGCCGAACACTCCCATGGTGGTCAGCCGAGTGTGAGGCGGTTCTCAATCAGAAGCGTTATGCCTACATGCGGTATAAGCGCCGCCCGAATTATTTCACTGGCGATGAATTTCGTCGGGCTAGGGCTAGTTTCTGGTATATTTCGAAGCACGCCCGCTGCTCTTCTTGGCGGACATACGTGTCTTCATTTAACGGGAAGACCCATCTAGCAAAGGTGTAGAAGCGAGTCAAAAGGTTTCGGGGCAAGTTCTCGTATGACCCCCTCCCGTTCTCCAAGAGAATGGTACCGCAATCTCAGACCGCACGTCCGTGGCAGAATCCTTCGCGACCACTTTCTTCACTTTCCCAGTATTCAATGCAAGTTGTGATGTCGCGGAAGGCCGCCGGCGGAGAACCCTTCAACGATGGGTTTACCCTTAGTGAGTTTCATTCCGCTCTTGCTTCGTACGCGGACACCGCCCATGGTCCGGACGATGTCCCGTACGCCATGCTTCGACAACTTTGTGAGCGAGGCATGTCATTTCTGTTAGATTTGTTCAACAGAATCTGGGTGGACGGTCTGATCCCGGTTTCCTGGCGAACCACTACTGTACTCTCATTTCTCAAACCGTGGAAAGATCAGTCTACTCCGGCCAGTTTCCGCCGGAGAAATTGGTAAATGTTAGATTAGCCTTCTTTCTGAACACCGGAGGCCATCTGTCTTCTGCACATTGCGGCTTCTGCAAGTTCCACTCTACGTCAGATGCTCTGCTCCGACTGGCAAATGCCGTCTGCGAAGCATTCCTTCGTAAACACCCCGTAAGTGGCGCAGGTATTTGCCTTCCTGTCCGCCGTGCTGATGGGACTCAGTGCCCCGTCCAGCCACAGCTTGGCCTTCTTTTTCTACAGCTTAGCCTCTTCTTCTTTTCTTACTTTTGCCTCTGTACGGGTTGACGGATGCGCCCACTGGGGAGCTAGGTACGCAGGACCATTCCTTAGAGAAGGTTTGGTTGCCCCGGTCGTCATTTTGTTTCTGGGAGGTCTTAGCACCACAGTCCAGAGAATCGCCGTTATGCGGCTCCGCTGTTTTTAAAATACCTGTATGGGCCCTCTTTGGACTCACGATGACGATTTGGTGCATGCCCTCGGCTCCAGGGGCAGCCGAAAATAAAATATATAGTTATATGGGTAAATTTAACAAACAACTCCCAGAGACTCTCAAAGACCTGCGTCTCTGCTCATTGTGCCTTGGAACCTGACAGTAGACGCTTTGATCCTTTTGGGTCAGAAGTCAACCCTGAGTTGGATTACGACCGATTTTTAGTCTTGAAAGCGAACAATAGTCCTCTTAGTAAGGCTGACATCTTCGACGTCTACGAGGATTTTGTTGAGAAATGTGGCGAACGTGCTCAAATTTGGTCACGTAATGATGGCGCATTGATAGTCGAGGCGAAATCAAGCGAGCAGCATCAGCAGATTAAGACCCTACAGTCTTTAGCTTCTGTAGACATGTCCTCTGCTTCGCACCCGACATTTGACACCAGTAAAGGTGTTATCCGATTGGGAGAGTTAATAGATTATGATGTTGACAGGCTGGTATCAAAACTTACCAATCAGAAGGTTGTAAGTGCCCACCGCATTTCCAGGTTTGTGAATGGCGCTAGGTTACCTACTGCCACTATAATCCTGACCTTCAACAGATTGGAACCGCCCAAGTACGTTAAGATTGTCTATCTTAATATCCCAGTTCAGTCAAGCCTTACATTGAAAACCCACGATGCTGCTTCCATTACCAACGCTTTGGCCATGTAAGCAAGTTTTGTAAACAGGCAAGGTTGTGTGTGAATTGTGGATCGGATTATCACGGGACGCCCTGTTCTCAACAGCCGTACTGCCCTAGCTGTGGTGGAGAACACCCTGCAACATCACAGCCATGCACTTTCTTTCTCTATGAGAGGGAAGTCATTGCCATTAGAAACAAGAACAGGGTCAGTTTTAAAGAGGCCAGAAGAAGAGTAAAGGTATGCCCAACCTGGTGTGAGCTTTTCTGATGCTCTGCGTTTAACCGGGCCAAAGAAAGAGAGAAGTCAGGAACCTCCTACTGGTTCTCCTGTGCCTAACCAGGTAAAAAGTCCTCCCTGTCCTAAACGTACATCTCCTCGTGATGAACACCCTTGGTCAGCACCTAACAGTGCTTCTGAGGTTATCAACGAGAAGAGGAACCTTCCATCATCTCCTGGTTCCCCAAGGGTGGTTAAGCACCTTGCTACCGCTCCAGAACATGTGGATGTTGATCATGTTGGTCCTCAGGTGGTATCCATTCCACCTCTGGACATTCACCCTGCCCCTAAAGGACCAAGCTCTTCTTCAGCTCTAAAGCCAGTTATCACTCCACCTCCCCTTGTTGATACTGCTTTGGAATTCCTTCGATCCCTGAATGAGAAGAAACCAACCTTTGCTCTTTCCCAGGAGCCAGCTTTTGTGGAGGTTATCCCCTCATCTGAGGAGGACTCTCAAAAACTGACTCCATATGCTTTTCTATCAGCATCAAATTCACAACTTTTGCCGATGTCCTCGCCACCACCATCGCCTCTACCATCCCAACCAATACCACCAGCTGTGTCAACATCGTCTGTTTCCTCGACACCTGAACTGACCCCTGGAGTTGCTTCCATCTCTGCTTCTCCAGTGAAGGCAGTTCTCTCTTACAGCAACTTATCAACATCTGATGCGCCATCTCTTAAAGAAAAACCAAAGGCAAAACTCAAGCTTCCGATGCCTCCTTTGTCATACTCCGAGCCTAAGGCTAGTATGACACAAACTACTTCCGCCGGTAGTTCAAATCCAAAATCTCCTACCCCTAAGGGTAGAAAGAAATCTACCGTTATGCTTAAGCGGTAACAATGTTTCCAATTATTCATTGGAACCTCCAAGGTCTCTAACCTAAATGGGAAGAGTTCAAGCTCCTGCTTAAAGATTACAATCACGATTGTATTGCTTTACAGGAAACTTGTTTGGGTACTTGCAGAGTACTCAACATTTTGTGTTTTGTGGGATATTATAAGAACCCCGGAGAACCAATTCATGGTTGTGCTGTTTTTGTTAACAACAGGGTTTCCCACAACCAGCTCTCTCTTAACACAGACCTGCAGGCAGTTGCTGTCCGCCTGTTTTCCAGTCGCCATTTTTCGGTATGTTCGCTGTATCTTCCTCCTGGCGAGGAAAGAGAGACAGCTGTTTTAGCTACAAAGTTAGCTAATTTAATTTCCCAACTCCCTCCTCCTTTTTTATTGATTGGCACTTTAATTTTCGACACCCCCTTTGGGAGGACCATGATAACAACCCTAGAGGAAATATGATTGAGAGATTTCTGGGCACTAATGATGTCTGTTTCCTAACGATGGCAGCCACACATCATTTCACATCCAGATGAACAGCTTGTTTTGACTGGGCAGTGGATCCTGACTTGTGAGGTTGTGATCACTTCCCCATTGTAATAACACCATGTACAGGTAGTTCTCATCCACTACCTAGCAAAAGATGGAATACAAAAAAATGCAAACTGGCCTAAGTTCAGGTACCTCTCGAGCCATGATGGGTCCTTCCCTCATCATAAAGATTTTGAAGTAGCTATTGATGATCTTCTAGTGCACGTCAATCATGCAGCTAATTCCTCCATCCCGCTCTCCGGCTCAACTGCTCTTGGACCACAATTGCCCTGGAGGTCTGCTGAATGCTCGAGAGTTGTCACTGAATGTAAACCATTTGCCATATGTAAGCTACAGCTGGTTATAAATACCGTAGCTGATAATGCTTCTTCCAAGGGCTTCCGCTTTCCTGCAGTAAAGACCAAGGCTGTCCACTTTTACAAGCATAGATCGGTGACATGACACCCTCCCCATTTGTCACTCTATGTTATCCCTGTCACCTTTGAGCCCCATTTCAGATTTCTAGGGGTGATCTTTGAAAGGGGTTTGTCTGAAGAAAATGGACATAATGAAATTACTGTCACACATTCTTGGGGAAGTGATCGATGCACCCTGTGGGTTCTGTATTCAGCATTGGTCCAGTCAAAGCTGGACTATGGGTCACATGTGTACTCCTCTGCCTCGCCGTCCATCCTTTAAAAAATTAAATACTGTGCGTAACCAGGGTGTGCGCCTGGCTTCTGGAGCATTCAAGTCCTTCCGTGTGGACTCCCAATGCAGAGAATGGGGCTCTTCCTCTTCCTTTTCACAGGCTCGATTCTAAGCTCAAATATCTTTTAAGACTTAGACAACTACCATGGTAGTGCACATTCAATTTGAGAACAGTGGCCTCATATGATAGATTTCCATCCCTGGCTCGCCCCTTTGACCTGCGCATGGCGGAGCACACAGGACGTCTAAGGGAGTTTTCTGTTATTCCGTTTTCAATACCAAAGATTTCCCCATGGCTCATACCACCTGTAGTGGTATGCAAGGGGCTTACTGTTAGGCCCGGGGATCAGTTCTTGCCTGTAGCATTGAGAACCATGTATGATCAACACTCCTTCCACCATCGGCCTAGCACCTTTGTGTTCACTGATGGGTCCAGGTCATCGGGCGGAGTTGGAGCTGCTGCTGTCTTCTCATCTCAGACCACATTGGTTCGCCTACCAAGTGCAGCTTCTGTTTTCACAGCAGAACTTGTTGCCATTCTTGCGGCACTCTTTGTTATTGCTCCTATGCCATCTGGTTGTCTCACGATTTTCTCTGACTCCCTTAGTTCTCTGGAGGCACTGAGTGCTTTTGGTTCTAACCATCCACCGGTTTCCAAGATCCACTGGTGGCTTTTTTATCTTTCTCCTATTCACAAGATTTCTTTTTGCTGGGTGCCCAGTCACGTGGGCATCCCAGGTAATGAAAGGGCGGATGCTGCGGCCAAGGAGGCAGCATCATTGGGGACACCCCCATCAGCCCCAGTCCCACTTCGTGATGTCTATCCCCTCATCACCGAATATGTAGTTGGCTTATGGCAGAAGATGTGGGATGAGATTCCTCCCATCAAGCTCCATCCCATAAAACCTTCAGTCCTCCCATGGCCACGTACCATGAGACCACATAGACTCGAGGTTATTTTGTGCCGAATGAGGATAGGCCATTGCCACCTCACTTATAGGCACTTGATGAATGGGCAGCCCCTACCTTTGTGCATCCTGTGCAGGGTGCAGCTATCCATCCTTTACATTTTTGTTGAGTGTCCCCTTTTGAGAAATCTTGGGAGCAGGGTCTTCCCTTTCATTACTGGGCAGAGGGGTCCCCCCCAGCAGGTTCTGCGGGGCATCTTGTCTGAGACTCATGTCTCTTTTAGTGTGAATAGAATTTTTTAATTTTTAGAAGAATCTAATCTTTTAGCCAAAATTTAATATATTGTTTAATGATTTTATATTCTCTGTTCTTGTATCTATTGTTGATCTATCTATAGTCTGTTTTTATCCTTTTTGAGTTCTCAATAGTTTTATTTTTTATATTTTACATCCCTTGATGGTTTTAAATTCCTGTACTTCCATTCTATTGATCTTAATTTCATAACTATATTTTTGTATATTCTCCAGATGTCTATATTTTTATTGAGAACACTCATGCAAATTACCCGTCCTTGAATTTGGCTGCGGGCTAGTCCGTTTGGGCTTTGCAGCATTTATTTTTGGCACTATTCATTCATTCATAGTCAACACTACGCCACAGTGTTTTTCTCTCTGGAAAAAGCCTATGATACTGCATAGCGATACGGTATCATGGAGACTCTCCACACGATGGAGCCGAGGGGACGCCTCTCAATCTTAATATCTGAATTTTTGCGAGATCGTCGATTCCGCGTATGGGTGGAGGGACCCCTCTCCGGCCCAATGGAGCAGGAATAGGGTGTCCCGCAGGGAAGTATCGTTACGGTTACATTCTTTGCCCTCAGCATCAATGGCATCACCTTGGTGTTGCTGGAAGATGTTCTCGCTACGCTCTACATGGATGACCTTTCAATCTATTTTGGTGCGGCCCAGATGCCAACTCAGGAGCATCGACTCCAATAGGCATTGAACCGCGTCTCTCGCTATGCTGACATGCACAGGATTCTCTTTTCCTTGCCCAAGACTAATGTGGTGCACTTCTGCCGACATCCATGTCTCCACCCTGACCCAGACTTGTTTCCCAATGGGGTACGTCTGGAAGTGGTTGAATCGCACCGTTTCATTGGTTTTGTATTTGACCGACGCCTCACCCTGGGAGGCTTATATTCGCAGTTTCAGTCTCTTATACCCGCACCATGGATATTCTTCATTCTGTGACGTTCAGCGCTTGAGGTGCTGATAGGGCTACTGCCTTACTTTTTTTTCGATCCTATGTTCGTTCGAAGCTCGACTCCAGATGCGAGTTTTATGCATCCACAGCTGAGCGTGTATTGCGGAAGGTAGACTCAATCCACCACACCGGCCTTCGCCTGGCGACCGGTGCCTTCCGCACTTACCCCATTGAGAGCCTACTTGTCGATGCTGAGAGGACGGAAAAGACGCATGACGAGCCCAACCTCCCCCGATAAGTCCTCGAAAGCGACGGTGACGGAGTTTTGCCTACAGAACGCGTAAGGCCATTCCCGTCATGCCTGCAGGGCATATTCCTTGAATGGAATTGCCGCAGACTACGGGCTAACTGGGAGAATCTGCGGAGGCTCGTCCCCTCATGTTTTCCCATGGCTATCTTTCTTCAAGAGACCGTGATGGAGGCCTGCCCGCTGCCCATCCTCCCGTGGGTTCGGGCAGGAGGATGTGCCATTTACACCTGGCATGATGTCTCCATTCTTCTCTTTCCATTAAATACCTCCTTTCAGGCAGTAGCTGTGCAGCTGCACCTGGATAGGTGGTATACTTTATTTCTACGTACATTCAACCGTCAGCCGACTTTCGCCACGCCGTGGCACGGTTTCTGAGGCCCCGGGATTTGAACGGTAGACACTGCTCCTGGGGAGACTAATTAATCAATCCCAGTGGTCAGGTCCATGCTGACCTGACCGACGAGCTTGAGATAGGTGTCCTAAATGTGGATGTGTTTATGAATTACTGCCCGAGAACCGCTACATTTTCCTGCATTGATCTATCTCTATGCTCCTGTGATGCACAACCTGATTTTGGGTTGAGGATAGTTGATAACCTCAAAGGTAGTGAGCAATTTCCCATTCAAATATCATTTTCTGTGCAGCTTCCTCCTGAGAGCCCGCCACGGTGATGCTTGGCTCGAGAGTGGTTGTCCACATTTCAGGAAATGACTGATGTCTCAGTTGAGGAGTTTAGTTCAGTGGATAATGGCAAATTGGGGAGATCAATAAACCTTGGCCATTTACTACCCAATCTCTCTTAACCTCCTGCGTATGCAAGTTGATGGAAACAATCTAGGGAAGACCTATGATACCGCATGGCGATACGGTATCATGGAGACTCTCCACACGATGGGGGCAAGGCGACGCCTCCCAATCTTTATATCTGAGTTTTTGCTAGATCGTCGATTCCGCATCCGGTTTGGGGGGGGGGGGGCTCTACTACCCTATGGAGCAGGAAGAGGGTATCCCACAGGGAATTGTCTTCAGTGTCGCACTTTGCCCTGAGCATCAATGGCATCACCTTGGTGCTGCCAGAAGATGTTCTCGCTTCGCTCTACGTGCACGACCTTTCAATATCATTTGGTGTGGCCCAGATGCCAACCCTGGAGCGTCTACCTCAACAGGCATTGAACCGCGTCTCTCGCCATGCCGATGCGCACAGCCTTGAGTTTTCCTTGGCCAATCCTTGTACTCGGGACAAGTTCGTGCACACCGACCTGTGGACTTTTAGACTTTTTGGAGGATGCTTGCCTTCCCATTATTTAATATTTCAGTAGGGATCGCATTCTTCTTCGCCGGGGGAGGGCGTGCCTTTCCCCGGCGATGGAGCTTACTTTATATTTGTTGAATTTGTTTATTTTCTTTGTTTTTCTGTTTGTATTTTTTGTTTTTTTATTTGCCTTTTGATATAGCCTCGATTTAGGCTAGGTTGAGTATAGTTACTTATGCCCTAGAAGGCAGTCAGTCGCCAGATGAGATATTAAAAAAATATATCCTTGGCCATTCACACCATTTACTTGCTCTTGGTTTTTGACCGACGCCTCACCTGGGAGGTTCTTTTTCAAAGCCTTAGTTTCTTCTACCTCCCCCCCTCCTCCCTGGACATTCTTAATTCTGTGATATTCAGTACCTAGGGTGCTGATAGGGCTACTGCCTTTCTTTTCTATTAATCCTTTGTAGCTTGACTACTGATGCAAGTTTTATATATGCGCAGTCAAGCATGAATTTTGTGAAAGGATTGGTTTATGCAAGGAAATTCATAGACTACAAGAGGGCCATTGAGATCCACCCCTACACTTTGTCACGTTCGATCATGACAGACTACCTAAGTCGGTGTATTCCAGTTGGTATTGCTACCTTGTGAAGTCATTCATGCACTGCTGTAGAGGTGCTATTGCTGTCACTGCTTCAGCCATATGAATAACTTGTCTAAACATGCAAAGTAGGGTTTACCAGAAGTCTGCTCCAAGGCCGTACATGATATCTTTATTGTATATGGCCAAGTATTTTAAGTGCGGAGAGCTGCACCCTGCTTCCTCGAAGCAATGTGAGGTGTATCTCCTAGATAAGGAAATACTGGTGGTTCAGGCTATGTATGATCTCTCCATTCCCAAGGCTAAGGACTAGGTCCTGGCAAGTCCAGTGCTATCTTGGATGTCTTACACCTCCATATTACAAAATGCACCCTCTGCCCCTGCCCATCCAGGCCTTAGAGCATGGATGATCCTGCACACATTTGGAACCCTTCTCCTGGTTCCAATTACCCTGGCTGCTTCCCTGGTGGAGCTGGTGGCAAAAAGGGTTCACACCCTGTCAGCTAAAAACAGGGCTCCTCCAGCATGACTTTTTTCCATCAGGCAAAATGACCTCGTGCTTCCACCAATTCATTAGATTCACAAGAGGCAAATCCCCCTTCAGCCCCCACCCAAGGCTGAACTAGGCAACTCATAGGCAGAGACCCTCATCTCCTTAGGTTTTGATGTGAAGGGAGGAAAAGACTTGCATAGTGAGCCCAATCTCCACCTATAAGTCCTTGATGGTAACATGACCTGGAGTTCTTCCTCCAAGAAGAGTACTGTTATTCCTGTAAGAGTCTTCATTCATTTCAAGTACCCCTCCCCCCCTCTCTCTGTTTCTCCAAGCTAGGCCTGAAGCCAACTAAAAGACCTGTGGAGGCTTGTCTCCCATTCGCTGTTAGCTATTATTTGCAGACATTGGGTGTGTCTCCCTTCCCACCCTCACTAGTTATAAGGGTTTTGCGACCCCACCTCCACAGGATGGAGGCTGGGCGGGAGGATGCTCGATTTACACCTGACATGATGTTTCTGTTTATTTGGTATAAATACCTCCTTTCAGTCATTGGTAGTGCAGTCGCACCTAGGTAAGAGGTATACAGTAATTTCTGTCTACATTCCACTGTCAGCCAACTTTGACACAGGGATTTCTGATTCATTGTGGCCCAGTTCCGCAGCCCTTTCTTCTGGTCAGTCATTTGAATGGCAGACACTTCCTGTGGGAAGACTACAAATCAATCCCAGGAATCAGGTCATAGCAGACCTGATCGATGAGCTGGTCATAGGTCTCCCAAATGCACCACTGTCAGAGGACTGCTTCATTTTTGTGCCTTGATCTATCACTGTGCTCTCCTTAGGCACACCCTGATTTGGGATTGTAGCTGGTTGATGACCTCTGTGGTAGTGATCACTTACCCATTCAATTTTGATTTTCTAGGCCACTGCCACCTGAAAGACCACCTCAGTTGTGCTTGGTGTGAGCGCTGTGGTCTGCATTTCAGGAAATGACTGATTTCTCTTTCCCAGTCAAAGAGTTTAGGTTGCTGGATGAGGCTGTTGAGTGCTATAGAAACCTCATCTCTGTGGGCATAGTGACTTCCTAAAACATCTGATTGTTTTGTTCACCTAAGTGTAACACAGCCCTCAGACGTATGTGTAATGCCTACCTTCACTAGAAGCGCTGCATGAATGATTTCACTGTTGGTGAATTTTGTTAAGTTAAGGTTAGATTCCAATATCTTATGAAGCATGGTCTTCGCTCTTCCTAGCATGCATACATGTCTTCACTTAATAGGGTCCCAGGACTCGCCAAAGTGTTCCGCAGTTAGGGAACTGGGACACACACAAGTTCCCACAGCTGCTTTGGAGTGTATGATGCTCTCTCAATGACTGCAGAGAAGTGTGAAAGTAAATCAAAAGGATTTGGGGCAAGTTCTCGCAGTACCCCTTTCCTGTTCTCCAAAAGAATTTGAACCATAATCTCGGTGGCAGAGTCCTTCACAACTGCTTCTCCACATTCTCTCTCCAGGATGCAATACATGGTTGTTACAGGAGGAGGCAGGCTGCCTCCGGTTGCCTGACTGTGCTTCCTTCTTCTTTTGTGGGGGGCTGCTTTTTGGTGTCTTTTGCACATTTTTGTATTTAATCTAGCTTAACATTAGGCTTTGGAAGAATTGTGGCAACTTATGCCCAAGTAGGAAGTTGCCAGGTGGCCACAAAAAAAAATATAATCCTAAAAAGAAAGGGTTGTATTAATGGTTTGGTACTAACTTCAAATTTCCTTACTAGAAGCTAGTGTGTTTCAGTTATTCTAGAGTTTGTATTTACAATCAAAATATATTAAATGGTTGTGTTATCATTGATCATTTATATTTATTTTTTCTTTGATTTAGGAATCTTGAAAGTTGAACCTGAAAATCAGCAGCTAATGAATGAACAAGGAACTGAAGTTTATGCTGATGATAAATGCCTTTCTGAATATAATCTTAATGGTACCCAAGCCCATGCACAGAATCCAGCAACTGTTGGGTTGTGTTTCAGGTGAGATAATTCAAATCTACCGGCTCTTTGGTTAACATTGATTATGCAAATATTTCTTGTTATATGTATAGTTAGAATTTATATTTCTATATTAGGCTTTTGGGGTTAGCTACTAAACATCATTAGATGTAGTCATCTAGCTTCTGATTGCTATTGCCAACCTTTCTCAGGCCATTCACATTCCTCTATTTGATCATTGCTATGCATAGTAGGTCTCCTAGTTTGTGCAGTTGAGCTGTGGTAGCGGCAGGGTCCCAGATCCCGCACTCACAAATCCTGCCGCTTCAATAGAGCCACCTGGGTGTTTGAGGGATTAATCTAATTATTACTTTATTTACAAGGAACAAATAGCAAACAATAACAATACTAAAATATATACAACCTTATAACATAACTATAGGCCAACGCAAAAATATAATTTAGTCACACGCCAAAAATATATAAATATGTATATATACAAGTATGAAAATATATATTTAGGGCCTTACAAATAAATATTGGCCAATGCCAGAAAAGAAATTAAACGTAAATCAAATATAAATATGTAGGCTGGATCCAGTCTAATACTATCTATAAACAGTACCGATATCAATGCGGAAAAAGGAAAGGGAAGCGGGCCCACTTTCTTCTAAGGAATTCCTTAGGCTCCCAGGACTCACCAAAGTATTCCGCAGTTAGGGAATGGACAAACGCAAGTTCCCACAGCTGCTTTGGAGTGTGTGATGCTCTCTCAATGACTGCCGATTTGCTGAGAACATGAGTAAAGGACTGGCTTCTGCAGCTGCCAATAGACTAGCCAGTACCAAGGAGCTGAAAAGGAGAAGAAGGCTTCTTCAGTCACAGATTTACTGCCACACTCAAATATCATTAATGTCAACATACATACTCTCCCCCATTCACACTGACTCTTAGTTGGATGACTTTCCAGCTCCCTCTTCTTGTTTTTACACTATTTCAGACAACTTCCTCACTACTAGTATAAATCTTATTGTCTCTTTTAGCCACGACAACCTAAATTTTTTATTTCAAATTTCACCTGTGGGGGGGAGACAGAGATGAATGGGAGGGCATGATAGAAGTCTCTTGAGTCCCTCATCCGGATAAACCCTCTCTCTTCATCTATGCTCCATACACCCTGGAAAAGAAGGGGATTAGACATTAGGTGAGGGGAGATGGACTACTACACTGTCAGTCTCTTTAAACCTGACTGCCCAATAAGGGGCACACCACACCGATTTGTTTTCCTAGCCTCTGTGCTGATGGGACTCAGCGCCCTGTCTGGCTCCATCTTAGCCTCTTCTCCTATCTGACACCTTGTCTTCTTAGGTTTTTAACAACCTTCCTCACATAGCCTTTCTCATTCTATCAATTTTACAACCATCCCAAAGTGGAGCTGCCTGGCCATTGGGTGCGAGGAGCGGTTTCTTATGGCAGCATCAGGCAACTGCGTCGGGTGATTAGCGTTTGTGATCTGCTGTGAATTTTATAGGGTCACCTTGCCCAATGATGGGGGGGAAAAAAGCACTCCACTTCTCCTTTACCACCGTCATAGCCACTCTCAGGCAGCTTCATGGCAGAAAAGGAGGTCCTCTCCCTGTACTTTCTCAGGGGATACTCCAAATTTCTTCTACTAGGAGGCTTACTCCTCTCCTAGGCCTATGGGTGTGATGGATGCCCCCCCTCACCCACTTCTCTGGAAGCACCCTTGGGCAAGTCCCTCTTTCCAGCGGCTGTCCCTCCTTTCCTTTCACAGGGGACTGCAAAGAAAGCATGCAGGGCCAATATTGACCACTTCCAGATTGATCGGCTCGATAGGGCCAACCCCGTTAGTTGGGCAAGGGATTGCAGGGCCTGTCGGTCCTTGCCTGCAAACATACTGCAATTGTGTATTATGAGTTTACAGTGGGCCAGTGTACCTGCCCCCCCTCTCTTTCCCAATGGATGCTGGTTCGTCAGCCCAAGATGATAAATCGAATGGGATCTGTGATGTTTTGGAGGGGGTGGGCACATGGAGGACCCCCTGAGGACATGGTTCCTTATGTGACAGCTGCAGATGGTAGGATCTTCCATGGGGTCGAACCCGACCCGCCCCTGTGCAAGCTTCTCAGACAGCTCAGGCCCCCGAAGCCTCACAAAGAGAGGAGGGATATCTTTCCCTGGCTGGTGCCCCTGTGACAGCCAAGGCCTTCTCTATTTCAGATGATCTTGCTCAGGTCGGTCCATCTGGCCTAGGGGATCCTTCCGGTGGAGGAGAGAAGCGGGTTCATTCCCCACCCTCATCTCCTAAGAAGAAAAAAGAACGGAAAAAAAGAGACTCGTGGTTCCTCTCCCGCCGCGGGGACGGACGGAGCCACTGCCGTTTCGGTATGCGACCAACCAAAGATCGGCACGTCCGGCTCAGGTGCTCCCCGTGGGCTTGAGTCGCAGACAAAAACCAAAATTGCAAGTCCGCGGAGCGGAGCTACGATTACGTCGGGACCCCTCTTTCAGAGATTACCTGCCGTTTTCGAGCACGCTTGCTTCAAACGCTTCCTTGTTATTCGCTCTACTGACGGCAGCATGTTTGCTAAGGTCAACATGATCTATCAGAGGAGAGCCCTAGCTAACATGATTGGTAGAGAGCCGAAGGTGACCGTTTCTCGGACGGGAGCCTTGTAGCGAATGAGTCCAATCCCTCCGAGGAAGCCATGATTAGTGCCCTTCCGACACTTAATAGCACACCATTTAGTATGACGCTGCACTCTACCATGAACTTAATGAAAGGAGTGGTTTATGCAAGGGAAGTCATGGACTACGCCATAGTTACATCACCTTAGATCTAGCCGACCATAGAGCAGTCAATGTCGAAAGAAGGATGAGCAAACAAGGAGGGGCCCTCGAGACCTACCCCTACACCCATTGTCAGGTTCGACTGTGACAAGCTACCTGAATCGGTGCGTGCCGGTTGGTATCGCTACCGCGTGAAGGCATTCATCCCACAAGCTACTCCTGCCACCGCTTCGGCCATACGAATCGCTCCTGGCCGTTCAGGCCCTGGCGAGGCTAAAGACCTGGCCCATCCAGGCCTACGAGCATGGTCGTTTCTGCGCGAATTCGAAACCTTGCTGGTGTCCACCCACCGCTGTCGCTCCACTGGTACAGCTGGTGGCACAAAGGGTTCACACCCATCCCTAGCTAAAACCAGGGCTCCCTCCTTCCTCCAGCGTGACCGTTTCCCCTAAGACTAAACGGCCGCACGCTTCCACCAAGTCGTTAGACTCACAGGAGGCAACACCCCTGAGGTTCCCCGTAAGGGGCGCCGCGATTTGCCAACCTGGCCGCCGTGCTGACGGGATTCAGCGCCCCGTCCGGCCCCAGCTTAGCATCCTTTTTCTCCTTCTGCTAACCCCTACTTCGTCTTCCCGTAAGGGGCGGAGCGATTTGCCGTCTTGGCCGTCGTGCTGACGGGATTCAGTGCTCCGTCCGGCCCCAGCTTAGCCTCTCCTCCCTTCTGACTGGCGACAATAACTTGATTGAAGTTGCGTAGCCCTTAAACAATCAATAAAATAATCAATCACCCCTGAAGTTGGTCCTGAAGCAATCTTCCGGAGTTGCTGAAGTTGCCCCCTGCGAAGAGTACAGCACTAAAGGAGCTTCGGCTCCTACAGCCACACCCAGTGCTCGGCTAGGTTACTCGAAGACGATGGATCCTCCAAAAGAAGGACCTCACGAAGCTCCTACAGCCACACCCAGTGCTCGGCTAGGTTACTCGAAGACGGTGGATCCTCCAAAAGAGGGCCCCCAGCCTGCATAAGGTACGTCCATTCCCGTGAGGCTCTTCTCTTCTAAGAGAGTACCCGTATCTTCTCCGAGCTAGGCCTGGAGGGTATATTCCTTCAATGGAATTGCCGCAAACTTCGGGCCACCTGTTTAGGCTCCTCTCTTCTCGTTTTCCCTTAACCATCTTTTTGCAGGAGACCATGCTGGTCTCGTGCTCCCTGCCCACCCTCCTGGGATATAAGGCATTTTCCACCCCAACACCACGGGATGGGCCATTTACACCTGGAATGATGTCTCCATTCTTCTTTTTGCTTTAGATACCTCCTTTCAGGAAGTAGCTGTACACCTGGATTAGAGGTATACTGTTATTTCTGAGTAAATACCAACGTCAGCCGACTTCGACGCGGGGGACTTCCGACCCGATGAGGCTTTGCGCGGTGGTTCGCATTTCATGAAATTACTTATTTCTCTGTCTCAGTAGAGAAGTTTAGGTCGGTGGATAAGGTCTTTGAGTTCTACTCCGGCAACCTAACTACTATTCCTAGATCGTCTGTCCTTTTTGCACGCCGACCGCTTCTGTGGTGGTCAGCCGAGTGTGAGATGGCCCTTAAACAGAAGCGCTATAAGCGCCGCCCAAACGTTTTCACTGTCTGTGAATTTCGTCGAGCCAGGGCTAGATTCTGGTATATTTCGAAGCACCCCCCCCCCCACCTCTCATGCTCTTCCTGGTGGGCATACGTCTCTTCACTTAACGGGAAGACGCCTCTAGCAGAGGTGTGAAAGCGACTCAAAAGGATTCGGGGCAAGTTCTCGCACGACCATAGCTCCATTTCTCAGGAGAATGGGACCTCATTCTCGCACCCTGCGTTCGTGGCGGAGTCCTTCGCGACCGCATTCTCTAGTCGCGTTCTGCTATCCCAACATTCAATGTTCGTCGTGATGTCGCGGAAGACTGCCAATTGGAATTTACTTCCAGAGCCGCAGTACCCTTCAACGACAGGTTTACATTGAGTGAGTTGCGTTCCTCTCTCGCTCTGTGCGCGGACACCGCCTCGGTCTGGACAGTGTCCCGTACGCCATACTCCTCCACCTGGGTGAGCGAGGCATGGCCTTGGTGTTAGATTTTTTCAACAGGATTTGGGCAGAGGGTATCCTACCAGACTCCTGTCGAATCGCTACTGTGCTCGCTTTTTGCAAACTGAGGAGAGATCACCCTACCCCGGCCAGTTTCCGCCCAATCTCTCTTACCTGCGTGTGCAAACTGATGGAGAAATTGGTAAATACTAGTTTAGCCTTTTTCTGGACAGCAGAGGCCGCCGGTCTCCCGCACAGTTGCCTTTTCCTAAGTTTCACTCACCATCGAATGCTCTGCTCCGACTGGAAAATGCCGTCTGCGAGGGGCTTCCTTCGTAGACAGCACTACCCCATGTTGTTTTTCGATCTGGAGAAGGCCTATTATACCGCTTTACGTTCCGGTATCATGGAGACTCTCCACACGACGGGGCTTAGGGGACGCCTCCCAATCTTTATTTCTGAATTTTTGCAAGATCATAGATTCCACCTACCGGGGTGGGAGGGCTCTCTCCGTCCCAGAGAGAAGGAATTGTCCTCGGTGTCACACTCATTGCCTGAGCATCAACCGTATCACTTCGGTTCTGCCGGAAGATGTTCTCGCTACTCTACCTGGATGGCCTTTCAATCTCTTTTGGCGCGACTCAGATGCCAACTCTGGAGCGTCGACTCCAACAGGCATTGAAACGCGTCTCACGCTATCCCAGAGCGCACAGGCTTCGGTTTTCCTTTTCCACGACTAAGGTGGTGCACTTCCCCCGCTATCCACGGCTACACCCCTACCTTGACTTGTTTCTACATGGGGTTCGCTTGGAAGTGGTGGATTCGCAAGGTTTCTTTAGTCTTGTTTTTAAAGGATGCTCACCTGTGAGGCTCATATTTGAAACACTGGATGCTGATATGGCCACTGCCTTACCTTTCTATTGATCTTTTGTCGATTCGAAGCTTGACGACGGATGCGAGTTTTATACAGCTACAGCCCAGCGTGTATTGCAGGAGGTGGATTTAATCTACCACACCGGTCTTGGCCTGGCTACCGGTGCCTTCCCTACATCCCCCATTGAGAGTATTTGACGACCTCTTGGACATCCCACTCGCTCTGCTCCGTGCGCTTGTTCGCGGCTATTCACGACTGTTCCTATTAAGTCGATAGATGCCACTCAGAAGCCCTAAGCCCTTCGAGTTTAGCGCTAGGAAACTCCTTATAAAGCTCAGGTTAGCTCTCGGGCTCGTAGTGCCTCTGGTTCTGCCCAGCATGCTACCCTAGAGGGTGGTACCACTTTTGACTACTTGTCTCCGCGCTTCTGCTCCCAAGGCTTCCACAGGAGCGGGAATATTGCGTTCGACCTTCGTGGGACACACTGTATATCACGCTGGATCCGTGCCAGTGTACACGGATGGCTTTAATGCCCAGGATAAAGAGTGGAAGCCGACCCCTGGAGAAGCTCGGCTTCCACTTCTTATCCCCCTGTTTAAAGTCAGCGCAACTCTACCAGGTGCTAGGTCTGTTTTCACGGCTGAGATGGTTGCAATACACCGTTCATTCAGTATGTGTGATAGCGCGTCTTGGCCGGTTCTGAGAATGGATTCTGATCTTTAGCGACTCAAAAAGTGCCTTGAGTGCTCTCGGGGCATTGGATTCTCCACTCACCTTGGTTCGCGGTATTCGTGAAGCCGCTGGTGTAGAGATTATCTTCTGCTGGGTTCCTGGACATGTAGGGAATGAGTTCGCCAAAGAATCCGCGAAGACAAGGCGAGCGGACCAGCGTTTTGCTCTTCATTGCACCGACTACATGGCAGAATCAAGGCAACCCTCCTCGCTGCTTGGCATAGAAGATGGGAGAAGGCCACAGAGAACTATGTTGTGTGCCATTGCGCCGTGACTTCTCATGGACCTAGCTGCCAATGTCACGATGGCTTCATGTCGTGTTCGAATTGGGCATACTCTCAGGAAGCACCATTATTTAATGGAGCACATGCCTGCACTTTATTGCGACGACTGCGTTGCTCCCAAACTGTTCAGCACATTCTTGTTGAATGTCCCAATTAGGGTTGCACATGGTGAGAAGGTTTCCTGGAAAATGGAAACTTTCCGGGAATTTTAAGGAATATTCACATTTTTCATAAATTGGTCTGTGTATATATAAGTTAAGCAATTTGGGGTAATATATATTTTAATTAGCTACAGTTGAGCATTGAAAAAATTTATTTCAGTACAATTACAATACCTACAAGGTTGGTGTCACTGACCACTGTCAAAAGCTTGCCTTGAGTTATGCAAATTCTTGGTACTTACTTAATCCTTTTAGCGGCAGATTTTCTCAATTTTTGTTCTTGAGGTTAGACCTTTGATGATTTGCTCACATCTTTTGCTATTATACCCCTCATTTTCCTGCACTCCAAACATTGCTGTCTTCCTCTATATTCTTCTCCCTTGTTTTCTTAGGTCTACCTCTTGTCCTAACTTCTATCCACTTCTAACTCTCTTACCCTACCAAGTGCCTCCTCTTCATCTCTTCACTTCACATGTCCAGACCATCTAAATCTTCTTCTCCTCAGAAATACGTCCAGCTCATCAACACCACACCTTCTAGTTACGTCTTCACTCCGAACTCTGTCCCTCCATGTTACACCAGCTGTGTGAGTCCCCAAGTCTCTGATTCATAAAGTAAGACTGGTCTGACACATGCATCATAAACCTTTCCACAATTCTTAAGTGGGATCCCCTTATTGACAAGCAATCCAGCTCCTCCACGCTGCTGCCACTCATGCATGGACTGCTCTCCACACCTCACTCGATATCCAGTATATCACCCAAATAACAAAAATGCTTAACTTCCTCCACCACCTGTCCATCAACATCAATGGTGTTCTCCACTCTTGGGACAGTGTCTCTCCTCACGTACGTTGAACAAACAAACTTTGGAGCTCGATTAATGTTCCTCAGGCCTGAACACCTCGTATGCACCCACTTGCAACATTCAGTGCACATAATAGAGTAAACTCCGACTCCCTCATCCCAAACTGCAGGACCTTCCCGACTGCGCCACCTCGCTTGCTTCTCCTGTTACCATTATCTTAGTCTTACCGATGTTAACTCTTAATCCTGCTTCCATTCTATAAACATTCGTTCCACTTCTTTACTCTCTGCTGTTAAAATTAAGTCATCAGCATAGAATAGTTCCCATGGATCACCTCGCCTACACTCTCTAGTTGCTTCCTCCATGCCTAGTATGAACAATAGTGGATTCTGCTGAACCTTGGTGTACCCCTACTTCAATGCTGAATCCCCGTAAGGGGCACAGCGATTTGCTCTCCTGGCCGCCATGCTAATGGGACTCAACGCCCCGTCCGGCCCCAGCCTGGCATCCTTTTTCTCCTTCAGCTAACCCCTACTTCGTCTTCTATACCAATTCTCTTCCCCGTAAGGGGCGCACTGATTTGCCTTCTTGGCCACCGTGCTGACGGGACTCAGGGCCCCGTCCGGCCAAAGGTTAGCCTTTTCTTTTCTTACTTTTGCCTTTGTACGGGTCGACGGATGCGCCCACTGGGGGGCATCATCTGCAGGACCGTGCCTTAGAGGAGGTTTGGTTGCCCAGGTCGTCATTTTTTTTCTGGGAGGTCTTAGCACCGCAGTCCAGAGAATTTCCGTTATGCGGCTCAGCTGTTTTTAAAATGACAGTGGGGGAGGAGTTACCCCGTCTGGGCTGTATTTGGCACTCTTTGGACTCACGATGACGATTTGGTGCATGCCCTCGGCTCCAGGGGCAGCCCAAAATAAAATATATAGTTATATGGGTAAATTTAACAAACAACTCCCAGAGACACTCAAAGACCTGCGTCTCTGCTCATCGTGCCTTGGAACCTGACAGTAGACGCTTTGATCCTTTTGGGTCAGAAGTCGACCCTGAGTTGAATTCCCACCGATTTTTAGTCTTGAAAGCGAACGATAGTCCTCTTAGTAAGGCTGAGAAATGTGGTGAACGTGCCCAAATGTGGCCACGTAATGATGGCGCATTGATAGTCAAGGCGAAATCAAGCGAGCAGCATCAGCAGATTAAGACCCTACAGTCTTTAGCTTCTGTCGACATGTCCTCTGCTTCGCACCCGACATTTAACACCAGTAAAGGTGTTATCCAATTGGGAGAGTTAATAGATTATGATGTTGACAGGCTGGTATCAAAACTTACCAATCAGAAGGTTGTAAGTGCCCACCGCATTTCCAGGTTTGTGAATGGTGCTAGGTTACCTACTGCCACCATAATCCTGACCTTCAACAGATTGGAACCGCCCAAGTACGTTAAGGTTGTCTATCTTAACATCCCAGTTCAGTCAAGCCTTACGTTGAAAACCCACAACACTGCTTCCATTACCAACGCTTTGGCCATGTAAACAAGTTTTGTAAACAGGTAAGGTTGTGTGTGAATTGTGGATCGGATTATCATGGGACGCCCTGTTCTCAACAGCCGTACTGCCCTAACTGTAGTGGAGAACACCCAGCAACATCACAGCCATGCACTTTCTTTCTCTATGCGAGGGAAGTGTTTGCCATTAGAAACAAGAACAGGGTCAGTTTTAAAGAGGACAGAAGAGAAGAGTAAAGGTATGTCCAACCTGGTGTGGGCTTTTCTGATGCTCTGCGTTCAACCGGGCCAAAGAAAGAGAGAAGTCAGGAACCTCCTACTGGTTCTCCTGTGCCTAACCAGGTAAAAAGTCCTCCCCGTCCTAAACGTACATCTCCTCGTGATGAACACCCTTGGTCAGCACCTAACACTGTTTCTGAGGTTACCATCAAGAAGAGGAACCTTCCATCATCTCCTGGTTCCCCAAAGGGTGGTTAAGCACCTTGCTACCGCTCCAGAACATGTGGATGTTGATCATGTTGGTCCTCAGGTGGTATTCATTCCACCTCTGGACATTCACCCCGCCCCTAAAGGACCAAGCTCTTCTTCAACTCTAAAGCCAGTTATCACTCCACCTCCCCTTGTTGATACTGCTTTGGAATTCCTTCGATCCCTGAATGAGAAGGAACCAACCTTTTCTCTTTCCCAGGAGCCAACTTTTGTGGAGGACTCTCAAAAATGACTCCACATCCTTCTCTATCAGCATCGAATTCGCAACATTTGCCGATGTCCTCGCCACCACCATCGCCGCTACCATCCCAACCAATACCACCAGCTGTGTCAACATCGTCTGTTTCCTCGACACCTGAACTGACCCCTGGAGTTGCTTCCATCTCTGCTTCTCCAGTGAAGGCAGTTCTCTCTTACAGCCACTTATCAAAATCTGATGCACCTCCTCTTAAAGAAAAACCAAAGGCAAAACTCAAGCTCCCAGGCCTCCTTTGTCATACTCCAAGCCTAAGGCTAGTATGACACGAACTTCTTCCGCTGGTAGTTCAAATCCAAAATCTCCTACCCCTAAGGGTAGGAAGAAATCTACCGTTATGCTTAAGCGGTAACAATGTTTCCAATTAATCATTGGAACCTCCAAGGTCTCTTTCCTAAATGGGAAGAGTTCAAGCTCCTGCTTAAAGATTACAATCACGATTGTATTGCTTTACAGGAAACTTGCTTGGGTACTCGCAGAGTACTCAACATTTTGTGTTTTGTGGGATATTATAAGAACCCCGGAGAACCAATTCATGGTTGTGCTGTCTTTGTTAACAACAGGTTTCCCCACAACCAGCTCTCTCTTAACACAGACCTGCAGGCGGTTGCTATCCGCCTGTTTTCCAGTCGCCATTATTCGGTCTGTTCGCTGTATCTTCTTCCTGGTGAGGAAAGATATACAGCTGTTTTAGTGATAAAGTTAGCTAATTTAATTTCTCAACTCCCTCCTCCCATTTTATTGATTGATGACTTTAATGCTCAGCACCTCCTTTGGGAGGACCATGATAACAACTCTAGAGGAAATATGATTGAGAGATTTCTGGGCACTAATGATGTCTGCTTTCTTAACGATGGCAACCACACAAGAATTTCACATCCAGGCAAATAGCTTTACATGTGTGGACTTGTCTCTCTGTTCACCAAGCTGTAGAGCTGATTTTGACTGGGCAGTGCACCCTGACTTCCGAGGCAGTGATTACTTGCCCATTGTAATAGCACCATGTATAGGTAGTCCTCCTACCCCACTAACAAAAGATGGAATACAAAAAAAAATCAAACTGGCCAAAGTACAGGTACCTCCAGAGCCATGATGTGTCCTTCCCTCATCAAGATATTGAAGTGGCTATTGATGATCTTCTAGCCCACATCAATCATCCAACTATTCCTCCATTTAGCTCTCCGGCTCAACTGCTTGTGGACCACAATTGCCCTGGTGGTTTGCTGAATGCTCGAGAGTTGCTCGTAACCGAGCAAGGGCAGCACGGTGACGCACCCTTAGACGAGCTCGAAAGAGCTCGTTGGATGGTTACATCGCATCGATATGTTGGCAGACCCCTGTAGACAAAATCTGGAAGAGAGTCAAAAAACTATTGGAGAAATCCAATGTCTCAACACTTCCCAACATTGTTCAGGCCGGAGAACTGTTGGGAGACTTATCGAATATTTCTAATGTTTTGCCGGATCGTTTACTAATATTTCAAGCCCAGACAACTATTCCATCCAATTCCAGCGCTTTACGCTCTAAAACGAGCAACAGCCTATCAACTTTTTGGAGCCTAACATGGATAATGAGTCTTGTAACCGGCTTTTTTCTATTCACGAGCTCCATAATGCACTGAAGCACTGTGGATCCACTGCACCTGGATCGGATGGCATTTCCTATGATATGATTAGGAATATGCATACATCCCTCCTCTCACATTTGCTTGACATCTATAACTTCATCTGGATTAGGGGCTGCTTCCCTTCTATGTGGAGGGAGGCTGTGGTTTTACTTCTCCGAAAACCAGGAAAGGATGGGAAGGAACCCACCCATTACTAGTGTCCATATAAATTGTCCATACAAGACTCGTCTGGTTTTTGGAGACAAACCATCTTATATCTCCCTCTCAATCAGGGTTCAGAAACAAACAGAATACCATCGACCTGCTTGTTAGAATAGAGTCTTATATGAGATGCTTTGTCAAAGAGGCAGCATTCTGTTGCTGTTTTCTTTGATATTGAGAAAGCATATGATACCACTTGGAGGCATGGTATCCTTAAGCAACTCCATGATTGGGGCCTGCAGGGCTTTTCTTCCAGGTTTGTCGAGCAATTTGTCATGTGGCGAATGCTCGACAAAGTTGGAAATGCCCTATCAGAGCCTGTAGAGTGTTGAGGGTGTGCTATAGAGATGTGTGCTCAGTGTCACCTGCTTCTCTGTGGCCATCAATAGCATTATCACAAATCTCGCAGCTGGGGTTTCCTCAACTCTATATGTGGATGACTTAGCACTTATCTGTTCATCGCCTAGACTTCCATTTGTCATACATAAGCTAGAGCAGGTTATAAGTACCTTAGCTGATAATGCTTCTTCCAAGGGCTTCCGCAGTAAAGACCAAGGCTGTCTACTTTTACAATCATAGATCGGTGACATGGGACCCTCCCCATTTGTCACTCTTTGGTGTCCCTGTCACCTTTGATCCTCATTTCAGATTTCCAGGGGTGATCTTTGATTTGAGGCTTTCTTGGAGGCCTCATTTGGACGCTTTGAAAAGGTCTTGTCTGAAGAGAATGGACATAATGAAATTACTGTCACACACTTCCTGGGGAAGTGATTGACACACCCTGAGGCTTTTGTATTCAGCATTGGTCCAGTCAAAGCTGGACTATGGGTCACAGGTGTACTGCTCTGCCTCGCCATCCTCCTTGAAAAATTAAATACTGTGCATAACCAGGGTGTGTGCCCGTTCTTCTTGAGCCTTCAAGTCCTCCCCTGTGTGGATTCTCTATGCAGAGAACAGGGCTCTTTCTCTTCCTTTTCACAGGCTCAATTGTAACCTCAAATATCTTTTTAGACTTGAGCAATGACCATGGTCGCCAGTATATGAGTGCACGTTCAATTGATAGATTTCCATCCCTGGCCTGCCCCTTTGCTCAGCGCATGGCCAAGCACACAGGACATCTAAGGGAGTTTTCTGTTATTCCGTTTTCATTACCAAAGATTCCCCCATGGCTCATACCACCCATAGTGGTATGTAAGGGGCTTACTGTTAGGCCCGGGGATCAGTTCTTGCCTGTAGCATTGAGAACCATGTATGTTCACCGACGGGTCCAAGTCATCCGATGGAGTTGGAGCTGCTGCTGTCTTTCCATCTCAGACAGCATTGGTTCACCTACCAAGTGCAGCTTCTGTTTTCACAGCAGAACTTGTTGCCATTTTTGCTGCACTCTTTGTTATTGCTCCTATGCCATCTGGTTGTCTCACGATTTTCTCTTGACTCCCTTAGTTCTCTGGAGGCACTGAGTGCTTTTGGTCCTAGCCATCCGCTGGTTTCTCAGATCCAGCGGTGGCTTTTTTATCTTTCTCCTATTCCTAAGATTTCTTTTTGCTAGGTGCCACTCACGTGGGCATCCCAGGTAATGAAAGGGTGGATGCTGCATCCAAGGAGGCGGCCTCATTGGAGACACCCTCATCAGCCCCAGTCCCACTTTGTGATGTCTATTCCCTCATCACCGAATATGTAGTCAGCTTATGGCAGAAGATGTGGGATGAGCTTCCTCTCAGCAAGTTCCATTCCATAAAACCTTCAGTCCTCCCATGGCCACGTACCATGAGACCACATAGACTCGAGGTTATTTTGTGCCGACTGAGGATAGGTCATTGCTGCCTCACTCATGGGCACTTGATGAATGGGCTGCCCCCACCTTTGTGCATCCGGTGCAGGGTGCTGCTGTCCATCCTTCACATCTTTGCTGAGTGTCCCCTTTTGAGAAATCTTGGGAGCAGGGTCTTCCCTTTCATTACTGGGCAGATGCCCCCCCTCCCCAACAGGTCCTGCAGGGCATCTTGTCTGAGACTCGTGTCTCTTTTAGTGTGAATAGAATTTTTTAATTTTTAGAAGAATCTGATCTTTTAGCCAAAATTTAATATATTGTTTCATGATTTTATATTCTCTGTTCTTGTATCTATTGTTGATCCATCTATAGTCTATGTTTTTATCCTTTGTTGAGTTCCCAATAGTATATTTTTTATATTATTTTACACCCCTTAATTTTTTTAAATTCCTATACTTCTATTCCATTGATCTTAATTTCATAGCTATATTTTTGTATATTCTCCAGATGTCTATATTTTTATTGAGAATTTTCATGCAAATTATCCTCCTTGAATTTGGCTCTGGGCTATTCCGTTTGGGCTTTGCAGCATTTACTTTCGGCACTATTCATTCATTCATTCAATGCTGAATCTCTCCAACAAACCTCCTGCTACACACACTTGATTTCATTCCAACATTCAATTCCATTACTGCAATACTTTTGTTAGCTAGCTCTCTAATGCCCGCTCTCCCTGACATTTTTAACAAACAGCTAGTAACGCCTGATGCTTTGTTAGCCTTCATATTATTTAGGGCAGCTTCAACCTCACTTTGTCCCTTCTTTTATTGGACCTTGTGTGGGATGCTCTTCTTTCAGTTGGTTATCATTTTCTTCATTCAATAGCTCTTCAAAAGGAGTCCTCCATCTTTCTCTCACTTGTTCTTCCTTAACTTTTATATTGCCATCACTGTCTTTTATAAATCTGCCACCTTTTATATCCCTCTTGTCTTCATTTGTTTTGCAATTCTAAACATATTTTTCCCTGCAGCTGTGTTTAAGTTTGCACTAAACTCTTGCCATGCTGTCCTTTTCGCTCTTGACACCTGTCTTCTAGCTTCTCTCTTTGCTTCCTTGTACTGTTCTTTACCTCTCATATTAACAGACTGCTTCCATTCTTTAAAAAGTTTTCTTTTCTTTAATTGCCTCTTGCACCTATTCACACCACCACCAAGAATCCCATTCTCTGCCTCTTTTCCCAAATGTTAAACCACATGTGTGTTCTGCTCCTTTATCTATATTGTCCTGCAGATTTTTCCAACTTTGATCTGTAGCTTTCATAAGTTCCTCAAACTTTGATTCAAATGCCTGTTTTTTTTCTGTTAATCTTCCTTCTTCCCTCTCTTTTCTTCTTTTTAGGATCTTTCATTCTTAAATCCACTCGTATTATTCTGTGCTGTGTCAGACAAGCTTCTCCAGGTATTGCCTTGAAGTCTTCCACCAGCACTCATGCTGTCTTTCTCATCATTATTCAATCCACCTGTGTTTCGTCTCCTACACTCTTGTATGTTATATATTTTTCTCTGTCCTTTTTAAAATGTGTTTATAATTCTTAACTTGTTATTTTTACACATTTCTAGTACAGCATATCTCTCATTGTTCTCCTCTCCAAAACCATAATATCCCATGATTTCCTCAAATCCAACCCTGGCTTTTCCAATATATGCAATAATAAGACTATCTTCCCGGGGAACTCTTACAGTACATGGACTTGTATTGAACGGGACTCTTACAGGAGTGACAGGACTGAAAGTGTCCTACTCCTCACTCAAATTCTTGGTAGGATTTAGTAATATATTTACTTCCCAGTTAAGCTGTTGTTTTGTAAGTACTTGCCGTGGGGAGCACACCAGAAATTGGGATATAGATCCCATTGCGAGGGTTAAATAATCAAAATTGAGTGCGGTTGGCCTAAATATTCAATTCTTAGAGGTTCTGGAATTAGATAAACTGATTGTAGAAAAATAACTCATATATACACAGAAAATATTAATAGCACAAGTAAATAAATCACAATAAATAAAATGAGTGGAGCACCAAATGGTGGTTAGGGGGGATATAAATGACTCAACAGGGATGAGAGTCCGAAAGAGGATGTACAGTGATTGTTTCCAGGGAAAGGGGGGGGATGTAAGTGATGGAAAGACTTGCATAACACCTAATTGACTGAAGGCTTTGGATACAGCGAGTACGCGGGGCACTGAAAAGTTCCACTTGCAGA
This sequence comes from Ceratothoa steindachneri, assembly GCA_963969495.1. Taxonomy (NCBI): domain Eukaryota; kingdom Metazoa; phylum Arthropoda; class Malacostraca; order Isopoda; family Cymothoidae; genus Ceratothoa; species Ceratothoa steindachneri. The sequence continues at coordinate 128,231,692 of OZ018327.1, forward strand.
ATTCCTTCTTCTTCAACCTCGCTGAGAAATGAACGAGGGAGTACTCCAGATGAGAATGAAGTCGATACCCGAGTGATAGATGCCTGTCCGTGTCTATCATCTGTCGGACAGGAACTCTGGCCTTGGGTACTAGCAAGGCTGGATAGTGGTGACGTGTCGCGTTCATAGCTGGAAGCCATTGATAGGCGGGACAAAGTGTACAAGTCTATACAGGGCTGTATGGTACTAATTTTTCAAAGTATTTATACTGCCTCAGCAGAAGCAGGTCGCCTGAGCCCCCCCCAAAAGGGGATGGGGATCTCATTAGACTTGGCGCTCTAGGGGGGATGATATTCTCAGCGGGCATCACAGCCTCATGCGAAGGTCACCCGTAAGGGGTGCGGCGATTTGCCTTCCCGGCTGCTGTGGTGACAGGATTCAGCGCCCTGTCTGGCCCCAACTTAGCCTCTTGGGTGTTACTATCACTAGTGACCTCAAGTTCTCGAAACAGTGCATTGAGGCGGAGAAAAAGGCCCAAAGGATGCTAGGCTATATTAAGCGCCAGTTTGGTTATCGGAACCAGGAGATTGTACTGTGCCTGTACAACTCACTTGTCCGACCGCACCTGGAGTATGCCGTACAATTTTGGAGTCCTTCATTGCGAAAGGACATCGCGAGATTGGAACGCGTACAAGCCAGGGCAACCAAGCTGATTCCCTCTATCCGACATAAAAGTTATGAGGATAGACTAAGGGAATTAGATCTGTTCTCGCTGGAAACCCGTAGACAGCGTGGTCAGCTCATCGAAGTTTTCCAAATACTTCGAGGGTTCGACAATGTTGACTACCGGGATATTTTCACACTGAGTGAGAACAGAACGCGCAATCACGGCTTCAAACTTGAACTGAAGCGTTACAACCGCAATCTGTGTGGAAATTTTTTCACTTACAGTATCTGCGGTATGTGGAACGCACATCCAGTGGAAGTTGTCAACAGTGAATCTGTTGACCAGTTCAAGTCAAGACTAGACAAAGTCTTGAAAAGTGGCCGTTTAGGGACGCAAAACAATTGAGCAGCCTTGTGCCCGCTCGATTGCTAGTAAGGTCTCCTAGGGTACCTTCTTTCCTTGTTGTTACTCCTTGTTACTTCTCCTTCTTTCAAACAGCGGCGTGTATTTCGCCCCTACTTCCTCACTTCCCCTACAACCTCTCCCACAAATTTCCTTGTCAGCCTCTATTTTCTCAGGGTAGATACTGACCTTCTCAGCCCACTATCCCCGATCGGGGCTCAGGCGGGAAGGGACGATGTTCCCTAACCCCTGAGCTCCGGTTTGGGATGGTGGGTTTTTAAGAACTTGCTTCATCCCCACCCATACCTTCCTCATATCCCTTTTCCTTCTCTCTTCACTATTTATTTTTTCACGCCGTGCTGAAGGGCTGCCAGGTCACCAGGTGGGAGGGGTGACCTGAATGTGAGCACCTGGCTCTGCCAGCCCCGTACGCACCCCTTGCAGGGCAGGCTACTGCAAGGGGTAATAAACGTTTGCTTCCCGTAAAAAAATAGGGTCTCCATGCCCAATGATGAGAAAATGAAAAATCTTCCCTCAATTTCCCCTAGTCCATCGTCGGAACCGCCCTCCGGCAGCTCCACATAAAAATAAAAAATGGAGACCCCCCCCCTTCCCCCTCCTCACCTGTGCTCTCGCAGGGGACCCTCTAAATCTATCTCTAACCGGAGAGGAGGCTTACTCCTCTCCTTCGCCTACGGGTGTAGGGGACTCTCCCTCACGCCCTTGTCTGGAGGTGCCTTCGGGCACCTCGCTCTTTCCAGCGGCAGTCCCTCCCCTTTACTTTCCAAGGGGACTGCCAAGAAAGCCAGCAGGCAGCCCATAGCCGACTTCTCCCCATTAAAGCGGCTCGGGAGGGAAAACCCCCTTAGGGGGGAGAGGGAAGAAAGGACCCATCGGCCACTTCCCTCTAAAGACCTGTTGGCCCGAATATTAAATCTAGCAGGGGTGAAGGCCTATGCCCCCCCCCTCCCCGTCCAAACGACATGGACTAGACGGACATAACCTGCCAAATGGAGGATCCCCTGAGATAGACAGGCTCCCTGATGCAGACCAGCCTCAGAAGGTGGGGCCTTCCATGGGGAGAGATTCGGGCTCTGCATCAAACACCGAGCCCGAGTCTGCTCGTTTGCGAGGCCCTCGCCAGAAGGGTCGGGCTGCTCAGACACCTCAAGGAAGGGAGGGTTCTCCTCCTCCAGCCGGTGCCCCCACGACTGCTGGGACCTTCACCATCTCGGCGAAAGACCTTTCAGAGGCCAGCCCATTTGGCCTGGCGACTCGTGCATGGAGAGGGGAGAAGCGGGTTCATTGCCCGCCCTCCTCTCCTAAAAAGAAAATGACTAATAAAAAAAGACGGGGGGGGGGGGGCTCTTCTTCCTATACAGGGGCCGCGGGAACGGACGAGGCCGCTGCCATCCTTGAACGCGACCAAGCTAAGATGGGCACGTCCGGCCCCTGTGCTCGCCTGGGCTGAGAATCCCAAAATAAGACCAAAAGTGCGCAGAGCGGAGCCTCGATTACGTCGGTGCCCCTCAATCAGAGATTACCTGTCGTTTTCGAGCCCTGATGGCTTCAAAAGCTTCTTAGTTATTCGCTCCAATGATGGCAGCATGTTGGCCAAGGGCAACATGATCCATCAGAGAAGAGCTTTAGCTGGTATTATTGGTAGAGAGCCGAAGGTGACCCGTTTCTCAGACGGTAGCCTTCTGGCGAATGCGGCAGATCTCTCCCGAGGCGGCCAAGATAAGTGCTCTTCGGACACTTGATGGCACCCCGGTGAGTGTGACGCCGCACTCTACCATAATTTTTTTGAAAGGAGTCGTTTATGCGAGGGAACTCGTGAACTACTGCATAGAAGATATCGCTCTAGAGCTGGCCGACCACGGGGCGGTCAAGGTCGAGCGTGTGATGAGAAAACGGAGGGGCCTCGAGACCCACCCCTACACTCTTCGTCACGTTCGACTGTGACAAACTCGCTGAGTCGGTGCGTGCCGGTTGGTACCGCTACCGCGTGAAGGCATTTGTGCCACTGTCACGGAGGTGCTATTACTGTCACCGCTTCGGCCATACGAATCGCTTATGTAGACGTGCAAAGTCGGGGTCGCCCGAAGTCTGTCTAAATTTCTCCAAGGCCGCACATGATACGTCTAAATCGTGTGTGGCTAAGTGTGTCAATTGCGGAGAGTCGCCCCCCGCTTCTTCGGAGCAATGTGGTGCATATCTCCTTGAGAAAGAAATACTGGCCGTTCAGGCCCAGGGGTATCTGACTTCGCGAAGCTAAGAACTTGGTCCTGGCGTGCCCGGCTCTTCCTGGGACGTCTCACGCCTCAATGCTAAGAAAGACACCCTCTGCTCCTGGCCCATCCAGGCCAACGAGCACGGTTGTTTCCGCGCCCATTCGGAGTCCTTCTGCGAGTTCTACTCAACCCGGGCAATGCCCAAGTGGGCAGTCGCCAGATAGCCCCTTAAAAAGAAAGAAAAAAAACAACCCGGGCGCTCCCCTGTTAAAGCTGGCGGCACAAAGGGTTCACAACCATCCCCTGCTAAAACCAGGGCTCCTCCTCCCCTCCCCCAGCGTAACCGTTTCCCGTAAGGCGTAACGGCCACGCGCCTCAACCGAGTCGTTAGACTCACAGGAGGTAACACCCCTGAAGTTGGTCCCAGGCCATCTTCCGGGTTTCCTAAAGCTGCCCTTCCGAATGGAGGACAGCAACAAAGGAGCTTCGGCTCTTCGCCCACGCCTAGTGGTTGGCTGGCTGGCTCGGAGACGGTGGATCCTCGAAAAGCGGCCCCTCGCCTACGAAGCCGCAACGCCCGCCTAAGGTTTCAAGGCGGAGGGAGGAAAAGACTCGTATGGCGAGCCCAACCTCCCCCAATAAGTCCTCGAAGGTGACAACGCCTTAAGCGCATTCTCCGGCCAACAGCGCCCAGAGTTGTGCCTCCGGGAAGCGTACGGCCATTCCCGTGTGGGTCTTCTGTTCGAAGAGGGCCCCCGCGTCTCGTCTGAGCTAGGCCTGGAGGGCTTATTTCTTCAATGGGGTATAAGGGTTTTGCCACCCCACCACCACGGGATGGGGGCTGGGCGGGAGGATGTGCGATTTACACCCGGCATGATGTCTCCGTTCTTCTCTTCGCTTTAGATACCTCCTTTCAGGCAGTAGCTGTGCAGCTGCACCTTGGTATGAGGTGTACTGTTATTTCCGCGTACATTCCACCATCGGCCGACTTCGACGAGGGGGACTTCCGCCGCATCGTGGCACGATTGCCGAGGCCCTATCTCTTGCTCGGAGATCTAAACGGTAGAGGAGACTACTCTATCAATCCATGGGGTCAAGTCCTTGCCGACTTAATCGACGAGCTTGAGATGCGTGTCATAAATGTGGATGAGTTTACGCATCACTGCTCGAGAACCGCTTCATTTTCCTGCCTCGATCTATCTTTGTGCTCTCCGGATGCACAGCCCGATTTTGATTGGGGAGTCGTCGATGACCTCTATTGTAGTGATCACTTCCCCATTCAAATATTTTCTGGGTCGCTGCCCCCCGAGAGCCCGCCCCGGTGGTGCTTGGTGCGGGCGCGGTGGTCTGCATTTCAGGAAATGGCTTAATTCTCTATCTCAGTGCAGGAATTTAGGTCGGTAGATGAGGCCGTTGAGTTTTTATCCGGAAACCTCATCGCAGCGGGCCTAGCTACTATTCCTAGAAGGTCTCACCTTTTTGTACGCCGACCACTCCCGTGGGGGTCAGCTGAGTGTGAGACGGCCCTCAAGGAGATGCGCTATAAGCGCCGCCCGAACGATTTCACTGAGGGGGAAATTTCGTCGGGTTAGGGCTAGGTTCCGGTATATTTCGAAGCACGCCCGCCGCTCTTTTTGGAGGGCATACATGTCTTCATTTAACGGGAAGACCACTCTAGCAGAGGTGTGGAAGCGAGTCAAAAGGATTCTGGCAAGTTCTCGCAGGACCCACCTCCCATTCTCCATGAGAATGGGACCGCATTCTCTAGCCGGGATGCTGCTCCGCCAGCATTCAATGCACGTCGTGATGTCGCGGAAGGCAGCCGGCTGGACTTAACCTCCAAAGGCGGAGTACCCTTCAACGACAGGTTTACTGCGAGTGAGTTGTGTTCCGCTCTTGCTTCGTGCGCGGACACCGCCCGTGGTCCGGATGATGTCCCGTACGCCATGCTTCGACACCTAGGTGAGCGACGCATGGTCTTTCTGTTAGATTTGTTCCAAAGGATCTGGGTGGATGGTCTCGTCCCGGATTCCTGGCGAATCGCTACTGTGCTCGTCTTTCGCAAACCGGGGAGAGATTACTCTCCTCCGGCCGGTTTCCGCCCCATCTCTCAAACCTCTTGCGTATGCAAGTTGATGGAGAAATTGGTAAATGCTAAATTACCCTTTTTTTTCTGGACAGCGCAGGCCATCTGTCTTCTGCACAGTGCGGCTTCCGCAAGTTCCACTCCACGTCGGATGCTCTGTTCCAACTGGAAAATGCCGTCTGCCAGGTCTTCCTTCTTAGACAGCACTACGCTACGGTGTTTTTCGATCTAGAAAAGGCCTATGATACCCCAATGGCGATACGGTATCATTGAGACTCTTCACACTATGGGGGTGAGGGGACGCCTCCCAATATTTATATCTGAATTTTTGCGAGATCGTCGATTCCGCGTCCGGGTGGGTGGGGGGACCCCACTCCGCCCCAATGGAGCAGGAAGAGGGTGTCCCGCAGGAAGTGTCCTCAGTGTCACACTCTTTGCCCTGAGCATCTACGGTATCACATCGGTGCTGCCGGAAGATGTTCTCGCTACGCTCTACGTGGACGACCTTTCGATCTCTTTTGGCCCGTCCCAGGTGCCAACTCTAGAGCGTTGACTCCAACTGGCATTGAACCGCGTCTCCCGCTATGCCGAAGCGCACAGGTTTCCGTTTTCCTTGGCCAAGACTTAGGTGTTGCACTTCTGCCGCGATCCACGACTCCACCCTGACCCAGACTTGTTTCTTAATGTGGTACGTCTGGAAGTGGTTAAATCGCACCGTTTCCTTGGTCATGTATTTGACCGACGCCTCACCTGGGAGGCTCATATTCGCAGCCTTTGGGTCTTTTGTACCCGCGCCATTGATATTCTCCGTTCTGTGACTATCAGCGCCTGGGCCGCTGATTGGGCTACTGCCTTACGTTTTATCGATCCTTTGTTCGTTCGAAGCTCGAATACGGATGCGAGTCTTATGCATCAGCAGCCGAGCGTGTATTGCGGAATGTGGACTCGATCTATCACTCTGCACTTCCCCCATTGAGAGCCTACTTGTCGATGCTGGGGAGATTCCACTCGCTCTGCGCCGTGCACAGTGCATATTCTCTAGTACGCGCGAGCCCGGCGCCTCCCTCAGTCGCCAACAGCTCTCACTGCATCCGAAGCTGATCTCGACGGTGCCTATGAGGCCGAGAGACGCCAGTCAAACCCTCAGTCCTTTGCGTTTATGGCTAGGAAACTCCTTCGAGAGCTAGGTATAACTCTGGGGTCGATGCGCCTCTGGTTCTGTCCAGGACGCCACCCTGGATGGTACCATCTTTGACTAATTGTCGCCACGCCTCTCCTCCCAAAGTTTCTACAGCTCCGCGAGTATTGCGTACGGCCTTTTGGGAGCACACTCGTGTCACGCTGGAACCGTGCCAGGGTATATGGATGGCCCCAAGTCCCAAGAGGCGGTCCGCTTCCACGCCGTATCCCCTCTGTTTGAAGTCAGCAGGGCTCTGCCAGGCGCTGCGTCTGTTTTCACGGCCGAGTTGGTTGCAATACACTGCTCGGTACGGGAGATAACGCGAAGTGCCAGGTTTGGAGACCGGATTGTGATTTATGTATAGCGACTCACAAAGCGCCCTGAGTGCTCTCGGGGCTTTGTAATCTCCGCAATCCCTGGTTCGCGATATCCGTGACACCACGGTTTTGGCGAGCCGGTCGGATGTCGAGATTATCTTCTGCTGGGCTCCTGGACATGTTGGAATTGCGATGAATCAGGCAGCCAAAGAGTCCGCCAGGACTAGGCTACCAGACCAGCGTTTCGCTCTTCCTCACACCGATTACATGCCCGGAATACGCGCTGCTTGGCAAAGTAGATTGGAGACGGTCGAAGGAGGGAACTTACAGTTGCGTGCCATTGCGCCGCGACTGATACCATGGACCTACCCCCCAATGCCACGACAGATTCAGGTTGCTTTCTGTCGTCTCCGATTGGACCGACTCGCGGGACGCACCGCCTTTTGATGGAGCGCTGGCCTGCGCCTTATTGCGAAGACTGTTAAACTGTAGGGCACATTCTTATTGAATGCACTAGTCTGTGTGGGGGGTCGCTACCGCTTGTCGCTTGTTCTCGGGACGGGTTCGTGTACACAGACTTTTGGTCTCTACGACTTTTTGGAGGTGGCTCGCCTCCTCCACTTTATTTGGCTCTCTTTTAGGTTGTATGTTCCTCCGCTGGCGAGCCTACCCCAGGCGCCGGAGTGAGCTTCCTTCTTGTCTTTTTGCTTTATTTTTTTAACCTTTGTCCTTTTTTTCTTTGTTTTTTTTTTTTAATATGGCCTAGTAGTAGGCAGTCGCCAGATGTGCTCCTAAAATTTAAAAAAATAAACCTTGAAAATTTCAGAGTTCAAAATTCCCGAGAATTTTACAACCCTAGTCCCAGTGTAGATGATCTTCCCGCACCTTTCATGTTCATGTACTGTGGCGAGCAGGTTCGCTACCCATTATCCCTTGTACTCGGAACGAATTCGTGCACAGAGACTTTTCTAACTTTTTTTTCTGCTTATGTTTTCGATGTTGTTTTTCGGCTGTCTTTTGCGCTTTTTTTTTTGTAATCTAAATTTAGCCTAGCATTATGCTATAGAATGATTACGGCGACTTGTGCTCTAGTGGGCTGTCGCCATATGGGCGCTGGAAAATAAAACTTATCCCCGGAACGTGCTCAAATCTCTTTCGCGATACTATATGCTTCGCCACTGCTTCTTTCTTTTTCTCTTTTCTTACCCTAGCTCAGAACATAGATACAGTGGGTTCTAGATTTCTGAGTTTATTCACACGGGCGACTTTGGTGCAGGATTCCTAGCCCCCGTGCATTGGCTAAAACTGCAACAGGCACGAGGTCATGAGTGGAACAGGTTTCATTTTTCTAATTTATTTTTTCTCCCAATAGCATTGATGTATCTCGACTCAATTTTTGTGTACCCAGATTGTTTTGATAATTAAAAAAGGTTATTCTTGAATATTTAATAAATTCGTGATCTCGAATATTCTCCAGTTTTCTTTCGATGGCCTACCAAAGTCTCCCCGAGTTTTTTCTCGAGTTCCCTGACCTCTGTTCGTTTTGGATTACAGACAAGACACTGGCGACTTCGAAACTTTGGACATTTGTCCTCTCTCCTCCCCGCCTGAGCTCCCGGAAGTCATGAAATCTCAGGACCCTCAATCTCACGATCAAAACTGAGAGAAGGAATACTTTAAAGCGCTCATTTTGTTTGTAATGTTGATAGTTCGTGCTACTTCCTATTCAACCAAGCTGAGGTGTATTCAATCACCTTCGAAACATACTTAGGTTGAAAGAGGTCCGCACGTTCCATTTTCTTTGTTTCGGTTTATGGTTTGATGAAATATAATTAAAAATTCTCAATATAGTTTTGTGATAGTTTTATTAAAACAAACTCATTGTTATCATTGTTCTTATTATTTTGGCATTGGCTTTTGCTATATTGATGAAAATAATTATAAAGTCATTGACAGTTCAATTTCAGGCATGTTTTTTTTTCACTGTTCCTAGTGCATCATACATACCCTTTCTTTCTAAGTTTTATTTAATTCTTTCCCATGCTATTTATGGCATGTGTTTGTCTATACGTTTCATGAGGGAAAGCTAGAATGCATGCTACCGAGGATTACGTACTAAAATCATTGGATTGAACAGGGGCGGGGGGCTGGAAAGTTCATAAAATATATCATTTGTCGATTTTACTTCTCCGATCTCAGCAGTTTGTAGTTGGCTTAATCTCTTGCTTTCTAAATAACAAATGCATCCTCTTTTCTTTTTTTAGTTAGTAAATTACAACATAAATGCGTGCTCCCGGTTTGTAGGATCGATCTACTCTAAAGGTTCTGGCACTTGCTCTGCAAGCATTCAAAATTCAAGTAAATTCTAGACTATTCTCTATATATCTTTATACCCATTTTTATCAAAAACTCTTATTAATATTTTTGTTATTTGATACTGAGTGGTTGTCTGATTTTTTTTGTTGTTAAAACACGAGAAAGTCATCTGGATGTCGATCATTTGTAATGATTACTAATATTTATTAAAATGTATAAATATTTGCTAAGATGAGCGTCTTACTTATGTTGCCCCCAGCTAAGCTCCATCCTTGAGGCCAGCAGCCTCGACGAACTCTGGCGAATGGATGGGGTTCACCCATAGATCCAACATGCTATAACAGAAACGGAGGAATAGCGCGCCTTCCTAGCCAGTGCTCCCAGTTAATCTCAAAACTACCTAGGCTTTATTTCTTCTAGACATTACCTTTGCTCATTCAATCTTTGCTTTGTTGGTTGCGGGCGCGGGCCGACGACGGTGAGAAGGATTAGTGACCTGGTGATTCGGAGGACCTTTAATTATGCCTTTTCTTTCCTTCTTCACACTGCTGATGATGTTTACCGTGTGCTTGCTTTTCGCTAGCCATAGAGATCACATCACACAGGTGGTTTACAGCCTGTGTGACGTGCAATTTGATGTAGAAAATAGTAAATGTTAGATTAGTATTTTATCGACAGAAGAGGTCGCCTTTCCTCCGTACACTACGGCTTCCGTAAATTCCACTCCATAGAATGTGCTATAGCGAGGCTTTCTTTCTCAGACAACATTCCGCCAATCTTTTTCAGTTCCACGATCGCGGTGTTTCTAGAGGCTAGCCGCGGGAGTGCTCCTGGATCTCTTTCCAGTTCTCGCGTCATAGCCGTTTTCCTCAGAGGTAGAGCTTGAGTTGGACTACCATCGCTTTTTGGTCCTTAGAACGAAATTTAACATTTTCCCTATCAGCTTAATATTTTTGATGTCAGTGAGGAATTCGATGAACGGTGCGGAGAACCACGCCGCATGTGGTCCCGTAATGATGGAGCCATAGTAGTGGAGGTCACTTCAACCCCCCTTCACCACCACCACCACACACACACACACGATACCGTACAGGTCATCAAGACCTTTACTCGCTCGGAGATTGCTGTCTCGTCCCATCCAACCTTCAGTTATCCGTCCAAATGGACTACGACCTCAAGATTGCTTCATTCAAAGCTGGCTAGTGAACCATTGGTGGGATCCGGGTGAACACACCAACGATGTTCCTGACGTTTGATCGTCGGGATCTCTCAACGCATATTAAGGCGGGTTACCTATGAATTCTAGTCAAACCCTATATGTATATCTAATGCATATGTTTGGTCATGTGAGCACTGCCTCTCCCGCCCCCGTGTATACGTGGATTGCTTGTAGGCCTACCATGGTCATTCCTGTCACTATCCCCGTCGCTGTACCAACTATGGAGAGTCCCATAGTGCATCTTCTTCGAAGTGTCTTATTTCTCTTTAAAAAGAGGTCTTAGCTGTTTGTGATTCTGCTAAGGTGGATATGTGAGAAGTCCGTCGATTAGTCCTGGGGAAATTCCTTCCCCGGCGTCAAGTTCTCCGATATCCTACGCATAGCAGCCGACTCTCGTCCCGCTCGCCCATGTATCCCGAACACTATACACATCTCTTAAGTCTTAAGAAAGAAAAGGAGACTGCAAAAGACCATTCAGGGCAGCACCATCACCCTCTTCTACCCAGACCGAAGTCCGGTCCCCTAGTATATCCCCCGCCCCTTATTGACCCTGCGCTGGCAAAGTGTGCTCAATCCCCGGATGCCACTTAAGAGACTGGACGACATTCAAGCTTAAATCGAATCTACCGAGCCACCCCGATCTGATGTCATGAGTGAGGACGTAAGGCCTCTCCCGATTCTTCTCCTCCCTCTAGGAAGCTAAATTCCAAAGAGGGCGTCCAATCTACCTCAATAAAAACTCTACCTTAGTTGAGGCCCCCTCCCTCTCTGGGACCTTTTATTTCTTCAGGGGTTGGTCCCAGAGAGGCTCTGGCCTTCGTGGAGAGGGGGGAGGGTCAGCCCTGGGCCCCGTAAGGGTCACCTGGTGCTGCCAACCAGACTTTCGTTTAACATACCCCCCCCCCCTTCCCATATTACTTTCACTGCCGTTTATTTCCCCCTCTTTCTCCTATCTAGTGGTCTTGACGGTTACCTGACCTCGGATCGATTCTGAATTGTTCTTTCATGAAGGTCGGAGGAGGCTGGGCATCTCCACCGCCTTCGTCTACCGCATGCCCAAGGAGAAACCCATCATTGGCCCCTTTTCTCCGCGCGTAGGAGAACTCTGGCAGCATCTTTGGTTTGTAAAGATGGTGGGGTAGATCCGTATCCATTCTCCAAGAGGACATATCGGACCTAACCGAATCTAGAGTTGCAGTAGTGTCGGGCTCTTGCAGGCCTCCATGGTGGGGAGTCGAGGGAGAATGTGAAGTTATTTCTATTTGCAATGGCTTGCCATAGACCTAAAACCCCCTTCTCATAAGGGTTCTCGTGCCAAACGTTCTTCAGCTCCTCTTTCAGCCTTCCCTAGCTCGTTGGATTCCTATGACAACGAAGTGGCCCTATTTTTAGATTATTCCCGCTTTCTTGTCGTGAGTTCGCCATCTGACACCCCACTTGCAAAGTTTGTTTGTTTGACGTTAATGAATCTTTTGAGCCCCGCTGTATGTGGTCAAGAGGTAGTGGTGATATTGTAGTCGAGGTGTCATCTCACTCTTAGCACAATTTTGTTCGAAATCTATCTTAGATAGCCGAAGTTCCAGTAACCGTTTCGCCCCATCCACGTCTGAATTTTGTCAAGGGTGTCGTCCGTTCAAACGAATTAAGGGACTATCACCAAACCCGCCTCCAGAGCAAGCATAGTAACCAATGTGTTACACATGTACACTGGGTGACTAAACTGTATGCTCTACTAGTCCCAACTGCCGCAGTTTCTTAAAGCTGGCTACCTTCGTGTCCCAGTAAGTCCCTACGTCGAACTACTCAGACGTTGCTTCAATTCAAATCAATTTGGCCATGTTGATCGTGCCTGTCGGCACTCTCGTTCGTGCGTGAAAAGGTAGTTCTGATTACAATGGTCCTGAATGCACCAAACACCGTGCTGTGCTGCGTCAAAAATCGGCCCAATATTCTTATGTCAAAAGGAGGCCCTCGCTTTGCGCGACTCTGTGGCCTAGACGTGAGAGAGGCTCGAGCACAAACCTCACCTCTTGGCCTTCTATTCTCAAACGTTTTGCGTGATGCTAGACGAAACCAACCATCACGTTCGAATTCCGACACGCCTGAATCATCTCATTGTCTATCTACCGGTAGTGTCAGAAGCATTTACGATATACAGTCGAAGCATCGCTCTCACACCGAGATACCTAATGTTGCTGCCCTCTCTCCGGCAGTTCTAGCCGGGATCGACGCTCAGGGTGACACTTGAAGACACGTTATCTGAAATAATCTTCTATATTGACCAATTATGGTTCTTCCACCCGGCCCCGGGACCCAAAGTGCCGTGGTAAGAGGAAGGAATCCTCACCTGGATCATCGACCACCAATAAACGGGCAGCCTCTGGAGCTGACCTCGCCCGAGCCTCGAGAATCTTTAATGTACTCTTCTTCTGTTGCCGAATATTCTCTGCCCTCAAATCCGTCCCGCCCTTCACTGGGCTTTGGCCTCCTCCCGGTCCAAACGGTAGCAGAAATACACCCAGTTCCTCGTACTTTACCCAGATCGCCTGTTCCTACTCATGATCCAATGGAAGCAGATGATACTCGCAACATCACCAGTCGCGGTTGTTGGATCAACCCCTCAGACATCCAAAGTCCCCTCGGCACATTTATCCGGATCTACCGCCAGGAAATCTCTTCTCGATATTCCGCTTCCACCTGGCTGTGAGCATTGGTCGGTTCCTCGAAACCATCGGAAATATACCGTTACTGCTCCTTCCAAGATCTCTTCCTTGGCTATAGCAGGCTTTTCAAAATCTGCTCTTCGTCCTCCAAGCTCTTTGGGACGCCCTTCAAACATAACATCAGCCACAAAGGAGAAAAAGATATCTACTGTGTTATCAAACCGTTGCACATAATATCCTTCATTTTGCAATGAAATTGTCAAGGGGTTCTTCCCAAGTGGGAAGAACTTAAAGTTTTTTTTTAACGACTCTCCACCCCTCTGTTATTTGTCTTCGGGAGAACAAACTGAATACAGGGCCCTTACCGGCGGTACCCAATTTTTCTTATTTGCAACTCTATTTCTCAAGTCGGGAGCTCGTCTCATGGGGAGTGTCAGTTATGGTATCCTCACCCCACCATGTATCTCTCATCCCTCTACACACTATCCTCCAAGTTGTTTCTGTAAGGGTTTTTCTTACTAGACTTTTTACTGTTTGCTCTATTTACCTCCCTCCTTTTTCATTGCCAAGAACTTATAGATCAGTTGCACTCCCCATTTTTATTACTCGGAGATTTTAATGCCCATCACCCATATTGGGCGGACATCACACGTAATGCGAAAAGCAGCGTTTTAGAGTCTTTTATTATCTCATTCTCTTTGCGTTTTAAACACCAGCGATTTTACCTCGATGTCCAGACGGATTCTTTTAGTTGTGTTGACCCGTCTCTCTGTTCCCCGGATTGCCTCATCGATTTTCGATGGTCACTTCTCGATGACCTCCATGGAAGTGACTACTTCCCTATTGTCTTGTCAGCCGTTCATCCTAGCCCTCATACAACCATGCCTCTCAAGTGGGACCTAGGCCATGCCGATTGGGAATGTTTCCAAGAGGCGTCTTTCAAAGTGCCTCCTTGGAGACCTTCAATGGTGTATACTGGGCAGTGGCGTACTTCACATCGATTATCTACAACGGAGCCATACATACTATGCCCTGGTGGACCTCGGAGTGTGTGACAGCCGACACAAACTACAAGTTAGAACATGCCCGATTCCGGCGTAACCCAACCCTGTGTAACAAGGTTGACTGAAACCGAGCTCGAGTGCTTCGCCAAAGGATCCTTCGTCAAGCTTGCCGAACTTCATGGCACCGCTACGTTTCATCAATTTCCTCTATGACTCTTACCACAAAGATCTGGAAGAGGATTAACAAGATCAGGGGCCGTTATGCTGGCCATAACACCCCCCACACTCAACTTACAGTGATCCTTCTCCGCACCCTCTCGTTCGCGATATCCGTGATGCCACGGTTTTAGTGAGCCGGGTGGATGTCGAGATTATCTTCTGCTGGGTTCCTTGACATGTAGGAATTGCGGGGAATGAGCGCGCCAAAGAGTACCCGATGACCGGGCGACCATACCAGCCTATCGCTCTTCCACACAGACTACATGGCAGGAATAAGGGCAGCTCTTCGGACTGCTTAGCAAAGAAGATGGGAGACGGTCCAGCGGAACTTAAAGTTGCGTGTCATTGCGCCACGACTGTTCCAATGGACCTATCTCCCAATGTCGCGACTGCTTCAAGTCACTTTCTGTCTTCTCCGAATCGGGCATACTCCTGTGACGCCTGCCGTTTGATGGAGAACTCGTCTGCGCCCTATTGTGACGACTGCGTCGTCCCCCAGACTGTTCGGCCCATTCTTATCGAATGTCCCAGTCTGGGTGATCTTCGCGCACGTTGCCTGTCCCGGTACCGGGATGGGCGGGGTTGCTGCCACCTGTCCCTTATACTCGGGACGGGTTCGAACCCACCGACCTGTGGACTTTTAGGCTTTTTGGAGGAGGCCGGCCTTCTTCCCCTTATTTAATATTTGACTATGGATCGCGTGCTTCTTCGCCGGGGGAGGGTGGGCCTTCCCCCGTCGACGCAGCTCGCTTTGTATGTTTTCAATTTATTTGTTTTTGTTGTTGTTTTTTTCTTTCTTTTATTTGGCTTTGAATATAGCCTAGATTTAGGCTAGGATGAGTACGGTGACTTAGGCCCTAGAAAGCAGTTGCCAGATGAAATATTAAAAAAAATAAAAATACAGTGATCCTTAGTGAATGACAGCCTGGTGGTCAGCAATGCTTTGGCCGAACATTTCCGTGCCGTCAGCAGTGTCAGCCGTTACACTAAGAGTTTTCTAGCCTATAAATCAAAGGGAGAGTCTTTCGAATGCCTACGTGAAGTCGACTTGTGCCATAGCTGTGGCTATTTTCTTAATGTATTTTGAATTGGTTTTGGGTGACGAGGATGAAACCAAGGGTTTCAGACACAGTAGTGTCGCCTTTGTGACTGCTGAGAAAGACGAAAACCCTGAGTCATTAGGCAAGAGCGAATGCCCTAGAGGATAATCGGAAGGGACATCAGGCAGCCTTTTCGACGGGCGATTATGGAACACTTCAAAGTCCTGTGTGCCCTTTCCACCATCCAGTTCGTGGACGATTGTGTGACGATTGACATGGGAGGCACTCCCTTGTCCAGGAACGAATATCCCTGTCCATATTATGCCATAAATATCGAGATTATATAAGACGAAGTGATGCCTCGACTCTATGCTGTGACATATTATGTAACTGATTGAAGATAGTCTTTCTGCACGCCATAGGGACAAACGGTCGTGGGTATCTTGATGTTACTTCACACCATAGTCGAGCTTCCATGGAAAAAGGGAAAGAATTTAATCGCGAGCGAAATCCCTTCGTTTCTTCGTCATCGTCCTACGCTGACGCCAAAGCTCGTATGTCAAATGAGTCAATTTGGACCGTATTGACGTTCCTCGAAAGGAAATCAGCGACTAAGTTGTCCTGATCACGTACGTAGGTGATATCGCTGATGTATTCCGAAATGGCTGTTCAATGGCGTTGCTGCCTGTCCGATTTTGTTCTTCCTTCACCAGGTAAGATGGCGATCTTCACTCATGTGCGTGAAATGGATAACAGCAAGATATGCCGCTAGGAGCTCTCTATCGTAGGTGGACTATGCTGGATGTGTCCAGCTTAACTTGCTCGAAAAGAATGACACCAGTCGTGGCGATCGGTTTACGATATGGTGCAGGGCAGTTGCCGCGTATTGGGAGCAATCCGTCAGCAGCTAGTATGGCGAACCATTTGGCAGCGGGTGACAGATTTTGACGGAGTTAAAGGCCGATTTAGTATTCTCAAATGTTCCCCGCGCTTCATGGTTCCAGTCTAGCTCACGAGTCTGCAATTGCGGCAAATTAGGAATTTGCCCGGTGGGCAAATTCCTTCCACCGAAATGTGATGCCATAAAAAATCAATCCCCTCTGTAGATAGAGGGGAGTAGGAAAAGGGCCAAAGAAAAAATAATAGCGTAGGCGAGTTGCGAACAGCTTCCCGCGTCGCTGGGAGACTCGACCATCCTGAGTCTCAAATAAGATTCATTCAAACGAAGCTTTTAAGCCGCTCGCCTGCACTTCTCGTACTCTATACAACCCCCTTCCTAGAAGCGGATCGTATTTTAAAGAAATTAAGAGAGCCCGTTTGGAAATGTTATCCAAGGGCTAATGCTCCCCCTCCCGGGTTTGGGCACCATTGTATGCAAATGTTGAATATTAAATCGTTGACCTAGATAGCGTATAATGAGATAATATTCTTCACGCATCGCATAAGACTTTAGTTGTTTGAAGGGATTTTTGAATTATGAATAATGTAGGCCAAAGGAAACGCCGCTTCTCACGTGGGATGGAAAATAAATGCAACGAGCTTTTAAAGAAAATAATATATATATATATATATATATATATATATATATATATATATATATATATATATATATATATATATATATATATATATATTAGAGATTAACAAAACATATTATAATAAGTTGAATTACGTTAAATTAGTCAAGGTTGAACTTGACGTATAAATTTTGTAAATAGATGATTTTGATGTAGCGAATGTAATCGTTTTGTTGTAGCGACTATAATTAGTAAATTGGGGCTGTAATGAAAGTGTGAATGGGAATTAGGATCTCTCTAGTATGGGGTGACTTTAGAGAATAAGTGAAGAGGAAAGTTTTTAACATACATTAATATGACGGCGACGCGAACACAATTTAGAGAGTTTTCGCGTTATTTCACAAGTGGTGAATGCGTGTGTTTGTATGTGCGTGAAATTCTAAGAGATCTTGTTTGTATCAGTGCGTTAAATGAAATCAGTTTCTCGTCACGGAATGATTGAATTATTAAATGCTAAATAAAATAAATGGATTGAATTGCAAAAAGTTATGCATAAATAATTGAATGATTGAATTGACAAAAGTTAAGTAAAATAAATGGTAATTGTGAAGACTATGGGCAGATGCGACTCTAGTTTATTTTTTGGGCTACTTTTCATTGTTTTTCTGCTATCGCACTGGCCAATCACAGATCTGGATTCAGCTTCATAAATGACCAATCAGAAAGCTGTATTAGTTTCAAGGCTTTTTGTGCTTTTTATATTGATCAAAACTTGGTGTTTCTTATATTTTAGATGTTTTTCCCCCTTATTTCTTTTCTATATATCCTACTTACCCTATGCCTGACATTATTTAGTCTTTTTATTTACTTTTTACTTAATTTCCCATTGTTTAATGTTCGATTAAACCATATTTCGGTGTTGTTAATGAAGTCTCACGTCTTAATTCTGACGAAATCAGTACTTTTTCATTTTTTCTGTTCCGTATTTATTTCTCTTCTTTGATTTTTTTAACAGGTTTTTTACGACCTTCATTTTGATTATTGTTTCAAACGGATGCGTTCAGTATTAGTGTTTTTATTACTATATATGTGTAGTTCAAGAAACACAAATGGTCAATTTCAGTAAACAAAAAAGTCACGAATTTTCCGTGAACAATGAAGTACTTTTCCGTCCGCGCGCCTCATATTTAAACGACCACCCACGCCGTTTCCCGCTCATTTGTCAAAATTTCATTTTCGTGTGAAGTTTTTTCGTTACCTATTCATCGTTTCGGTGCCATTTTAACCGACAACGAGAAATATGTTGCGTTTCTCGAAGCCCATGGGCCGTGTAGTGGAAGGGCAGTGGGTTTTTGGAGGGTGCGAATGTGAAACAAAGAGAATTTTCATTGTTTCGGTGGCAAATCGAAATCGAGAAACCCTCCTCGCAGCGATAAAAAAGTGGATTTTGCCGGGCACGACAGTCGTATCTGACGGATGGGCAGCCTATTCAAATTTGTCATCTGAAGGATACGAACATCTTACCGAATTCTGGCTTGCTGCCGGTAAACTCTACCCACCCGTCTGGCGTAAGTATTAACGATTATTTTGAGCGTCGGCTCGTTGTTGGGTACGGCTCGCCGCGGGGATAACACTGCGATGACCCTGAGTTTCAATCCTTTAGGGGGGGGGTCTGGGGGGGACAGCCCCCCAGTATAAAAAGGAAAATAGCCATAAAATTCTTCGATTTCATCTCTAAAATAGTAACACCGGAAAGTAGCCCCCCAAAACTAAGCCTCGTTGTTGGGTACGGCTTGCCGCGGGGATAACACTGCGATGACCCTGAGTTTCAATCCTTTGGGGGTGGGGGTCTGGGGGGCACATCCCCCCAGTATAAAACGAAAATCGCCATAAAATTCTTCGATTTCATCTCTAAAAAAGTAACAACTAAAAGTAGCCCAAAAAAAGCTAGGCCTAAGATCCGGCCATCGTCTATACAATTACCCAAATTTTAAACAGCTCAATCATATCCCATCTCACACACCTTCTTTCGAACGAGAACACCCCGTAAGGGGTGCGGCGATTTGCCATCCTGGCCGCCGTGCTGACGGGATTCAGCGCTCCGTCCGGCCCCAGCTTAGCCTCTCTTCCTTCCTTCAGATAGCCCGATTTCTCCCCTACCTTGTCGCTTTTCATACAACCTCTCCCACAACTTTCTCTGGTCAGCCTCTAATTTCACAGGGTAGAATGCTGACCTTCTTCTCAAGCCAACCACCCTGGATCGGGGCTGAGGGGGGAGGGGACATTGTTCCCTAACCCCTCAGCTCCGGTTCGGGATGGGTTTTTTTAACAACCTGCTTCATCCCCACCCATACGTTCCTCACATCCCTTTTCCTCTCCTCTTCAAAATCTATCTTTTTTACCACGTGTTCAAAGTGGAGCTGACATGCCGAAGGACTGCCAGGCCACCAGGTGGGAGGGGTGGGCCCAAATGGCGGCGCCTGGCTCTGCCGGGCCTGTAAGCACCTCTTGCAGTGCAGGCTACTGCAAGAGGTGGTGAGCGATTGCGTCCCGTAAAACAAAGAGGGTCACCATGCCCAATGATGAAAAAAAAACATTTTTCCTTAATTCCCCCTAAAACAACGGAGCCGCCCTCGTGCAGCTCCACAGAAAAGATGGAGGTCCGCCCCCTGTGCTTGCGCAGGGGACCCTCAATACCTCTTTAACCGGAGAGGAGGCTTACTCCTCTCCTACGCCTACGAGTGTAGGGGACTCCCCCTCACCCCCTTCTCTGGAGGTGCTTTCGGGCACCTCCCTATCTCCAGCAGCAGTCCCTCCTATTCTTTCCAAGGGGACTGCCAAGAAAGCCAGCAGGCGGCCCATTGCCGACCGCCCCTCGTGCAAGCGGCTCAGTAGGGCAAACCCCCTTAGGGGGGAGAAGGAAGCCAGGCCTCTTCAGTCGCTTCCCTCAAAAGACCTGCTGGCAAAAATATTAAACCTTGCCGGGGTCAAGGCCTGTGCCTCCCCACTAAAGACTTATGACGCTGCCAAGGGGACCTGCAATGTCCTGGGAGGGGATGGCCAACTGGAGGCCCCTCCTGTGATAGACATGGTCCTTGAAGAAAACCAGCCTCAGACGGTAGGGCCTTCCATTGGGGGGAATCCGGGCTCGGCGCCAAGCACCGAACCCGAATCCGCCCCTATGCAAGCTCCTCATCAAACGGCTGTGGATTCTCAGGCAGTACAAGGAGGGGAGGGATCTCCTCCGGATGATGCCCCTGCAACCACCAGGACCTTCTCCATTTCGGAGAAGGACCTGGCTGAGGCCGGTCCATCTGGCCTGGAGGCTTCTACCGGCGGGGGTGAGAAGCAGGTTCATTCCCCGCCCTCCTCTCCAAAAAAGAAAAGGACGAAAAGACGAAGAAGACTCGGGGCTCCTCTCCATCCGCAGGGGCTATTTGGACTGATGGGTCTGCTGCCACTTTGGCAAGCGACCAAGCCAAGACCGGCACATTCGGCCCCTCTGTTCCCCCGGGTACGGAGCTCCTGACGATGACAAAGACCAAAAGTGGAGGGCGGAGCCTCGATGACATCGGGGCCCCTCATTCAGAGGTTACCTGGCATTTTCGAGCCCGCTGGCTTCAAACGCTCCCTCGTTATTCACTCCACTGATGGCACCATGTTGTCCAATGGCAACATGATCCATCAGAGGAGAGCATTAGCTAGTGCAATTGGTAGAGAGCGGAAGGTGACCCGTTTCTCGGACGGGAGCCTTCTGGCGAATGCGGCGAATCCCGCCGAGGCGGCCAAGATAAGTGCTCTTCGGACACTTGATGGCACCCCGGTGAGTGTGACGCCGCACTCTACCATGAACTTTGTGAAAGGAGTAGTTTATGCATGGGAACTCGTTGACTACTCCATTGAGGACATCACCCCAGAGCTGGCCGACCATGGGGCGGTCAAGGTCGAACGTGTGATGAGAAAACAGGGAGGGACCTCGAGACCCACCCCTACACTCTTCGTCACGTTCGACTGTGACAAGCTCCCTGAGTCGGTGCGTGCCGGTTGGTACCACTACCACGTGAAGGCATTCGTGCCACTGCCGCGGCGGTGCTATTACTGTCACCGCTTCGGCCATACGAATTGCTCATGTAGACGTGCAAAGTCGGGGTCACCCGAAGTATGTGTAAATTGCTCCAAGGTCGCACACGATAAGTCCAAATCGTGTGTGGCCAAGTGTGTCAATAGCAGAGAGCCGCACCCTGCTTCTTCGAAGCAATGTGGTGCATATCACCTTGAGAAAGAAATCCTGGCCATTCAGGCCCAGGATCGACTCTCATTCCGCGAGGCAAAGGACTTGGTTCTGGTGCGCACGGCTGTGCCTGGGACGTCATATACCTCACTAGTTAGAAAGGTACCCTCTGCTCCTGGCCCATCCAAGCCAACGAGCATGGTTGTTTTTGCGCCCATTCGGAGCCCTTCTGCGTGCTCTACCCAACCTGGGCGCTCCCCTGGTAAAGCTGGCGGCAAAAAGGGTTCATACCCAGCCCCGGCTAAAACCAGGGCTCAAAACCTCTTCCCCCAGCGTGACCGTTTCCCGTAAGGCGAAACGGCCACGCGCCTCCACCGAGTCGTTAGACTCACAGGAAGCAACACCTCTGAAGATGGTCGCTAGGCCATCTTCCGGGGTTCCTAAAGCTGTTCCCCGAAAGGAGGACAGCAACAAAGGAGCTTCGGCCCCTTCGCCCACGCCCCGAGGTGGAGCGAGTGGCTCAGAGACGGTGGTTCCTCGAAAAGAGGGCCCCCCACCTCCGAAGCCGCAACGCCCACCTAAGGTTTTGAGACGGAGGGAGGAAAAGACTCGCATGGCGAGCCCAACCTCCCCCAATAAGACCTCGAAGGCGACAGCGCCTTCAGCGCTTTGTCCGGCCAACAGCGCCCGGGGTTCTGCCCCCGGGAAGTGTACGGCCATTCCCGTGAGGGTCTTCAATTCGAGGAGGGCCCCGCGTCTCCTCCGAGCTAGGCCTGGAGGGCATATTCCTTCAATGGAATTGCCGTGGACTACGGGCCAACTGGGAGGAGCTGCGGAGGCTCGTCTCGTCCCGTTCCCCATTAGCTATTTTTTTGCAGGAGACCATGCTAGGGGCGTGCCCGCTGCCTGCCGTCCCGGGGTATAAGGGTCTTGCGACCCCACCACCGTGGGATGACCGGGCTGGGGGATGCGAGGTTTACACCCGGCATGATGTCTCCGTTCTTCCTTTCTCTTTAGATACATCCTTTCAGGCAGTGGCTGTGCAGCTGCACCTGGATAGGAGGTATATTATCATTTCTGCGTACATTATACCGTCATCTGACTTCGACGCGGGGGACTTCCGCCGCGTCGTGGCATGGTTGCCGAGGCCCTATCTCTTGCTTGGAGATCTGAACAGCAGGCATCCTCTCTGGGGAAATTACTCCATAAATACCAGGGAACAAGTCCTTGCCGATCTGATCAAAGAGCTTGAGATCGGTGTCCTAAACGTGGATGAGTTTACGCATCACTGTCCGAGAACCGCTTCATTTTCTTGCCTTGACCTATCTTTGTGCTCTTCGGATGCACAGCCTGATTTTGATTGGGGGGTGGTTGATGACCTCCATGGTAGTGATCACTTTCCCATTCAAATATCATTTTCAGGGCAACTGCCGCCTGAGAGACCACCTTGGTGGTGCTTGGCACGGGCGCGGTGGCCTGCATTTCAGGAAATGACTGAATTCTCTATCTCAGTCGAGGAGTTTAGGTCGGTAGATGAGGCCGTTGAGTTCTTCTCCGGCAACCTCATCGCCGTGAGCCTGACTACTATTCCTAGGACGTCTGGCCGTTTTGCACGCCCACCACTCCCGTGGTGGTCGGCCGAGTGTGAGACGGCCCTCAAACAGAATCGTTATGCCTACATGCGCTATAAGCGCCGCCCGAACGATTTCACTGTCGCTGAATTTCGTCGGGCTAGGGCTAGGTTCCGGTATATTTCGAAGCACGCCCGCCGCTCTTCCTGGCGGGCATACGTGTCTTCACTTAACGGGAAGACCCCTTTAGCTGAGGTGTGGAAGCGAGTCAAAAGTTCTCGCAGGACCCCCCTCCCGTTCTCCAGGAGAATGGGACCACAATCTCGGACCCCGCGTCCGTGGCGGAATCCTTAGCGACCGCTTTTTCCGCATTCTCTAGCCGGGATGCTGCTCCGCCAGCATTCAATACACGTCGTGATGTCGCGGAAGGCCGCCGGCTGGACTTTACCTCCAGAGGCGGAGAACCCTTCAACGACAAGTTTACTGTGAGTGAGTTGCGTTCCGCTCTCGCTTCGTGCGCGGACACCGCCCATGGTCCGGACGATGTCCCGTACGCCATACTTCGACACCTGGGTGAGCGAGGCATGGCATTTCTGTTAGATTTGTTCAACAGGATCTGGGTGGAAGGTCTTCTCCCAGACTCCTGGCGAATCGCTACTGTGCACGCTTTTCGCAAACCCGGGGAGATCGCTCTACCCCGGCCAGTTTCCGCCCGATCTCTCTAACTTCCTGCATGTTCAAGTTGATGGAGAAATTGGTAAATGTTAGATTAGCCTTTTTCCTGGACAGCCATGGCCATCTGTCTTCTGCAACGTGCGGCTTCCGCAAGTTGCACTCCACGTCGGATGCTCTGCTCCGACTGGAAAATGCCGTCTGCGAGGATTTCCTTCGTAGGAGCACTACGACACGGTGTTTTTCGATCTGGAGAAGGCCTATGATACCGCATGGCGATAAGGTATCATGGAGACTCCCCACACGATGGGGGCGAGGGGACGCCTCGCAATGTTTATATTTGAATTTTTTGCGAGATCGTCGATTCCTCGTACGGGTGGGGGAAGCCCTCTCCGGCCCAAAGGAGCAGGAAGAGGGTGTTCCTCAGGGAAGTGTCCCCAGTGTCACACTCTTTGCCCTGAGCATCAACGGCATCACCTCGGTGCTGCCGGAAGATGTTCTCGCTACGCTCTACGTGGACGACCTTTCGATCTCTTTTGGCGCGGCCCAGATGACAACTCTGGAGCGTCGACTCCAATAGGCATTGAACCGCGTCTCTCGCTATGCTGAAGCGCACAGGTTTCGGTTTTCTTTGGCCAAGACTAAGGTGGTGCACTTCTGCCGCCATCCACGGCTTCACCCCGACCCAGATTTGTTTCTTAATGGGGTGCGCCTGGATGTGGTTGAGTCGCACCGTTTCCTTGGTCTTGTATTCGACCGACGACTCACCTGGGAGGCTCATATTCGCAGCCTTAGGGTCTCTTGTACCCGCGCCATGGACATTCTCCGTTCCGTGACGTTCAGCGCTTGGGGCGCTGATAAGGCTACTGCCTTACTTTTTTATCGATCCTTTGTTCGTTCGAAGCTCGACTACGGATGCGAGTTTTATGCATCCGCAGCCGAGCGTTTATTGCGGAAGGTGGATTCGATCCACCACACCGGCCTTCGCCTTGCGACCGGTGCCTTCCGCACTTCCCCCATTGAGAGCCTGCTGGTCGATGCTGGGGAGATGTCACTCGCTCTGCGCCGCGTGCAGTGCATCACTCGCCTGTACGCGCGACCCCGGCGCCTCCCTCAGTCGGCAACAACTCTCACTGCATCCGCAGCTGATCTCGACGGTGCTCATGCCGCAAAGAGACGCCAGTCATACCCTAAGCTCTTTGGGTTTAGGGCCAGGAAACTCCTTCGAGAGCTAGTTATAGCTCTCATGCTGTTTGCGCCCCTGGTTCTGCCTAGGATGCCACCCTGGAGGGTACCACATTTGGTTATTTGTCGCCACGCCTCTGCTCCCAAAGCTTGTACGGCGCTGGGAGTATTGCATTCGACCTTTTCGGAGCACACCTCGTGTCACGCTGGAACCGTGCCAGTGTATACGAATGGCTCCAAGTACCAAGAGTGGGTCGGCTTCCACGCCGTATCCCCTCTGTTTGAAGTCAGCGGGGCTCTACCAGGCGCTGCGTCTGTCTTCACGACCGAGCTGGTGGCAATACACCACTCTGCATGGAAGATTATGCGTTGTGCCCGGTTCGGAGACCGGATTGTGATCTATAGCGACTCACAAAGCGCCCTGAGTGCTCTCGGGGTATTGTTATTTTCGCATCCTTTGGTTCGCGATATCCGTAACGCCACGGTTTTGGCGAGCCGGGCAGATGTCGAGATTATCTTCTGCTGGGTTCCTGGACATGTAGGAATTGCGGGGAATGACCGCGCCGATGAGGGCGCTTTTCCTCCCACAGACTACATGGCCCCAGTATAAAAATGAAAATAGCCATAAAATTCTTCGTTTTCATCTCTAAAAAAGTAACACCGGAAAGTAGCCTAAAATAGCCCCAAAAAACTAGGCCTACGATCTGCCCATAGTCTTCACAATTACCACCAAATTTTCCAGTGTATAAGTTACACCCCTATTTTTAAAAAAAATTTTAGGAAAAAATACTTGAGGAAAATATTGATTTAATGAAACCAAGAAATCTCGATTGGTCGAAAGTTATGCAAAGTAATCTCAAGGCCTACCCTATGTGTCGAACAGTGATTACTGTATATTTTAGAATAAAATATCAATATTGGTATTAATTTGGTATGAAAATAAACTATGCATGCTTACCATATTTAAATATGCAGCTATACTTACAATATATATGGCTTCTGTATAATTATGAAATTTGAGGGTAAAATAACTTACTTATACAGTGATAAATACGCTAGTAAAAATTCCTTTAGTCCAGTGGTGGTAAAACTTTGATGCTACATCTTTCAATACTTTTATATCTTAGTCATTTTTACATCGTTGTATATCACTTCTAAATTTATATTGTTAAATGGTATATTATATTATAATTTTAACACCTAAATATATGAATATACGGTATATGCTATGTTGTATAATAAAGAAATAAAAATATAACTTACCTATTTAATTTCTCTTGTGAACCTGAATTTTTCCAGCCAATTCCTTTATGCCAGCCAGGCAGATAGTTCATTGTCTTTAAATGTAAACCTGCAGCACTTGCCTCATCAGTTAATCGACTTCTGTTGTTTTAGCATAGTTAAGAGATGAGAACAGACTCTCACATGCATAAGTAAGAGAAAAAAATGTTAATGACCAACAATTGATTGTCTTGATCGCTGCAAACTCCCGGAGCTCAATCAATCTTTTTCAACTGTTTCTAAATTACCTCTAAGAGACAAATTTTGCTTCCAAATAGAACTGGATTAAAGTTCTACTAATTCCATTTCAAGTTCTTTTATTTTCAGCAATTCAAACAGATTCGTTTTCATTTTTTCAAAATTAGCTTCATCTGGCTGCTTAATGAAAAGTAATATTTCTTCAAGATCTCTAAACAGAAATTCTTGATGAAAGTTCATCTTTTAAAGAATATAAAGCTGATAAAAAGAAATCTTGATCGTGTTCGATATCACTCTCTTCTTTGTAACTAACTTAGTTCTTTTTCAATCTTGGAAAGTACTTAAAAGTTTTAGTTTCAATGCCACACTCAAAAATGGCAAGTTTAGTTTCAAATGCAATAATATTTCCAAACATGATATCAATAGTTTTACCCAAACCTTGGGAGTTTAACATTCAGTTCATTCAAGTGCAATGAGAGAGCTGTGAAAAATATCAACCACTGAATCCAGGACTCATCATGTAGTTCCAGATAGCATTCAATTTTTTCTACGTCTAAGAAAAGCTGCTTCTCATTTATGCATTCAACAAAGCATTAGAGAACCTTGCCTCTACTAAGCCACCGAACATTATTGTACATCAATAAACCACCATAAGCTGATTCTACTTAATCCATGAATGAGCTGAATTCATGTTTATGCAATGCCTGCACTGATATCAAATTAACTATCTTGGTAGCTGACATCATAAGACATATATTGTAGCCTATAAACAGCACCACCTACTGTGCGCCTGGAAACTGAAGTGTTACCTTAAGTAGAAGTGCAGGCATTTACTAAAGAAGAAAGGAAAAAGACAAATACAACGCTGGATTGGTACCGTCTGATGTCATAAAGCCTAGATTCTAGCCCAAAATTGTAACCCAGAAACAGCAGCCCTAAACTGAGTATTATCCAAATTTTTATAGGGGAGATCATGATAAATTATGAAATTGCTTAATCAGATTAGGTGGGATATATAATTCAGGGGAAAGAATACTTATGAGATGTGGGACACTTTTAAGACTATACTAAACATAGTCCAGGAGGAGTGTATTCCAATGAAGGCTATTAGGAAGAAATGTAGGAAGCCATTGTGGTAGAATCACAAGATAGCTAGGAAAATTTCTGAGAAGAAAAGGGCATAACAGAGAGAAAGTAATTTTGAGAATTTAAATCATTATAGGTCAACCAGAAAGAGCTAAATAAGATTATTAAGAAAAGCAAAAGGGTGGCAGAAATTAATTTAACTCAAAATAATAATAAAGATCCAAGAAAATTCTTTAGTTATAAAATTAATAACATCTAACAGTGATAAAATAGGGCCTATTAGATATGAAGGGGTTTTGAAAGAATCTGATCAGGAAATAGTAGAGGTTCTATGGATCATTTTTCTTCAGTATTTACACAAGAAAATCAAGATAGATTAATTGATGATAATTCTAGGTCAAGGGAAGTAGTGTTGAATAGCGTTAATGTAAACAGGGAAATAGTTAAAGGGCTTATATTGGAGTTAAATACTAGTAAGTCATCTGGCCCAGACAACATTCATTCTAGGTTACTCAAGAAAGTGTAGATAGTATTGCAGTAGCTCTTGATAAGTTATATACTAGATCACTAGAGTTTGGAGAAATACCTAATGATTGGAAATTAGCGAATGTAGTGCCAATTTTTAAAAAGGGAAGTAAAGAGGATCTGAATAACTTTAGTCCAGTAAGCTTCACTTCTATAGTTTGTAAAATCCTTGAGAAGATAGTTAAGAAGGGGATTTCTGACCATCTAGAGTATGGTAGGTTAATAAATGATGCTCAGCATGGGTTTAGAAGAGGTAGATCATTTTTAACAAATTTATTGGATTTTATGGATTATTTTACTAAACAATTAGGATAAGGGAGAGAATGTTGATGGAATTTACTTAGATTTTAGCAAAGCTTTTGATAAGTTTCCACATAGGAGACTAGTTCACAAATTAAATATGCATGGGATATTTGGTAAAGTTTTGAATTGGATAACTGAATGGCTGAAAGACAGGAAACAGAGAAAGTTGTGCTGAATGGAGTGAGGTCACAATGGAGGGACGTTATCAGTGGCATATCTCAAGGATCCGTTCTAGGCCCTTTATTATTCATAGTTTATATAAATGATCTCAGGGAGGCTGTAAATAGCCAGGTGTCAATTTTTGCTGATGACAAATTGGCTGCTGTAGTCAAAGAAGTTGAGGGTGGATAAATTGGATTTCAGCAAGTTATTTGAGTTAGAAGGTAGTAATAGAACTAGAGGCCACCACTTAAAGATTAAAAAACAGAGGTGCAGACTGGATGTTAGAAAATATTTTTTCACTAACAGAGTGGTGGATTATTGGAATAGTTTGCCACCTGAGACTGTAGACAGCCCAAACTTGAATGTTTTCAAGGGCAGATTGGATGATTATATGGGGATGGAGGGTTAATTTCTTACTTTTTGGTATGTGGATATGTTTCTTGACTCATTCCTGTGGATGCAGTTTCTTTTTATTTTATATTTTGGGGGACTTTGATTTTGTTTTTGACAGACTCCTATGGAACCTTTAAATTATATATTGTAGATGCATGTTTGGACATTCCTATGGATTGTTAAATTGTATATTGTAGATGCATGATCTGACAAAATCCTATGGATGCATTATGTGGGTGGGATTTGATGGATACGGATGACCTTTGATAGGCCCTTGTGGCTTTTGTAATCTGTGAAATTATGTTATGTTATGTTAGCTGACACTGTAATATTTTCCGGTTCTTTTAACCCAACTTTAGCACACAGTGCTTTTTGATGAATACAGTGAAATTGTACTACAGAATGTCTGATGATATCAGTGAAAGGTTTCACAAATCCAAGCTTTCGGCCCACCATATTGGGTGCTCCATCTGTTTGAATTGATACAATCTTTGATATATCTATGTTTCTATCGCCAAGTGCTTTGACTAAAATATCACAAATATCCTTTCCTGTAGTATTTAATGCCTAGACTTTCCTGGCTAAGCAACTCCTCAAACATTTCATGACGACAAAATATTTTGCAAAAAATGCCAATCGAGAAGACAAAGTAATAGTGGTTTTATTAAGGCAAATTGAAAAGTAATCATACGCGTTCAAGTCCTTTTGCATTTGTTCTTCAATATTTGAATACATGGTCATCACCCGGCTTTTAAGTGTCTTTGGAAATAGGAAGCTCTTTAATACACTTAATTATTTTGTCCTTGTTACTAAAATCTTCAAAAAGAAAAGGTGCATAGTTAAGAAAACAATTTTTAAGAAACTCCTTCACTAAAGAGTTTACCTTGCTGAACAATTCTATGAGAAATAGTGAAACTTGCTGTCATTAAATTCACACCTGAGTTGCCACTTACAAATTTCAACAAACTTTGAGCTTGGGTCATTTTGTTGATTGACTCTTGTGTGATATATTCTTTACATTCATCACTTTCTAATAACCACTTGTGATTTGACTCAAAATGTCTTTTCATATTCCAAGTTCTGCTAGTAACTTGTTGATCTCATAAAATGCAAAGAGCTTTATTATTTCATTCTATAATGCCATATTCAGTTATCCACCATTTTTGGAAAATTCTGCTACTACACTGATTTTCTGATAATTTAACTTGCTTTGCTGTACTCATTATGTAAGTGTTTGATCTAAACTGTGAAGTGAATTTAATATGGAACTTGTTCTGAAAAAAAAAAGAAATAATAAATGTGGTGACATCTGGACTTCTATTTTCACGAGTTGTCAGTGGTTAATAATTTCTCCTCTCAATAAAAGAAAACAACATATATTGATTGCCATCTATTTTTTAAAGAATTGTTTGCTTTTTGAAATAAAATATTTTACCCAAAGAAAGGGATTGAGAATGAAATTTTCAGCTCAGAATTGCTGACGTTATCAAGCAGTGCACAATACTTACTCACGTGACATCTCAAACACTACTAGTTGCCACTTGATACATAATTGCTATTTGTTTAGCTTGATTTCATGCAAAAGTACTAAATTTGGTGCATTAACACTGAAATAAACGGACAACAGATGCCACTGGTGTCGTATGCAGCTATGCACATATTTTCAATATCCAAGGTACTCAGTGTTGTGCATGTCATTTAAAATGCCCTTATGTGTCATAGTTTTTACACCAATGATCTAGTCTCTCTAAAGCAGCAGTCATTTTTTCTTAAATAAAAACATGCTTTACTTAAATAATATCTTCTTTTTTGCAGTCAGATGAATAATTGTAATAGGATTTGCTTCTATATACTACAAATTACTTCTTGGACTAATGCATTCAGAAATAGCTATTATTGATCTCAATTCCTTTAGTAAACTTTTGGAAACTATTCATATTTGTCATAAAGGTAAGTGTGAATCTATCAAGTTTTTAACTTGAAAATAAAACCCAGTAAGTCATATTATGAGAGTAGTCAAATGTTTGTTTCATATGATAATGAAACCTAATATATTTAATATTCATAGAGATGAATTTTGATTTTGATTTTTTTAATTTTTCAATGCTTTCAAATTATTTGACATATTTTTGGTTTTGGGGTGCTAATAGTTATCAATCTATTTATTCCAATGTTAAAATTTATTTTACTGCATCTTTCCCATTTATTCAACTCTTATTCTTTGCTAAATGTACTTAAAGGCCATTCACCGCATATCAAGCTTCTAAATGATAAAGCATGATGCAGAAAAACTTTATTCCATGACCCAGTTTTGGAAGTGACTGGCTTCCTTCTTTAGTTGAGGAGAGGAGGGCACCCAGCAGAATGTGATTACCCGAGTTTGAAAGAGCAATAAGACCTTGAGGATCAATAGGACAATGTGGAAATTGAGTTCCAGGAATTCATACACAGCATGAATATGGTGGAAGAGAGTAGGTAGACTTCTCAGATGACCTTATAGATGGTGTACAATTCTGTGTGGGGTGTGCAGTGAGGCGTTAGGAAAAAATTCCCTTGCAGACAAAATCTAGAAACACAGGTTATGTGGATCGGTTCATGATTTACAGATTTAGTTCAAATTTTGTTTTTACCCTTATATGATGGAGTTATTAAAAAATATAAAGGGCAACCTAAATTGTTCTATGAAGGTTTTATTTATGTGAAACAGAAAGAGTTGGCAAACTGTATAATAGTTTACGAATGTGAATGTTGTTGAGCTAAAGCTTCATGTAAAGCCAAAGTGAAAGTGTTGAATAGTGAAGTCATAGACAAGATGTATGAACATACACATGCACTGGATGCGTCACAATGTGAAGCTACTAAGGTGGTTAAAATTATAAAAAGATGTGCATGATTACTGCAAGTTTTAAATTTTTAATCAACTTTTTAAAAATAAACTGTATCTAACTTATTACTTTTATCAAGTCAAATGTTATCACACTTTTTAAAATAAAATGTATCTAACTTATCATTTTCCCCAGGGTTTGGTCCGCAGGGTTTATTGTCCTAAAGTTGTGTACCAGGCAACCATGAGAAAGGAAAGAAGCACTAAAGCATCATCTCCACTACACTGTCAGAGGATAAGCTGTGGAGTGAGTGGCAGCTATGGGGAAAGATGGCCATACCTTGAAACTCTCTGGATGCACAGCTGAGGAACTCTTATGAGAGAACCAAAGCTGTCTTCAAGGACTTGCTTCTTGGCAAGAAATGGTTACGAATTCTTGCTGGCCTTCTTCCACCCCTTGTGCAGCCTTTTAGACTTGGTAACTGGAGGAGCCGCATATCCTCCCAACCTGAGTGGAAATTAGGGAAGCCCTATCAATGGATTGACCTAAACTCTCTGTTAGGGATCCTTTTTCATTTTTACTCCTCTACAACTATCCCCTCAACCGTTTGGATAACCTGCACTTTGTACCAATGTGCGGGCTGAAAATCTACCCTAAACTTCCAATCGATCCAACCCGC
The DNA here is from genome assembly GCA_963969495.1 of Ceratothoa steindachneri. NCBI lineage: Eukaryota > Metazoa > Arthropoda > Malacostraca > Isopoda > Cymothoidae > Ceratothoa > Ceratothoa steindachneri. Next base: position 128,263,646 of record OZ018327.1, read on the forward strand.
TTTCTACACTAAATTGGACATGAAAACCTGAGGGAGAATGAAACAATTGGATATACAGTCCTCTATTCACAAAACTGACCAAAAATATGGGGTAAATAAATTTGAGATCTCGTTACTAAAAAAACATCCTATCACCAAACAAATACAATCTTCATAATAGAGGCCTAACAAACATATAACTAAATGAAGATACAAAAGGCCTAATAAGCACCCTGGATCCAAACAAAAAGAAAAGGCCTCATGTGGTACACCCGGGGATAGTTCTGGCTGCCCCTTGTGTGGTCACAATTCTTGCCTAGGACTTATCAAGAAAAACTGGTGCCTCTGAGCTCGGTATAATGCCATCTGGTCTCGTCTTGAGGCTATCTCAGCCACTCCTTACAAATGGTGGTGATTAAATTTGGGAGTATTTAATAGTGGCTTATCACAAAATATCAAACAAATGGGTAAATAGCTGAGGAAGAGCAAAAAAAACATTTTAAAACATAAAATCCCTAATAAATAAATAATATATATATATATATATATTCTCTCTGCTGCAACATTTGGAGAAGGATTGACCACTGGGTAACTTCTGGTAGGTGTGCATCCTTGTCCTAGGGGTATATAGGCCACCAAACCCCTCTGGTTATTTTTTCTTTTTGGTGGTGACAACTATAGATTTTCCTGTATTGGCAGGCATTCAAAAGCTCTCAATCCTGACTGACATTGGCATTAGGGGAAAAGGTAGAAGTGGCTCTCCTGTGCCATCTTCAGAGCCGCGCCTAGGCAGCTCCATCTCTGTGATTTAAGTGGCTCCCCGGCCCCCTGTGCTTTCTCAAGGGCCTTCAAGCAGGAAGGGCACTTGTCCAACTCTATTCTTGATGGGTTTGGGGGCTTCCCCCTGACTCCATTTAGTAGGGTTGCTTCCAGATGACTCTCCACATGCGGTGGCTTCTCTTTTGCTTTTTCAGGGAAACACCAAGACAAAGGATATGCTGCCTCAGTTCCCTCCCCTCCCATTGGGGTTAAGTGACCCTTCATACCTCCCTCAGAAGGGTAAAAGGGGCCCACGTACCTTGTATTCCTAAGATTTTCTCATTGAGGGAAGCTGGTATGCTTCCTCCCCCTATCTTCCCAATGCGGGTGAGTACTCCAGCCACATTGATTTTAGTTTTGGACCATTGGCCCTATGAGTTCCTGGTCGGATATACAACACCTTGGGTGGGGAATAGACAGTTTGAGGCCATTCCTGAGGTGGAAATGATCCTGGAGGTGCCCCCAACCCAGATGACTGAGGTTTTCCATGGGGGCAAACCTGAATCTGCCCTGTGCTAGCTTCTCCTCAGGCAGCATGGGCCCCTGAGGAGTCTTAAGGGGAGGATGGGCCCCTTCCCCTATCATGTGCCTTATAGACAGCCAAAATCTGCATCTCAGAGAAAGATCTGTCAGTGCCTGATCCATCTAGCCTTGGGGCCCCTTCCAAGAGAGGTGAGAAGTGGGTTCACTCCCTGCCCCCCTCTCCAAAGAAGAAGAAAAGCAAGAGGAAGTAATCAAAGCAGACAAGATATTTCTCTCCCTTCTCAGGAGCTCTGGAGATGAATGGTTCTGCAGCCCTTTCAGCAAGCAACCAGGCCAAGACTGACATATCCGGCCTCTAAGCACCCTTGGTTTGGGAGGCCCAGACTAAGCCAAAGTCGTAATGCAGTGAGCAGAGCCTCAATTACATCAGGGGTTCTTTATTCAGAGATTATCTGATATTTTTTAACCAGTTGGCTTCAAATACTATTTAGAATTTACTCCACTGATGGCAGCAAGTTGACCAAAGACCACATGCTCCATCAAAGGAGAGCTTTAGTTGGATTGACTGTTAGATAGCCTAAGGTGACCTGTTTCTCTGACCACAGCCTTCTGGCAATTTCAGCAGACCCTTCCAAGGCAGCTTGAGGTGAATGTGACCCTATAGTCTATCATGAACTTTGTTAAAGGAGTGGTCTTGTGTGATAAAACTCATGTACTACTCCTTGGAACACTTCACTGAAGAGCTGGCAGAGCAAGAAATATTCAAGGTTGTATGTGATGAGAAAACTGGCTGCCATATAATTGTTTTTATGGCAACCTCTTAAATTATTTTTATTTTTTTTAAAGTCCCTTATAAGGCAAGGATGAGTTAATGAGAGAAATGGAGTGAGTTTATAGAATGAAAAGTCTAGTCAATTTGCTAAAAAATGTGCTCCTTTATTTAAGTGACGAGGTCTGGGGGGTTTTTCTATTGCTTTGTGATGGCTTCCACTGACAATTTAAGTTGGGGAGAAAGGCTTTCTTCCTCTGCGAGAGCTAAAATATTTAAGAAGCAGTAGCTGATTGCAGATTGTCAGTCACAATTTTTTCAACAATGGAAAAGGTTGAGCACTGTGCAGTGATCAAATTTTATACCAAGGAAGGCAAGAATGCAAAAGGGATTCATGAACGCATGGTTGCAGTGTACACCGACACCGCCCCTTCCTATGCAACCATTGCTCGCTGGAATAGGGAGTTCCGCCATGGTCGTGAGTCCCTTGAAGATGACCCCCGTCCAGAACGCACATCAGACGTGACCAACGAGAACAATCTGTCCCATGTGGAGAGGAGGATCCTCGAAAATCAACGGGTGAAGGTCGAAGAAATCGAGCGAGAACTTGGAATATCACATGGAAGTGTTATCAACATCATCCACGATAATTTGGCCATGTCCACAAGGCCAGAGTTGCACAAGCTGCCCTCCACGAGTGCGGATTCGAGGAGCTCAACCATTTCCCCTACAGTCCAGATCTGGCCCCTACCGACTACTTTGAAGATGTCCAGTTCGCCGTCCAGGAGTGGATTCAACAGCAGTCGGAAGATTTCTGGTTGTCGGGAATTCGTAGCCTCAGGGACAAGTGGCGCAAGTGCATTGAAGTCGAGGGTAGTTATATTGAAAAATAATAAAAACACTTTTCCTCATATCTCGTTTCCTTATATCCAAATTGCAAAACTTATTGACCGCCCCTCGTATATATATACACACATTTTTTTGTGTGTATGCTATTTCCATGTCAAAAAGACAGACTTTTATTTCCTAATGATAGATGAAATAAAAAAATGAAACTATCCTAATATAAATGTTTTTGTGCCTTTATTATCCATGATTTTTATAAGTAAATTGGTTTGTCCCCCAGAGTACTTCAAAGTCAGGGGTAAATTCATTCTACTACAAATTCTTTGGGGGTAACACCCAAAAAAGTTACCCGACCCCTGATGTAGTAGATTCAAGTGATGAGAGGATACCCCCCCCCCCACACACACACACACACATTTTTTTAAAAATTCCAATCCCTATACAATTCTAATTCTGATTCCTAATATTTTATAACATATAATTTTATACTTGTTTTTTTGGGGGGAAATGGATCTGTTAGTTTGGACTTATAGATAAAGGCTTCGCTAGTCACTCAGTTCAGTCTTGACTTGACTCACTGAATGGGTGGTTCTGACCCACTGAAATGATCTTTCAACTTTGATGTGCATTTGATAGCAGTCGTTCTTTCCGGTTTTTTGTTTTTACACTTAATACTATTAAATTATTAAGTATAAATTATTAAACTATTAAATTATTATACTATTAAATTAATAGTACTATAGTTTTATTTTTACATGTAAGTTACTTTATGTTTGGATATCCTAATGATAAGACATCTAAGATACTTAAAAGTAATTTTTATAGGGATAATTTAATATATAATATTATATATTTCATTTTTTCTTTTAGGATTGTGAACTGGATATCAGGAGGTTCTTCAAAGAACGTAAATCTTATTACTCTGACGACAATCAAGATACCCCAGGCACATCGGAGACGCATGTTGAACCACAGAGCAGCGTAGAGGAGGATATGATGAGCAGTTACTCACAGCAACCAATCAGATGCCACCCCAAACACCACTTGCTACAGTAGCCAATGACTTCCCTCATCCTCTGCATATCGGATTATATGTAAACACCTAAAAACATTTTACCAATGCTAGAAGATATGATCTCCTGATGAACACATGTGTCCCCTCACCAACAGATTACAGCTATCAGAAAGATTCACAGGGCTCCCGTTGTTTCCATTACCTGTGGATAAACCAATATTCTCCATGGTTGTCATACTCAAGTCACTTGAAATGTGCTCTGTGTAAATACTGGGTGCTGTTACCTCAACCAGTGCACTGAGGTCTAATGGGATGCTTTCATCGTGACTCCTTTTGTCATATACAAAGACTTCAATGAGCACGTGAGGAAGCACATGCTTTCATCCTGGCACAAAGGCGCACTACAAGATGCCAACAATTTCCTCACCACTGAAAAAAAACAGAGTTGACCATTTTAAGCCAGATGAACCAAGCAGTCAACTCAAAACCATGAGAAACTGCTCCCTATCCTATCTAGTATTCTGTTCTGCTGCAGTCATGACATTGCTTTGAGAAGAAAGGAAATTACATCAGGAAACCTCTGTGACCTATTGCAATTCAGGATAGAAGCAGGGGACACAGTCTTGAAGGATCACATAGAGAGCGCAAGTAAAAATGAGAGGTACACATCAGTTTATATACAGAATGAGCTGATACTTCTCTCCGAAGAAGTGATAAGAGAAGATATTGTGAAGGCTGCAAATAAATCAAATGGATTCTCGATAGTAACACATCATATTTTCATATTTTTGCATTACATCCAAGAGAATGAAGAAAATAGAAAGAGGTGAATTTAAGAACATTGTTTCATCTATCAAAGAAATATACAAAATTGAGAATCTTGTTGAAGAAGCACTAGCGTAGTATGACATGCAGAAACATAAAGCCCCACTGTATGACAGCTCTCTCTCTCTCTGGGTATGATTGAGCTGTTCCCTGTTATGTGCACTGACTCTGCCTGCAACACTATGTACAGTGGAGAGGTCTTTTAGCACAATGCACAGGGTGAAGACCTGGTTATGGTCAACAATGACCAATCAATGTTTGTCGGGCCTCTGTTTGCTCAGTGTCCACCTTGAAAAAGTGAACAGCCAGAACACAGAGATGATGAACAGGCTCATTAACAAGTTTGGAAGAGATCCCTGATGACTCCATTTCCTGTTCACGTAGTAGTAATAATAATACTTGAATAGTGGAAAACTGAATAATCATGTCCATGGTATTTTATTCATTTGTATTTTCCATGCAATTTTTTTTTATTTTTGGCAAATGCCCATCCTTAGCCTCCTGCAGACAGCCATGAATACAGCCGATGCTCACAACACGACACATCTCCATATTCCCCCCCCGTCCTGGATTTTTTTCTGGGGACACCCATGAGTTACACTTCATTAACCTTCATGGGTAGAATAAAAGTTTTCATGTTTTACTCTGGTAAGATTAACTATTTAGTATTTACATTGAGTATTTTGCTAAAAATTATAATATTAGGTTGAGGAATAAGTTCTTGCATTTTTTTAATGTTGTGTTGATGTGATTTGTGCACATATTAAGAAACAATAATAAATAATGAGAGCAAAATTTGCAAAGGTTAGGCTACGTCTCTTAACAGCGTAGACTATTAGGCTTTTGCTTAGGCTACTTCTTGAAGTTGAGTAATAAGTCATTGCAGTTTATTTAAAAGTTGTGTCAATTTAATTTTTGTTCTACCCTCAAAATGGAATGTCAAGTTGAAAGAAAGGCGCATTTTCAACACTTGTTTTTATTCATTTTTTTCAATCAAGACAGGAACAATGCAAACGCAGCCAAAGTTCATTGCGATATTTGTGCTGTGTACAGAGAAAATTCTTTATCAGAAAGGACAGCTCAATGGTGGTTTTCACGTTTCAAAAACAAGTCATTTCAATGTTAATGACGAAGAACGTCTGTTCGCCCCATTAAGTTGGATGAAGCTCGATTTAACTACCTTCTCAATGAAAATCCTCGTCATTCGACTAGAGAATTGGCTGTACAATTGGTGTGTGATCAGAAAACTGTAGTGAATCACCTTCATTCGATGGGGAAAGTTAAAAAACTGTGCATGGGTTCCACACGCTTTGAGCGAAAGCAACAAACTTCAATGCTCCACGATTGCCGCAGGTTTGCTTGCTCGCCACAGGGCTACTCATGGATATAAGGACAGATTTCTTCACCGCATCATCACTAGCAACAAAAAGTGGTGTGTTTATGTCAACATGAACCATCGAAAACAATGGCTTAGCCCCAATAAAAAAACAGTTCCGCGATTAAAGCAAGGACTTCATCCACGAAACACAATGCTGTGTGTATGGTGGGATTGTGAAGGCATCATTTTTTATGAGCTCCTTGCAAACAACGAGATTGTCAATGCAGAACTCTACATTCAACAAATGTATTGACTCGCCGAAGCTATTCATGAAAAGTGACCTCATCAACGCTATGGAGTCCTTCTGCAACACGACAATGCTTGTCCTCATATTGCCAATATGACAAAATACGCCATCCAAATGCTTAATTGGGAAATCCTGCTGCATCCTCCATATTCGCCAGACTTGGCTCCATCGGATTTCCATCTGTTCCGATCGCTCTCCAACAATTTGCGCGGCATTTCGTTCAATACTGATGTGGAATTAAGAACCTAGTTAGATGAATTCTTCAAGTCAAAATCCAGAAATTTTTATTGTAGAGGCATCGAAAAACTAGTTGAACATTGGTAAGAAGTTGTAAATAACAACAGAGAATACATTATTGATTAAATTGCATATTGTTATCAATTAAAAATGAAGTTTTTCTAAAATTGTTAATGGTAATGAATAAATTTGATAAAACCGCAAGAAGTTATTCCTCAACCCAATAGATTGATTTAAAAATAAAAATCAACTAAGTTATAACTTCATTTTACTCTTCTTCGTTACACATCATGGATAAACATGTTTTAATGTATATTTACAATACAATAAAAATGAGATCTATTCTCTTAAATTTAAATTTTAAAATTTACAATGCAAAACTGATTGATTAAAAAAAAAAATCCTTTTGTGGTAGTTTTTTTCTATTCAACTCAACTCACCTGTGCCCACTTTAATTCCCACCTTTTATTTCAGGTTTCAGTGAAGGATGAAGGACAAAGTTGCCTGGAAGCAGTGCCCGATTATTAGTATAAAGAATAATAGATTGTGAGTGAAGTGACATAAATGTTTGAGCTTCCCCCCCCCCCCTTTTTTTAGGTGCGCATGAAAGAAGCAGAGCAAGAATACAAGGCCAGGTATGAGTATATATGAGTAAGAAATGTATCTGTGTATATGAGCAAGGAACTGTTTGGCAAAGTAAAGGGAAACCTAATGAGGCATTATGCAGCTTCTCTAAAAGTAATGTTAGCCCCTTCTAGTTAGTGACAGCTTTGAGATTAACATAATGAGGAGTCAAAAATGCAAGTTAAGCCATTTAAGCCATTTATACATGTGTTAATACTTTTAGCATTTTAATTTCCCTTAGTATTTTAAAAAGCAAGTGATTTCTCAAATTCATATTTAATCTTTTAAAACCTAATTTCAAATGGATGGTAATTATATTCAAATATAATTTTTTATTCCCATTCAACTCTCATTTTCTGGGCCAGTGGTGGCTGAAAAAAAATGCTAAGAGTCCTGGTTGAGGCAGGCACAGTGGTCTGCATTTTAGTAAATGACTGATTTCTCTATCCTAGTTGAGAGGTTTAGGTTGGTGGATGAGACCATTGAGTTCTCCAGCAATCTTATTACAGTAAACCTAACTACTATTCTCAAAATGTCTGGTCATTTTGCATACCATCCGCTTCCTTGGTGGTTGACCAAGGGTGACACAAGCATCAGACGAATATGAGCCTCCCAGGTGAGGCGTCAGTCAAATACAAGACCAAGGAAACGGCGCGATTCAATCATTTCGAGGGTACCCCATTAAGACAAAAGTCTGGGTCAGGGTGGAGCCATGGATGGTGGCAGAAGTGCACCACCTTATTCTTGACCAAGGAAAACCGAAACCTGTGCGCTTCGGCATAGCAAGAGACGCGGTTCAATTTCTGTTGGAGTTGATGCTCCAGAGTTGGCATCTGGGCCACACCAAAAGAGATCGGAAGTTCATCCACATAGAGCATAGCAAGAACATCTTTCAGCAGCACTGAGGTGATGCCGTTGATGCTCAGGGCAAAGAGTGTGACACTGAGGACACTTCCCTGCGGGACACCCTCTTCCTGCTCCATTGGGCCGGAGAGGGCTCCCCCCCAACCCATACGCGGAATCAACGATCTTGCAAAAATTCAGATATAAACATTGGGAGGCGCCCCCTTGCCCCCATCGTGTAGAGAGTCTCTGTGATACCGTATTGCCATGCGGTATCATAGGCCTTCTCCATATCACACAACACTGTGGCATAATGCTGCCTATAAAGGAAGGCCTCGCAGACAGCATTTTCCAGTTGGAGCAGAGCATCCGACATGGAGTGGAACTGCTGGAACCTGCTAAGTGCAGAAGACAGATACCCTCCACTGCCTCCCCCCAAAAGGCTAATCTAACATTTACCAATTTCTCCATCAACATTACACACATAGGAGGTTAGAGAGATTGGGCTGAAACTGGCCGGGGTAGAGTGATGTCTTTCCGGTTTGTGAAAAGCGAGCATAGTAGTGATTTGCCAGTAATCTGGGGGGATACCCTCTACCCAGATCCAGTTGAAAAAAATCCAATAGAAAGGCCATGCCTTGCTCACCCAGGTTTTGAAGCATGGTGTACGGTACATTGTCTGGACCATAGGCGGTGTCTGTGCATGAAGTTGGAGCGGAGTGCAACTTACTCCGAGTAAACCTTCTGTGGCATCATGACTCACATTGAATGCTGGCAGAGCAGCATCCCGTATAGAGAATGGAACAGAAAGCGATCACGAATGATTCCGCCATGGATGCAGAGTCAGAGATTACAGTCCCATTCTCCTGGAGAATGAGAGAGGGGGTCCTGCGAGAACTTGCCCCAAATTCTTTTGACTCCCTTCCACACCTCTGCTGGAGGGGTCTCCCCATTAAGTGAATGAACGCAAGAGAAGAAGGAAGACTGGGTCAAAGGGGAAGGTGAGAGGGAAGAGTGTGGACTCATTGTATTCGGATGAAGGAGAGAGTAATAGTATGATTGGTATGAGTGAGAGTGAGGGCAGCTCAAGTGAGAGTGAAGTAAATGTGGGGAAGGGTATTTTGATAAGGGAAGTGCCAAAGATTGGAATAATTGGGTATGTATCCAAGGCTATGAATGTGGCAGAGCAAAAGTATTTGACTGGGGAGCAAGAGTTGGCTATGATAAGGTATCGTTTGAAAATGTTGCGTCCATTTTTGTATGGTGTGAGTTTTGTGATCAAAACATATCACCAACCTCTTGTGTATTTGCAACGTATGAAATGGGCTGATAGTAGGATTGAGAGGACTTTGGAAGATTTGAGTGATTTTGACTATGTGATTGAATACATGCCTGGTTAATGAAATGGAGTGGCTGATTTGATGTCAAGGTATCCTGGTATGAATGATGAAAATGTGTGTCGAGTGAGTGATCCTGAGTATTTGTCGATAGGGATTATGAATGGAAAGGAGAGTAAGGGTGGTGGTGATTCCCTATTTGAGAGTGTATGGAATGGTTTGCAAGATTTGAAGAGTGATGGAGTAGATGTGAGAGTGCCCAATATTGTGGATGACTTAAGGAAGGAGGTAATGAGTGAAGTATGTAGGAAGCCTGAAAAGTATTGGTAAGAATGTGTGTGAATGGAGAGGCTTTATCTTATATAAATATATATATTATATTAGGGATTTCATGTTTGTCTAAAATGTTGTTTTTTTTCCTTTCCCAGCTATTTACAATTTGTAATTTGCGAAAGGCCACTCTGATCAATTTTACAAGATTCACTTTACTTAAATTAACTTTAATAAAGATGTAGTTTTGATATATCAGTCTATTGCAAATAAAGAGCCACTCAAATATTCCTTTAGATTGTACTTGACTTGTAATAATCTTTTAATAAGGGTGGCTGAGATTGTAAGAGACTAACCCCAATCGATCCAACCCGCTTCCTACACTAATCCGGACGTGAGAAATCGAAGGAGAATGAAACGGATTGTATGCACAGTCCTTTACTAACAAAAAAAATACAATATTTACAAAAAATATGGGTAAATATGCACCCAATGAGCCTATTTATATATATACTAAAACAATCCTATCTTGGAACCCAATCAATCAAAAAAAATATATATTAATACTAAGAGTCAGCATATACAAAAGGGGACAACCAAAACAAGAGACAACAAAAAGAGGAGTTTTCTTACGTGGTACCACGGTTTACGATTTGCCGGCCTCCCCGGGGGAAAATCTTGTCGGCAGTCACTCTTGTGACAAAATTGGGTGTGCGGGGCTTATGGTGCCTGCCACCTCGGAGCTTAGTTTTCTTTAAGATCCAGTCAAGTACTATTAGAAGACTTCTTATATCTCCTTTAATTATCTCCCAAATATTTTCATTAAAGTCGCTCTTGCAAAATGCAGGCAATGTTTTTGTTTGTTTTGTTCTTTTTTTCTTCTTTTTTTTTTTTATTCTGGTACTTGAACGCTGTCTCATAAAATCTTTAACAAGGCCTTTTCTTTTTGTAGGTTGTTGTAGTTGCAAATACTTTTTGTTGTTTGATTTTACATAGAATTGTTTTTTTGGATTGGTAGTTGTTTTTCTTTAAAATATAAGTCTGAGTGTTTATATATATTGATTGAAAGTATTCATAAGATAAGATTAATTGTATATATATATATATATATATATATATATATATATATATATATATATATATATATATATATCTCAAGATCTCAAGTATATTTACCCCCATATCTCCCCTGTAAATATTTACCCTATATTTTTTCTTAATAAAGGACTGTATATCCACACCATTTCATTTCTCCTTCGATTTCTCACGTCCGAATTAGTGTAGGAAGCAGGTTGAATCAATTAGGGTAAGAGGATAGATTTTTGGCGCGCTACACTGTGCATTTCAGCATAGCAAGAGATGTGGTTCAATGCCTGCTGGAGTTGATGGTCTAGAATAGGCATCTGAGTCATGCCAAACAAGATTGATGAAAGGTCATCCATGTAGAGCATAGCATGAACATCTTCCAGCAGCACTGAGGAAAACACTTCCCTGCCGGACACCCTCTTCCTGCTACATCTGGCTGGAGAGGGCTCTACCCCCATTATGTGGAATCAACGATCTAATAGAATTTCAGAAATAAAATAATTGGAGTTGTCCCCTCACCCCCATCATGGGGAGAATCTCCATATGATATCATAGACCTCCTGATTATATAAAACAGTCAGATAGGGCTGTCTACAAAGCAAGGCCTGGTGGATAGCATTTTCAAGTCAAAGCAGAGCATCCAACATGGAGTGAAACTTGGGCACAGGCACTATGCATAAGGCAGATGACCTCCACTGTACACACATTCACCAATTTTTAAATCAACTTTCAAATGTTGGAGGTTAGAGAAAATGGATGGAAACTGGCAGGCATAAAGTGATCTGTGAAAAGAGAGGACAATAGCCATTCATAAGGAATCTGGAAGGGTACCCTTGCCCAGATCCTTGTAGTTATCTGTTACTAACACTATTATTCCAGATGTTGCTTTAACTCAATTGCAGGCTTAAGCCACTTGTATCATTTAAATGTGTACCATACAGCACCTGCTCTCCTCAAAGATAATATGCCTATCTTTGATACCAATGTCATTCATGTCATATCTAACCTCTTCTTTGCAGGATGCATTCTGAATCTTGCCCGATGTATTTTATGTTTTGTTCCTTTCATTTTTCGATCAATTAAAACCAAATTGTTGTATGGAGTTTCCTTACCTCCCAATAGCATACTTGGGCAATTGCCTGTGGCTCGAAATGTGGAGCAGATTGTGCCGGAAACCACCCGTCACAAGGGTCTGCTCACTCGCTTGTGAAATGCCTGTTAGATCAGAAGGAAGCTCAAGTAAACGTAAATTCTCAATTTTATTTTATTTAGAAAAAATCAATATATATATATATATACAGTATATTCTGACAACCCAATGCAATCACCACAAAAAATGTATGCAGGAAAAAATAATATATACAGAATAAACAAGGAAAAATAACTGACTAAAGCAATAAATTAGGCGCATGCAACAAATTTGCTAAATATAGTTCTTGTGCGTTTAGTGATCCATCTCTCTAACTCTCTCTTTGAGTATTGGGTTGGAGGTGGGAAGAGAAGAGGGCTGGCATCTGGTTTGATCCGTCTCGTCCTCGTTCCCACTAATGATGGACCAGAGGGGAGGATGGCTGTTACTCCAAAGTTGCACCACACACAGTTCTCTCGGTCCAACACTCCTCAGCCCCTTTCTTACTCCAAAATGATAGTAATCAGCGGTACCTTAGGAGCTGGAACAAAGTGGACAGAAATTACCCCATGCTCACTCCTTAATGGTGTTACATATCCCCTCCCCCCTCCCTTATATACATATATACCACCCACACAAATACCTACTTATACACACCTGGATTTCCCTACAACTCCACTTTTGTTAGTTCACTCGCTCAAAAGTTAAAATATCATATTTTTTTTTATCTTAAATTTTACAACTGTTTCTCAATTTATTTTCAAATCCTCATTCACCTGTGGGGGGGAAAAGATCAATCTCCAGCGAAAGACAGGGGCCTGATACTGCTTCCATGCAGCCTGTCTTCCCTCTATTCCCAGAACCTGAAAAAAAGGTGGGCACAGGTGAGTTGAGGTGAAACAACAACAGAAACTATCACAACTCCACCAGAAGCTGCTCAACTCTCCTGGCACTGGCTCTTCATCATCACTCACTATGTGGAGACTGTGGATGACACTGGGGCTAACCTGGTTTGTCCTTGGAATTTTGAGGTAATTGCCAAATGCCAAATATACTCTGAAGCTCTAAAACGTTAAAGAATTTCTTTATCCAGTCTGCCAACAAAGTTGCTGCTTGCCACTGACTGACCATTCACAGGCAAGTCCAAATCTGAGTCTATTGATGAGTTTTTGTGCTTCTTTCACAATTCACTGCAATTTCCAGACAGCTACAGAAATTATTCTGTCTCTGACACCTTTATAACTGTCTTGGTTTCCAACTAAATCTGTACATGGATGCCTTGAAAATTGCCAGGTGAGATTCAACATTGTATACCATCCCATTTGTCACCTTTGCCAACCCTGATATATCTGAGCAGTCAGCCCTAGGGGACTCCCTGGATGCCTCAATTGACTTAGAGCAGAATACTATTGCCATAGTCCACAACCCTTGTTACTTCTGTGGCCTGACCATAGGGCTCTTCACAATAGTGTGTTAGATGTCTAGCTAAGGAGGCCATATGTCAACACTGCTAAAAAAACAGGCAATTCATGAAAGTATGTCAGTCAAATAATAGGGAGGCTAAGCCACCAGATAACCCTGGTAAACAAGTTGTAACTCAAACAGGCACCTTGGCTTCTGTGCCCTCTTCATTCCAGGAATTGCCTATGAAGCTGGAGCTTCCCATCAGCAGATTTGATGGAGCTATGACCATGGCATTCAGTAAACTGGTAACCCAGGTTACAGAGCATTGCTATCTCGATGGTAAACCAAGGATCAAAACTATGAGAAAGTTTGCTTCTTGGTACTTGATGAATGTTGCTGATATCAGTTTTCATCACTTAGACTTGAATTTGGCAGCAATGTTAATAGATACCCCTCCCCCCCTGTGTCTTTTCCCACCATCTCCTGATTCTCATCCCATTGCTACAAAGTCCCAGTAGTTCGGGGTGTTTGATCACAAGTTCATCTAATGAGGGATTGCCTGTATGCTTGTTAAATGGCTCATTGAACAAACAGATTCACCTTGACTAGCACAAGTGCATGTAGTCAATAACAGAAAAGAAAGGTTGATCGTCAACTACTCTTGAACTATCAATGAGTTTGCCTACCCACTGCTGAACCTATATTATCTTGTAAGCAGTATTTCGGGATATAAGTTCTTTAGCACGATCGACTGGCATAGTGCATACCAATGCATCCCCTTATATCTAGAGAATAAAATCTACACTTTCTTTGAGGTCAAAGAATGGCTTTTCCAATTCAGGGGCCTAAGCTTCATTCATACTCATAAATAGGATGGCTGTTTCCAAAGAATCATTGACAACTTCATAGCTCCAACCAGTTTAAAGCCACCTTTGCTTACTTAGATGATGTCACAATTTCCAGGTGTACCTTAGAAGAGCATGACTCTTATCTAGTCTGTTTCCTTGAAGCCATATGCACCTACAACTTAATATTGAACAATGATATCCAATGATACCGTCAACCTAATGGGCTATCAGGTGTGCAATAAGGAACACAGATTAGACCCTACTGGCTTGACCTCTTCCCTGTGACATGCCAGTCCCATCTGATAGAAAGTCTTTGTCATGGCTGCTAGAGCCTTTGTACATACCACAACCAACATATCAGATTGTTCTCCCAAAGATACAATGACACTTAGTCGATGCCTCATTCCCCTTTTCAAATAAAGCTAAAACCATCATTGTGGACATAAAGAATGCCATTATCTCAGGAATCAGAGCAAAGGTCGATGAAAAGAAACCATTCACTGTTGAAATGATGCCTCTGAGTTGGTGTTCTGAGCTACACTCAACTAGAGTTGCAAGCTTGTCGCATCCTTCTCTTGAACCATGAGTTCATCTGAGAGAAGGTACTGTGCAGCAGAGAAAGAAGCCTAAGCAATCAATGAATCATGTAAACAATGGTACCACTTCCTTCTTGGATGCAAGTTCACCCTTATCACATATCAGCATTTGGTCTCCTACATGTTCAACACCCAGGACCAGAGCAAAATCAAGAAGTGAGGAAAATGTCTGGTGGTGTTTGGAACTTATGTCTTTCCGATACAAGGTCAGAATTCAGCTGCTTATGCTCTTTCACATGGATTTTGCCCCTTTGTCTTTCCCCCGCAAGGGGCGTGGTGATTTGCCATCCTGGCCGCCATGCTGACAGGATCCAGCGCTCCATCCGGCCCCAGCGTAGCCTCTCTTCCTTCCTTCAGATAGCCTGTATTTCTTCCTTACTTCGTCGCTTTTCATACAACATCTCCCACAACTTTCTCAGGTCAGCCTCTAATTTCACAGGGTAGATGCTGACCTTCTTCTCAGACAACCATCCCGGATCGGGGGTGAGGGGACAATGTTCCCTAACCCCTGAGCTCCAGTCTGGGGTGGTTGGTTTTTAACAATCTGCTTCATCCCCACCCATACCTTCCTCGCATCCCTTTCCCTTTCCTGTTCACAATCTATCTTTTTACGCTGTGTATAAGGTGGAGCCACCATGCCGATGGACTGCCAGGCCACCAGGCGGGAGGGATGGTCTTGAATGGCGGCACCTGGCTCTGCCAGGCCTGTAAGCACCTTTTGCAGTGTGGGCCACTGCAGGGGGTGATGAGCTATTGCTTCCCATAGAACAAAGAGGGTCACCATGCCCATGTATGAAATTTTTAAAAAATAAAACAAATCTCTCCCCAATTCACCTTGCTCATCAATGGAGCCCCCCTCAGCCAGCTCCACCGAAAAAATGGAGGTTCCCCTCCCCATGTGCTTGCGCAGGGGACCCTCCATATTTCTCTAACCGGAGAGGAGGCTTACTTCTCTCCTATGACTACAGGTATAGGGGACTCCCCTCACCCCCTTCTCTGGAGGTGCTTTCGGGCACCTCCCTATTTTCAGCGGGAGTCCCTCCTTTTCTTTCTAAGGGGACTGCCAAGAAAGCCAGCAGGCAGCCCATTGCTGACTGCCCCTCGTGGAAGCGGCTCGGTAGGGCAAACCCCCTTAGGGAAAGAGGGAAGCCAGGCCCCTTCGGTTGCTTCCCTCAAAAGACATGCTGGCAAGAATACTGAACCTTACGGGGTAAAGGCTTGTGCCTCCCCACACCAACTGACTAATGACAATACTGCCAATGGGACCTGCGATGTCTTGGGGGGGGGATGGCCAACTGGAGGCCTCCCTGAGGTAGACATGGTCCTTGAGGCAACCCATCCTCAGACGGTAGGGCGTTCCATGGGGAGGGAATATGGGCTCGGTGCAAAGCACCGAATCCGCCCCTATGCAATGTCCTCCTCAAATGGCTGGAGTCTGAGGCAATACAAGGAGGGGAGGGATCTCCTTCAACCGGTGCCCCTGCGACCACCAGGACCTTCTTCATTTTGCACAGGGTGGAGCCTCGATGACATCGGGGCCCCTCATTCAGAAGTTACCTGGCGTTTTCGAGCCTGCTGGCTTCAAACACTTCCTCATTATTCACTCCACTGATGGCACCATGTTGTCCAAGGGCAACATGATCCATCAAAGGAGAGGATTAGCTAGTGCAATTGGTAGAGAGCTGAAGGTGACCCGTTTCTCGGACAGGAGCCTTCTGGCGAATGCGGCGAATCCCGCCGAGGCGGCCAAAATAAGTGCTCTTCGGACACTTGAGGCACCCCGGTGAGTGTGACGCCGCACTCTACCATGAGCTTTGTGAAAGGAGTAGTTTATGCGAGGGAACTCGTTAACTACTCCATTGAGGACATCACCCTAGAACTGGTTGAACGTGTGATGAGAAAACAGGGAGGGGCCTCGAGACCCACCCCTACACTCTTCATCACATTCGACTGTGACAAGCTCCCTGAGTCGGTGCGTGCCGGTTGGTACCGCTACCGCATGAAGGCATTCGTGCCACTGCCGCAGCAGTGCTATTACTGTCACCGCTTCGGCCATACGAATCGCTCATGTAGACGTGCAAAGTCGGGGTCACCCGAAGTCTGTGTAAATTGCTCCAAGGTCACACACGATAAGTCCAAATCGTGTGTGGTCAAGTGCGGAGAGCCGCCCCCTTCTTCTTCGAAGCAATGTGGTGCATTTCTCTTTGAGAAAAAAATCCTGGCACTCCCGGCTCTGCCTGAAACGTCATATGCCTCAATAGTTAGAAAGGCACCCTCTGCTCCTGGCCCATCCAGGCCAACGAGCATGGTTGTTTCCGCGCCCATTTGAAGCCCTTCTGCCGGCTCTACCCAACCCGGGCGCTCCCCTGGTAAAGCTGGCGGCAAAAAGGGTTCATACCCAGCCCCGGCTAAAGCCAGGGCTCCCCCATCTTCCCCCAGCGTGACCGTTTCCCGTAAGGCGAAACGGCCACGCGCCTCCACCGTGTCGTTAGACTCACAGGAGGCAACACCCCTGAAGATGGTCGCTAGGCCATCTTCCGGGGTTCCGTAAGCTGTCCCCCGAAAGGTGGACAGCAACAAAGGAGCTTCGGCTCCTTCGCCCACGCCCCGAGGTGTGGCGAGTGGCTCGGAGACGGTGGTTCCTCGAAAAGAGGGCCCCCCGCCTCCGAAGCCGCAACGCCCGCCTAAGGTTTCGAGGCGGAGGGAGGAAAAGACTCGCATGGCGAGCCCAACCTCCCCCAATAAGTCCTCGAAGGCGACAGTGCCTTCAGCGCTTTGTCCGGCCAACAGCGCCCGGGGTTCTGCCCCCGGGAAGTGTACGGCCATTCCCGTGAGGGTCTTCAGTTCGAGGAGGGCCCCCGCGTCTCCTCCGAGCTAGGTCTGGAGGGCATATTCCTTCAATGGAATGCCCATGGACTCCAGACCAACTGGGAGGAGCTGCAGAGGCTCGTCTCGTCCCGCTCCCCGTTAGCTATCTTTTTGCAGGAGACCATGTTAGGCACATGCCCCCTGCCCGCTCTCCCGGGGTATAAGGGTCTTGCCACCCCACCACCGCGGGATGGCCGGGCTGGGGGATGCGCGATTTACACCCGGCATGATGTCTCCGTTCTTCCTTTCTCTTTAGATACCCCCTTCCAGGCAGTGGCTGTGCAGCTGCACCTGGATAGGAGGTATACTATCATTTCGGCGTACATTCCACCGTCAGCTGACTTCGACGCGGGGGACTTCCGCCGCGTCGTGGCACGGTTCCGAGGCCCTATCTCTTGCTTGGAGATCTGAACGGCAGGCATCCTCTCTGGGGAGATTACTCCTTAAATCCCAGGGGACAAGTCCTTGCCGATCTGATCGAAGAGCTTAAGATAGGTGTCCTAAACGTGGATGAGTTTAGACATCACTGTCCGAGAACCGCTTCATTTTCTTGCCTTGACCTATCTTTGTGCTCTTCGGATGCACAGCTTGATTTTGATTGGGGGGTGGTCGATGACCTCCATGGTAGTGATCACTTTCCCATTCAAATATCATTTTCAGGGCAACTGCCGCCTGAGAGACCACCTCGGTGGTGCTTGCCGCGGGCACGGTGGCCTGCATTTCAGGAAATGACTGAATTCTCTATCTCAGTTGAGGAGTTTAGGTCGGTAGATGAGGCCGTTGTGTTCTTCTCCGGCAACCTCATATCCGCAGGCCTGACTACTATTCCTAGGACGTCTGGCTGTTTTTCACGCCGACTACTCCCATGGTGGTCGGCCGAGTGTGAGACGGCCCTCAAACAGAAGCGTTATGCCTACATGCGCTATAAGCGCCACCCGAACGATTTCACTGTCGCTGAATTTCGTCGGGCTAGGGCTAGGTTCCGGTATATTTCGAAGCACGCCTGCCGCTCTTCTTGGCGGGCATACGTGTCTTCACTTAACGGGAAGACCCCTTTAGCTGAGGTGTGGAAGCGAGTCAAAAGGATTCGGGGCAAGTTCTCGCAGGCCCCCCCTCCCATTCTCCAGGAGAATGGGACCGCAATCTCGGCCCCCTCGTCCGTGGCAGAATCCTTAGCGACCGCCTTTTCCGCATTCTCTAGCCTTGATGCTGCTCTTCCAGCATTCAATGCACGTCGTGATGTCGCGGAAGGCCGCCGGCTGGACTTTACCTCCAGAGGCGGAGAACCCTTCAACGACAAGTTTACTGTGAGTGAGTTGCGTTCCGCTCTCGCTTCGTGCGCGGACACCGCCTCTGGTCCGGACGATGTCCCGTACGCCATGCTTCGACACCTGGGTGAGCGAGGCATGGCCTTTCTGTTAGATTTGTTCAACAGGATCGGGGTGGAAGGTCTTCTTCCAGACTCCTGGCGAATCGCTACTGTGCTCGCCTTTGGCAAACCGGGAAGAGATCACTCTACTCCCACCGGTTTCCGCCCAATCTCTCTAACCTCTTGCGTGTGCAAGTTGATGGAGAAATTGGTAAATGTTAGATTAGCCTTTTTCCTGGACAGCGTAGGCCATCTGTCTTCCGCACAGTGCGGCTTCCGCAAGTTCCACTCCACGTCGGATGCTCTGCTCCGACTGGAAAATGCCGTCTGCGAGGCTTTCCTTCGTAGACAGCACTATGCCACGGTGTTTTTCGATCTGGAGAAGGTCTATGATACCGCATGGCGATACGGTATCATGGAGACTCTCCACACGATGGGGGCGAGGGGACGCCTCCCAATGTTTATATCTGAATTTTTCGAGATCGTCGATTCCGCGTACGGGTGGGGGGAGCCCTCTCCGGCCTAAGGAGCAGGAAGAGGGTGTCCCGCAGGGAAGTGTCCTCAGTGTTACACTCTTTGCCCTGAGCATCAACGGCATCACCTCGGTGCTGCTGGAAGATGTTCTTGCTATCCTCTACGTGGACGACCTTTCGATCTCTTTTGGCGCGGCCCAGATGCCAACTCTGGAGCGTCGACTCCAACATGCATTGAACCGCGTCTCTCGCTATGCCGAAGCGCACAGGTTTCGGTTTTCTTTGGCCAAGACTAGGGTGGTGCACTTCTGCCGCCATCCACGGCTTCACCCAGACCCAGATTTGTTTCTTAATGGGGTGCGCCTGGATGTGGTTGAGTCGCACCGTTTCCTTGGTCTTGTATTTGACCGACGCCTCACCTGGGAGGCTCATATTCGCAGCCTTAGGGTATCTTGTACCCGCGCCATGGACATTCTCCGTTCCGTGGCGTTTAGCGCTTGGGGCGCTGATAGGGCTACTGCCCTACTTTTTTATCGATCCTTTGTTCGTTCGAAGCTCGACTACGGATGCGAGTTTTATGCATCCGCAGCCGAGCGTTTATTGCGGAAGGTGGATTCGATCCACCACACCGGCCTTCGCCTTGCGACCGGTGCCTTCCGCACTTCCCCCATTGAGAGCCTGTTGGTCGATGCTGGGGAGATGCCACTCGCTCTGCGCAGCGTGCAGTGCATCACTCGCCTGTACGCGCGAGCCCTGTGCCTCCCTCAGTCACCAACAGCTCTCACTGCATCCGCAGCTTATCTCGATGGTGCCTATGCCGCCAAGAGACGCCAGTCATACCCTAAGCCCTTTGGGTTTAGGGCCAGGAAACTCCTTCGAGAGGTAGATATAGCTCTCCTCGGGCCGGTGGCGGCCCTGGTTCTGCCCAGGACGCCACCCTGGAGGGTACCACATTTGGCTATTTGTCGCCACGCCTCTGCTCCCAAAGCTTGTACTGCGCCGGGAGTATTGCGTTCGACTTTTTTGGAGCACACATCGTGTCACGCTGGAACCGTGCCAATGTGTACGGATGGCTCCAAGTCCCAAGAGCGGGTCGGCTTCCACGCCGTATCCCCTCTGTTTGAAGTCAGCGGGGCTCTACCAGGCACTGCGTCTGTCTTCACGGCCGAGCTGGTGGCAATACACCACTCGGTACGGGAGATTACGCGACGTGCCCGGTTCGGAGACCAGATTGTGATCTATAGCGACTCACAAAGCGCCCTGAGTGCTCTCGGGGCATTGGAATCTCTGCATCGCCTAGTTTGCGATATCCGTGACGCCACGGTTTTGGCGAGCCGGGCAGATGTCGAGATTATCTTCTGCTGGGTTCCTGTACATGTAGGAAATGCGGGGAATGAGGGCGCTAAAGAGTCCGCGAGGACTCTGCGACCGGACCAGCGTTTCGCTCTTCCTCACACCGACTACATGGCAGGAATACGGGCAGCTCTTCGGACTGCTTGGCAAAGAAGATGGGAGACGGTCGAAGGGAACTTAAAGTTGCGTGCCATTGCGCCGCGATTGTTTCCATGGACCTATCCCCCAATGCCGCGGCGGCTTCAGGTTGCTTTCTGTCGTCTCCGAATCGGACACACTCGTGTGACGCATCGCTATTTGATGGAGCGCTCGCGTGCGCCCTATTGCAACGACTGCGTCGTCCCCCAGACTGTTCGGCACATTCTTGTCGAATGTCCCAGTCTGGGTGATCTTCGCGCACGATACCTTTCCCGGTACCGGGTGGCGGGGTCGCTACCGCCTGTCCCTTGTACTCGGGACAGATTCGTGCACATTGACTTGTGGACTTTTTGACTTCTTGGGGGAGGCCGGCCTTCTCCCTATTATTTAAGCAAGGTTTTTTTTTGTTTTTTCTTCCCTTTGGTTTTTACGCTCCTGCGCCGGGGGGACCTCTTCCCGATGCACCAGCTTGCTTCCTTTCCCCCTTTTTGGGTTTTTTTTTTCTCTAATTTTATTTTAAAGTAGCCTAGAACTAGGCCAGTTTTAATACGGTGACTAATGCCCATGTAGGCAGTCGCCAGATGAGCTCTTAAAAAAAAAAAATGATGGAGTGCTTGCCTGCGCCCTATTGTGATGACTGCGTTGTCCCCCCAGACTGTTCGGCACATTCTCGTTGAATGTCCTAGTCTGGGTGATATTCACATACGTTACCTGTCCAGGTACCTGGATGAGCGAGGTCACTACCATTTTGTCCCTTGTACTTCGGACGGATTCGTTCACACTGACTTGTGGACTTTTTGGATGAGGCTGGCCTCCTCCACCTTATCTAACTTTTGTTGTTGTTTTGTTTGTTTTTCAGGTCACACATTTCTGCGCCAGGTCCTCCCCTCGACGCCTGAGCATGCTTTAGTGCCCTTTTCGTTTTGCCATTTTTTATTGTCTTCATTTTGTTTTTTCTGCATATTATTACTTTAATTTAACCTAGTACTAGTCTGTCGTAAGTATGGCGACTTATGCCCAAGTAGGTAGTCGCCAAATGGGCTCCTAAAATAAATTTTTTTTAAAACTTCACAAACCTGGGAGAGATCACTCTACCCCGGCCGGTATCTGCCCAATCTCTCTAACTCTTGCATGTTCAAGTTAATGGAGAAATTGGTAAATGTTAGATTAGGTTTTTTTTCTCATCAGTGGAGATCATCTGTCTTGTGCACATTCTCAATTTTTGCGAGATCATCGATTCCGTGTAGTGGTAGGGAAGCTCTCTCCGGCCCAATGGAGCAGGAATAGGGTGTCCTCAGTGTCACACTCTTTGCCTTGACCATCAACGACATCACCTTGCTGCTGCCCGAAGATGTTCTCGCTACGCTCTACGTGGACGACCTTTCGATCTCTCTTAGCCCGGCCCAGATGCCAACTCGCTATCCCGCTTCGGTTTTCCTTGGCCAAGACTAAGGTGATGCATTTATGTCACCATCCGCGGCTCCACCCTGACCCAGACTTGTTTCTCAACGAGGTGCGCCTGGAATTGGTGGTGGACTCGCAGCCTTAGGGTCTCATATACCCGCGTCATGGATATTCTTCGTTCCGTGACGTTCAGCACTGATAGGGCTACTGCCTTACTTTTTTATCTATCGGATGTCAGTTTTATACAACCGCCGCCGGGCCTGTATTGCGGAAGGTAGAATCGATCCACCACACCGGCCTTGGCTTGGCGACCGGTGCCTTTCGCACTTCCCTTATTGAGAGCCTACTTGTCGATGCTTGGGAGATGCCACTCGCTATGCACCATGCGTAGTGCATAAGTCGCCTGTACGCGCGAGCCGGGTTCCTTCCTCAGTCCCCAACAACTCTGCATCCGCAGTTGATCTCGACGGTTCCTATGACGCCGAGAGACGCCAGTCATAATCTAAGACCTGGGTTTAGGGTTAGGAAACTTGGAGAGCTAGATATATATCTTCGGTCATTGGCACCCCTGGTTCTGCCTAGGATGCCACCCTGGAGGGTACCAGCTTTGACTATTTGTCGCCACGCCTCTTCTCCCAAAGCTTCTACAGCGCCAGGAGTATTGCGTTTGGCCTTTTAGGAGCACATTTCGTGTCACGCTGGAACCGTGCCAGTGTATACGGTTTACACGCCGTATCCCCTCTGTTTGAATTCAGCAGTGCTCTGCCAGGCCGAGCTGGTTGCAATACCCCGCTCAGTACGCGAGATAACGTGACGTGCCCAGTTCGGAGACCAGATTGTGATTTATAGCGACTCATAAAGTGCCCTGAGTGCTCTCGGGCTTTGGAACCTCTGCATCCCTTGGTTCGCGATATCCGTGACACCCCGGTTTCGGCAGCCCGTCAGATGTCGAGATTATCTTCTGCTGGATTCTTGTAAGGGAGCCAAAGAGTCCGCCAGGACTAGGCTACCAGACCAGTGTTTCGCTTTCCTCACTCCGATTTCATGGCAAGAATATGGGCAGCTCTCTGCGTCGCTTGGCAAAGAAAATGAGAGTCAGTTGAAGAGACATTAAATTCTCGTGCCATGGACCTACCCCCGAATGCCACAACGGCTTCAGCTTGCTTTCTCTCGTCTACGAATTGAACACACTTGCGACACGCACCTCCATTTGATGGAGCACTCGACTGCGTTGGCCCCAAGACTCTTTGGCTCATTCTTGTTGAATGTCCCAGTCTGGAGAAGCCCGGCCTCCTCCACTTGATTTGACTATTCTTTGTGGGTGGCATGATCTTGCGCCGGAGATAGGCAGGCCTTCCCACGACCCTGGAACGAGCTACTTTCTTCTTACCTTTTTGCTCTGTTTTCTATTGTTTTTAGCCTATGATCTTTTTATCCTTGTTATTCATTATTTATTTTTTAATATAGCCTAATCGTAGGCTGTAGTCAGTATAGGGACTTATGCCCAAGTAGGTGGTTGCCAGATGTGCTTCCAAAATTAAAAAAAAAACATAAAAAAACATGCTAGCTCTTATGCCCCTCAACTGATGTTGATGGTCTGACAGACACCAATCAACCCCTAAATATTTTGGTTTATGGCAAGAAAACAGCTCAGTGTAACTCTCAAACTGGTTGCACTAATGGATCTACCTAAGATACCGCCCTGCAGGATATCACCTTTGAAATTTTTTTGCCTTCCCTCTGCTTCCCAAGATGCCACAGCACTTGCAGTGTTGCATTCCTATTTCTTGTGGCATGTATGCCATCACAACAGAGTCTGAAATGGCAGTTGTCTTCTATGCTACTTCATCCTTGTTTTAGGGTAGTGGGTGGAGGTTCCTGCTCTCTAGACTGTTGGCTAATGGGTCTCTTTCATACTATTTAATTTTTTTTAATTGTTGATGCTTTGCTTATGTCCTTGAGGGAAGCTGGCCTATGCTGGGGCACCTGAGCATGCCTTTTTTTCCCCTGTTGTTATCATAATTTTCTTTATAGCTTATTGGTTTATCTTTCTTTTTGTCATTTTGAAGTTGCTTAAAGATAGGCTTACCTTTGTAATTTTGGAGGGACCACAAACTTTTAAAACTATAATAATGCTTGTGAAAATTATTTTATATGTGTATCTTTGGTGTGTGAAGTATGGGTTTGTCATGAATGTAAAGGCTAAACAAGATGGAGCACTGTATGGACCCTTGTGCGACACCATTTGTGAAGTTTTTGACATTTGATCAACAAATGTCACATGGATATAGCTACCTTCCAGAGTTACTTATATATATATATATATATATATATATATATATATATATATATATATATATATTGTAAGTGAAATTAGAGTGTGGGGGAGGGTATCAAAAGCTTTTCTGTTTAATGTTACAAGAAGTGTTCTATTTGTTGTGCTTGTTTAATACCATCAAAAAGATTTTGTCAGAGGTCTGGTAGAAAAGTGGTTGTTTAGTGTAGTCTTCTGAAACTATATAATGGATCTTTGTTGTTAGTTCATTGCTATATCTATCTTGCAGATTCAAAATCAAATCTCAGAAAAATGATTAGCAGTTCACCTCATATCATCACTTTTGACTGTTGTGATTTCAGAATACCTGTAAACAATCTTCGGATACTTTCCTCAGAGGAGAAAATACCTGGGATCAATTCACTTCATCTTCAGGAATCACCACTAAAAGATGTACAATATGAAAAAGTAATTTTCATTGGTGATGATTGTCATCAGTGTTTTGAACCCAAACCATTAGCTATGAATTTTGACAGTGTTTTTGTGAACATTGATGAAGGGTTTTCTGTCAACTGTGCAGAAAATATTCAGCAGAAAGAAGATACAAATTCTAAAGAAATAGATCCACTTATGATTGAACAAAATTCTAATTTGAGTCGGTCTGTATCCATTATAGAGAAGGCTTTTTCTTGTAATTCTTTTCAAATTTCAGCCAAAAATTTCAGACCAAAAGTAGTTGATTGGTCTGCAGAAACCATTGAAAATATTTCAGAGGACAGCCCCCCAAACAGGAAAAGCAAATATCCCAGTGTTCTTATTTGTGAATTTTGTGGTTTGCAGTTTAGAGATAAGGACAGAGTTTATAACTTTTTCCATCATCGCAATCAGGCTCATACCCAAGAAGTGCAGTACAAGTGTCCCTTATGCCCCAAGATATATTGGGGAGAGAGAGAACTGTCTGCTCATGTTGTTTCTCATGTTGGGAAAGAACACATGTGTGAGTTTTGTGGGATTAATTTTCAAAGAAAAAATGATCTTGTACGACATTTGTTAATTCATGGAGAGAAAAAGCTTAGCTGTCAGTTTTGTCGCAAGTTATTTAGAAGAAAAGACCACCTAAGAATTCATGAACGAATTCATACTCACGAGAACCCATATGTATGCCCAAAATGTCAATTAGGATTCCCCCAAAAACATCAATTAAACTTCCATTTAAAAAAATGTAAATCACGTTTGGAGCTGCAGACAAATAGGGATGCATGTAATAGCAAAATAATTGCTTGTACTTAGTAATCATTGAAATTGACAAAAAATGAGTTATACCTATTTGCTGAATTTCAAATATTCACTTCATCAATCAGATTTGTTGATTATTTCATCTGCTGGAATAAGATTCCTTTGGCTCATAGATTTTGTCTGTTAAAGAATCAAATGATGATTCTGTTTCACTAACCCCTATAAATTCTTGGGTGAGATTTCTTGCTGAACTACCTACTATTTTGTGGGCTACAACTTAGCCAAGTGGCAAAGTTAAGCCACATTGGGTGTGGTTTGTCACTGGTTGTGTCCCTATTTGGGTGGTTCCAAGTCAGCAGCCACACTAAATTGTAGGTCGGAACCCAGAAGTAAAAGTCCATCTTAAAAGAGTGCAGATAGATAGTAAACCTCTTCCAATTTTGATTTTTTTTTTTATAACAATTTTGTTAAAAAGACCATGTCTTGTTTACTAAAGGTCACTGGGACTTATCTAGCTGAACCACCTACTGAGATAATTTTAACCACCAAAGTCTCAGCCTCACCATACTAAAAGACCAAACAAACAGTGCATCTAAAAGATGTCAATTTATAAATGGAATTGAAATATTCTATACAAAATTAAGTAGACCAAACAGTCCATGACAGATCTTATCTTTATTGACACTGTGTAGAGGGCCGAAAATATATCTCTAATCCTCAAAATATCTTTTGATAAAAGATTATTTTAAACAAAGTACTATTTTGTTTTAATTATAGTGATATATCAAAACTAGCTACTATCTTTCCAGAATATTGCGCCTGGAAAGAAAGAAAAACATGGTAATCATTTTATACATAAAATAAACAAAAACAAAACAAACCCATTCTCATTCAGACACACACACATTTTTACAGAGGAAGGGATAGGGTACTGAGAAAAGGGGTGGGAGAATGGCCCTTTTACACACATTCACATTCGCTCCACCACACCCCTCCTTCCTTAAGCCATTCGACCAGCCACTCACAAAACCCTTTCAATCACTCTTCACGGTACCACTTGTGCTCAATCGCACCCTTCTGCACCCATTCACACTCTTCTACTGGTCCCTGGCTACGCGTAGCAATTGGTCGGGTTTGTTCGTCAGTCGTCCTGTCAGTCTCATCGTCACTATTGATCATCTCATCAACCATACTCTTAGCCCTCATTACCAGTTCTCCCTTCTCACGACAGAATTCTTTCATACTCTTCCGTTCAGAACCTTCACTCATCATACCCCCATTCATCAGCTCCTCACTCACAGCTCTCATCCAACTCAAAGTATATTCTTGCGAAACAGACAGGTCACTCACTTTCCCTGTATTCAAAACAGGCATACCAGAAACCTCTTCGACTGGTTCCCACCAGAAACCTGAAAAATCAGCCACTTCATCATTCACTACATCAAACTCACCCCTACTATTA
Organism: Ceratothoa steindachneri; assembly: GCA_963969495.1. Lineage (NCBI taxonomy): Eukaryota > Metazoa > Arthropoda > Malacostraca > Isopoda > Cymothoidae > Ceratothoa > Ceratothoa steindachneri. The sequence continues at coordinate 128,290,959 of OZ018327.1, forward strand.
CCATTCATAAAACCCCCAAAATCAGCCACACTAGGTTCATTCTGCCCGAACACACTATCATTCATACTGTTCCCAAAACCAGAAAAATCAGGCACAGGCAGCTCACTCACTCGTCTACTTATACCAGCCAAATCATTCGCCTGTTTACGCAAAAACTCAATCTCCCTTTCAAGATCCCCCATACCAGAAACACTCTGCTCAGACTTACTTTCATTCGTACTTGCATTCTTCCTTTCACTCTTCTTTGTTTGCTTTCTACTCCTCGAGACTAAGACTAGCTCTTTCCCAGACAGATCCATACTATCACATTCAATCTCATCATCATGCACTTTACCTCTCTCTCTCATACACTGGATGGCTCACCAGGTAGTCAGGAGGTTCTCTCCATCTCCTTAACTGACTCTGATGAGCCTGCACTCTCTCAGTCATACCGTCATTCAAACTCTCCAAAACATATGTCACCCCATTTTCCCAAACTCTCACAACTCTATAAGGTCCATCAAACTTCTCACTCATCTTTGACACATTCAACCTACCCTTCACTTCTTTCACCTTCAATACTTTTGCACCTAATTCAAATGAATGGAATCTTTCATGCGCCTCACGCCATACACTCTGCTCACTTTCACTCAAACGAAACCTATCTTTCACTCGCCTTTCAAAATTCATCACAAACTGACATGGGGACATTCCAGTTGCACTATGCACAGTTGAATTATACGCCCACAACACTCTCCCCAGACACACATCCCAGTCATTCACTGTCGTACTCATCATTCTCAACATCTCACACAAGGTTCTTATAGTCCGTTCAGCCAATCCATTTGAAGACGGTACATACAGAGTTGTTCTCACATGCTCCACACCATTCTCTCTCAACGTTTGCTCAAACACTTTCCCTAAAATTCAGGCCCATTATCACTCAGACATCTTCTAGGCTTCCATACACACATAGGAAAAAACAACTGCTCAACCACACGCGCAACAGTCACACTCCTTTTATCTCTCACAGGCGCTGCATACACAAACTTACTTTTATGATCAACCATCACAACCATACCAACATTCCCAGCACTCGTACGCGGCAAAGACACACAATCAATCACTACCAATTCAAATGGTTCTTTCGCAACAACTTTCAACATCGGTGGTTTCACTTGCACACCTTGCACCTTTTGCTTCTGACACCTTTCACACGTAGTTGCAACATCATTCACAACAGTTCTCAGAAACGGATGGAACACACGCTCCTTCATACACTCCCACAGCTTAAACTTACCCATATGCCCATAATTATCATGCACAACCTTCACCAGACCAATCATACCAACTAAGGACATCACAGGTACATACATATCATCACCACCCTTCACATGCCTCACAAAATATACAACATCCATACAAACAACAAAATCCTTAGCATACCTTTTAAAATCACTTAAACACTCTGGCCATTCATTCAAATCAACACGCATCATTACACACTTCTTCAACTCACTAACAAAAGGACATATCTCTTGCATCTCTAGAATATCCTCATCACTTAAAATCTCATTCTCATCATCCATGACCAACTCAATCATACCGCAAAACTTGACAACATTCTTTGCACACTCATTCAACCTCATCACCTCACATTCACCTTTCATAAGACAATCTTTATCAGCATCCAAAGACAAATCATTCAATCTCATAAAGTCTACACCAAGCAAGAAACAACACGGCATTTGCTCATCCTTCAGAATCACAAAGTCATGCTTCACATTCACACCATTACCCAAACTCACTTTCAGACTAACCTGTTTCCATGCCACTATCATGCCATTCCCTAATCCACTTATCCGTAACTTCACAGGTTTATGCTCGCAACATTTAAACTCATCATACTTACTCAGAATCCTCTCATTCACTAAAGACACCTGCGCTCCAGTATCAATCAAACCACAGAACAACCTTTCACCAACTTTCACTTTTGCTTCCATCATATCAGGTCCACCATGTTCGCAATACACCAAAGGAACAAGCACACCAACATCAGCACTGATATCCACACTGTCATTAACTCCCATATCATCACTCACCACACGCTCATCTTCATCCAGACAATCATTCTTCTCTCTTATATATGAACACTTTTCAATCACCCAATTGTAGTGCACACCGCTCAAACATTGCAGATGTACCACATTTGGATTCAAACCCTTCATCTTCTCATCCTTGTACACAATCGGCCTCTCACCACCAAAGTGCACATAAACAATCACTCCATACAAACGACTCACTACAATCAACACTTCCTGAAATGGCGGGACCCCTTGCATACACATCGCTCTCAATTCTTTCATGAAGTTCCGCACCTTTGCCATACCAATGCTTTCAGGCTTCCTACACACTTGATTCATTACCTCCTTCCTTAAATCATCTACACTATCGGGCACTCTCACGTCTACTCCATCACTCTTCAAATCTTGCAAACCATTCCATACACTCTCAAACAGGGAATCACCACCACCCTTACTCTCTTTTCCATTCATAATCCCTTTCGGCAAATACTCAGGATCACTCACTCCACACACATTTTCATCATTCGTACCAGGATACCTTGACATCAAATCAGCCACTCCATTCTGTTCACCAGGCACATATTCAATCACATAGTCAAAGTCACTCAAATCTTCCAAAGTCCTTGCAATCCTACTATCAGCCCACTTCATACGCTGCAGATACACAAGAGGTTGATGATCGGTTTTTATCACAAACCTCACACCATACAAAAATGGACGCAACACTTTCAAACAATATCTTATCGCAGCCAGCTCTCGTTCCACAGTCGAATACTTTCGTTCTGCAACATTCATAGCCTTGGATACATACCCAATTATTCGCCTGACATTCTCTCCATTCAAACGCTGCTCTTGCATCAGAAAACCTCCCATACAATACCCACTCGCATCTCTATACAATTCAAGCATTTTAGCATTTACACTATAATCTGGGTAAGCCAATTCAACATCTTCAGCCGCTGCCTCTTTCAGTCTCTCATATGCCTCATTCATCTTGTCATTCCACTTGACAACCGTACTACCTTTCTTGCCCATCCACTCAGTCAGAGGCATACTCACACCAGAACAATCCAGTATAAACTTTCGCTGGAACTCAATCAAACCCAAAAACGACTTCAGTTGCTTCACAGTCACCGGTTTAGGAAACATTCGCACCTTCTCAACATACTTCGGTAATTTTCGCAACCCATTCTCACTCACCATATGCCCAAGGAATTCCACTTCTTTCGCAAACCATTCACACCAACACTCTCCAACGTTCTCAACACATCATTCACCAATCTCATATGCTCCTCAAAAGTCTCAGTCATAATCAAAATATCATTTATAAACGCAATCACATTCTTACTCGCAAACTTACTCAACACAACATTCATTGCCCGCTGGAAGGCTCCGGGAGCATTAGCCAACCCAAAGCTGAGGTTCCGGAACTGGTGATGCCTCTTTGAGGAAGAGAAGGCAGTTACTGGCCGGCTCTCCTCAGCAATGGGCATCTGGTAATACCCCCGTACCAGATCCAGCTTCGTAAACCACTCCATCCCATGCATACTATACACACACTCAGATACCACACACATCGGAAACCTTTCTTTCACAGTCCTTTCATTCACCTTTCGATAATCCACACACAGACGCAATCTTCCATCCGGCTCACATACAGGTACAATTGGACTATTCCATGCACTCTCGCTCTCTTCAATCACCCCCAATTGCTCCAATTCCAAGCACTGCTCCTCAATCTCATCAGCAACCGGACGTGGGAAATGCCTTGGCCGCTGATAGATTGGGGAGTCCTCCTTCAGGACAATCTTGAATTCCGGGAGCTTTTCAACCCCGAAATCCAGATCACCCTTACTGAGGGCTCCCTTTCGTTCAAATATCATTCGCTACACATCCTCCCTTTCATACTCAGTTAAACATCCATCCAATTCCACCATGCTCTTCACGTCATTATACGTCCATTCACACGTCTTTTCACCTGCAACATTCACCCTGACATCCGTACTATCATCCATACCTACCTCATTGACAGTGGAGAGGTGGCCCAGTACATCTCCGACTTGGATTCCCCTCACCTGCCCTTTCACACTGCGGTCCGCCTGCACACATACAAAAGGATCATTCATTCTCATCAAGCCATCAAACACACAAGCAACACGCCTTATAATATGCATCCTTTCCATCCAATATCACAGTGTTCTCACCCACATTCAAACTAACATCCTTACTCCAACTCACTCTAACAGACACCCTTTCACCCTTCACAAGCCTTACATTCTCCATAGCAGTCACCTCAATACCAGTAAACACACTCCTCAAAACGCTACCATCTTTCCCTACATACAACTTATACACCCCATTTTTACCAATCTTTCTCTCAATCTGATCACTCGCAGGATGCACAACCATAGGATTCATTTTCATAAAATCATACCCCAAAATCACACCATACTCACTACTCACCTTATCAATCACAGAAAATTCACATTCATTCATCATCATACCATGCATTCGAACAGCTGACCTTATCATTCCAATCACAGGCACTCTCCTATTACCAATACCTACCAAACTACCCTTGCACTCAGACAGGAGGGCTTTCTCGCTAACCTTGTCATACACATCTTTATACACCAAGCTCGCCTTGCATCCAGAATCTATTAAAGCCAAACACTCAATTCCATTCAATTCCACTTTAACACTCAGACACTCATACTTCCTACCAGACAGCACTTTCACACTAGACAGACTTACCAACACATTACTCACACTCATGCACCCAGAGGATACTTCAGCAGGTACCCTCTTACCATTCAGTTTCCCGCTTCAGACTTTCCATTCACACCTTGCGCTCTCAGTCTAATCCAACACTTTTCACTTAAATGTCCTTCCATTGCACAATAGCTACATACATTCCTCTGGTCACGACACATCCTCACATAATGACCGGCCTTTCCACAATTACCACATGCATATTTCATACTTTTCCCACCATGTAACCTAAATCTATCTATCTTTGGCACTTCCCTTATCAAAATACCCTTTCCCACATTCACTTCACTCTCACTTGAGCTGCCTTCACTCTCACTCATATCAATCATACCATCACTCTCTCCTTCATCCGAGTACAATGAGTCCACACTCTTGCCTCTTACCTTCCTATCCTTCCCCTTTGCACCACTCTTCCTTCTTCTCTTGCGTTCAACTCTCTTCCTATCACTCATAATCACCCTATCCTCTCTAGACTCGCACACACTCCCATTGATCCCATTAGTCTTATCTCCTTCAGTCGGAGCAGGGGTCAGGGTTGTAGGTCCTGGGGCTGATCCAGCCCCTGTCATCATGTTATACAGGTCCTGCATCCGTCGGTCTCCCATTTCCTTCTTCATCCTATCATTCTTTTCATTCATCCCTTTTATTTTATTCTCCATTCCCTCCATCATTCCCCGCAACATTTCACACTCCTCTTCTTTCTTTCTCAACTCCAGTCTCAATCGCACTACTTCTTCATTCAATGTTTCCGCTACAGCCATTGTTCCCAAGTTAGTAAAAAGATAGGATGAGGGAAAAATCAATCAAACTACTTGTCACGCTAATTGGGTATGGACTGCAATCCAATCCCGTCACGCTCCCGGTTTCGAAGTCTCGCGTCCCTATTCGGGCGCCAAATGTAGCGGGCCGAGAATATGATCTCTAATCCTCAAAATATGATCTTTTGATAAAAGATTATTTTAAACAAAGTACTATTTTGTTTTAATTATAGTGATATATCAAAACTAGCTACTATCTTTCCAGAATATGGCGCCTGGAAAGAAAGAAAAACATAGTAATCATTTTATACATAAAATAAACAAAAACAAAACAAACCCATTCCCATTCAGACACACACATTTTTACAGAGGAAGGGATAGGGTACTGAGAAAAGGGGTGGGAGAATGGCCATTTTACACACACTCACATTCGCTCCACTACAACTGGATTTGATGAATCAGCAAAACACTTAATAATCAGATTGAATAGACAAGTTCCATCCTTAAACAAAACTCGCACCCTCCATGGAATAGCACACTGCACTCACATGACCACTCTACACAACTGTTACAAAGCAACTCGTTTCTCTAAAAGCACTAGGAAATGCCACTTTGGAGCAGCATAAAAAGCCTTTAATCACACTAAACAAAAAAATCATCTTAAGTTCCATAAATCATGTAGCACCAACTTGACACCCAACACTATCAAAAACAACGCACAAGCTCAGAACATTTTAAAACTACACTCAAAACCGTGTTTTCGAGCTCGCTTGCTTCACAAGCTTCTGTTTATTTGCTTCACTGATGGTAGCATGTTGGCTAAGGGCAACATGATTGATCAGAGAAGAGCATTAACTAGCTTGATTGGTAGAGAGCCGAACATGATGCGTTTCTGGTGAATACATCGGATCCGTCCGGAGCAATGGTTAGTGCTCTTCGGGAAATCATGGATGACATAGAAAACATCATCTTAGATCTGGCTGACCTTGGAGCAGTCAAGGTCGAAGCTGTATTTTGAAAAGAGAGAGGGGACTCTAAGCCCACCGCTACATTCGCCGTCACTTTCGACCATGTCAGGGTCCCTAAGTTGGTGCATGCTGGTTGGTATTGTTGCCGCTCAGATTGGGTCAGCAGAACATAAGATGATAAGGCGAGTTGTTCAAATGGTTTCTTGGCTGGGGTGTAAATCCAGCTCAAATGACAACTCAGGGAAGGAGTATTCAGAAAGGAAATAGGAAAATAGATAGTAGAAGAGTTTGGTGTTCAAAGTTATGCAGAACTTGACTAATCAGGGGGACATGATTAGCGCCCTTCGGACACTAGATGGCACCCCGGTGAGTTTGACGCAGGACTTTATACCATAAACTTAGTCAAAGGAGTAGTTTATGCGAGGGAACTCGTGGACTACTCCATAGATACATCACCTTATAGCTTGCCTACTCATGGGACGGTCAAGTTAGAACATGTGGTGAGAAAACAAGGAGGGACCTCGAGACCTACCCCTACACTTCGTCACGTTCGACTATTATAAGTTTCCTGAGTCGGTACATGCCGGTTGGTATCGCTACCGCATAAAGGCATTTGTGCTACTGCCGCGGAGGTGCTATTATAGGTTTTAAATGAATATTGCGGCAATATCCTAGATAGCTCTGATCACAATAAACATAAAAACCTATATTTCGTTATTCAAGGGAATGAAGTTAAATGCTAACGTGAAGTCTAAATTTTGCAGACGAACTTCCTTAGGATTAAATCTGGGCGACGTGAAGGAAATACGTAAATTAAAAACAAAGAGTTAAGAAAAATGTTTATTATTGAATAAACAGTTTATTTAAAGGTGAATTTATACAGTAACAGTTTATGATTGTATTGAGAATTATGTGTGGGAATTAAATTGGCATGAGTTAACAAGAATGGATTTACAATTGATAAATATGGTTTGGTAATTAGAGTATAACATGATGATTGATAATTAGAATATAAATGGTAATTGGATAATGGTTAAATTGATTGTATTATAAGTAATTTAAGTAGTAATTTTTAAGTAGATTGGATAATTGTTAAATAGAAATTTGTAAATTGAGTATAACAATTGATGATTGATAATTCGATTGAGTAGTGTTAAATGGTTTGATAAATTAATTGTTAACTGGGAATTATAATAATTGGGAAATTGATTGGCAATTAGTAATTGATTTATAGTTGATAAATAGTAATTGGTAAATATTAAATAGATTATAACGAAGTTGAATGGCTCTGTAAATGAGAAAAGAATCATGCATTAATTCGGGATTCTTTGGGGAAATTTTTAGCTAAACAATTACAATTCAAATATTTACAGACCTGATTCAGCGATGCGAGGGCGGCAAAGCGAATGAACCTCATGGGTTAATTTTAAGATACTTGGGAGAGTGGGTGTAGCAATCTCCCGATTTAAATCAGGGTTACCAACCCTTCTTGAAAAAAATCATATATATATATACATACAGTAAGGAATAGATATTTACATTTGTAAGGGTATAGACCACTACACTATTACTGTCACCGCTTCGGACATACTAATTGCTCCAAAGCCGCACACGATAAGTCCAAGTCGTGTGTGTCAATTGTGGAGAGCCGCACCCTGCTTCCTCGAAGCAATGTGGTCCGTATCTCCTTGAGAATAAAATCCTGGCCGTTCAGGCCCAGGATTGTCTCTCATTTAGGGAGGCTAAGGACTTGGTCCTAGTGCGCCCGTCTCTGTCTGGAAAGTCTTATGACTAAATGCTAACAAACGCCCTGCTCCTGGCTCCTACCAGCGTACGAGCACGGTCGTTTCCGCGCCCTTTCGCAACCCTTCTACGGGTGCTACCCACCTCGGGCGCTCCCCTGGTAAAGCTGGCGGCACAAAGGGTTCACACCAATCTCCAGCTAAAACCAGGGTGACAGTTTCCCGTAAGGCGAAACGGCCGCGTGCGTTCAACGAGTCGTTTTTCTCACAGGAGTTCGTCGTGAGGCCATCCTCCGGCGTTCCAAAAGATGCCCTCAGAAAGAAGAACAGCACTAAAGGAACTTCAGCTCCTTTACCCACATCAGTGGTGGGCTGGGTAGTGCGGAGACGGTGGATCCTCAAAAAGAAGGGCCTCCGCCCCACCCCCTCGTGCCTAAAGTTTCGAGGCGGAGGGAGGAAACCTCCCCTGATAAGTCCTCGAAGGCGACAGCGCATTGTCCAGCCAACAGCACCTGGAGTTCTGCCTCCGGGAAGAATACAGCCATTCCCGTGAGTGTCTTCTCTTTGATGAGGGCCCCGCATCTCCGAACTAGGCCTGGAGAGCATATTCCTTCAATGGAACTGCCGCGGACTCCGGGTCAACTCGGAGGAGCTGCGGAGGCTCGTCTGCTTCCGCTCACTGTTAGCCATCTTTTTGCAGGATACCATGCTGGGGGCCTGTCCCCTGACCACCATCCCGGGATATAAGGGTTTTACGACCCCAACACCACGGGATGGGGGCCGGGCGGGAGGATGCGTGATTTAGAGCAGGCATGATGGTTCCGTTCTTCTCTTCGCTTTAGATACCTTTCAGACCGTAGCTGTGCAGCAACTCTTCACTCGACTTCGACGCGGGAAACTTCCGCTGCGTCGTGCCGCGATGGCTGAAGCCCTTTCTCTTGCTCGGAGATCTGAACGGTAGACGATCCCCTCTAGGAAGACTACTTGATTAATCCCCACATTTGGGGTGGGCGTAGTCGATGAGCTCCATGGTAGTGATCACTTTCCCATTCAAATATTTTCTGGGGCGCTCCCGCCCGAGAGCCCCACCCAGTTGCGGTTGGCGCGGGCGAGGTGGTCCGAATTTCAGGAAATGACTGATTTCTCTATCTCAGTCGAGGAATTTAGGTCGGTTGATGATGCCGTTGAGTTTTTCTAGGGCATCCTCATCACCGTGGGCCCAACTACTATCCTAGAAAGTTTGGTCGTTTTGCACACCTACCACTCCCGTGGTGGTCAGCCTAGTGTGAGACAGCCCTCAAAACAGAAGCGTTATGCCTACATATGCCATAAGCGCCGCCCGAACGATTTAACTGTGTCCGAATTTGTCGGGCTAGGTTCCGGTATATTTCGAAGAACGCCCGCCACTCTTCTTAGCGGGCATACGTGTCTCCAGTTAACTGAAGACTTCCTAGCAGAAGTGTGGAAGCGAGTCAAAAGGATTTGGGGCAAGTTCTCGCAGGACCCCCTCCCGTTTTCCAGGAGAATAGGACCGCAATCTCTGACCCCTCGTTCGTGGCCGAATTCTTCGCGACCGCTTTCTCAGCATTCTCTAACCGGGATGCTGCTCGCCAGATTTCAATGCGCGTCGTGATGTTGCGGAAGGCCGCCGACTGGACTTTACCTCCAGAGGTTTACTGTGAGTGAGTTGCAATCCGCTCTTTGTTTCGTGCGCGGACACCGCCCATGTTCCGATCGATGTCCGTATGCCATGCTTCGACCCTGGTAGAGTGTATCCTCTCAGATTCGTAGCGAACGCGACTGTGCTCGCTTTTCGCAAACTGGATTGAGATCACTCTATCCCGGCCGGTTTCCGCCCAATCTCTAACCCCCTGCATGTGCAAGTTGGATAAATTGGTAAATGTTAGATTAGCCTTTTTCTGGACAGCGGAGGCCATCTGTCTTCTGCGCATTGTTCCACTCTACGTCGGATGCTCTGTTCCGACTAGAAAATGCCGTTTGCGAGGCCTTCCTTCGTAGACAGCACTACGCCATGGTGTTTTTCGATCTGGAGAAGGCCTATGATACCGCATGGCGATACGGTATCATGGAGACTCTCCACACATTGAGGGTGAGGGGACACCTCCCAATCTTTATATCTGAATTTTGCGAGATCGTCGATTTCGCGTACGGGTTGGGGAAGCCCTCTCCGGCCCAATGGAGTAGGCTGAAGGTGTTTCGCAGGGAAGAGTCAAACTCTTTTCCCTAAGCATCAACGATTCACCTCGGTGCCGCTAGAAAATGTTTTCGTTACGCTCTACGTAGACGACCTCTCGATCTCTTTTAGCGCGGCCCAGATGCCAACTCTGGAGCGTCAACTCCAACAGATATTGAACCGCGTCTCTTGATACGCTGAAGTGCACAGGCTCGCTTTCCTTGGCCAATACTAAGTTGGTTCACTTCTGCTGTCATCCACAGCTCCCCTTTGACCCAGACTTTTTTCTCAATCGGGTGCGCCTGCAGGTGGTGGACTTATAGGGTCTGATTAAAGGTATTCTCTCTTTGTAGTTTTGTAGGCTGGGTTAAATGATCGTTGCTTTCTTTAAAGGTAAAGGAAATTTGGAGCAGTATTCTACTTTTTTATTTGGTAGGAGCGTAGACGTGTATACAAGTGGGGAACAGGAAATATAACTTTTCTTTTTGAATAATAATAACTTATGACTATATCTGACTATCTTTTACAAAAAGTATACCTATTTAAATATTTATTTCATTTACTTATAACACTAAAAAATTCAACCAATCAAGATTAATTTACATTTAATAGTCATTCTTGCGTTTAGTTTTGGAATAACAGCCTTAGCGTTGAAAAATTGACCAATCAGCTTTTAGACAAGCACTGTAATAATTGTCCATTCAGCGTCATGATTGATTTAAAAGGTTACTAACGCTGAAACCGTTTGCAATTAAACACGGCTGAAATCCATTTTCCGAAGGAGGAGGAGGAGAAGAGAGTAGAGAGAGAGAAAATTCGTCGTCGTGGGATCTACAACTCGGAAAAGGAGGATAATTATTAGGAAAATTTCACAACCCAGTGAAACTTTCAAAATCGACTATCAAACTAGTCTGGCCAGGCAAACTTACCAGTTCACCCGGCACTAGCTGAGCTCAGTCTCGAGTATTAACTCGAAGCTTCGACGCTGAAAAGCACTCTGCTCAACTAGGTTCACGCCCTGCCTATACGATCTAATAAGGAGAGCCAGACTGATTGGAGATTCCTCCTGTTTCTGGCACTCCTTGGTTGGGACGGACTGATTAGAGATATCTCTCCTGTTTCTGTCTTGACTAGATCAGTGTAGGCATCCAGAGAACAAAAGTGAGCTGTGATCCAACTCAAATCAGGGGGAAGAGAGGTGATAATTCATCGACTCTGAATCTCCAACCTGGTAAAGGAGGTAAAGTTTTGGGAAAAATTCCCAAACTCCACAAACCTCTGCGAAAGCAGCTCACCCTGAACTGGCAGTACCCAACCTCGCGTGTTCATCGCGGAGCTACAACCACGGAGTGGCACTTTGCTCACCTAGGATTTTGTCTTGCCTGAGTGATCTAAAAAGGAGAGCCAGACTGATTGTAAATACCTCCTGTTTCTTACACTCCTCGGTCGGGACGGATTGATTGGAGATTCCTCCTGTTTCTGTCTCGACTAGATCATTCAAGGCGACAGGCGTCAAAGCAAGCCAGGATCCGCCCAAAACAGAGACCATAGCCCTTCGACTTTGAATCTCCATCCCGGTAAAGGAGGGAAAGTTTGGGGGAAATTCACAAACTTCTGCGAAACCAGCCTATGAATAAGCCTGTCAACCTCGGATACTGGAACGGGCAAGACCCATCCAAAAGCGTCAACTGAGAGGCCCCTCCCTCTGACAAGTGCACTGCCCCCAGACTTGGAGGCGGCGGACTGATTGGAGATATCTCCTGTTTCTGCCGTCACTTGGGTACGGGTCAAAGCCCTGGTGGACCGATTGGAGATACCTCCTGTTTCTACCGGGGTTATAGCAGTGGCGGGCTCCCGAGCCCGTACTTCTCTGCCTCACAAAACTAACTAGGAGTGCCGGACTGATTGGAGATTTCTCCTGTTTCTTGTGCTCCTCGGTCGGGACGGACTGATTGGAGATTACTCCTGTTTCTGTCACGACCAGTTAAGTGTTGGCCACGAAATTCTATTAATGAGAAGTCACCCTCACCATGAACGTGAGGGAAGGGCCGCTGGACTTTCGAGTCCCGCTTAAATTAACTAACAACCAAAAACCGGAACAGGCTGAGGTATTCGAAGCCATCTTCGACAAATTTGGCATTGGCCTCAAGCGCGTTCTAGAGACCAACAGAGGCTATACAGTCATCTGTCACACTCAAGATGACCTCGAAAAAATATCTTCAGAGGTAGGCTCCCTAGAACTCGGCAAGATCGGTCTAGAACCTCGGCCATCTCCAGCTCTGGCTGCAAGGAAAGCGATTATTTGCAGAAGAGGGGACCCTTGGGTAGGAGAAAGGTCGGCCGAAGATATTAAAGCAGAAATTTTGAGGAACCACAAATGGGCGGAGGTGATCGAAGTTGTCAAATTCCGCAGCCTATCCCATGTCTTCAAAATTATCTTCAGTAACATGGAAATGGCAGCAAAAGCCAAGGAAACAGGCCTCAGACTGTTCTCCATGATTATCTCCTATGACCAAATTGAGCGGGAAAGGTTCCTCAAACTCCTTACCTGCTTTAATTGTTACAAGGTAGAGGATCACACAACCAGCGCCTGCCCAGACTCTGGAAAGCCCAAGATTTGCTCCGAGTGCTCGCAGACCGGACATGATTGGATGCACTGCGTGAGCAGCACGAAAATGTGCATCAACTGTGCAGGAAACCACCGCACCCTAAGTATGCAATGCCCAATTAGGAAAGAGGAACTGAGGAAAAAAAGAGAGGCTGCGGACAGACCAAAACTATCCTATGTCACTGCCGCTAAACAACAAGCCCTACCAAACACAACGCCGACTCAACTTCAAATCGTACTGCAACTGAGCGACAACACCCCTACTAAAATGCGGGAATGCATTCTACATGCTCACGTCTTCAATCTAGCTTGTCCTGGTTCATTCAACTCAGAAATGAACAAAATGCTGGCAGCTAACAACATGGAGACAATCAAATTCCCGGACAACCCCGATTCCGAAAAAGTCCTCTCTGCATCGTTCACTAATGCAAAACAGCCACAAACAGAGAACAATCAGAATACTACTAAACCACAAGATATTGAAAAGCATCAGCTCAACAACAGACTGACGCACCAGCACCTACACTCAACTCGCCAAAACGGGAAAAAGCCCAGGAAAGCCAAAGTGAAGCCTAAGGTCCAGGCAACTGAGACCGAACAAAAAGAGGATGAACTTGTGCTTGACGGCAGAGAGTTCAGACTTACTCTGGCGATTAACTCACAGAACATCGACAAAAAAGAGATCTCCACTGAAGAGGTGGCTACCAGAGTCAAGAAAGGGCAAATCAAATGGTGTTACGACGCACCAGTCACCGGGGAGACAATTAGAGCCTCTTTACTCGCGTGTAAAACTAAACTTCACAACGAGAACTTCAGGCTCTATGACCCGGAACTGTACAAGCAGCTAATTAAGACTAGCGGGATAGCATATAGAAATAGTAACAGGCTAACCATCCTGGCACACAATGTGCAAGGATGGGAGCCTAACAAAAACCATCTGTATAACGTCTACAGAGAACTAGACCCAGATGTTCTTCTGCTGTCAGAAACAAGTGTCAAAGACTTAGACAAGCAGAAGATCTTTGGATACAAGTTGTACAGAAGAACTGCACCGGCAAAAGATTTGATGATGCATTAATAGCAGTAAAAAAGGAATTACAATACAGACTAGGCAACCCTACGGATGAATCCACTCTGTCTATTATATTAAGGTGCTCTATGGGTGACAAAGAGCGAAGCGCGGGATACCAACCCCCTCGCAGGTCATATCTTCCTTACCATGACCTGTACACCCTGTTCACTAAAGAGCACCCTGTTCTATTCGCTGGAGACCTTAACGCCAGGAATAGAGCAGCGGGATACTCTTCTACTAATTCAAAAGTTAGATCACTTGATCTCTTGACACGAAGAGGCGTTGCAGAGCGCTTGATCCTAACCCCCACGTTTTTTTTACCCCGGGACAGCCACCAAACTCGACGTGGTGCTCACGAACCCTAACTTCCCGTTCCACCATCGTGTCGCGCCAGGACCCCTAACATCTAGTGACCATCTGCCAATGATAATCACCATTGCAACAGCCCCTATCCCATTCCCAGTCATCCCTAGAAAAGACTTCTGGAATGCAAAATGGGAAGAATACAGGAGTGCATTCCCAGAAGTTACCCCAGAATTATAAGGCGCATCCGAAGAAGATCTGGATGACGAACTAACTGCTATTAACGACCTCATATCTAATGCCGACGCTATAGCTATCCCGATGACGTCACACAAATTGATCTTGCCAACAAAACCTACACAAGAGAGAGTGGTGCTACAGCATCGTTTCACGAGAGTCTACGAGACCATCCTCAATTTGGGCTATACCAGACCCATGGACTTTCGAATCGTACAAAATCTGAGAAATCAGCTGAATTTCACGATAGGAAATTCGGAATAAATGGAATTATCTAATAGAAAAATTAGACACTGAGAGAAACCCCAAGAACTTTTGGACGACCATCAACAAACTAAAGGGAAATGCTCGCATCCCAGGTCAAACAGAAATCAGGCATGAAGGTACTAAGGCGGTCACTCCTAAGGAGAAAGAGAAGCTTTTCCGCGGAGTCTGGGAGAATGTCTTCAGAATCTCAGAGGAAGAAGAAGAAGACTTTGACCTAGGCTTCGAGGATCAGGTTCTCGAGTACATGGAAAGGAGAGAGGGGAGGTTTGACCCTTACAGTACCTCATGCTACCTTCGATTTCAAGGAGCCTCTCAGGATGGCAAGAAAATCTCAACTGAAGAGCTATCAAATTCCATTTCCTCATTTAAGTCTAAAGCCCCAGGGCTAAACCAAATCACCATTAGACACTTAAAAGAAGCCCCGGAAAGACTTAAGACCAGACTGCCGAACCTGTTCAATGCGTCTCTTGCAATGGGATACTTCCCGGATGGCCTGAAGACATCCAAAATGATCTTCATATCCAAGCCGGGAAAACCCTCTAACCAGGTCATGAACTATAGACCTATCTCACTGCTGGAGACCATTGGGAAGGTTTTTGAAAAAATCCTCAACAGCAGAGTGGCTAAACACCTAGCTGAAAAGAACCTCCTGAACGAAGAACAACACGGGTTCAGAGAACACCGAGGCACAGAGACGGCGATAGCCCATATGCTGCAACATGCGGCAGCATGGCAAGCTAGAGGTTGTTGGATCGATGTCGTATGCAGAGATGTAAAGAAGGCCTTCGACAAGGTCTGGATCGAAGGCATGAAATACAAAATCTCTAGGCTGAGACTCGCTCCACACTTCGAGAAAATCCTCTGCAGCTATCTCACCAATAGGCGACCTCGCCTCCGGTGTTCCTCAAGGAGGATGCCTTAGCCCCACTCTCTACACAATCTACACAAGAGACATCCCTAAACAGCCGATGGGAAAACCCTCAACATACAGTACGCGGATGATGTTCCTCAAGTTGTGGTGCGAAGGACGAAATCGGCAAGGCTGATGGCCATGGCCTCGGTGGCAGAAGCCGAGAAAATCTCCAGATTCGAAAGATGCTGGAAGATTCAGACCAATCTAGCTAAGTTCTCCGCAACTGCAATTGGAAGACATCGTACCGCCCCCTTCAAAATTGGAAACACGGATATTGAGTACTCTCATCGCGCGTCTATTCTCGGTTTCGGACTCTCCAGTTCCGGAATGAGCAAGCACGTGAGGTCCAGAATTGGATTTGCAAAAACCGAACTCGACAAACTCCACCGATTAAAAAATTTATCTACAGCCAACAAAATAAAACTATACATCAGCTTGGTCAGATCCAAGCTGGTATACCCGAGCATACCACTCAATGTAGCATCCAACAGGAACAGTACAGAACCAAGGACTGAAATTTGTTACAGGCTCCAAGTGGTACGACTTTCGGACCTCAAGGAGCCTGCACGAACAAACGGAAATTGAGCCAATTAATGTATACCTCTACAAAAGAGGCAAAAGCATCTGGGAGAAACTGGAAGGTTTTCTCCCCAACGAGACACTCGTTGCTCTGGATTCTGAGGAGGGAGGTTACATGAATTACCTCCCGAACACCAAAACTGAAGAGCCTGAACCCAGATTCAAGTGAATTGATATATATATATATATATATATATATATATATATATATATATATATATATATATATATATATATATATATATATATATATACACGAATTTACTCATATATGGAAGATCAAACAACTTAAATTTTTGAGAAAAAAAATAAATAAAAAAAGTTCAATCAACACACTTAAGAATCTATATAATGGAGATGGCCCGTACACCGGGCAACTACCCTGTCAACCTAATGCTTTTTTCATTTTCACATCTTTCACCCTCCCCCCCCTCTCTTTACTCACTAGCTACCCCCTCTTTTTCATAACTTTCTACAACAAATACAAATACAATAATTTTCCGAAATTTTAAGTGACGAGTACTGAGTACTTAACTAGTGGCACCTTCACAATGTCTGGTCGTGGTAAAAGAGGGAAAGTCGAGTGGAAATATTTTCAACGCCCTCCAGATAATTTTACAATTCAAAAACCGAACTCGGGGGGGAAGACATCTTTCACCCCAACAATTAAGAGAGTACCAGAAGGGGGACAGAGGACTCCCCGTCTCCCATGACACCAAGCGGATTCCCTCCGGTTAATAGCGGGGCATCAAAAACCTGACAGGCAAACCGTCTTCGAGACCGTGTTTGGAAAAGTAAACATCGAGCTCACCCCTCTCATCGAAACGCCAAACGGGTGGGCTGCGGTTTGTTGGAAGAACAAGGACGTGGAAGTCCTTGTTTTCAAAGATAGCAAAAGATCCCCTTCGCAAGATAGGGGGCTCGAAGCAGTAGCCCTGCCCCCCCCCCCCCCCTACACACACACGTATTATTCGTGAGGCGCACCGTAATTCTGAGAAAAGTAGAATCATTCTTCTCAGATAACTCCACCGAAGATATCAATGCCGAACTGAACTCAAAACAGTCATCAGCAAAAATAGAGAAAATCGGAAAGACGATAATAAAAATCATCTTCAATAGCAGCGAGATGGCTCAGAGAGCGTTGAGGGAGAGCCTTCTGGGGTTGTACCTACGAGTAGCTCCAGAGTAGATCGAGGCAGAGGAGTATATATATTTAGTAAACTGCCTCGCACTCGAGAGTCACTCGACCAAAGAATGCCCGTCGAAAGAACAAACGTGTGGCATGCTCCAAAACTAGACACGTTTTGGAGAGACTACCTAGAAGAACGTCAAAAATGTGCGAATTGTGGAGGGGAACATAGGGCTCTGATCATGAGAATCCCGGTACGCAAAGAAGTAATACGGGCGAAACGTGAAAAAGTTAAGAAAGGAGAAGGAGGCAGAGGCCCGATCAGGTTCCTAAGCCAGAGCGGCATCGACACCAGTGAGCACACAAATACCGGAAAGAGCGACTCCGAAACTTGACGTGCCGGCTGAGAGTAAGGAAATAATGACAATGGTCATCGTCGCCCACCTGGCGAACCTTGCGCGCCCCAGCAGCTTCTCGGATGAACTGAACAACATGCTCCAACACAATGGAGTCAAGAAGAAGTTGTGGTTTCCGCCAAACCCAGCATCTCAAGACATGTTAAACATCAAGTTCGTCGATGACGCACATACAGAACAACAAAAAAGCAACGTTGCCAAACAAGGAACAAGAACCTAAAAACACGAAAGAAGACGGGAGCAATGCAGAAGACGAAGGCGAAGCAAGAAAAGAAAACTCTGAAAACTCGAAAAATAGCCCGAAGTAAAAGTGAGTGAAAAAGAACAACAGATCCACAGCAAAACAAGAAGAAGAAAGACTAATAGTAAAAAGTGAGTCAACATAAAAAAATTGTGGTGAAAGTGAAAAATAATAAAGTGAAATGCCAATAATCAACAGTGTATAAACATGAAAAGTCAAATAAGTAAATGTATAGCGTGATAATAGTTAAAATGAAAGTACAAGTGTATTGTGTGTTTAGTAAGTAGTAGAATTAAAGATTCAGATAGTGAATAAAATCAAAAAGTTTCAAGGGTAAAATGCGAACAGTGAACTCAATAATATAAAAGTAAGTGATCATTAAATAGAATTTTAAAGTGAAGAATATATAGCAAAATTAGTGTCGATAGTAATAGTAATATAGTAATGGTAATATAAAAAGCAAGTGAATAAGAGTTAAACAAATAAAGTTAACTAAATAAAGTTAACAGGGAATCAAAAAAAGAGTAAGAGATATAATTAGATAGTTAACTAATTTGTGTTATGATTGATAAGTTAACGATTCTTGCCCTCAATGGAACTGCTACCAGTGTTTCTTAAAACACCCTTACTCACATTAATGCATTGGGAATTTCTCGTTCCCGCCGCCAGACTAAACGTGGTTTCCGTTTAGCTCCTGCTCTTAGAAAACTTTTTTACTTTAATCAAGCCCCCCCACTTAGCCCTGATTCTTCTTCACCTGCCCCTTCACCCGTTCTCTCAGCGTCTCTCCTCAATGTCAGAAGCCTCTCGAAGAAGGCTGACTATATTCATGACCTGCTCGTTAACACTCGAGTCACTCTCCTTGGACTCACGGAAACTTGGCTTACCCCTTCTGCTTGCTGTTTAAATCTCGCTAACCCTGATGGTTACGTCCACTCCCATACCTCCCGTAACTCTCGCGGTGGTGGAGTTGCTATCATTCACAGTGCCTTCTTCCCTCTGAATAATCTGCCCTCTCCCCCTCTTCTTTCTTTTGAGGCGCTCATCAATGTCTCTGATTCCACCCCCTCTATAACTATCTTAGTTCTCTACCGCCCCCCCCCCCCCAGCTCCTCCCTCGAGCTTTTTCTTGATGAATTTAGTAACCTCCTCGCTGGTCTCTCCCCCACTGGTTCTCTGCTAATCCTCGGTGATTTCAACCTTCCTGGCCACAATCCTAATTGCAAAGCCTTTTCTGAAATCCTTTATCTCTTCTCCCTCACCCAACACGTTTCTTCCCCTACCCACTCTCACGGTAACATTTTAGACCTTGTAATCTCTGACTGTCTTATTTCCAACCTAACGACTACAAATTTGTCCAATGCTATATCTGATCACTTCCTTATCAACTTCAACTTCTCTATCCCATTCTGTATACCTCCCCAGCTGTCTCATAATCCTAAGACTTTCCGTCGACTAGCCTCCATTGATATTCCCTCTCTATCTAATGATGTGGCCTCCAAACTTCCTCCCATTGATGCTTCTGCCTCTCCTGACCAGATTCTCTCTTCTTTGGGGCAACCCCTTCTCACTTGTCTTGATGCCCACTCTCCCCTTGTCTCCCCTTCGAACTCTTGTCACCGTGGCCCTTATAACTCTATGGAACTTCTCCGTGCTAGGCAGTCCATGCGTGCCCATGAAAGAGTCCTAAGAAAGGCTCGCACCCGTGGGCAAGACACGACCCCTCTCTTGCTGGCGTTCCGACTTGCGACAGCTCCTACGAGGTGAAATTAAAATCTGCTCGTGAAGCCTACTCATGTGATCTTCTTACTGATAATAGGAATGATCCCCGTACCGTCTTCCGCCTGCTTTCCCCTCTTACTTCCCCAGCCCAGGTCTCCCCACCCATTAGCCTTGCTACTCTGTCGAATTTCTTCGCAGATAAGGTCACTAACCTCCGTGCCTCCCTCCCTCAGCCTTCTGTCCCGGCTCCTGCCATTCTCCCTCACTTCCCGCCTCAGCCGCTTATCGTTTTCCCCGCTGTGACCGCGTTGGAGCTTACAGCCCTGCTCTCGCGTTCTAAGAAATCGGGCACCCCAAAGGACATTTTTCCGCCTAAACTGTTATGTAAAATTTTGCCTGCTATCCTCCCAACGCTTCTTCACCTGTTCAACCCCTCACTTGCAACTGGTCTTGTTCCCTCTTCCTTCAAACGTGCCCACATCCGTCCGATTCTTAAAAAGCCTCAACTGAACCCCACTGACCCTTCCAATTATCGCCCGATTCCGCAACTTCCTTTCCTCTCTAAGGTTTTGAAGAGAGTGGTTGCTTCACGCATCAACAGTCACATGGTGGCCTGTAACATTGATGAAACCTATCAATCTGGTTTCAAGTCAGGTCACTCCACAGAAACCGCCCTTCTCAATGTGTCCGATTGCTTACGAAGAGCCGCGGACAGGAGGTGTGCTTCCATCCTCGTTCTACTCGACCTCTCCTCTGCCTTCGATACTATTGACCATACCGTCCTACTTGATCGTCTCCACTCTTTCCTCGGCATATCAGGCACCGTGCTTGACTGGTTCCGCTCTTACCTCTCGTCTCGTATCCAATCCGTTGTGATTGACGACGTTTCATCTGACTCTACCCCCATTCGCTTTGGAGTGCCACAAGGCTATGTCTATGGTCCTCTACTATTTTGTATCTACCTTCTTCCTCTTAGTTCCCTTCTTTGTAATCTCAGTCTATCCTTCCACCTTTATGCTGATGACACTCAAATTTTCGTTTCCTCATACCCCACGTCTCTTGCCTACTCTATCACTGGCCTCTTGGCTGCCTACTCCTCCATTTTTGACTAACTCTCTACCAACTTCCTCAGGCTTAATCACTCCAAAACTGAGGTCCTCCTCATCGGCACCCCTGCTCTTGTAAAAAAATCTAAATCTCTCTTTCCATCGCTTACTCTGGGCGGTAATACTATCATTTTCTCTGACTGCGTTAGGAATCTGGGTGTTGTTTTTGATGAGCATCTCTCCTTTAAGCCTCATATCCGCAATGTCAGCAAATCCTCTCTATGTTTCCTTCGTAACTTATCTCGTATTTGCTCTCACTTTGATCGCCAAAGTCTTGAGACTGCTGCTCATGCCTTCATCACCTCACACCTTGACTAGTGTAACTCTCTGCTTGCGAATCTGCCATCCTCCTCTCTCCGCCCCCTTCAACTTGTACAGAACTATGCCGCCCGGCTTCTCCTCCATCGCCCTCGCGTCTCTCCCTCGAAACCCTTGCTGCATGAACTGTACTTGCTCCCTGTCAGATCTCGTACTCACTTCAAGATACTTCTCTTCACATTTAAGGCCCTAAACAACAAGGCCCCGTCTTACCTTTCTTCTGCCCTCTCGCCACGCCATGTCCCTCGGGCCCTTCGGTCATAACATGCAACTCTTTTGAATGTTCCTCGTTCATCCCTCTGCTCAATGGGGGACTGCTCCTTCTCAATCTGCGCTCCTAAGTTGTGGAATACTCTTCCTGCTGAAATCAGGTCTTCTCCCTCTCTTACCACATTTAAGCGTCTCCTGAAAACGCATCTTTTCATTGAATTTTCATTGAATTTCCATTCTCATCTCAGCACAACGTGCGCTCTAGGAAGACCTCAGGCCTTGAAGAGCGCATTACAAAAGACATTATTATTATTATTATTATTATTATTATTATTATTATTATTATTATATAAATAATTAAAGTTAGCATGTGAAATTGAAGTGTTACGTATAAGTGCAAATTGGTAAACCATCAATCAAAGATTATAATAATAAACAAGTTTTAGTGTAAAGATAACAACCCTACCAGTGGTGTACAAATTGATTGCAAAAAATGTGCAATGTAAACTACCAAAAATCTGAGCTTCTGCGTAATTCGTTATTTCAGGAGGACCTATTTCACTTTTTGTGTACTTATGCCTCTTACTTAATCTTTACCCTCCTCAACTATAGTTTAGAATATTATTTCAACACTTTATGACTATAATTTTTTTTTTTTTTTTTTACATTGTGTGTATAAACTAAACTTTATATAAATGTAAAGGTGAAAAACCCTCTTGAAACTCACTTTTCTCCAATAAATATATCAGATTCCGAATTTTTAGACAGAAGAAATCTACAAGAAAATTAAACCTCCCGAAAAGTTCACAGCCGACAAAGGAGGAAAAGGCGAGGGTAAGTCAACTCAAGAAAACGACATCGATCTTTACCTTTTCCCCACGGGGACTTCAAGAACGAGATCTATTTTGCACGGAGCCACGTATAGCCAACCCATGATATAGTATTGCATAATGGGGAGTTTAACTTCAAATATACGAAAGAGAAATACTACAAAGCGGGAAGTTTATCTTCCTATTTACGAAGAAGAAATACTAAAAAGCTGGAAGTTTATCTTTCTTTTTACGAAAGAGAAATACTACAAAGCGGGAAGTTTGTCTTCCCTTTTATAAGGTTCAATGTGTGAACCGTTTAAAACTTCAAACAAATGTTTACTAGGTTCGATCCCCACAGTACTACGGCACGAGGAAACGGAGTGTTTAATACATAATTAATATATACGCCTTACAATTATAAACAAATATATTTTAATGTGCTATAGTTTATTGTCAACCAATTATAGAATTTCGAAAGACTTCAAAATGCTCATCTTTGAAGTATTTTTTAGTCCTATTCGATTCTATAATGTGGTTCCAGCACCACAGGAATTCGTCGCGAGAACGTGGAGGGCGTTTAATAGATAAATAATATCTCGGATTACAATTATAAACAATAATATATATATATATATATATATATATATATATATATATATATATATATATATATATATATATATATATATATATATATATACACACACACACACACACACACACTCGTATATATCCATTAAACCAAATTGAAAGAGAAAACGGAATAATTTTCCCATGCAGTAATATTTTGATTACCTTTTTACGAAAAAAAATCCGTGCAGGGAAGCGATTCGAACCAGGCACACTGAGGCAGCGAGCACCGCTTTGATCACAGTTAAAAGTATGCCGTTAGTACACTACGCTACGCAGATAACAAAAAATTATCTGAATAGAATAGCTTTTAAGGAACACTTTCGCAAGCTCGAACGGAGACTATGAACAGCAGTCGGGAGATCTCTGGTTGTCGGGAATTCGAAGCCTCAGGGACAAGTGGCGCAAGTGCATTGAAGTCGAGGGTAGTTATATTGAAAAATAATAAAAACACTTTTCCTCATATCTCGTACATATATATATATATATATATATATATATATATATATATATATATATATATATATATATATATATATATATATATATATATACAGTTATGATTAAATATTTCCGCTTGTAGGGGTGTAGACCGCTACAATACTACCCCATCGAGGAAAAAGCTTACACAAGGTGTTTACAAAAAATCTTAGACTATATAGCGGCGAGGCCTCCTTACAACGCGTCTAGAACGAGTTATAGTGCCAATTGGCTGACTCGGATTGTGGGTCAGGTGGCGATGAGAAGTGCCACTCGATTGATGCAGAGATTGTCGCGAGCGAGGACCTGGGCGTCGGGTGACGATTGCTCTGTCCTCCCGAAAAGGCGACTGTCGGGAGTTGCACGTTGGTCGTTTGATGTTCTCCAGCTGCTGTCGAGTGGTCCTGCAACAAAAAGTGAGGCAGCAGCAGTTGGGAAAAATAATTGGGCGGTGTAGAGATGGTTTGCGAGTAAAGAGGTAGGAGGAAAAGTTGCAATTTGATTTGAAAGAGCCGAAGAAGGGTTCGGAAGTGGAGTTAGTTGGTTAGGAAGGGTTGAATGAATAGTTGGGTGCGGAAGGTAGGCTGGGATAACCACTGGACCTATATTAGTGGAAGAGAAAGGTAGTGACTGTTCCTAGGTGAACGGCCTCTATAAAAGCTGGTTTCAGGCGATCAATGGAAACCGTATCTTGCTTGGTGCCAAGCTGAAGAACAAAGAATTTCGGCTTCCTGGAGACGACGGGAAAGGGTCCGTCATGACAGGTTGCAAGGATGTGCGAGTGGAATCGCGACGGACAAACACATGAGAGCAAGTTGCCTATCACTTTTGGCACGAAATGTTTCTGATTAGCAGGCACTCTTGTGGCGGTAGGCTTTACCTCAGACATCGCCCGTACTAAATAGTTTACGTATGCAGCAGGATGTATGTCGGAAGGAAGAGGACAGTCAGCAGAAGAAAAGAATTAACCTGGAAAACGAAGTTACGTACCAGAGGCGAGTTCCGCAGCAGAGCAATTCAAATCCTCTTTTAAGGAGGCACGAATTCCCAGGAGAATTAAGTGTAGCTTGTCCACCCAAGTGATGTTGGGCTCAGTGGAGCGTAAGCTTCCCTTGGGAGTCCTGTGTAAACGTTCCACCTTATAGTTACTCTGGGGATGGTAGCTTTTGGTACGGAGACGAAAGGAGTCAAGCACTGACATCAGTCCATGCCCATTGGTGGGATTCAAATTGGCTACCTCGATCAGTCATGATCGTTGATGGGACACCAAAACGAGCAACCCATGCTGAGACGAAGCCTCGAGTTACAGTGGAAGCTCTGATGTCGGGGATAGGAACTGTCTCTGGCCAAGATGTAAAGCGATCTATCATGGTGAGAAGGTAAGTGAAACAACGCGAAAACGGAAGAGGACCAACCAGATCGATGTGAACGGCGTCAAAACGTGCCGATGGAAGTGGAAAAGCAGCAAGAGGGGACTTTGTGTGGCGTTGAATCTATGCACGTTGACAAGGGAGACATGCGCGGGTCCATTTGGCCACGTCCGCGTTCATACCTGGCCACATATAACGTTGTGTGGTGAGCTTTCGAGTTGCTCGAATGCAAGGATGAGAGAGACCGTGCCTCTGGTCAAATATGCGCCGACGATAAATGAGAGGACGAGGACAGTCATGAATTGAATAGTCAACCAGGATGCGCCTGGAAGGACTGTCCGGCAAGTCAATCTCGCGAACGACGAGTTGAGAAGAGTGACGCAGTGTTTGCGTGTCTTCATCTTGTTCCTGGACAAGCGCTATTGTCGCGTGATCGATGGGCGCAATTTGGGAGATTTGCGTGCCCGAAATCGATGAAATGCGAGAAAGCGCATCTGGTACGACGTTTGAAGAACCAGGAACGTAACAAATATCGTTTGTCATCTGCAGGATGAAGTCAAGGTGACGAGTATCAACTGCAGAGTGCACAGAGGAGGTGCTACTAGAGGCAAGCGCACATATCAATGGGTTTTGGTTGGTAATGACAGTAAATTCACTCCCTTCCAAAGATTGTTGGAAGTGACGGAGGGCGAGGTATATGCTCAGTAATTTGCGGGAAAACGTACTGCACCTCTGTTGAGAAGGAAGAAGAGCTTTGGAGAAGAAGGCGAGGGGTTGCCAAGAGTCACCAATCTTCTGTTGTTGCGTCGCACCAAGATGAGTAGCGGACGCATCCGAAGCAACGCTTATGGGAGCTCCTGGGCAAGGATGGGCCAGGGCAACAGCGGAAGCCATAGCCTCTTTGGTGCGAGAGAAAGCCTCGCAAACTTTGGGGGACCAGTAGAGAGGAAGATTTTTCTTGGACTTGGAAAGCAATTCGTAGAGGGGTTGCATAATGTGGGAGATGTTCGAAATGAACCTGTGGTAAAAGTTTACCATCCCACAGAATCTACGAAGCTGCTTTAGCAAAGAAGGTCGGGGAAAAGCCAGGATAACTTCAACTTTGTCCTCGAGAGGACGAAGTCCCTTAGGGGAAATGTGGTGTCCCAAAAAGGAGAGCTGTGTGACACCAAATATACACTTAGAAGTGTTGAGTACGATACCATTCTCATCTAAACGTGCACAAATCTGGCGAAGGTGAGAAAAATGCTCCTCTAAAGACGAAGATGCTATCAGGAGATCGTCTATATAACAAAATACGAAGGGAAGACCTCTCAGAACCTGATCCATGAAGCGTTGGAAGGTTTGACCATTGTTATGAAGTCCGTAAGGCATTCGGTTCATGACGAAGGAACCGAATAGAATAGTGATAGCCGTCTTAGGGATATCATCAAGGTAAATAGGGATTTGATTGAAAGCGCGAACCAAATCGAGCCGAGAAAAAATGGAACAAACGAAGAGAGCGGAGTTAAAATCTGATAAGAAAGGCAGAGGATATCTATCCGGGACAGTACAGGCATTGAGTAGCCTGTAGTTACCTACAGCTCTGAATTCTCCCGGAGTAGACTTAGGTACTACATGAAGCGGTGAAGGCCATAGGGAGGTGTATGAGGAAGCGATCCCGGCCTCCATCATGTAGTTAAATTCTTGCTTCATTAGGGCAAGTCTATCCGGGGCTAGTCGACGGGGGTGTGAGAAAACTGGCCCTCCTGTCGTCTTTATCCTATCCACTACATTGTGCTTGATGGGCCTGTTCTTAGAAGGAGGCAGATCTAGGCTTGAGAACTCTCGCAGAAGTTGCTGGAAGCTGATAGCAGTTGCGGGGAGACGAACAGAGAGGAGAGAGCTGGTGAAAGCAAAGAATGAACCATCAACAGTTAGTGTCGTGGTTCTGTCGACGAGCTTGCGGTGACGAGAATCAACCAAGAGGTCATGAGTGGAAAGAAAGTCGAGGACAAAAATTGGCATTCCGACGTTGCAACGATGAAGGTCCATGGGAAAACACGACGTAACCCGAGACACAACTCGAGGATGGGCCTCCAATAAGTCCTTATGTCCGATGAATTGGCAGATTTAAGGACCAGATCAGGAGGGGTGCAAGCTTTATTGACTGAAGAGGCTGGAATGACACTGCATTGAGCGCCAGTGTCAACCAGGAAGGATAAACCAGAGAGTGGGTCATGAACGCTAAAGGGAGGATCGACCTGATGAAGGAATGAGGTTGCAGAGGTGACAGACCCACGTATCACTTGTGAATTCAGTTTAAAGCTCCCTGTGCTGAATGTGAAATTTGGGAACCCGTAAAGTTTTGTAGGATTTGAGGTGTTGAAGTTAGGGTATGTTGAGATTGGGGATTTTTATGGTACGAGCATGGCTTTGAGCATTTTTCTGTTCTTGCACCAAATTTGAGGTGGTACCAGCAAAAGCCTGAAGGTTGTAATATAGTAGTATGAGCAGCACGACCAGTATGAGGGTTAAAGTTGGTGACATGAATTGATGCATAGTAAAAATTGCAAGGCTGTACACAGCGAACAGCGTTGCTCCCATAATTAGAGTGGTACCAGTAGCTACCCTGAGAGTTGTCAGGATAGGGAGAATTAGACGAAGGTTGAAAATGAACCTGCCTTGCCTCACCTCTTGTGCTGGAGTTCCCTTGTTGGTTTTAGCTTTTTCGGGAGTAGGAACGACGTCTGACTCCTCCGTCCTGCTCACGATGTTGAACTCGGTGAAGACCCGTTCGCACCTTTAGGGCACGAATATCCATTTCACTCCTCTCTAGAACAGATAAAAGACCCGAAACCTGGGAGGATTCATCCTGAGGGAGTCCTGGCCGGTTGTAAGGAGCCCCGGCCGGTCACTTAACCTGAGAAATGGATACATGTGAGTGTTTATTTACATCGCTAAACGGCCCATGGCCTGCATTTTCCCAGTTGATTAAAGTATTATTATACAGGGCGTCAGCCTTTTTGCCATTTTCTCCACGTTCGATGGGGAGGACATTAAAAGAAGAGGCTTAATTTGATCTGGCATCCCACGCATGAATATCTTAGTTATGAGTGGCTCGAGTTGGTCGAGCTGTGCTCCTCTGGCATATGCAAGAGCTTTGAGATGGCTCAAAAAATGCGTGGGATGCCTGTCCCCCATTTCCTGCGTATCGAGAAGGATCCGCAGGTCCTCTATTTGCGATCTCCCAAATTGCTCCTTGAACGCCCTATTGAACCTAACCCCAGAATCAGCAATTACCCCATCCAGTAAAATATTCTTAAAAACGGAAAAGATACTCAGAGGTAATTTCTGGGCTACGGCAATCGTTCTATGGTCCTCAGGAACCGCCTGGTGTTGAAGGATGAGCTCCACCATTTACCACCAGCCAATGGGATTTTGTGAGTCGAATGGTGGTAGCTGAATCATAGAGGGAATGAGAGGCGAATGCGAGAGAATGCTTGCTTGGGGGGCGAAAGTCGTTGAATAGGTCATCGTTGTTACTGGGGAAGATGCTTGCGTGGTTGTAATTGTCACCGATGCTGGAGCGTAGCTTTGGGCTCCGTCGTAATCCATTTATAAACTATTAAAAGTGTGTGTGTGTGTGTGTGTTTATGTGCACAAATCCAATTCACCCGCTTGAAGGAAAAAAAATGAAAAAAAAACTATCGAATTTTGATCACTCTTTGTCCTTACTACCGTATTGATAATTAATTCTATCAAATTGCTAAGGGAGAAACTTAAGGATGTTAAGGCAAATTTTGGATTGAGAAACGAGCACGAGTCGAAAATGAAAGTCCACGCGAGAAAAAAAATGGAACGAGTGAGGGGGCTGAGTCGACTGAAAAAATGCAACACATGACTGAAAATTAATTTATTATTACGAAAATTATTATTACGAATGAGTGAATGGATGGGAGATAATTAAACTAGTCTGGGCACCATTTATAGGTTGTTAGGTGGTTATTACGCCAATACACTAGACAGCTCTGGTCACAATAAACCCCAAAACTTATATTTTTGTTATACAAGGGTAATGAAGTTAATCGCTAACGGGAAGTCCGAATTTGCAGACGAAATTTCCTTAACCCTAAATCGGTAACGTCGTGGGAATACTGTATTAAAACAAAGAGATACGAAAAATATATATTATGGAATAAACAGTTATGATTAAAAAGTGAAATTATAGTTTATGATTGGATTGAATTTTATGCGGTTGAATTAACTTTGCACGAGTAAATGAGAATTAGAGTACACATATGATGATTGACAAATATTAATTAGATTATAGTTGAATGTTAAATGAATAAATATTATAAATGTATGATAAATATTTATATGAATTTATAGATAGATTATATGAGCAAATAGATTATATAGTTAAATGGATTGGGTAAATATTAATATAGATCGATATGTATAAATAGATTGTATGGATTAGATTGGATACATAAATAGATTGTAATTTTTATACATAAATGGATTAAATAAATAGATTAAATAAATAGATTGAATAAATAAATTATATAAATATGTAATATAAATAGATTACAATGGAATTGGGAGGGTCTGTAAATGAGAGAAAGAATCACGTATTAAAAACGAGATTCTTTGGGGAAATATTTAGCTAAATATGTCTATTTCAATGTAGATTCTAAATACCGCGTACATAGTAGTACGCAGAAATATTCCGACACAAAGCTGCGCGCCCCCTCGTATCCCTAAAATGCACCTCTCGCCTCGAATTCTCCGTCACCTTTTTTCGCACCGCCGTAAACTCCGAGATGGCTCGAAAGCGTGAAAGAAATACCATCGGCCCAAAGATGAAAAAAAAGGTCTTTCGCGCGACGATACGGATTTTACGAGAATTCGATTCTTTCTCTCCATTCTGCTCGTGAGAGAAATAAAAGGAAGACTTCTCTCTGGAATCAGGCAGAAGCTCTTGGACCTACATCGAGTGTTTGAAACTATCTACATAGGAAACCGTTCGCCCGCTGCAAGGAAGGAACATCTCGGGGAATTGGTTGTTGCCGTCACGGTACTTTTAGGTGCCAAACTTCTCGCAGCCCCTCCCCCCCCCCGCCAGAGTCTGAGGTTACACAGGACCTCCCTCTGCGGATTACCCTAGACGTAGCTAGGTAATCGGTTTTAGCTACCCACTCCAGGAGCCGAATAATCGGACAGGTACTTCAAGGAAGAAGTCAATTTGAGTCACCGTTTAGCTCACCTTCGTGATCCGGCATAGGATCAGCATATGACTGGTCTAGTATTACCCTCTCATTCGGTAATCTCGGACCGCTAGACTAGGTGCGATCATCGTCACCAAAAAAAGATCTTCACCGCCCCCCTTCAAAAATACTTACGAACTCAAAGGTATCGTTAATTGAATTATCCCCTCCCCTAACTTCACCACTTTATTTGTGAACTAGAATTCTCATCTGGAGCCCATACCCTCGAATATTAGAAGTGCTTACTTAATTCAGTGTTTAACTCAATAATAATATTCCCTTCGTTCTGTCTGGTGTCATTAAGACGCAAACACCCCAGTGAGTAAGCTGCAAGTAATCCCCACGACATTTTGTAGACTTATTTATTCAGTGCAAGATTAATCCATTTATATTTATATACGCTGTTGCTTAATTCAAATTCATGTACATTAAATATTATTTTTGTATCTGTGCGTTTAACTAATTTGGACGATCCTTTGGCAATTATTAAGCAATCCACTTTGCTGAACTCTCAATATTACACCGACCCACCCATGGTTGGCTTTTACTGACTGGGGAACACATTCAGGGGATCATCATCTTAGTTTTGATCAAAAGGGTACGCACTGGGGTTATTCTTATTCACTGGAAGTGGCTAAGGTAGGTGTATTGGATACGCTTCACCTCCACTTCACCTCGGTGCGGTAATAAAATATATGTGCAAGAAGTGGGACTGGGATTACCCACTCACTAAACTCTCGGCATTCAATATTACAGACCTGATTCCGATGAGCCAAACAAAGTGAATGAATGAGTATGTGATTTTATTTGAAAACGTTCGAGAGATCGGGCGTACCAATCACACGATTTAAGTTATGGTTAGCAACCCTTGTTGAAATAATATATATATATATATATATATATATATATATATATATATATATATATATATATATATATATATATATATATATATAGTTATGATTAAATATTTCCGCTTGTAGGGGTGTAGACCACTACACAGGGTACACGGCTGGAGTGGACCAAATATATCGATGTGAACCGTCTCAAATCTCTCGAAGTGGGCATACTAATAGACAGGACTGGTGACTTAGTGTGGCGATATACTTTAGCAGATTGGCAAGAGAGGCATTCACGAGTCCACAAACGTATATCTCTGTCCATATTGGGCCAGAAATACCTCGCTTTCACCAACCGAAGCGATGCCTTAATCCCTGGATGTGAAATATTATGAAGTTGCTTGAAAATAGCTTTCTGCAGGGTGAATGAACAAACAGTCGTGGGTATTTAGATGTTACCTCCCACCAGAGTTTGGAATCACCGGGAAAGGAAAATGCTTTCAGTCCAGGTCGAGACGATTTCATTTTTTCCTCATGCTCTTGTGCTGCTGCCAAAGAACGGAGATCAAATGAGGCCACCTGGACCGAATTGACATTCCGAGATAGGCCGTCAGCAACCTCATTGTCCTCACCACGTACATAAGCTATGCTATTGACATACTCCAAGATTGTGGTCCAGTTCCGTTGTTGCCTGTCTGTTTTGCACGTAGTGGCGAGGAGGAGGCAGAGACTAGTGGCTTGGGGTCCGTGCATAAAGTCACTTGGCGACCTTCGATCATATGCTTGAAGTGAAGCACAGCAAGATACTCAGCCAGGAGTGCCCTATCATAAGTAGAGTACGCTTGCTGTGTTTTATACTCAACTTCCCGGAGAAGAATGCCACTGGCTGGGGAGACCCATCCACCATGTGATGGAGCGCAGCACCATCTGCGAATTGGAAGCTGTCCGTCACCAATTGGTACGGAGAGTCATTGGGTAATGGGTGGCGTAACTTAACGGAGTTCGCCAGGACCTCCTTAGTAGCTTCAAATGCCTTCCGTGCAGCGTCAATCCAGACAGGTTGGCGAGCCTTAGGTTGAAGCCGTGCGAGTTCAGTCAGAGGGGCAGCGATCGCAGCAAAATTAGGCATCATACGTCTGTAAGGGCATTTCGGTGATTGCTGAGATCTTCCTAGCTGGATGGCTCAGTCCTGCAGCTGAGACATGGTGGCCCATGAAATCGATTTATTCCTTCATGAACGCACACTTTCCCATAGGAATTCAAAGGTTGTTTTCTGCCAATATTTTGAAAACTTGATCTATATGCTCCATATGCTCGTCTATATTTTCCCACAATATTAAAATATCGTCGCCAAGCCTCGAAATAAATTGCTCATGTGGCGTTGGAAGGTGCAACTAGCATTCTTTAGACCAAACGGTAGCCTTAAAAATTCCCACAGCCCAAAGTGAGCAGAGACAGCAGTCTTCTCAATGTCCGCTGAATTCATTGTAATCTGGTGGTAGGCTCGGGCTAAATTCAGGCGAGATAAAACTTTCTTGCCATGGAGATGGTCTACCATGCTCTGAATCTGTGGCAGGATATATCTGTCAGGTTTGGTTATCGCATTGAGGGATTGAAAGTCACCCACAACTCTATACTTGCCTTGGGTCTTCTTCTGCACCATGTGAATGAGTGAAAACCATGAATATTTCAACAGCCGCACCACAACTTCTTTCAACAGAGTCTCGAAAGTTTCTTTTTCAATTTATAGTTTCTCCGTTGGAAGTGGCCTTGTGGGGGCGCTACCCGTCTCAATGATATGAACAACAGAACTAGCCGGTGGTGAACAGTCATTAGCTCCTCACTGTTTCAATCAGGGGGATTTGAATGACTTGGTACGTGATTTGGCGTTCTCCAAGAAAGCTGCAGAACTTTTAGTGAAAGACATATGCTTGAAAGGTCGGTACGGGTATCATATTACCGAACAAGGAAGAGTACATTTGTTAAGCATTTCTCTGAGGGCAAACAATTTGTATACTGCCACAATGTTCTTAGTCTGTTTACCGAGTTGGGACTTGGGACCTACAGCCCTGTTGAGTGTAGGCTGTTTTTGGATATCTCCAAGCGTAGCCTCAAGTGTGTCCTTTTGCATAATGGCAATGACTTTGGTGCAGTTCCTTTCGGTCATCTGCGGGAAACTCACGATGACATAAGAATGGTCATGGATTTACTTAAGTACCATGAACACAATTGGATCATATGTGCAGAGCTTAAGATGGTCAGCTTCCTCCTTGGCTAGCAGAAGGGATATACAAAGTTTCCATGCTATATCTTATGTGGGAGCGTCGAGCCCGTGACAAACACTGGTCCCCAAAAGATTGGTCAGTTCGGGAAACTTTGGAAGCAGGAATGCCAAACATTGTTAATGAGCCAATCGTAACGAGAGAAGATCGTTGCTTCCTTTAAAGGTAAAGGAAATTTGGAGCAAGATTCAACTTTAATAGGCGGGAGCGTAGACGTGTATACAAGTGGCGAACAAGAAATATAACTCTCCTTCCTGAATAATAATAACTTTTCTGACTATCTTTTAGACAAAAGTACACCTATATAAATTCCATCTACTCATAACACTAAAAAAATTCAGCCAATCAGGATTGATATACATTTAATAGTCATTCTTGCGTTCATTTTTAGAATAATAGCCTTAGTGTTGACAAATTGACCAATCAGCTATTATACATAAGCATTGTAATAATTGTCCAATCAGCGCCATGATTGATTTAAAAGGTTACTAACGTTCAAGCCGTTTGCACATAAACACGGCTGAAATCCCTTTTCCGACACACACGACTTTGCTCTTCCGACAATTTCTCTTCGATTTCCTGTTATATCTCCCAAGTAGGCAGTCGCTAGATGAGCTCTTTTAAAAAAGACACCCTGCTATCTCACAGATACAGTAGGCAAAGCCAAGATAAATATTTCATCGACGCCTGTCACTGAGGACATTGATTTTTCTACAAGAAATACCGTGGACGGTATAACTTGAGAACCAACTACGAGATTCAGCCCCCCCCCCCTCCCTTTCCTCTTGCTCCCTCACCTTCCTGAATAAAAATACCTTTATTAGCCTGGCACGTCATACTGTTATGACGTGCTAAACTCTCCCCATACATACCCTGCCGTGACTTGGCTCTGTGAATGTTACTACACATAGAGCTCCGTTGCAACTATGCTGTTCTACTCAGAAAGGGCATAATTGCAAACTTTGGGGAAAGTAGGTCTGAGGCTTAGCCCGCTGCAGAACCCAAAGGAAGGAGCAAACCTGGATTGGAACTCAGTTACCAACGCTGGGAGGATTAATATCTACCCTGCGGCACCGTCCAAGACCACAGAGGGAGATTCTACAATCTCTGTGAGATGTCCGACGTAACTGAGAAATACCCAAAACCCAATAGAGGGGGCGGCACCCCGACTAACGCTCAGACAGAAGTATAGGGAGGAGGTCATCAGATATCTATATTACAACCGCATAAAACAATGGGCAGTAATCACACTGTCCGACGAACAGAATATAAGACTGCTGCTAGACCAAGGTATTAAGGTCTGCGGCACTAACGTACCAACACAACATCGAGTCACAACTAAACATAAGACCCACACAGTGCCACCAGTGTTACAAAACCGGACACCCCACACGTGAATGCCAAGCAGACCTGGTCTGCTTCAAGTGCAGTGTAGTTGGCCACCACATCTCTTTGCTCAAACTGCGGCGGCGACCATGTCGATGTCAACCCAAAATGCCCTTATCTAAGTAAGGCCCGCTCTGACGCCTTAGAGGCTATACGGCGTCCTCAACCCATCAACACAACCATACACGCCGCCCCCGCCCCTCCTCCCTTCACAAGAACATTCACTGCTGCTGACGGCGTTACGGTACCCGCACCTCTACCTGTCCTACCCCAAACACACACAACCCCAGCAGCAACCCAGACTCACCCACATATTCCGACACCCGCGCCCACCCAAGCACCTTAGAACCAGAGATCCCCACTACTTCCGACCCCCACCTTCACCCCACACCACACCTTCACCCCACACCATACACCCACCCCTACCTCACACCACACACCCATCGAGACCACACACCCAAAGCTACACCTGGCCGCCTTGCTCTCAACGGTGGCAAAGGACATGTCGAGGGGTGAACCCGACAATACACGAAAATACTTAACACAATGTTCGCCCCGCACGGTCTAGAGCAGATCACCTTCCCCGAGAAGGTGTTGGCTCTAATTGACGAGCACATACATAGGAGACCCGCACTCTTCCCCACCCCGGTGGGCACGAACACCTTCCCCCTGGACCCACAGCCCCCCCTCTAACCACGCTCCCGCCTCCACCCGCCCTTCTGTCCTTGCACTTCTCGCCATTGTACCCTCCTTACCTGCCTCTCTGTCTACTGCTCCCACCTCTCTTCCAACGCCTCCTCTGCTCCCTCCACAGCCTCCATTATCTCCTCCTCTATACCTAAACTCCCTCTAACCACCAGCACTCCTCCTTCGGCAACCTCCCTCCCCTTATTGACACCAACCCACCTCCCTGCATCCCACCCCCCTCTCACAGCCTCCAACCCCACTCTTACTGACACCACAACTGCCACCTCCCCCAAGCCCACCACACCCTCCACAATATCCCGTATTAAACAAAAAAAAACTCCTCCACGCCCCCCCCCCCCACAAACACAACCACGCGTAACCCAACCTTCCACCCCTCCTTCCTCGCCGTCCAACCTCCTCTCCCGACATCCCTCTTCCATAATCTGCACCTCCCATACTATCTCTAGCCCCTTATCTACTAGCTCTACTCCCTCCACCCCTGCTCCTAACTTCCCCTTCCTAGACTACTTTCTCCACGACCACTATATCTAACCCTCCCTCCACAGAACACACTCTCCCCTCCACCACGGCTTGCCCACCCAATTACACCTCTGACAACCACTCCAAACCACAGCCAACACGCGTAAAGGTTCTGTCTCCCCACGCCTCCCTGGCAATAACCAAGGAGAGGGGAACGGTCCCAGCTAAATCAGCCTCACGCGCACTCCGCCCACCACAATAGGTCGCATCAACGTGATACAAATAAACGTACGCAGTTGGCACGGTATTCGCCAGACTGTTGCCAAATGGGTCCTAAACACACAAAGACCTGACATAATACTCTTGAACTCGACCAGCCTAGATCCTCTCAACAACAGACTCCGCATTGCAGGCTACCACACGTATCTATCTACACAAGCGCCGCACCTAGGATCAGCGATGCTAATAAAGCGCTCTATACACTACTCCCTTATTCAGACACAAGATGACTCTTTTCTAGCCTGCAATGTACAGACAAGCTCCGGCCCCACCCTAGTGGCCACACACTACAGACCACCACGCTTACAATTAAACATAGAAGTACCACTCCGGGCTCCATCAAACTACAACCTTCCTATCTTCTTTGCGTGGGACCTCAACGCCTTTCACCCAAAACTCCTATCTAACACTACGAATGATGCGAGCACATCGGCCCCGTCATCCCCACATTCTTCGGTTATTGTGGAGGAACCACGTCTCCGGACGGGGTATTCCGCAACGACCACGCTACACGCATCTACACTCACATCTCACCGGGTCCCCACGTACTCTCTGAACATATATCGATATGCCTTATCATATCCACATCTCCAATACTCATACCCACACCACCTCTCTTCGAAAACAAAAACACAAACTGGGAAGAGTTCAAGAGAGACATAGCAGATAACACGCCACAAAACCTCGACCTGGACCACACCAATCCAGACATGTTATACGACCACTGGTGCTCAATCTTAAACACTATAACCACAGCACGCGACCTACACACACCACACAAAACCTACACAGGACAAAAATATTTCACATATTCCATATACACTCAGAGACTCATCACACAGTAGAACAATCACTACACAAGAGACCGACGACAACACAACATCAATCAACTACGTGCCCGCATCCTACAGTGCGTGCAGCTAGATAGGAACCGGCAGTGACGAGAGGAGGTCCGGATCAGAGATGACACTCGTTGCACTAACCCCTCCTTCTTCTGGCGGCACGTAAAGAGGTTGCTAGGCACGAATCCATACAAATCCATCACCCTCCAAGTAAACAACCAATTTTTTTATTTTAAGAGCCTATCTAGCGAATGCACACTTGGGCATAAATCACCGGAACCATGACAGCCTAGCACTAGGATACTTTAAAATAAGAACACGAAAACACATCAGAGGTAAAAAGGGAAGATCGTAACAATTAGGAAGCAATCTCCGGCATCGGGGGTAGGTCCCCCGCCAGCGAAAGAGCGTGCGACCTACAAAGAAAACGATAACAAAAACAAGAAAAAAACAACAAAACCTAGTTAAATAAAAGGGAGAAGGCAGGCCGCCCCATAAAAGTCTGCCAGTCCACAAGTCAAAGAGCACGCACTCGTCCCGAGTACAAGGGACAGGTGGTAGCGACCAAGCCTATCCTGGTACCGGGACAGGTAACGTGCGCGGAGATCGCCCAGACTGGGACATTGAACAAGAATGTGCCGAACATTCTGGGGGACAACGCAGTCGTCACAGTGGGGCGCCGGCGAGAGCTCCATCAAATGGCGGTGCGTCCCGCAAGTATGCCCGATTCGGAGACAGCAAAAAGCAACGTGAAGCCGTCGCGGCATTGGGGGTTAGGTCCATGGGAACAGTCGCGGCGTAATGGCACGCAACTTTAAGTTCCCCTGGACCGTCTCCCATATTCTTTGCCAAGCAGCCCGAAGAGCTGCCCGTATTCCTGATGTAGTCGGTGTGGTGGAGATCAAAACGCTGGTCCGGGCGCAAAGTCCTCAACGACTCTTTGGTACCCTCATCGGCGCGCTCATTCCCTGCAATTCCTACATGTCTAGGAACCAAGCAGAAGATAATCTCGACATCCGCCCGGCTCGCCAAAACCGTGGCGTCACGGATATCGCGAACCAGGGGATGCGGAGATTCCAATGCACCGAGAGCACTCAAGGCGCTTTGTGAGTCGCTATAGATCACAATCCGGTCTCCAAACCGGGCACGTCGCGTAATCTCCCGTACCGAGTGATGTATTGCCACCAGCTCGGCCTTGAAGACAGACGCAGCGCCTGGCAAAGCCCCGCTGACTTCAAACAGAGGGGATACGGCGTGTAATCCGACACCCTCATGAAACTTAGAGCCATCCGTATACACTGGCACAGTTCCAGCGTGACACGAGGTGTGCCCTAAAAAGGTCGAACGCAATACTCCCCGCGCTGTACAAGCTTTGGGAGCAGAGGCGTGGCGACAAATAGCCAAATGTGGTACCCTCTAGGGTAGCGTCCTGGGCAGAACCAGGGGCGCCACCGGCCCGAGAGCTATTCCTAGCTCTCGAAGGAGTTTCCTAGCCCTAAACCGAAAAGGCTTAGGGTATGACTGGCGTCTCTTGGAGGCATAGTCACCGTTGAAATCAGCTGCGGATGCAGTGAAAGCTGTTGGCGAATGAGGGAGGCACGGGCTCGCGCGTACAGGGGAGTGATGCACTGCACGCAGTGTAGAGCGAGTAGCATATCCCCGACATCGACCAACAGGCTGTCAATGGGGGAAGTGCGAAAGGCACCGTGCGCCAGGCGAAACTCGGTATGGTGGATCGAGTCCACCTTCCGCAATAAACGCTCGGCTGAGGATGCATAAGACTCACATCTGTAGACGAGCTTCGAACGAACAAAGGATCGATAAAAAAGTAGGGCAGTAGCCCTATCAGCGCCCCAAGAGCTGAAGGTCACGGAACGGAGAATATCCATGGTGCTGGTACAGGAGACCATAAGTCTGCGAATATGAGCCTCCCAGGTGAGGTGTTGGTCAAATACAAGACCAAGGAAACGGTTAGATTCAACCACTTCCAGGCGCACCCCATTAAGACACAAATCTGGCTCAGGGTGGAACCGTGGAAGGCGACAAAAGTGCACCACCTTATTCTTGGCCAAAGAAAACCAAAACCTGTGTGCATCGGCATAGCGAGAGACGCGGTTCAATGCCTGTTGGAGTCGACTCTCCAGAGTTGGCATCAGGGCCGAAATGACCTCCACGTAGAGCGTAATGAGTACATCTTCCGGGAACACCGAGGCAATGCCGTTGATGCTCAGGGAAAAGAGTGTGACACTGAGGACAATTCTCTGCGGGACACCCTATTCCTGCTCCATTGGGCCAGAGAGGGCTTCCCCCACCCGTACGCGGAATTGACGATATCGCAAAAATTCAGATATAAAGATTGAAAGGCGTCCCCTTGTCCCCATCGTTTGGAGAGCCACCATGATACCGTATCGCCATGCGGTATCATAGGCCTTCTCCAGATCGAAAAACACCGTGGCGTAGTGCTGTCTACGAAGCTAGGCCTCGCAGATGGCATTTTCCAGTCGGAGCAGAGCATCCAACGTGGAGTGAAACTTGCATAAGCCGCATTGAGGAGAAGAGAGATGGCCTCCGCTGTCCAGGAAAAAGGCTAATCTGAAAGTTACCAATTTCCCCATCAAATTGCACATGCAAGAGGTTAGAGAGATTGGGCGGAAACGGGTCGGAGTAGTGATATCTCTCCCCGGTTTGCCTAAGACGAGCACAGTATCGATTCGCCAGGAATCTGGGATGAGACCCTCCACCCAGATCCAGATTAACAAATCTAACAGAAAGGCCATGCCTCGCTCACCCAGGTGTCGAAGCATGGCGTACGGGACATCGTCCGGACCATGGGCTGTGTCCGCGCACGAAGTAAGAGCGGAACGCAACTCACTCACAGTAAAACTGTCGTTGAATGGTTCTCCGCCTCTGGAGGTAAAGTCCAGTCGGCGTTTCTGCCACATCACAACGTGCATTGAATGCTGGCGGAGCAGCATCCCGACTAGAGAATGCGGAGAAAGCGGTCGCGAAGGATTCCGCCACGGACGCGGGATCCGAAATTGCGGTCCCATTCTCCTGGAGAATGGGAGGGGGTCCTGCGAGAACTTGCCCCGAATCCTTTTGACTCGCTTCCACACCTCTGCCAGAGGGGTCTTTCCCGTTAAGTGAAGACACGTATGCCCGCCAAGAAGAGCGGCGGGCGTGATTCGAAATATACCGGAACCTAGCCATAGCCAGACGAAATTCGGCGAGAGTGAAATCGTTCGGGCGGCGCTTATAGCGCATGTATGCATAACGCTTCTGTTTGAGGGCCGTGTCTTACTCGGCCGACCACTATGGTAGTGGTTGGCGTGCAAAACGGCCAAAGTTTATGGAAATAGTAGTCAGGCCCGCGGCGATGAGTTTCCTGGAGAAGAACTCAACGGCCTCATCTACCGACATAAACTCCTCGACTGAGATAGAAAATTCAGTCATTTCCTGAAATGCAGGCCACCGCGCATGCGCCAAAACACCACCGAGGTGGGCTCTCAGGCGGCAGTTGCCCTGAAAATGATATTTGAATGGGAAAGTGATCACTACTATAGAGCTCATCGACCACCCCCCAATCAAAATTAGGCTGTGCATCCGAAGAGCACAAAGATAGGTCAAGGCAAGAAAATGAAGCGGATCTCGGGCAGTGATGCGTAAACTCATCCACATTTAGGGCACCTATCTCCAGCTCTTCGATCAGAATGGCAAGGAATGTCCACTGGGGTTTATTGAGTAATCTACCCAGAGAGGATGACTGCTGTTCAGATCTCCTCGCAAGAGAAAGGGCCTCGGCAACCTTGCCACGATGCGGCAGAAATCCGCCGCGTCGAAGTTAGCTGACGGTGCAATGTATGTAGAAATGATAGTATACCTCCTATCCAGGTCAAACTGCACAGCCCCTGCCTGAAAGGAGGTATCTAAAGTGAAAAGAAGAACGGAGACATCATGCCGGGTGTAAACCGCGCATCCTCCAGCCCGGACATATCGTGGTGGGGGGGTCGCAAGACCCTTTTATCCCGGGAGGGCGGGCTAGGGGCACGCGCCTAGCATGGTCTCCTGCAGAAAAATAGCTAACGGGGAACGGGACGAGACGAGCCTCCGCAGCTCCTCCCAGTTGGCCCGGTATTCACGGCAATTCCAATGAAGGAATATACCCCCCAGGCCTATCTCGGAGGAGACGTGGGGGCCCTCTTCGAACAGAAGATCATCACGGGAATGGCCGTACGCTTCCCGGGGGCAGAACCCCGGTCACTGTTGGCCCGACAAAGTGCTGAAGGCGCCGTCGACTTCGAGGACTTATTGGGGGAGGTTGTGCTCGCCATGCGAGTCTTTTTCACCCTCCGCCTCGAAACTTTAGGCGGGCGTTGCGGCTTCGGAGGCGGGCGCCCTCTTTTCGAGAAGCCACCGTCTCCGAGCTACTCAGCCCACCACTAGGCGTGGGCGAAAGAGCTGAAGCTCCTTTCTTGCTGTTCTCTTTTTGGGGACAGCTTTAGGAACCCCAGAAGATGTCCTGGCAACTAATTTCAGGGTTGTTGCCTCTTGTGAATCTAACGACTCTGTGTACGCGTGTTGCCGTTTCGCCTTACGGGAAACGGTCACGCTGGGGGAAGGGGATGGGGGGCCTGGTTTTAGCCGGAGTGGGTGTGAACCTTTTGTGCCGCCAGCTTTACCAGGGTAGAACCCGCAGAAGGGCCCCGAATGGGCGCGGAAACAACCGTGCTAATGGTCTGGATGGTGTCAGGAGCAAAGGGTGTCTTTCTAACCATTGAGGCATAAGACGTCCCAGGCAGAGACGGGCGTGCCAGGACGAAGTCCTTAGCCTCGCTGAATCAGAGTCGATCCTGGTCCTGAACGGCCCGGATTTCTTTCTCAAGGAGATATGCGCTACATTGCTTCGAAGAAGCGGGGTGCGGCTCTCCGCAATTTACACACTTGGCCACACACGATTTGGACTTATGGTGTGCGGCCTTGGAGCAATTTACACAGACTTTGCACGTCTACATGAGCGATTCGTATGGCCGATGCGAGGACAGTAATAGCACTTCCGAGGCAGTGGCACGAATGC
Source organism: Ceratothoa steindachneri (assembly GCA_963969495.1). NCBI lineage: Eukaryota > Metazoa > Arthropoda > Malacostraca > Isopoda > Cymothoidae > Ceratothoa > Ceratothoa steindachneri. Next base: position 128,332,987 of record OZ018327.1, read on the forward strand.
CTTCACACGGTAGCGGTACCAACTAGCACACACCGACTCAGGGATCTTGTCACATTTGAACGTGACGAAGAGTGCAGTGGTGGGTCTCGAGGCCCCTCCCTGTTTTCTCATCACACGTTCGACCTTCACCGCTCCATAGTCGGCCAGCTCTAAGATGAAGTCCTCTTTGGAGTAGTCAACGAGTTCTCTCGCATAAACTACTCCTTTCACAAAGTTCATGGTAGAGTGCGGTGTCACACTCACCGGGGTGCCATCAAGTGTCCAAAGAGCACTTATCTTGGCCGCCTCGGAGGGATTCGCCGCATTCGCCAGAAAGCTCCCTTCCGAGAAACGGCTCACCTTCGGCTCTCTACCAATTACACTAGCCAATGCTCTCCTCTGATGGATCATGTTGCCCTTTGCCAACATGCTGCCATCAGTGGAGCGAATAACGAGGAAGCGTTTAAAACCAGCGGCATCAAAAATGCCAGGTAACCTCTGAATGAGGGGCCCTGATGTTATCGAGGCTCCGCCCTGTTCACTTTTGGTCTGTAATAGTCAGGGATCGGCACCCGAGGGGGTTGGGCAGAGAGTCTGGATGTACCGATCTTGGCTTGGTGGCTTACCGAAGTGGCAGCATATCCATCCGTCCCCGCAGCCCATGGATTGAGAGGAGCCCCAAGTTTTCTTAGTATTTTTCTTATTTTTTTTTTCTTTTTAGGAGAGGAGGGCGAGAAGTGAACCCGCTACTCCCCTCCGCCGGTAGGATCCCCCAAGCCAGATGGACCGGCCTCAGCTAGGTCCTTCTCCGAAATGGAGAAGGTCCTGGCAGTCATAGGGACACCGGTCGGGGGAGATCCCTCCCCTCCTTGTACTACCTCGGAAACACTAGCCGTTTGCCGGGAACCTACCATATGGGCGGATTCGGGTTCGGTGCTTGACGCCAAGCCCGGATTTCCTCCCACGGAAGGCCCTACCGTCTAAGGCTGGGTTGCCTCAAGGACCATGTCTATCTCAGGGGAGGGGGCTCCTGTTGGGCCCAGGACATCACAGGTCCCGTTGGTGGCGTTGTCACAAGTCATGTATTGGGAAGCACAGGCCTTGACGGGCCGGCAAGGTTCAATATTCTTGCCAGCAGGTCTTTTGAGGGAAGCGACCGAAGGGGCCTGGCTTGCCTCTCCCCCCTATGGGGGTTTGCCCTACAGAGCTGCTTCAATTGAGAGCGGTCGGCTATGGGCTGCCTGCTGGCTGTCTTGACCATTCCCTTGAAAAGAAAAGCGGGGACTACGGCTTGGAAGTGCGAGGTGCCCGAAGGCACCTCCAGAGAATGGTGTGAGGGGGAGTCCCCTACACCCGTAGGCGTAGGAGAGGAGTAAGCCTTCTCTCTGGTTAGAGAAGTTTGGAGGGTCTCCTGCGCAAGCACCGGGGTGGACCTCCATTTTTTTCGGTGGAGCTGCTCGAGGGCGGCTCCGTTGATGTACCAGGGGAAATTAAGGGGAGATTTTTAATTTTCTCATCATTGGGCATGATGACCCTAAATTTACAACGGGATGCAATAGCTCATCACCCCTCGCAGTAGCCCGCCCTGCAAGGGTGTGTACAGGTCTGGCAGAGCCAGGTGCCGCCATTCAGGATCACACCCACCCGCCTGGTGGCCTGGCAGTCCCTCGGCATGGCGGCTCCACCTTGGACACGGCGTAAAAAAATTGATTGTGAAGTGAGAAGTTTTGGGGATGTGAGGAAGGGTAGGGTATTTAAGGAAGGCATGGGTGGGGATGAAGCAAGTTGTTACAAAACCACCATCCCAAACCGGAGCTCGGGGGTTAGGGAACATTGTCCCCTCGCCCCTTAGCCCCGATCCGGAAGGATTGGCTGAGAAGAAGGTCAGCATCTACCCTGTGAAATTAGAGGCTGACCAGAGAAAGTTGTGCGATAGGTTGTATGAAAATCGACGAAGTAGGGGAGAAATATAGGCTGTCTGAAAGAAGGAGAAGAAGCTAAGATGGGCTCGGACGGGGTGCCGAGTCCCGGCAGCACGGCAGCCAGGAAGGCAAATCGACGCGCCCCTTACCCAAGTAAACAACCAAACACTCACAGACACCAACCTCATCCTCGCATTTAGGTCTCACTGGGACACAGTACATACACGCACCCACCTAAGCCTCACGCGCAAGAGCACTTCCAGGAAGTCCAGGAGTGGTGTCGTGATTACGCTCACGAGCTAAGCCCGCACCCCTGATACGAATGGAGCTGCTTAACTACACATCTACACTTACCACTCCCATCACCGTCAACGAAACAAAACACTACATTAAAACAATACCAAAACGTGCACCCGGCCCCTCCGTGCTACCAGCCACACTAATACACAACTTCCCCGCAAACATATACCCCACACTTACACACCTATTTAACAACCCACTAGCCTCAGGCAACTTCCAAAATATTCATAGTCTCTCACAACACACTTCTACACAAAACGAACAAAGACCCTAAACACCCAAACAATTACAGGCATATTGCTCTATTAGAGCACCTAGGCAAAATACTCAAACGTATGATCAACTGCCGCCTACGGGACTACCTGGAAGAGAGGGACTGGTTCTTCCCCCACCAACATGGGTTCACAAGGGGCCGGCCCACTCAGGCGGCTGTGACCATCGTTCATGAGAGAATACAGAAAAAAAAACCGCTAGGTACATCAAAAGACACTATCAGCAAGGATGCGGAGAAGACCTTTGATAAAGTGTGGCACGAGGGACCCCGTTGGAAACTCGCCAACAATACGGAGTTACCTCTCTGCACCAGAAGGCTCCTCTTGCACTACCTCACTGAACGGAGATGCTACATAAAATACAACAATACCCTCTGTCACAAACTGGGATCAGGTGACATGCCCAGATTCTTTAAACCAAGAAGTTTATAGCCAAGGATAGAAGACGCGTCGATTTAAAACAAAACTTTATTTACAAAAGGGATATAATGAATAAAAAGATATCTGTCCTAGGTTGAGTTTCGCTCCTGAAGGAAAAGGTATTGCCCAAAATAAGGAAATTTAGGGACTAAATTGTTAACTTAACTGTTAACTTAACTGTTAAGTTAAATCTGACGGGTAGCTACGACAATTGCCCATTATGATTTCAAGTAGTCGTACGAGGGGCGGTCACTAAGTTTTTCGAATCGGTAGGGCAAAACAGAGGAAGGGGGATGGCTGTTTGTGGGGGTGTTAGGACAAGTTATGACAAGTCAAGAGCTGCAGCCGCACGCTCCTGCATTGTCTATTTAAGAAGCAGTAGCTGATCGCAGATCGTCAGTCACAAATTTTTCAACAATGGAGAAGGTTGAGCACCGCGCAGTGATCAACCTTTTGACCAATGAAGGCAAGAATTTAAAAGAGATCCATGAACGCATGGTTGCAGTGTACACCGACACCGACTTTTCTTATGCAACCATTGCTCACTGGAATAGGGAGTTCCGCCATGGTAATGAGTCCCTTGAAGATGACCCCCGCCAGACGTGACCAACGAGGACAATGTGGCCCGTGTAGAGAGGATGATCCTCGAAAATCGACGGGTGAAGGTCGAAGCAATCGAGCGAGAACTTGGAATATCACATGGAAGTATTGACATCATCCAAGACAATTTCGCCATGACCAAGGTCTCTGCCCGTTGGGTCCCTAGAAACCTCACGCCCCATGATGGACTTCAACGTCGTCAAAGTTCGGAGTAGCTGCTGCTCCTGTACAACCAAGGCCCGGCGGGATTTGAGTCACGCATAGTGACATGTGATAAAACGTGGGTCCATCACTGGGATCCTGAGACCAAGCTCGAAAGTATGGCCTGGAAACATAGGGGCTCTCAGACCCCCATCAGGTTCCGGACCCAACCCTCAGCCGAGAAGATCATGGCCACCATCTTCTGGGATTCTGAGGGAGTGTTGATGGTGGGCTATGCGCCTCGTGGAAGGACCATCACAGGCCAATATTACGCCGAGGAACTGGCTGGGTTGAAGAAGTGCATCCGTTAGAAGCGGCACGACAAGTTGACACGTGGTGTCCTGCTCCTCCACAACAATGCCCCTGTCCACAAGGCCAGAGTTGCACAAGCTGCCCTGCGCGAGTGCAGATTCGAGGAGCTCAATCATCCCACCTACAGTGCAGCTCAAAGTTGCACTGCGTGGACGCCGGTTTAGGGACGATGAAGATGTCCAGCTCGCCGTCCAGGAGTGGATTGAACAGCAGTCGGGAGATTTCTGGTTGTCGGGAATTCGAAGCCTCTGGGAAAAGTGGCGCAAGTGCATTGAAGTCGAGGGTAGTTATATTGAAAAATAATAAAACACTTTTCCTCAACTCTCGTTTCCTTATATCCGAATTGCAAAACTTATTGACCGCCCCTCGTATATCTTTCCCTCAAACCAATAAATGAATACTTACAGATGTACCGCAAACCCAAAAATGATATCTATATAAATACATCACATTAATAGTATTAAAAGGTGCAAGTTTGACTAATTATTTTAAAGCATGAACTCGTTTACTCTAAATCAAATTAATTCAAAAACAGTGATTTAAATATATCACAGATAAACATTACAAATGTTTGATAATGAATCCACTAGAAAATGCCGATATATTCAAAGACTAGATTATCATAGGAAAGACCTTAAAATTAATTACATCTTTGATAGATCGAGCTAAGGAATGGCATTTTGTAATACGTAAATAGATTTAGAGTACGGAAGACACAAAAACTCAAATATGTAGACACAAAAATATCACGCATATGATATTCCTATCTATATAAGACCATGGAGAAAGAAGGTTGAGCCACAGAGGAATGCACTCACCGGTAACGTGACCACAATGCACCAACGCGCAATGACCGACCATATACATAGATATGAAGGCTTATATAAAAATAAGGGTCACTCACGACCACCAAAATCAGGCCTAGTATGGGCCCTACAAAACAAGGACACCACACACGGTTGTCCTACCAAAAATGCACGCGAGGTACAACACTCGCGGTAATCCTGCATTAAAATACAAAAGGGGTACAACTCTGCCGGTTGTCTTACACTAAGTCAATAAATCACAATAGCCTTAAGTCACAATAGCCTTAAATCACAATAGCCTTAAATCACAATAGCCTTAAATCACAATGGCCTTAAATCACGATAGCTTTCCGAGACGCACGAAACCGGAAAATAAGTGCACGAAATCCACTCTGCTCCTGAACACAACTTTCTTCCCCAAGCACGAAAAAATGGTCTGTCCTCTGTGAAGAATGAAGGCCTCGACATCGAATTCCACGGAACAATAATAAATATGGATCGTTTAAAACCCCAATGCTATATCAACATATACTGCCAATTCTTAACTCTAAATATCAAATAACTTTCTTTCATAACAAAATCGCAATAATTCTTAATCCAATTTTAATATTCAATTAAATAACTAGGAGGGAACTGGCCGATCAAAGCGAATGAAAATTCTAGATTTTTTAGGATGACGTGTCAGCCTCAATTAATCGAGTGAAGGTCCTATGATATTATGGCATAGCCCTCGTCAGAAAAAAAAATGCAAACTATCAGATATTACGTGTGTGACACCCTCTCACAACACTTCACACCAGGCTCAGGCGTTCCCCAAGGAAGCGTACTGGCACCCACACTATACATCATGTACACAAACGACACCCCACGCCCACCCGAAAACTCCTGTCACACATGCACAGTGTCCTACGCCTATGACGAGACCATTCTCGTCAGCGGCCGTGGACCAGATGAGATCACGCTCCACGCACCAATAATACTAGACACTAAGACAGAATACGAGGATAAATGGCTGATTGCCACTAATCCTCAGAAGACACAAATGACACTCTTCGCCGCAAGAGATCACTTCATGCATAACCTACAAATATTCTCACACACACCAGACATGAACCATCTAAACCCAATAAGGCTCGATTACACACAACATACAAAAATCCTTAGGGTAACGTTTGACAAGACCCTTAAGTTCAATATAGACAAGAACATAACACAAGCAAGAGCCGCACGTACAAACACAACGCTGCACAGGTTCTACCCTGCGGGCAAAAAACTTCAGTTACACCTATACAAACCATTCGTGCGACCTCTTCTCGCGTACGCCTCACTGTCACTCGTAGCTGCGTGTGACACGTGGCAGCAAAAGGCTCAGCGCATTCAGAACTCTGCTCTGAAGCGCGCTTGCCGCTCTCCCCTGTATACGAGAATGTCCACACTACACGACAACAACAAATTATCACCCCTCAACACATACGCTCACACTAAACTCACAAAAAGTAAGGAAACTCGCCAGAGACCCATTATACACCGCACTACATGTAAGACAGTATGCGATGACACCGCGATACCCCGCGGCCAATGACCACCCGCAACTCATTCCGTTCTTTGCATAAGTTAAAAAGCATCATGAATAACGCGTTTCCGATTAAGCAGAAACGCTCCGTCGTCCAGTCATGAACACCTCGAGATCCACTCAACTACACCACGCATTGGTGTCTAGCCACCGACCTATTAACTCTTCCTATCCCCTCTCAAGGTATTTCCAAACCCTTTTCGTCTACGACTGCCTGTTCGCGTGTGTTACACAGTGAGCCCTCTCTGTTTATATACACATCATTCATATTCATTTTCCGAATTTTTAGACTTAGATGAAATCTACAAGAAAATTAAGCTCACCGAAAAGTTGCCAGCCGACAAAGGAGGAAAAGGCGAGGGTAAGTAAACTCAAGAAAACGCCATCGATTTTTACCTTTTCCCCACGAGGACTTCAAGAACAAGATCTATTTTGTACGGAGCTATGTATAGCCGACCCATGATATAGTACTGCATACTGGGGAGTTTAACTTCCTATTTACGAAAGAGAAATACTACAAAGCGGGAAGTTTATCTTCCTATTTACAAAAAAGAAATACTACAAAGCGGAAAGTATGTCTTTCCATTTCTGAGGTTCAATGTGTGAACCGTTTAAAATTTTCAAATGAATGTTTACTAGGTTCTAACCCACAGACTCGCACCGTTTCCTTGTTCTTGTATTTGATGACGCCTCACCTGGGAGGCTCAGTTTCGCATCCTAAGGCCTCTTGCACCCGCGCCAAGGATATTTTTCGCTCCGTGATGTTCAGGGCCTGAGGCACTGATAGAGATACTGCCTTATTTTTTAGCGATTCTTTGTTCACTCCATGCTCGACTACGGATGCGAGTTTTATGCATCTGCAGCCGAGCGTGCGCTGCGGAAGGTGAACGCGATCTACCACACCGGCCTTCGCCTGTCACCCGGTGCCTTCTTCACTTCTTCCATTTAGAATCTACTTGTCGATGTTGTGGGGATGCCCGGCGCCTCCCTCACTCGCCAACCACTCTCACTGCATTCGCAGCTGATCTCTATGGTGCTTATGCCGCTGAGAGACGCAAGTCATACCCTAAGTCCTTTGGGTTTAGGACTAGGAAACTCATTCGATAGCTAGGTATAGTTCTCAGGCCGGTGGCGCCCATAGTTATGCCTAAGACGCCACCCTGGAGGGTACAATCCTTGACCATTTGTCTCCCACCTCTGCTCCCAAAGCTTCTACAGCGCCGAGAGTATTGTGTGCGGCCTTTTTGTGCCAGTGTATACGGATGGCTACAAGTCCCAAGAGAGGGTCGGTTTCCACGTCTTATCTTCTCTGTTTGAAGTCAGCGGGCTTTCCCAGGCGCTGCCTCTGTCTTCACGGCCGAGCTTTTTACAATAAACCGCTCGATACGGGAGATTACGCAACGTGCCCGGTTCTGAGACCAGATTGTGATTTATTCCGACTCAAAAAGCGCCCTGAGTGCTCCCGGAGTATTGGAATCTCCGCATCTCCTGGTTCGCGATATCCGTGACGCCACTGTTTGGGCGATCCGGTCGGATATTGAGATTATGTTCTGCTGGTTTCCTGGACATGTAGGAATTGCGGGGGTGAGCTTGCCGATGAGGACGCAAATAATCCGCGAGGACTAGGCGACCAGACCAGAGTTTCACTCCTGACACCGATTACATAGCAGGAAAACGGGCTGCTTGTCAAAGAAGATAGGATCTGGTCGAGGGGAACCTAAAGTTGCGTACCATTGCGCCGCGACTGTTCCCATGGACTTACCCCTCAATGACGCGAAGGCTTCCGGTTGCTTTCTGTTGTCTCCGAATGGGACGCACCGCCATTTGATGGAAGGCTCGCCTGCGGCGACTGCGTTATCCCCCATATTGTTCGGCACATTCTTGTTGAATGTCCCAGTTTGGGTGATATTCGCTCACGCTACCTTTCCCAGTAGGTAGCTTTGTCTCTACCGCTTTTCCCATCTACTCGGGACGGGCTCGTACACACTGACTTGTGGACTGTATGACTTTTTGTTGTTGTTGTTGTTTCTTTGTAGGTCGCACGTTCCTGCGCCGGGATGAGGCGGTTCTCCCCCTGACGCCTGAGCGTGCTTGTTGCCATTTTTTCCTTTTTATTGTTATTTTTTTGTTTTGTTTTACATATTATTTTAATGTAGCCTAGTACGGTGACTTATTCCCAAGTAGGCAGTCGCCAGATGGGCTACTAAATTTAAAAAAATAAAATGCATTCCTGGTTGGTCAAGCCCTCTTCCAGATACAAAGTAGTTTTGCTGTGTTCTTAGTCATTTCGGAGTCCAGGGTAACAAGCGGGCCGATGATGCAGCTCGAATTGAGGCCACCCGGACTTTTTGCATTCTATCTTATCTTGACTTTTACCCTCCTTTATGGACTACATTCGGTCCCTTTGGCAGTCAAAAATGGGATGGCTGCATCGGTAACAAATTGTATTTCATCAAGCCCTCGGTTTTACTGGGGCCTAGCTGTTATCAACCTCGTTGGAACTTTGAGGTTGTCTTTTGTCGCCTGCGAAGTGGCGACACACGCCTCACACATAGGCATTTAATGAGTAGAGATAGCCCCCTTTCCCCACTCCGCCTCTATGCCCCCTCTGTTCGCCCCCCACCTTTTGGTCGACGGCCAACCCCTGTCTGCCTTACATATTGGTCCCTCAAAAGACTCATTCAAGCAAAGCATTTAAGCCGCTCGCCTAAACTTCTCACACGCTACAGTAGAATAATAATAAGAAGAAAAAATTAACAAGAAGAATTGAAGAATTCCCGGTTATTAAAAGGAAGAAACCGTTTGAAGAAAGAAATTCAGAATGAATTATTTGTTGTAGGGTGTGGGTTAACAGTTAAAAAAAAAGCGTAATGAAATGGGATTAAAAAAAAAAAAGCGGTTTCAAAGGACCTATAGGCCGGAGCCCTACGGCCTGTTAGCAAGCGCAGTGAAGCGCAAGCTCCCCACACAAAGGGAGAGGGGCGTACTCCCTGCTCCAAATAATAATAATCCTCTAATTTATTTGACTTTGTTGTAGCTCGCATGTTACTTTCCTGGCGGTGGGTGGGCCTACCCCCAACACGAGATCGCGTTGCCTTCCTGTTCTTTGTAAGCCTATTTCGAGGTTTCTTGGTTATATTTGTTGTCTCTTTTAGCTTGTTTCTTAACTTTTTTTTCTGTTAGGGGGCGGGTGGGAATCTTTGTTACGTGTTCTATACATGCTTATACTTTTTTTTTTAAATCTTGAGTATTAGGCTGCAGTGTGATTGGGTCGACTTGTGCCCTAGTAGGCAAACGCTAGATGGGCTTGTAATTTTTATTTTTTTGTTTTTTTTAAAATCCACAAGTGTCTCCAAGGAGACACTTGTGAACGACGCGCTGGGAAGCCTTCCCAATCTGCATGGCCTAAGTCCCACTTAAGAGCCAAAGATGGATGAGGGCTATGATGGACGTCCGACAAGACAATTCGGCATTCAAGTAGCTTCACCCCAATATGGGTGACTTTCATTAAAATCCCAGAGAAATTAAATGCGAAGGTAATTGATCAAGTTCTAAAAGGTCGGGTCTTAACAATGATAAGAAACGAAGGAGGAAACTGAAGTAAACGGTGAAAATCCTTGTAAGAAAAACCGTGGCAACAGCTTGGATGGTAGTGTGCACAGGGGTGACGAGAACATAATGACACCCCAACATGAGACGCGTGCCTGACAGGAATAATAGTTGAAAATACGAAAACCAGATACTGCGGAAAAAAAGGTGAGTACCCAGTTTGTTCTGAAGACAAACAGGATCGGAATGATGAATCGTCAATATGACCTTAAGTTATATATATCCCCTTGAGAAGAACACATTGCCAATTCCAATATACAAAATGCAACTACTACTCAAGCAAACTTCAACACCTAAAAGAATCTGACAGTAGCAAATGGTTTAATCAAATAAAGAACTTGTGCGGACTGAACAAAGCCTCCCGTACCCCCACCTTGCATTCGCCACCTCCCCCCCCTCCCTTGACGATGCGAACGAGGTAAACAACTGTGGGGGTCGAAGATCGAACCTAGTAAACATTTGTTTTAAAAAAATAAACGGTTCACACATGAACCTAGTAAACATTTGTTGGAAATTTAAACGGTTCACACATTGAACCTTATAAATAGGAAGATAAACTTCCCGCTGTTAATAGCTCTCTTTTGTAAATAGGAAGATAAACTTCCCGCTGTTAATAATTCCCTTTTGTAAATAGGAAGATAAACTTCCCGCTGTTAATAACTCTCTTTTGTAAATAGGAAGATAAACTTCCCCCTTTGCAGTATTTCTCCTTCATTAACAGGAAGCTAGACTCCCCAGTACGCAGTACGATATCTTGTGTCGGCCATACGAAGCTCCGTAGAAAAATAGATCTTGTTCATGAAGTCCCGTGGAGAAAAGGTAAAAATCGATGGCGTTCTTGTGGAGCCCTCCTCGACCTTTCCTCCTTTGCCGGCTATGAACTTTTCGGTGAGCTCAATTTTCTTGTAGATTTCTTCCAATTCTAAAAATTCGGAAACAACGGTTCAACAGATTATTAAGTAAATAAATACAAAAAGTAATTACATACATTGCAGCATAATTAAAATATCAATTACAAACATTGTAGTAATAATGATAGAAAATAGTGGTGAAAATAGATTTTAGCAGAGGAGGTAAAAGCATTGAGTAGAAGTAGGAAATGATAGCTTCCCGGAGACATGGAAATCATTACCAATTTAATTTTTGAAGTTAACTACAATTCAAATATTATAGAAAGATTAAGGTTACAAGATCAACTAACCGAGCTAGAAGCCCACAGCTCTCAGCAACACGGGTTTCGCAAGAGAAGGGGGACGGATACTGTCCTTGCCCTTCTCACTGAAAAGCTTGCCCGATGTAAAGCTGAGAAGAAATACGTAGACGTGGTGATGCGAGATGTGCAAAAGGCCTTCGATAAGGTTTGGCTACGAGGCTTACAACACAAGATCCTAAGCCTCCAGCTGAACCCTACCCTGGAAAGGGTCCTCTGCGATTACATCATGCGTAGAAAAGCCCGAATTTCGATCGAGGGCTACAGAGGACCCGAGTTTCAACTTGAGGCGGGTGTTCCACAGGGTGGCTGTCTGAGTCCGCTGCTGTACCTTCTGTACACACTGGACTTACCTGATCCGGTAGGGGAGGAAGTGATGTACCTGCAGTTTGCAGATGACATCACGCAAATCGTCCCCAGCTATTACAAGCACGCCGGATACCAAGCAAGGCAGACAGCCATCGAAATCGACAACATCAATCGATATGAACGAAAGTGGAAAATCAAGACCAACCGCCAAAAGTTCCAAATCCTACCAATTCACCGCCGCAAACGTGTGGATGTCAGAGTGAATGGAGATGTTTACCCATATGGTAACAAAGGTAAAGTCCTGGGTCAACAATTTACCTCAAAAGGGTATAAAGGTCACATTAATGACAGAATCTCCCTAGCCAAAATACAGCTTGGCAAACTGTATAGGTTTAAAAACCTCAGCTCCAAGAACCTTAAAAAGCTATACACTGCTCTGGTGCGCTCAACATTAGTGTACCCGGCAGTGGTCATGCAGGCTGTGAGTTCCACCTCTCTCAGACAGATGCAGAGAGTGCAGAACAAAGCAGCCCTGATTATAGCTGGAGCAAAAAGGACGGACTACATTCAGCAGACAGTACTGCACGCAAGAGCAGGGATAACCCCTCTGAATGTAGAACTTCAAAGGCTAGGGAGAAAGACCTGGGACAAAATCGAAGAAGAAATACTCCCGAATATAAATCACAACCTGGACATACCTAGAGCAGTCAGAGATCGTGTAAAAAGAAAATCCCTCTTCCCGAGTGGAAGAAACTGCTCTTGAGATCAACAAGTTGGTATCTATACTTAACCGTATGATACAAATGCATCAGAAATCATAAGAACAAGAGAACAAAGCGAAGAGTAAAAGAGGCGTAGTGCCCATAGAACCCAACCAAGACAACCTACTATACAGATCAAATAACCCCGGCAAGACAAATATTAAATCAAAAATAAAATTATATAACAAGAAACCAAAAGCAAACAACATACTTGAAAGGCTTGAAAGCCACGACGGAGGAAAAAATAAAAATATTTATTTACCTAATTATAGTTTAAAAAAAAATAAAAAATAAAATAAAAATAAATAAATAAATAAATAAATAAAAATAAAAATAAATAAAAAAGAATAAATATAATAAAAACAAATACATATATTTAAATATATAAAATGATAAATACAAATAATAGCAACAAATAAAGAGAAAAAATAAATATTACAAATAATAGACAAACCTGTGAGGAGCCCTCTACACCAGGGCAATTCTCAAACCTCTTTTTATCTTTATATATCTACTACACATTTCATTCTTATTACATCAACTTCAACTTCAACTATGATTAGCTAATTTGCTCACTGTTATTATTCACTTTGATTGCTCTCTGTTCCGTATTCACTATTTAATTTGCGATATTTTTTGTCCACTCCGTATAGCTTTAAATGTCGTCATGTTTATGTTATGTACGTCTCTAGGGTTTATGTAAACTAGGAATTTTAGGAGTAGAGCCGACACTTCTTTTCTGGAGAAGATGGTCTCTCGTACGTCCATTTGTACTCACCCGCAGCTAGGTCGATGATTAGTTACAAGTCGTCTTTGGGGGCCAGGGACAGGGGGGAGCCGAAAATACGTAGACCCATGTCTTTCCCGTCGAAAAGTGGCCTCTTTCGAGGATTTCCTTTTTCTCGGTGAGGGGGAACCCTTCGTGTTTCCATCGTCCTCATCTTCTTCATCCGAAGTGTATTGTTGTTTCTGCGGCGTTTTTACTGGAGTCTTCCTATTCTTCTTCTTTTTCTTCTTTGCGCCTTTTTTTTCTTCTTGTATTTTCCCTTTTTCTTCTTTTTCAGTTTCCTTTACTCCATTACTTGAAGGTGCCCTCTTTTCTTCTTCGATGAACTCGAGATTGAAAAGGTCCGCCGAGTCTGGGTTTTCGGGAAACCAAACCTTTTTCTTACAACCATTCTTCTTAAGAAGAAGGTTGAGGTGGGATGAGAAGGAACCGGAGTTTGTAAGGTTTGCCACGTGGGCAACCATGGCCATGGCCATGATTTCTTGCCCTTCCTTAGGCATGACCAACTTCGTAGTGTTTGTTTGTGTCGGAGTGATAGTTCTTGCTGTTGTGTCCACGTACGTGGTTTTTTTCTTCTCTTCCTTTTCTTCCTTTATCCTCTCTCGTTTTTTGCGGATCGCCTTTTTCTGAATTGGGCACCTCATGACCAGGGCCCTGTGTTCACCCCCACAATTTATACACTTTTGCACCCTTTCCCTGCACTCTTTCCAACCATGCCCGGTTTTGGCGCAGTTGGAGCATGCAAGGTCGGCGGTTGTGCAGTCTTTTGTTGCGCGTTTTTCGACTGCGTAGCACTTGAAGCAGCCATCGATTTGTATGTATTCTTCTTTTTCAATTTGTTCAAGGCTGACTTTCAGGTAAAAGCCGAGCAGCCCATCGTTTTTGGCTCGGTTTGCCATATCGATGGTACTGAAGAATACCTTCACCATGCCGTTTCCTTTTTCAAATTTGTACAATGCTGTGATTCAGGTCCACTCTTGTTTGGCCGTGAGTTCGTTTTTAATTTCTTCAAAGGAATTTTCTGTGAAGATTGAGTCCAGTCTTGTTAGAATGATGGTTCTTTGGGCCAGGATTTCGTGCGGTATACTGGCTTCAAGTCCAATCTTTTTGAGATGAGCTTGAGCCTCGTCGGAGTACAGCCTCTCGACGTCCCCCATTGTGTTGCCAATGGTTGCATAACGATTGGGAGTGTCGAGGAGTCTGATCAGCACCACGTTGATCTGTTTTATAAATCATTTGAATCACTTCCATATTTTCAGGTTTTGATGCCCCTTCCCTATGACACGGAAGGGGATCCTCTTGTAGTCATGAGGGGCTGCCACCATGTTGGGGCCCCCTCTTATTGTAACTCTTTCTTGAAAGAGGATGTGTAAATAAATTTTTTTTGCACGAATAGAATTAACACTTATTGCGGACCGCCTTTATATGGGTCGATTTTTAACACTCGATTTTTTACACTGCCTTCGTGGCTAATTGCTTACGCAAAGCTTTACCTCCGGTAGACTTGCGAGCTGTCTGCTTAGTACGAACCATGACGACAAAACAAAAATTCGGACATTGGACATTGGACAAAATAAGAGATGAAATATAGGTAGAATTAGAGAGAGAATAGTAAGAGAGTAAAGTGGTTAAAGGGTGAGTTTAAAGAATAGATGATGTGTAGGAGAAAGAATAAAAAGATTCCTGGTGAAAGGGTAGCTCTGTCAATGTGTAGCTTTATGTGTTTTTTTGTGGTTGTTTAGTACTGTTTGATAAACTATAAATTATAAATCCATAGTTTATATAATTAAATTAAACATAGTTAATTTAATTATTATTTCGATCCTATTAATCGATTAATTGATTAATTGATTAGGCATTCAAGCCTTTATTTTTGGCGGAGGATTTTTCCCGCTGTGACTTTAGTAAAAAGTTTTTGAGAAGTTTTTCGTTATCATTTTGAATGGATTTTTAAAAAGTGAATGTGAAATTACTTAATCTTGCGTTTCGCAAGTGGTTTTTAATTGAATTTGAATATGCTAAAGGAACCTGCGCATTACTTTGTACGTTTGTCAGTTCTGTCAGGTGTATTTCGGTATCACGTCATTGTCTGTCTGTAGCTTGGTACTTTTGAAAGGTCTTATTTGTCGGTCTACTTCGATTTATAAGTGTGTACGAAAGAATTCAGGGGTCAAGCTGGCGCCAATGGCTTGCCATATCCTCTTAGCTCTCTCGTGGAGCGCCACGTTGATCGGAGATAATCTAACCGAGTCGTGGAGCTCCCTCTGTCGTTTTCGTTCTCTTCTTCGAGTGTTTGTAATAAGTAAAACCGCTTTGTTCTGGATGACTTGTAGTTTCGCAATGTGGGTCTTGGCGCTCGCGTTCAGCGGCACCGGGGGGTACAAGAGTCTCGAGCGAATGCACGCATTGAATAACTTGAGTTTATTTGAGCGAGTTAGGTCGATGAACCTATAAAACTCCCTCAAATCTCTCTTGCTATTCGCGACTGTCCGCCCGATATGACTCTTGTATCCCCCTGTGGTGATTTTGAGCCCCAGAACCGTCCCTTCCGAGCAGTAGGGGATTCTCTCCCCCTCTACCCGTATATCGTTGAAGGTCTTGCGAAACATGGGAATTATTTTGAATTTTGGGGCATTGGTTGATATCTTTTATTTCCTCTCGTAAGAGTTGATGTTAGATATCTCCCTAGCCATGTTTCTCGCCATAAATTCCCTGTGAACGTAAGCGGCTGTACAAATTTGTGATATATCGTCAGCGAACTGGACGTATATCGTACCTTCGGATAGAGGTTGTGGCAAGTCACGTGTATAGATGTTGTATAACAGGGGACTGAGACAGCCCCCTTGCGGGACCCCAGATTCGAGCTCGAACTCGGGGCCTTTGTGTTCTTTGATCTGTATATACGCTCTCCTCTCCATTATGTAATCGCATAGAATCCTTTCAAGAATGGGGTCAAGGCCTACTTGCAGGATCTTAAATTGCAAGCCTCTCTTCCAAACCTTGTCAAATGCTTTTTTAACATCGCGGAGCACCAGGTCGGCATGCCTTTTGCTTGCCTTGATGTTTGCAAGTTTTTCCATAATAACGGCTAGTGCCGTGTCAGTCCCTCTTTTCTTTCTGAAGCCATGCTGTTGCTCGTTATGCAGGTTGGCTTCGTCGAGAAAAGAGTTGACCCTATTTGCCAATATCTTCTCGAAGACTTTGCCAGCAAATTCTAAGAGAGATATCGGTCGGAAGTTTGCAGGGCAGTCCGGGGGCTTTCCCGATTTGGGAAGGAAGATCATCTTGGCCCATCAAAAATTCGGAAAACTGACTTCGGCCGTGTTTATGTGTAAGCGGTTGAAGCGTTAGTAATATTTTAAATCTATCCTGGAGCCTGATTGGTTAAAATATTATAGTGTTAAGTTTAGATGAAATAATATAGTATATGGTGATCTATGTGTTTTATTCTATGTTAACAAGAGAGATACGACGGCGCTGCTATCGCTATTCGTAAGAACATTAAATTCAAAACACTTCCAGACTTAGAGGAGTCCTTTGTGGCTGTGGAAATCCCAACCCTAGTTGGAGCCTTAACAGTGGCAGCGGCTTACCAACCCCCCCGCCGAAAATATCTGCCCGTTCCTAACCTATACAACATCTTTGGACGAGGAAAAATGGCATTGCTGGGTGGTGACCTAAACGCCTGTTGCGCAGCTTCAGGCTACTGTCACACCAACCAGAGGGGAAGGAACCTGGAACTACTCATCGAAAGAGATAGACTCCAGAGAGTAGGACCAGACTTCCCGACTTACCTAACGCAGCATACGGCAACAAAGCCGAATGTTGTATTGGCAAGCCGAAAGTTCCCCTTCAACATCAGCAGCGTGCCAGGTCCTGTGGTACCGAGTGACCATGTCCCCATACTAACAACCATCTCGCTGGTACCGATACTCATGCCAGTGCCACTTAGGAAGAGTTATGCGAAAGCAAACTGGGAGCTATATAGAGAGATGCTCGGCGAATACCAACCTGCCGACCTGGGCGACGCCAACCTTGAAGAGGTGGACGAGGAGATAAACACCATCACTAATCTCCTCGTACAAGCCGACGAGAGATGCGTCCCCAGGATCGCCTATAAAATGCTCCCACAACCTAGGTGGACAGATGAGATGAGGGACAACGCTCGGGAACACAGAGAGATCCTCGAGAAAATAGGTAGGACAGGCCCAAATAGGGAAAGGACAGCCAGAATAAGACAGCTAAGCGAGGAACTTAAACGTATTATCACAGAAAAACAACAGGAAATCTGGAATGACATCATTGGTAGACTGGATAGGGAGGTCAGTCCACAGAGTTTTTGGAATACAGTCCGAAGACTAAGGGGACTGCCCACCAAAGCCAGGATAAAACTAATAGATGGAGAAGAACTCATTGAGGATCCAGAGTCTCTCGAAAAAAGATTCAGGACACACTGGAAAAAGATTTTCGCTATTTCCCCTGAAGAGAACGACGACTTCGACCAGGACTTCGAAGACCAACTACTAGACGAACTCAGCACAATGATACATAGAACTCACCCACACCCGCAGGTGTCTCAGGATAGAGAGATGGTTGGCCACGGTTGCCCGATAACCTTTGAAGAGACCATGAACACCATAAGGTCCTTCAAACAAAGGGCACCAGGCTGGTCCGGGATCACGAAATGCAATCTCGTGAATGCCCCGAGGCAAATCATTCAGGGATTGGTAAACACCATGAATGCCTCCTTGAATGTAGGCTATTTTCCGGACGGGTATAAGATGGCTAAAATCATCTTCATCCCGAAAGGAGGTAAGCCCCCGGATCAGGTGGCGAACTTTCGCCCAATCTCTCTTCTGGAGATGCTCGGCAAGATCTTTGAAAAGATCATAGCGAACAGGCTAAAAGCTCAACTGAGCGAGTTAGGAGTGCACAACCCACAACAACATGGGTTTCGCCAAAAAAGGGGTACTGATACGGCCCTAGCACTCCTAACGGAAAAAAATAGCCTATTGCCGTGCGAATAAGTTCTATGTAGACATTGTGTTGAGGGATGTACAGAAGGCCTTCGACAAGGTCTGGCTGGAGGGATTGCAATACAAAATCCTCAAACTCCAGCTAGATCTGGTCCTGGAAAGGATCCTTTGTGACTTCGTCATGGACAGGAGGGCATGTCTCATGATAAAAGGACACAAAGGACCCGAATTCGAACTAAAGTCAGGTGTTCCTCAGGGAAGTTGCCTGAGCCCTCTGCTTTACTTGATCTTTACCATCGACCTCCCAAACCCGGTACATAGGGACACGATGTATCTGCAGTTTGCAGATGACATCACACAGATCGTCCCGTGCCGGGTGAGGAAAGCAAGGGAACAGGCAACGCGAACAATAGCGGAAAATAATAACATCAACCAGTACGAGAGACGCTGGAAGATAAGAACAAACAGGGACAAATTTAAGATCGTCTCAATATGCCGCACGTTGACGGACCCCATTGTCATCGAGGGGAGGAGATACGGCTACTCCGCCGAAGGCACCGTCCTGGGCCTAAAATTCTCCGATCGCGGATATGCGAGACACTACACGGAGAGGCGGAACCTGGCAAAGAGAGAAATCTCTAAGCTATATAGGTTTAGGGATCTTAGCTCGGCCAACATCAGGAAGATATACCTGATGTATGTCCGGGCTAAGCTCATCTATCCCGCAGTGGTGACTCAAGCGGCAAACAATACCTCAATGAGAAAATTGCAAAGAGTGCAAAATACTGCATCCCTACTGATAAATAAGGTTAGAAGGTGAGAGCACCGCCGTCAGAGGGATCTCTATATTAGTAAGAAACTGGACCCTATCAAAATCTTCACCAGGAAACTGGGAAGAAGGGTCTGGTTAACACTTACTAATGATGTCATACCAGAATTACGGGAAATAGGAGGCAGAATGAGCATTCCTGCGCATCTCCGTGGGAAAGTTACAAGAAGCTCCCGATTCCCAAGCACCAAACAATGTACACAAGAAAACACAACAGAACTATACACCTAACAGACACCAAAAATACGACACAAAGATAAAAAAAAAAAAAAAATACATAACACCAAAACCTTAAGCACAGGTAAATTGCCGAGCCGAAAGCTTAAAAAGGCTTGAATGCTCAACAATTTCAACAAAAATAAGTAAAATAACATTTGAAACACGAACAATAAGAAGAACACGCCTGATACACGTAAAAATAACAATACATAATAAACAACGCATAACATAATAAGTAAAATACGACAAAAAAAAAGGAAAAAGTCTGCGATGCCCTCCTACTATGGCCCCCCCTCCATCTAAAAAATCTTTTATATATATTCACCTACTTTATCTACTACTATCCAAAATCCTTCAAAGAGTGCAATATACCATCACATTCTATGTTAATAAATCAGCCTAAATAGCGTTTCGAAAACCATAACCATAAATTTGTTTGATCGAAGTTGTCTGCCGTTAGTTTTAGGCCTAAGTCGCAGCGAAATAAATTTTGGAATAATGACTTGGGCTTTAAGAAAGACAATTACACAAATATAAATATATTCATAAAATCAACGAATGTACAATGAGATAAGTAGGTTTGGTATACAATGTAAGATATTTTAACATATGATTTACAGTAACAAGATGCAAAGAGAATTGAAGTATGTAAAATTAATATGGTGGAATAATATGGTGAAACAATAAGGTGAATAATATATATAATATAGTGTAGTAATGTAGTGAATAATATAGTAAATAATATAGTAATTAATAAAGAGTATCTATGATGGACTGAATTGGGGCTTTATAAGAAGAAAGCTGCGAGTCGAGTGAGGGGAATAGAGTGCTATTTTGATCGAGCTGGAACGTGTGTTTGTTTGTTTGTGTGTGAAATTTAAGAGATGTTCTTTGGAACAGTATACGTTAATTGAATTGACAAGTAAAATAAATAAATTAATTAATTATTAAGTTTAACATAAATTTATTTAATTTACAAAAGTTGAAGTAAATTAATTGAAAGATTAAATTGACAAAGTTAAAGTAAAATAATTAAATGATTAAATTAACAAAGTTAAAGTAAAATAATTGAATGAATTTTATACATAATAAATGATATATATATTTAAGTTTCCCAGGAGGTTTTTATTATAGGAATGCATTAGAGGCATTGCTATAATAACTATTTATATAGGTGAATTTTTGTTGTTTTGAAAAGAAAAGTTATATTCCTTGTTCACCATATTCAAAGCTTATTCCAGCTATAATATATAGGAATAAAGAATCCAGATATAAATATATATTTTCCCTCATCTATAAGGAAGCTGATGATCACTTAACCCAGCCTGCAAAACTAGAGAGAGAGAGCACCATAACTGACTCAGACCCTACACAACCACTTCGCCACCATCTGCCAGCAACTTCCCCCTCTCGACCCGTCTTTACTGCATACTTTCCTTCCCATGAAACCACGGCGCCTACTGTACAAGAGTTCCAGGTTTGACAGAAAATTAAGAAATTATAAACCAAACGCTCTACAACTCCCACTGACCTCCCTATGCCTCTTTTTAAAGGAATTTGCTCCCGAGCTCTCCGTACCTCTTACTTCCATTATTAATGCCTCTCTTCAACAGTGCAAATCACCCAGTTACTGGAAGATATCATACGTAACTACCATACCTAAGAAGCCTTCCCCCACCAGCTTGGATGAGACCCGCTCTGTGTTAATCACGCCCATTCCAAGCTTGATCTGCGAGAGTTTGGGGACAGGTTTGGCTTATACGGACCTCGCCCCCCAAATCGACCCATTACAGTACGGGAATATCCGTGCTACCTCAACCACACATTACCTGATCAGCCTCCTAGATTACATATACGGAGGCCTGGAATCACGCAAAACCTCTGTTTTGACCACACTCATGGACCCGAGGAAAGCATTCGACCTGGTGAACCATACGAACGTGATCATCAAGGCAAAACCATGGGACTGCGTGAGTGTCTGGTGGCTTGGCTGGCTAATTTTATCTCCAACCGCTGACAAGCTGTTCGACTACGGGGAGCAACGTCCACCCTCTTGTCCCTTACATGTGGTATTCAACAGGGCACCACAGTTGGCTCTCTGTTGTTCCTGGTACTAATTAATGAAATATGTAGATGACTGTGCCTTTGCTAACCATATTCAAAATTCTGAACCCAATTACCAGCCACTTCAAGATTCCCTGAATCACCTCCTCACCTGGACAGCTGATAATCACGTGACAGTGAACCACAATAAGACTGTTACCCCGACCCAGTCCCCCACCCTCATGTTAAGGGACCACAGCCTAGAAATTGTTCGATCTGCTAGGGTTCTCAGTGTCACCATGGATTAATGCCTGTCATGGGACCCACATGTCAACACCGTTGTGTCCTCGGCCTCCTTCAGTCACTGGGAGTTCCATCTCCGAGCTCTCCAGCATATACAGGACTTTAATATTGCTGAGGCTTAGGTATGCATCCCCAGCCTGGTCCTCCAGCCCCAACGCGGCACAACGAGTTAGGTTGGAAAGAGTGCAAAGAAGAGCTTTGAAGATCGTGCTTGGCATCTCCTACAACGGCTATGATAATGCCTTGATAACCCTGTGACACTCTCCCCTCGCTACAGTTCACCAAAAAGCAATAATCCAATGCGACAAACAATTGTTCAACAACCCTCGCCACCGTCACCTCCTGCCGCCCCTGGCTCCCCCTCCTCGCCACGCCACTCGCTCACACAACCTCCTCGTCCCCATCAGATCACGTACTAACAGGCACCAGAAAAGCCCAATCCCCCAAATTGTGAAATATATAAATGAGGAGAATAAACGTGATTGTACATAATCATACTGTCTGTAATTTATTTGTAAATACTATTATTACGCTACCCTTGTTGATACTCTTCCATTCGCTATATAATACCTTTTAAATGTTGTATTTTGTCAGCCAAAATGACCGTTTGTATCCTAAATAAACCGCTTTATTTTTTTATTATTATTATAATATGGAGGATATTGTATGGGACGGTTTGATACAGCAGTAGATATTTCTCCTTTGTGGTTAAGTTTAACGATCGTCCAAAAGAGTTGAGGGACAGAGAGCAGATTCTGAAGAGACTGCTGTAGCATGGCAAGAGGTCCTGTAAAGAGCATGGACGGGGGATATTTCCGAGGGCAGTGAGGAACCGTAAAGGCACCTTCCTGTAATTTGGGCGCACAGCCCGGCGGAAACCGAAGGTCGAGGAGAGATTTTCGGACGGTAGATCCAAAATGCTTCGATGTAGAGGGAGTTGTTCCAACAACCTCGTCTGCTGATGTTGGAAAATCATAGGTATCCATCGGATCCTGAGTAGAAAGGTAAATTGGCGGAGAAGGCGATTTAGGAAAAGTACGAGCCACTTGATGGATTTTTTTTGCAACTGTTTGGACCGATAAGTGGACTAAGCCCCATGAAGAACGGGATGGGCTTGAGAACAAAGAATATTGAGCAGCTGAAGAAGTATCCATTAAAGATACTCTAGGCACTGCCGAGTCGGCTCAGGCCCGTAGCCGGGCCGTGATTTTAGGGGGGGGGGGGAATTTTTGCAAATACCATCTTGATATTTAAGTTTGCGGTTCGCCGTAATTACATATATCTAACGTTAGGAATGGAGTGATAAGAAAAATCCACTTACCAGCCAGTTCGTTATTAGCTACCGCGACTAGCAAGCCAATAAAACTTGAAAACTAAGGACTTCTATAAGTAGCATTATTGTTGTAGTTTTTTTAGTTGAGATTATAGAATTTTGTCATGATAATACATACAAACACTTGTATTTTTATCATAAAATTGATTTATAAAATGATATTTAATATAATCAGTTTTGGGAAATATAGGGTGTTCCAGTAACTTGGACCGATTTTAAATGTGAGTTAAGTTTAAGCGTCTGCTGATTTTTTTCTTTTTCTTTCAGATTTAACAACTTCAGTTATTGGCAATTTCAACCATGGAAAGTTTAACAATCGAACAACGTGTTAAGTTATCGAAGCTTATTACGAAAATGGACGTTCAAACAGAAACGCATTTCGGGCACTTTGCGATCTTTTGGGTCAAGATAATCGACCAACCGAGAGTGCAATTGGGAAAATTGTTCGTAAATTCAAACAAACGTTGCCAGTGGCAGATATGAAAACGCCATTGCGTGCTCGTTTACGCCGTTCAGCTGAAAACATTACTGCAGTGCGCGAGAATGTAGCCGAACGAAGATCCAGACACCTCTATTTGTCATCGCGCGCAAGAATCGAACCTCTCCACCACAACGTTACATCGAATTTTGAATTTTGACAAAAGATTTGTCTCTACATGCTTACAAAATTAAATTGACACAAGAACTGAAGACTGCTGACCATTTGAAGCGCCGTACATTCGCCAATTGGGTGCACGAGCAAAGACAAGCCGATGATGATTTTTCGCAAAAAAAATCATCTTTAGTGATGAAGCCCATTTTCATCTTGGTGGATTCGTTAATAAGCAGAATTGTCGCATTTGGGCTGATGAAAATCCAGGAAGATTGTTGAAAAGACACTGCATCCACAAAAGGTGTGCATTTTTTGCTAGCGGAATCATTTGGCTGTATTTCTTTAAAAATGATGCCGGGAATGCTGTTACGGTGACAGGCGAGCGATACCGTGCCATGATAACCAACTTTTTATGGCCTGAATTGAATTTTATGGATGTCGTAGATTTTTGGTTTCAACAGGACTGCGACACATGCCACACATCCAATGCAATTATGGCTTTATTAAATGAGAAGTTCCCAGCTCGCATCATCTCTCGAAACAGCGAGGTCAATTGGCCACCACGATCGTGTGACTTGACGCCTTTATATTTCTTCCTTTGGAGTCATCTCAAAAGTAAGGTCTATGCCAACAAGCCAACAACAATTCAACAGCTGAAGGATGAGATAATACGGCATATTGGTGAGATCGAGGAGCATCTATGCAGAGACGTCATCAAAAGTTTTGACCATCGAGTAGAGGTGTGCCGATGAAGCCTTGGCCGACATTTAGGCGATATTATTTTTCACACATAATTGCCATGACTCAAATAACATGATCCAATAGTGAAATTAATAAATTTTCTCCAATAACAGTTTTATTTACTGCTAACTTCGATCCGTCTTAATGGAACACCCTTTAGAATTGCAAATGGGTTACCGTGATTTGAGAATTGCCCTCTTGTGAAGATGGTGTTTGTTACAAAGTTATTGGAATGAACTTCCAGAATTGGCTATGAATTCTTGGAAAGTTTGAGTCTATTTTAACTTATTGAATGGCTAGGGGTAAAACACAATTACAGAGCTTTACTATGCAGTCAGTTCTTCCAACTAGTAAGCCAACCCGGCAGTTCAGAAAACCAAAGTGGTAATATGAGGCTGCAGCCACAGACAAAATCACCTCTTTCAGGAGATATCTGTGAGTAAATGTACATGCTTGCTGTGTAATGTTTCACACAAGGGAGAACTTCTCTCTTGTGAGTAACTGAAATCATATTATTATTTTGGTCTAAAAAATTGGAGAGGGATAATCAGATTTTGGGGGGCTAAGCACCAATATCCCACCACCACCCCCGTGGCTACGGGCCTGAGTCAGCTATAGAGGAAGACCGTTTATTGGTGACCGACGACCCAGGTGAGGAGTCACTCTTACCCAAGTAAGGGGCACGGCGATTTGCTTTCCTGGCCGCCGTGCAGACGGGACTCAACGCCCCGTCCGGTCCCAGCTTAGCCTCTTATCTTTTCTGACCCCCTGTCTTCTTACGCTGCTTTCTCACTTTCCATACAACCTCTCCAACTTTTCCTGACCGTCCTCTAATTTCACAGGGTAGATGCCGATCAGCTTCCTCTTTGCCAACCATCCCGGATCGGGGCTGAGGATAAGAGGAAAACGCCGGTTTGAGGTGGTGGGTTTTTAACAACTTGTTTCACCCCCACCCTCACCTTACGCACATGCCCTTTCTCTCTCCTTTCACAGTATATCAATTTTTGCCCAGCTATCACAAGGAGAGGAGGGATCTTCTCTGGCTGGTGTCCATGTAACAGTAGGGACCTTTTCAATCTCGGAGAAGGATCTTGCTGAGGCTGGATGGACCGCCCTAAGGGCTCCTTCCCATGGAGGAGCGAAGCGGGTGCATTCCTCACCCTCCTCTCCTAAAAAGAAAAAAAGGCAAAACAAAAAAACACAGGGCTTCTCTCCCTCCAAGGGAGCCACGGGAACGGACGTGATTGCTGACGCTTCGGGAAGTGACCAAGCGAAGATCGGCACGTTGACCTCTTGACTACATTGACTACATCACGCGGGTTCACCACACGGCTACTCAAACGATTCGTTGACGTCATTCAAGTCCACTTTTGAAACCTAGGTTTCAGACAAGGAAATCGAGACTGAAATGCGAACTGAGGAACGTTTGGCACGAGATATCTTATGACAAGGAAGTGTTTTAGGTTTAAGATGAGCCATGCAAACAAAATTGACTTCACATTCTTCATAGCCCTCCCCCCCCCACACACACACTGATGCCTATAATAGCCCGGTGCTAATGTAGCGGATCCACCACGCCTTTTTATGAGAAAAAGAGGCTGCCCGAGTTCTGCTACGCGCAGAGTAAAATGAAGGTCGTGTTGTGTTGTGTTAGAGCTACATTGTAACCACATGCTGGTTACAAGGCTGTGAACAGCATACAGCGTTGTGACCATACCTTTGATGGTACCAGCAGAGACCCTTTTTTGTGGAAGGTTATGAGGAGAATAGGCGGAAAAAGATTGTGAAAATTCCTGCGTCTAACCTTTTGTGTTTAGGTTCCCTCGTGGTTTCTTTTACAGTAACCTGAACGGGTCCTATCTCAACGCTCACCACCCTCATGCCGTCGTTCGCTCTGTGCCCTTTTCTGCAGTTTCAACCGGCTATGGTCGTTCTTTATCCTCGATAACGTAACTGCTAAATCTGCCGTTAGAAGTGATAGAATTTCGCCACGTTCCGGTCGTTCGCAAGCAGAACTTGACGTTATCCGAACCTGCGAAATGGTGATTTTGTACACTACCCCAATTTACGTATGGATTTTTATATAGCTGGTCTGCTGCTGTTTCCAGCTGGTCAACATTGGTAGGTAATGGCATTAGAGTCAGAGGCCTAATATATTGATGATGAGAGGGTTAAACAGTTCAGATTGAGCGTTTTTGCCTTCATTAGGTCCTCTAAATGATGTAAAAAAAATGGTAGGACACTTATCTCAGATTAAGCGCCTTTCCCTCATAAGGTCATTTAAATACTCCCATTTGTTGAGTAATTAAGAGCCCCCTGAGATCGTCAATTTGGGACTCCCCAAATTTCTCTTGCCCAACCTCTTTCCCGTTGAACAAAATGTCCCTGATTTTGTTAAAAATACTTATTGGAACTTTTTGTATGATGGGGGCTATTTTCTCCCCCTCCGTTATCGCTTAAGGGCGAAGAATGAGGTCGTATATGTCCAATCATGCAATGGGATTTAATGAGTCGAAGTTTGGGAGTGTGAGAAAAGCATGTGGGGTCCTAGGAGTTCCTTCGTTCGTTGTAGCAGACGACTGCATTATGGAAGCAATTGCTTCGTCAATCACCGTTGTTGCTTTAGCCGATGCTCGTATATGTTATGTCCGTTTGTGAGAAATATCGTATATGGTAGAATGTATGAATTGTAGAATTAATGTGCGTGAAAGAAATGCGCGTAAAATTCAGATGTATGGGTGCAGAAATTGAGTCACGCGAAGGAAATGTAAAAAACGAAAAAAAATGATTATAAAAAATAAATTGTTTATTTGTTGTATTATAGGAATATTAATTAATTTAAAATGATTTGCATTGAAAATAATGGAACCAAGATGAAGTTGATAAAACCTGATATAAAAACGAACACCTGAGTGAGATGGCTGTACCACCGGAAGTGCGAAAATGGCCGCGAAGTATTTAAAATTTTTTGATAATTCGTTTGAAAAAATAATATTTATTAGTTGATCGGGATAAATCTGGGCACAATTCTCATGTGCCCCACCATAACTTCATTAGAGGGGTAAGAGGCGGCATCGACCTGGCGTCCCAAAATACTACATGGACCCGAGGTTTGTAAACATGATGGGAGCCAGCATGCCTGCTCACCCTTTCTTACCTATGCATGAAGGCAATATGGACGTACTTGACGGACCCTAGACCATGTGAATCCCTGATGGATATATCTAACACCTTGGAGGATAGCCAGGTGAAAGCCCTTCCCGAGATGGATTGTGTCCATTTGCTAATTGTTGTAACTATTGTATATACTTCTTGCACTACACTTGAATTATTGTTATACCAGTTTGCAAAACTTGGCACATGATGTTTCCTGGCCAGATACTTTATTGGCGAAGATGTTATTTTACTTTTTCTTGCTGGTTGTCGCGTACAGCGGTATTTGTATAGTCTTCTCTTCGTGGTTGCCCTTTCATTGTTGGATGGGGTTGACATTTTGTGCTGATTCTCTAGCTTGTGTGATAGTATCTGGATTGGAATGGTACTAAATATACTGTGTTTAATGTTCTACGTGTGTATACCTTGAGGCTAATAGTGTACCATTCTAGATTTATGCTTTTGTGTCAGTTTTCAATCATGGCTAAAGTTGGCACAATTGATCACTTTAATGAGAAATTAGAAGATTTTAAGACCTATGTCGAGCGTGTAGAACTTTATTTCAGTATCAATGATATTACCGCAGCAAAGAGAGTTTCGTCTTTTTTAACGTTAGCTGGTCCTACGGTTTACAACATAGTTAAAAGCTTGTTGTCACCTACTAAGCCAGCAGATTCTAACTATAATGACATAATTAGGGGGTTAAGGAACATTCTAAGCCAAAAGTCATTGTCATCTATGAGAGGTAGTGTTTTTATTCTCGAACCAAGAAGCTTGGTGAAAGCATTGCAGAGTTTGTAGCCAGAATAAAGGCTTCAGCATATACATGTGACTTCGGCGACACATTAAACGTAATGTTGCGCGATCGTTTTGTGACTGGCTTACTCAATGAAAATACTCGCCATACTCTGTTGGCGGAATCAGACCGAACGTTCAAACGTGCTGTGGAGATCGCAACGGCACGTGAGGCTGCTCAAAGAGATTCACAAGCCATGAGTCATGGTGCTGTTCATGAAGTCAATAAGGTGACTGCTTTTCCTTCCAATGTGTCGCCAAAATACAAGGGGAAACCTAATTCTAGGAAAGGCAAAAGTGATTCTAAATCTAAACCAAAAACAAACTGCACTGGCTGTGGCCAGTGTAGTGGTTTAACCCCTACAAAATGTAATAAATTTCTCCAAAACAATATGTATATATATAAAGTTATACCTATATCTTGAAATGTATAAAATGGCAACATTTCCTTTTCACCATGTGAACGTAAATTCAGCAAATGCTCTATTTCAATCGTGTTCTGCTATTAACAGACCCATTAATCACGGTAACCATTAGTATAGATTTTCCTTTTACTCCAAATCATTAGTATAGATTTTCCCTTCACTCCAAATCATTAGCACAGATTTATCCTTCATCCCAAATCATTATCATATAACTTCCTACACTCCCAAACCTAATTATAGTATAACCTGCGTTACGCTAGAATTAATTCATCCCCAAATTATTTACATGCCACATAGTTCTAATTAATCATTAGCCCACTGTACTATTTAATAATTGTCCACAATCATTCATCGCCATTTTTTTAGTCTCTCTTATTAAGTTTTCTATTCATTGATCAGACGTTGCCTGTTTACATAAACCATATTGTCGTGCTGTACAATTCTTAATTTTGTAATTTAGCATAACCTTCGTTACGCTAGAATTAATTCACCCCCAAATTATTTACATATCACATAGTTCTAATTAATCAATAGCCCACTGTA
This sequence comes from Ceratothoa steindachneri, assembly GCA_963969495.1. Lineage (NCBI taxonomy): Eukaryota > Metazoa > Arthropoda > Malacostraca > Isopoda > Cymothoidae > Ceratothoa > Ceratothoa steindachneri. The sequence goes on from OZ018327.1 coordinate 128,362,000, forward strand.
CTAGTTAATAATTGTCCACAATCATTCATCGCCATTTTTTTAGTCTCTCTTATTGAGTTTTCTATTCATTGATCAGACGTTGCCTGTTTACATAAACCTTATTGTCGTACTGTACAATTCTTAATATTGTAATTTAAAGCAGTGGTTCTCAACCGTGGACCACATGGCCCCTAGGGGTCCACACACATAAAATAATGAATTGGGGTCCACGGTGATATTTTAGGTTGGCCATAGAGCAATTCTAGAACTATTTTTATTACTGAGAATGGAGAGAGAGAGAGAACAAAAATTACACAAAGATATGCAAGCTCGGTTTAGTGACTTACTCAAGACTTACTTGGGTGACGATTCCTTTCGAATTTAATGTTGCTGATGTAGATATTTCTTTACAGGAAACCCTCATTGAATTGCAAAGTGATGAAATATTAAACAGGCAAAATTTAAAGATGGGAAGCATGATATATAGAAAACAAATGAAGCTGCTAAAAAGTATCCACTACTCTGAGATAAAGCACAACTCTACTCCATTGCTTTTCCATCATCTTACCTTGTTGAATCAGGATTTAGTCGTGTTTCTCACTTATTATCAAAAGCTCGTAATAGACTCGACATTGTGCAAAGGGGTGATCTTCGACTATAATCGACATCGATGGAAGCGAATATAAAAAAAACTCGCTAAGCAACATCAGTCACAGGGATATCATTGAATAAATCTACATTTTTTATTTAATTACTCACTTATCTTTTTAAAGGTATATTATGAATTATTTAATAATGTACCTAAATGCTCCATAGAATTTAACTATTAAATAATTTATTTGTATTAGTTTAAACTTAAAGTTTTCCTTCAAAATAAGCATAATTATTTACTATTTTTTTACTTATTGGTACAATTCCTTTGCTTTTTTATTAGTGAAAAATCTTTGGCCTTTGGGGCCACCAAATTTTTTTTAAAGGAAAAGGGTCCATAGGTAAAAAAAAAGTTGAGAACCACTGATTTAAAGGACATAACTTACGCTCTCCCCATATTATATTCCCTCAACTCATATATATATATATATATATATATATATATATATATATATATATATATATATATATATATATATATATATATGAGGAGTTAAACTACATTCTCCGAAGACAATTTAATTCAGAACAGTTTCGGTGTATCTCACACCCTTTTTTAACTGACACTGGATAGAAAATATAAGAAAAGTGCTTACAAACATAGCACACGGTCAGTTCGTGAAAGATCCCCTCTTTTATTCTAAATCCCCTACTTGTGGCTAATCAGGGGGGGAGGGGGTCAGGCCTAAACATATTGAAAGGCTGACATTTTACTATTTTGTTTATTTGCTTTCTTATTACAGGATTAAAAGAAAATTGACCCTCAGATAGATTGAAATTACGAACTGACGATATCAAGCTCGATTCTACGATTCTTCTCTTAACATAGTTAGTCGATTTAAATACCATTTTACTTCCATTGAAATTGATCAAATGATTCGAGTCTCTAACATGGCAAAATATTCCACTGCTTTCGCTGCCCACTCTAATATCTCTTTTGTGTTCATACAATCTCTTGTCTAGATTTCTCATCGTTTCCCCTATATAAACTTAATGGCAATCGTTGCATGTAATTGCATATACTCCTATGTTATGATGTTCTTTGGGTTTCCTGGTAATCATCAATTGGTTTAAGGAATTATTATATTCAAAGGCTAGATTAATACCCGCGTTTCCAAATATGTCCTTTAAACTATTTAATTTCTTATTAAATGGCAATGTTAAATAGTTTGAAGGACATATTTGGAAAAGCGGGTATTAATCTAGCCTTTAAATATAATAATTCCTTAAACCAATTGATGATTGCCAGGAAACCCAAAGAACATCATAACATAGGAGTATATACAATACCATGCAACGATTGCCATAAAGTTTATATAGGGGAAACGGGGAGAAATCTAGACAAGAGATTGTATGAACACAAAAGAGATATTAGAGTGGGCAGCGAAAGCAGTGGAATATTTTGCCATGTTAGAGACTCGAATCATTTGATCAATTTCAATGGAAGTAAAATGGTATTTAAATCGGCTAACTATGTTAAGAGAAGAATCGTAGAATCGAGCTTGATATCGTCAGTTCGTAATTTCAATCTATCTGAGGGTCAATTTTCTTTTAATCCTGTAATAAGAAAGCAAATAAACAAAATAGTAAAATGTCAGCCCTTCAATATGTTTAGGCCTGACCCCCCCTCCCCCTGATTAGACACAAATAGGGGATTGGGGAAAAAAGAGGGGATCTTTCACGACCTGACGGTTTGTTATGTTTGTAAGCACTTTTCTTATATTTTCTATCCAGTGTCAGTTGAAAAAGGGTGTGAGATACACCGAAACTGTTCTGAATTAAATTGTCTTCGGAGAATGTGGTTTAATTCCTCATCTTTCTTGCAATATTGCATTAATTTTCATCATATATATATATATATATATATATATATATATATATATATATATATATATATATATATATTAAAATTATTTCTCGAATAAATATATTGCTAAAACTTATAATTAATATCCCTCCTAAAGAATTGAATTTTACTCATCCATTCATTTTTAACCTCAAATTCATTGTCAAAGTAATTTATTAGTTTGGCTGGTGACCCACTAACCTGTCTAGGCTAATTACCATAAAAACGTTCTACTTAATATTATTATCCACATTATAAGCCACACACCCTTACGGCTGTACCAGTTACATTTGAAGTCAAATTGTCCGTTCTAAGAGGCTTAATGTTTTGGTTGCAAAAGAAAGGAACATATTAGGAAAATGTGGTTTAAGAACAAGTTTAAGTCTAACTCTAAAGTGAATAATTTACTTGCTTCTTCTACTAATTCTCATGTGCACAGTATTATTCCATCTAGTTTATCCAATGATGATTGTTATGACTATGTTTTTAATATGTCCTCTCCTAAGATAAACCCTATCACCATGACAGTACTAGTAAACGGCATGCCTTTAGAGATGGAAGTATAGGGGGGGATGCTCTTGAAGGTCGTCCCTAATTATGGGGGAACCTTAGACGTAATCGTGAGGACAACCCAGGAGCCTTGCAAGAGGAACGCTGGTTGCCAGTAATGGTGATAGATTACCGAGTTATCGCGTAATCTTTTGGCAAGGACTCCGGTTGATACAGATGCCCCGGTTGGTTTGCGTTTCCTTTCCTTATTTCCCACGAGAGTTATTTGTTGATTGCTATGGGGTGTCTAAGCTGAGGGGCGGTCTTATTCTAGCAACGGGGTCAAATAGCCTGGAGGATGGGGATACACCTCACCAGGGTAGAACACCGGTATGTCGGGAGTTATGTAATCGCGAGGAATTGCGATTAACGAGGAGAATGCGCAACGGCTGTTTCCCCGATTAATAAGGTCTTGAAGCCGTGAAATTGAGGAACGTCAGGATATTGAAGTCACCAAAGCAAAAATAGAATTATTATTGAACTAGATCTTATTGCACTTTACAAAAGTTCTTTAATTAAGTTTTAAGTTCTAAGTTATGACATAAATTAAGTTCGAGGTCAAGTGCGGGCAAAGTCTAAAGGAGGCCGGAGGAATAGAGCCTTTAAGAGTTACACCTTAATGCCTGCGTTATGTACATGACTATATACAAAGATGAATTACGCGAATCCGAGAGATCGGATCGAACGATATATAACGCGATATATCGCTATATAAAAATAGTAATCCTCTTTGTTCTGGCTTCACACAGTTATATATTCAATTTAAGCCACCCCCTACAAGTTCCCCGTCCAACTAAGCCACACCTCCCTCCTATGTACCGGCCTCTTGATTATTCGGTATTAATATAACTTGACTTTTGATTGGCTACTGCCGAACATATTGATAAGGAAGGCACTCCGGCTATTGGGTAAAATCCTCTGTGGGCGGTGGCATGTTGCCATAGAGACAGCTTCCTAATCTGGCTTCTATTTACTTAATAGTGATAAGTATCCGGTTTAGTTTGGATTCTGCCTTGATTATAATGTTTGCCTCAGATTGCCTCGACCAACTCTAACAGAGATAACTGTGCTCCGTTTACTACCGTGTGACATTCTCGTAAACGGCGCAAACTTTACTTTTCTCTGTGTGTGTCCTTTATGTGTGTAGCGCCTCTCGCGTGTGTCCTATTTTGGACGTACACGCTGGTCGCTACATAAGTACATACGGGATTAGCCAGATCCCTGATTTATAAGCAAACGTTTGAAGAAATGTGGCCTAACGAATCTGGCCGTTCCCCAATGCTCAATTCTTTCGTAAACCTTGGGGTGAACGGTGGTTCACCCTTAAGTGTGGCAGGTGAAGTAGAAGTATTACTCAAGAGTGTGCCTCTTGATGGTTTATCTAATGTGTGTCAAACTAGACTTGTTGTAACCAATGATTGTGGTCTTGCACTTCTAGGTAGAGGCTTGCTATAGGCCTTGAGGCTTAATGAGCTAAAACTCTGCTTCACATAATGAGTTGCTTCAGAAATACCCTGAGCTCTTTTCTCCTGGTTTGGGGTGCTTAAAAGACAGGTCTTTTAAAATCTAGGTAGACACTTCGGTATTACCAAAGTACTGTAAGCCAAGGACGGTGCCATATATTTTGCGTGGGAAAATGGACAAGGAGTTGAATCGATTGACTAAGGAAGGAAGGCATCATTACTCCTGTGAGAGCCTCAGCATGGGCTGCGCCTGTTGTGCCGGTTTTAAAGCCAGATAAAACTATTAGAATCTCCGTTGACTACAGATTGGCTGCAAACAAAACTGCGTGTTTGGATACTCACCCTATTCCTCGGTTGGAAGATTTATTCAGCAAATTGTCAGGTGGAACAGTGTTTACGAAGCTCGGCATGTCTGAAGCCTATGCCCAACTCTGTCTGGAGGAAGAATCTAAGTCTCTTACAGTTATCAACACACATCGAGGTCTCATTTCCTACAATCATCTTTGCTATGGCATTTTATCAGCACCTGGAATTTTTCAGCGTGCGATGGAGGAGTTGCTACGAGACTTACCCGGGGTCTCTTGATACTTAGATGATGTACTCATCATGGGCAAAACTAAAGAAGAGCATGATCAGAACCTTCACAAAGTGCTGGATAAACTTCAGAGTGAGGGCCTTAAGCTCAACCTAGATAAATGTGCTATTGGAGTCTCGCAGGTGTCATATCTAGGCTATCTAATTGACAAAGAGGGTATTCACCCTACAAAGGAAAAGACTCAGGCTATCATTGAGGCCCCCACACCAACAAATGTGACTCCACTTCTGGCGTATCTCGGTCTTCTTAACTTCTATAAGCGTTTTTTGCCTAAAGTTGCTTCAGTTCTCCAACCTCTAAATCAACTTCTGAAAGCTAAGGAACCATGGGTGTGGGGAAATGAGCAAGAGGCTGGGTTCATAGCTTCTAAGCAGATAAAGCTGACGTCAAATGTCTTGGTACTTTTCGACCCTTCTAAACCTTTGGTCGTTCTGACAGACATCAGTGCCTATGGTGTCGGGGCTGTGCTTTGCCATCACATTGATGGAACGGAGCGACCTATCTATTTCGCTTCACGGAGGCTAACTAGCGCAGAAAAAAAATGATTCACAGCTGGAGAAAGAGATGTTCATGATGGTCTACGCTATGCGTAAATTTCACTACTACTTGTGGGGGCAGAAGGATTTCACGATGGTTACTGACCATAAACCCCTGATTGGTCTCTTTTCGTCTAACAAGTAGCTTCAGGAACGATACAAAGGTGGGCTATCATCTTGCAAGCTTACCCCTTCACTCTTGTTCACAGGTCTGGATGTTTATTTGGAACTGCAGATGCACTGAGCCGTTTGCCACTATCAAATCTTGGGGAGAGTACTCATGTGCCAGCTGAGTGGAAATGTTGGTCAACTTTCTTGACTGGGGCCCTGTCACTGCTACTGACATCTGGACACACACTCATAGTAATGCATTTCTCTCTAAGGTTCACAGGTATTGTAAACATGGCTGGCCTCAACACACCCTTGCTTGCCTGGATATGATTCCGTACTCTAAAAAGAAGGAGGAAATATCCATTCAAAATGGATATGGTTTATGGGGAGCACGAGTTATTTTTCATACTAAGTTGCGAAACTCAGTACTTACAGAACTACATAATTTTCACGCCGGGACATCCAGAATGAAAGAGTTGGCGAGCAGTTACATCTGGTTGCCCAGCATTGATAAGGACATCGAGAACATGTCTAACTCTTGTGCAGAGTGCATATTTCAAAGGCAAAATCCTCCAAAAGCAGAGTTGCATCCCTGGGAATGGCCAGAGTTGCCTTAACATAGAATTCACGTGGACTACGCAGGGCCAGTAGATGGGAGATACTTCCTTGTTGTAGTAGATTCTCATCCAAAGTGGGTGGATGTCTATTGTACGAAGGGTACAACTGTCCAGAATACCGTAAAATGTATGCGGCACTCATTTTCTACATTTGGTCTACCTGTGTCTGTGATTTCAGATAATAGCCCATTTTTCACCTCCCGTGAATTCGCAGATTTTATCTCTAATTGTGGCATTCGCCGTATTTTAACAGCTCTCTACAAGCCATCAACTAATGGTTTAGCAGAAAGAATAGTTCAGACACTCAATAAGGCTCTCAAAGTTTCTTAAGACCCTATCCAAACTACTATAGATAAGTTTCTCTACAATTACAGGATGACACCACACACAACCACTGGAGTGTAACCTGCAGAAAACATGTTTGTAAGGCGTCTTCGGTCCCGACTGGACTAGCTGTGGCCTAAGGACAATGTTGCTTCCAAGGTAACTCATAGGCAGTTGACACTGCCACCTGACACACTTGTTTCGGTTCGCAACTATGTTGACATAGGCCCAAAATGGCTTCCTGCAAGTGTTGAGAGCCAAACTAGACCTCAATCTTACAGATGTGCACTTCAGAATGGAGCAGTTGTCGAGTGCCATCAAGACAAAATCATACCTAGGTCACCCTATAGCTCACCCTCACCTCAGATGAGCATACCTGGTGCTGGTAAACCCCTTTCTACTACCTTTATGCCTCAGGAAACTCCTCTAACACCTATCAAGGATAATGTCTCTAGTGGAAGTCCAAGGGTTTCCACACCTCCTGAGGTTGTTTGCCGGTCCGGCCTCTCACGGAAATCGGTCGAAAGGTTGAATCTCTAAGCTTAGTTAGAGATAACAAGGGGGGCTGGAGGTTCTTTGTGCAGTGTGTTAACCAAGAGGGAAGGGTGTAATAGTTTGATATATATATATATATATATATATATATATATATATATATATATATATATATATATATATATATATATATATATATCTTAAGAGAGCAGAGGGATTGCGCGTTTCCAGGCGTATACGTATTTTTAGGATAGATAAGCAGACTAAATTGAGGAAGTTCATTATTATATATTAACTTATTGGAACCGACGTTTTGGGTCGGTTCCAAATATATAAATATATACAAACGTAAGAATTTTTTAAGGAAGTTATCCGATATTTATAAATTAACTATATGGGAAATGGGAAGCAGCATAGGTGGTAATATTCAAATTATAAAAATGCAGGGCTTTTAACTATTAGGGAATAAGAAAAAAAGGTTTTTGTTTTAAAAATAAAACTGAGATTAATTAGTTTTGGGTGTCTTTATTGTAAAAAAGGAAGATAATAGAAATATTTGAAAAAATAGGGGTTGTTTTGGGGGAAGTGGATTTGGCGTACGTAATTCGTGAGTAATTATAAATGTAGTAAAAGGGAAAATGAGCTTGTGTCAGAGTTTAAAGAGGGGTTTTCAAATCTAATATAAAGAGATTCCAGTGTACGTAGTTGGTTTCGTTGTTGTCTGTATCTTTAATTGAAAAAAATATTTAAGTTGGGTTTATGGTGTGGATGTCTGTTTTCGTAGTGTATTGAGATAGGGGAGAATTCGGGAGTAGTGAATGCGACTCCAGTTCGATTGCTGATTACTAAATGCACGTAAATTCGGGCATATAGTGTGCGCTGTGCCGATCCCCAATACACCTCGGAATTACATCTCGAGCAGGTGAATTCATATATGATGGAGGATCGAAGCAGCGTTGGTATTTTCTCTTTAATGTTGAGAAGATGTTGTACTTTGCGTGTGTTTTTAAAAATTGGTATATAATGTGTTGCAGGAAATGAATTTTTAAGAAACGGTGAGAGTTTGACCCAGAGAAGTGAATTGAGGGGTCCTATATATGGGAGAAGTACAAAACCTTTACTTTAGGGACGTTGTATGAGGGATCTTTCGGGTTAAATATTTTATTGATAAAATTTCGAAGAGTTCGGTCGTATAAGTTTGAAGGACATCCGTTTTGTCAGAAATAGTTAGTGAGGTATGATGAAGAGATATTGTATGTGCGGGAAAGTAAGGTTTTGATAGAGTTTAATTTGATTTTGGTGGAACAATGACTAAGAAAATGGAGTCCAGAGCCCGTAGGTGTAGGTTTTTGGTGAATGGAATACTACCACCTCTGCTTCTTCCCATTTCCCATATAGTTAATTTATAAATATCTGATAACTAGGGTAAAAAATTCTTACGTTTGTATATATTTATAATCTCATATCCTTGAGAATGGGTTTCCTACCCGAAACGTCGGTACCAATAAGTTAATAGATAATAATGAACTTCCTAAATTTAGCCTGATTTTTTATCCTAAAAATACCGAATATATATATATATATATATATATATATATATATATATATATATATATATATATATATATATATATATATTATGTATGTATGCATTAGGTGTTAATATACTTTTATTTCTAAAAATACTAGAGGGCTTGCCGGTCAGAGGTTTTGTAGCCGGAATGATGGCAACATTCTCACAGTTCCATCTGCGCTTGCATCGCATCTGGTTGTATGTACCGTCACCTGCTAAGTGTCTTATCGGGCAAGTACTTTAATTCGACCTAAACTTCACTATTCCTTTCCTTCTATACTTAACCCATCCTTACTTTAACATTTCTCTAATCTTGCCTGTATTGTGAGGGAGTATAAATTCATACAAGGTGAGTTGTCATCAACTTTGGATTGTGTCCATTTGCTAATTATTGTAACTATTGTATATACTTGCACTAAACTTGGATTATTATTATACCAGTTTGCAAAACTGTTTTCTGACCAGATACTTTAGATGCAATTTTTATTATTGTATATTATGATTAATTTGGATTTTGTCGACTCTTAATGATGATGCCTTTTGTTTTTGACACATTCCTGTGGATGGTTCTAATTGTATATAGTAGATGCATAATCTGACACAATCCTCTCGATTGATTAAATTGTATATTGTAGATGCATGATCTAAAACAATCCTATGGATGCATTTTGTGGGTGGGTTTTGACAGATGTGGATGACCTTTGATATGCCCTTGTGGCTTTTGTATATACTTATTGCACTCCAATTTGATTATTGTTAGACCAGTTTGCAAAACTTGGCACGCACTGTTTCCTGGTCAGATATTTTATTGGCGACGAGGTACTTTAGAGATACTTTAGTTCCCACTTCCCAAAGGCCGGGTCTTGCTTGGGGGCGAACATGGGCCAGACACTGAAGTTGATTCCGCCACTGTGCAAGCTTCTCATCGGGTGACACGGGCCCTCGACGAGGACTCACAAGTCGAGGATGAACCCCTTACCCCGCTGGGTTCTTCCTTGACGGACAAGTTTTCTCTATCTCGAAGAAAGATTGGGCCTAGAATGGTATGTTCGGCCTTTGGGCACATTCCGAGGGAGGGGGAGAAACTAGTTCAATTCCTGCCTTCCTCTCCAAAGAAGAAGAAGAAGAAGTCAAAGAAGACTTGAGGTTTCCTCTCCCTCCTCGGGAGATCTTGCTGTGATCCACTTCATCTAACTTAGAGACCCCTTGACCCCTTCCAGGGGTGAAGAGAAGTGGGTTCATTCCCCACCTGTGGCGAATCCAGGATATATATTTTGGGGGGAGGGGGAGGCTAACCTATAGTCCTCCATGTGAGTAGTCTGATAAAAGGGCATTGACGATTAATAATGGTTATCTTACATTGATAATAAATAACAGTGTCTCATACATGAGTGAGTACTAACTCAGATCCGAATTTTTTCCAGACATCAGAAAAATATAAATTGTAGTATTTGGATGTCAGGTAAGCTATAATACTGAATTTAATAATTATTATGGAGATTTACTTGTATTTTAGACATGTATCACATAAGGTAAATTGAATCCCAACTGTTTAATAAACTGTTTTATATAGTCTATATTATTACATAACTTTATGAATAGCAGAATAAAAGTATGGCTTAAAAAGAAATAAAAACATAAATGTGTCTGAAATCTGAGGGGGAGGGAAGTTCACCCCCTAGCCCCATCTGTAAAAGGTAGACAAACAGGTATAAGGGTTACTCTTCCTCCACAAGGGCTCCTGGGATACACGGGTCCGCTGCCGCTTCGGCAAGCGACCAAGACAAGATCGGCAAGTCCGACCACTAGGTGCCCAAGGGTGGGGAATCCCAGACAAACACCAATGTTGCAAATGCCTCGAATACGCTAGGCCCTTCATTCAGAGATTACATGGCATTTGTGGACACGCTGGGTTCAAACGCTTTTTAGTTATTCGCTCCATGGTTGCAGGAATTTGGTCAAAGACCACATGTTCCATCATAGAACAACATTATGTATATTAATTGGCAGCGAGCTGATTGTGATCCGTTTCTCAAACGTGAGCTTTCGCGTGAATGCGTTTGACCCTTCCAAGGCGAGAATGTTTAGAGCCTTTCACACACAAAATGGTTCTAGGGTAAGTTCGACAACGCTCCATACCATAAATTTCGTGAGATAAGTGGTTTATGTGAAGGAATTCATGCATTACTCCTTAGAAGTCATCATCGAAGATCTGGGTAACTGTGGAGAGGCCAAAATGGAATTATGATGGGAAAGCAAGGGACATTTGCGACCTACCCCTGCCAATGCAGCGGTGGTGGTACTACTTCCACCGCATCGGCAATGAGAATCGATTCGATAGACTTGCAAAGTCGGGTTTACCCGAAGTTTGTGTCAGTTGCTGCAAGGCTGAACTCGATATTAGTTATCATGTGTGGCTAAATGTGATAATTGCGGAGAGCTACACCCTGCTTCCTCGAAGCAAGGTGAGCGTATCTCCAGAAAAATTAAATTCTGACTTTTCGGGCTGCTGATTATCTCTCTTTTGGTCAAGAACTTTGTCCTGGAGCGCCCAGTTCTACATGAAGTGTCTTATGAATCATTTTATTTTAAAAGGCACTCTTTAACCCGGCTCCTTTAGTCATACGAGCAGGGTCACTTCTTCGCCCATTATGAAAGCTTATGTTAGTTATACCTCCCTGAGGGCGATGCGGTATCATGGAGACTCTCCATACGATGTCGGCGAGAGGACGCCTCGCAATCTTTATATCTGAATTTCTGACAGATGGTCGATTTTACGCACGGGGAGCCCTCTCCGGCCAAATGGAACAGAAAGAGGGTGTCCCTAATGGAAGTGTCTGCAGTGTCGGACTCTTTGCCCTGAGTATCAACGGCATCACCTCGGTGCTGCCAGAAGATGTTCTCGCTACGATCTACGTGGACGACCTTTCAATCTCTTTTGATGCTGCTCAGATGCCAACTTTGGAGCATCAAAGCCAACAGGCATTGAACTGTGTTTCTCACTATGCCGAAGTGCACATGCTTCGTTTTTCCTTGGTCAAGGCTTAGGTGGTGCAATTCTGTCGCCATACACGGCTCCTTCCTGACCCAGACTTGTTTCTAAATGGGGTTCGCCTGGAAGTAGTGGACTCGCACCGTTTCCATGGTCTTGTAATTGACTGAGGCTCATATTCGCAGCCTTAGGGTCTCTTGTATCCATGCCAAGATATTCTTCGTTCCGTGACGTTCAGTGCTTGGGGCGCTGATAGGGCTACTGCCTTACTTTTTTATCGATCCTTTGTTCGTTCGAAAATGGACAACGGATGCGAGTTTTATGCATCCGGAGCCCACCGTGTAATTTGGAAGGTAGACGTGATCCATCACACTGGCCTTCGACTGGCGACCGGTGCCTTCCAAACTTCCTCCATTGAGAGCATACTTGTCAATGCTGAGAAAATGCCACTTACTCTGCGCCGTGTACAGTGCATTATTCGCCAGTACGGGCGATCTCAGTGCCTATCTCAGTCGCCAACAGCTTCTACTGCATCCACAGCTGATCTCGACGGTGCCTATGCCACCGAAAGACGCCAGTCATACCCTCAACCCTTTGGGTTTAGAGCTAGGAAACTCCATCCAGATCTAAGAATAGCTCTCGGCCCGGTGGCGCCCTTGGCTCTGCCCAGGACGCTACCCTGGCTTTGACTATTTATCTCCAGCTTGTCCTTCGAAAGCTTGTACAGCGCCGGGAGTAATGCGTTCGGCCTTTTTGGAGCACACTTCGTTTCACGCTTGAACCGTGCCAGCGTATACGGATGGTTCCAAGTCCCAAATCGGGATCGATTTCCACGCTGTACCTCCCTCTGTTTGAAGTCAGCCCGGCTCTGCCAGGTGCTCCGTCTGTATTCACGGCCCAACTGTTTGGAATACACCACTCGGTACGGGAGATAGCGCGATCTGCCCGGTTCGAAGAATTGATTGTGATTTTTAATGAACCACAACTGCGCCCTGAGTGATCTCGGGTCATTGAAATCTCCGCATCCCTTGGTTTGTGATATCCGTGACCAGCGTATCGCTCTTCCCCACACTGATTACATTTCAGGAATATGGGCAGCTTTCCGGGCTGTTTAGCAAAGAAGATTGGTGACTGCCGAGGTGAACTTAAATTTGCGTGTTAATGAGTCGCGACTCTTCGCATGGACCTACCCCACAATGTTGCGACGGCTTCAGATTGCTTCCTGTCGTCTCCGAATTGGACACACACGAGGGACGCACTGCCATTTGATGGAGCCATCGCCCACGTCATATTATGAATACAGCGTTGTCCCTCAGACTGTTCGGCACATTCTTGTTGAATGTCCCAGTTTGAGTGATCTTCGCGGACATTACCTGTCCCGGTACTGGGACGAGCGGGGTCGCTACCGCTTTTCCCTTGTACTCAGGACTGGTTCGTTCCCACTGTCTTGCCGACTTTATGCATTTTCGGAGGAAGCTTGACTCATCCACTTTACTTGAGTGTTCAATGTGGGTTGCATGTTCCTGCGCAGGGGGTAGACGGGCCTACCCTCGACACCGGAGTGCGCTTCCTGCCTCTCTTTTTGCTTTGTTTGTTATTTTTTTCATCTTTTTAGCCTTTTTAATTCTTATTGTTGTTCTTATTTTTTTAATATAGCATAGGCGTAGCTTGTATTGATTATCACAATTTATGCCCAACTAGGCAATCACCAGATTGATCCCTAAAAAAATAAATTGCGAGGCTAAGGTCTTCGTCCTAGTGCGGCCGGCTCGACCTGGGACGTCTTATGCCTCAATGCTAAGAAAAACACCTTCTGCTTCTGGCCCCTCCAGGCCTAAGAGCACGGTCGATTCCGCGCCCATTTGGAACCTTTGTGTAGGTTATACCCATCCCGGTGCTCCCCTTGTAGAGCATGCAGCATAAAGGGTACACACCCAACCCTGTCTAAACCCAGGGCTCCCCCTCCTTCCTCCAGCGTGACCGTTTCCCGTAAGGCGAAACGGCCGCGCTCCTCCCCCGAGTCGTTAGATTCATAGGAGGCAACACCCCTGAAGTTGGTCGGGAGGTCATCTTCCAGGGTCCCTACAGCTGCCATCCAAATGGAGGACAACACTAAAGGAGTTTTGGCTGCTTTGCCCACACCCTTTGGTAGCCTGGGTGTCTAGGAGACGGTGAATCCTCCAAAAGAAGGACCCCAGCCCTGAAGCTTTCCCACCTGCCTAAGGTTTCGAGAGGGATGGAGGAAAAGATTGATATGGCGAGCCCAATTTCCCCCTGCTTAGTTTTCGAATGCGACAACGCATTGGCGCATTGTCCGGCCAACAACGCCTGGAGTTCTGCCTCTGGAGAAACGTATGACCATTCCCGTGAGGGTCTTCTCTTCGAAGAGGGACCACGCATCTCCACCGAGCTAGGCCCCCCAGGCCTAGTTAATTTTGTCACGAAAGTGTAAATAAAAGCTACAGACATGGGAAGATTCCTCAACGCTGATAGTGAAGATCCTAAGGGTTACAAAAAAAAAGTGTAATCGGCTCATACATCCGCTGAGCATACAAATGCTGCTCAACGTGGGAACTGTTCCATCAAGAGATCTCCTGCATAAAAAAAACAATGCTAGTGAACAACGGTTTCCTGAAGAGCATGTATGGTACTTGGTTATTAGTGGGATTGATTTTAGTTAATAAATCAGCCTAGATAGCTATTTGAAAACCATTACCATAAATTTGTTGAATTGGATGGAATAGTCGTCTGCTAACATTTAGGTCTAGCAACTGACGTGAATTGAATTTAGAAAATTTGGGGCGCGAAGTTTGTAAGAAAAACGGACAATAAACAAAATAAATATATTTACAAAATCAACGAATGTACAATGGGAATTGAATTAGGAAATAACTAGTGAGAGATTATTACAATTATATGGATGAATGATATGATTAAATTGAGAATTTCTAAGGAATACAACGTAATACAATGGATGAATGATATAATTATATTGAGAATTGCTAAGGAATACAACGTAATGCAATGTATGAAAGTAATGAAAAGTAGAGTGAATTTAAGGGGAAGTGAGGTAAGGTATGGTAAACTAACTAACATAACTTAACATAATTTCACGAATGACAAAAGCCACAAGGGCCTATCAAAGGACATCCGCATCTGCCAAAACCCACCCACAACATAAATCCATAGGATTGTGTCAGATCATGCATCTACAATATACAATTTAAACAATCCATAGGATTGTGTCCAATCATGCATCTACAATATATAATTCAAACCATACACAGGAATGTGTCAAAAACAAAAAGTATCATCATCAAGACTCGTCAAAATCCAAATCAATCGTAATATACAATAATAAAAAATTGCATCCACAGGAATGAGTCCAGAGTACCCCCAAAGTTAACCCTCCCTCCCGATAAAATTCCCTAATCTGCGTTTGAATACATTCAAGTTTGGACTGTCTACCGTCTCAGATGGCAAACTATTCCAGTAATCTACCACTTTATTAGTGAAAAAATATTTTCTAACATCCAACATCCAACCTGCACCTCTTTTTAAAAAAAAAAAATAAGTGGTGACCCCTATTCCTATTACTACCTTCCAACTCAAATAACTTGCTAAAATCCAACTTATCCATCCCAGAGCAAATAGCTCAATCAGTCTATCTTCATATTCAAGGTGCTTCAAGGAAGGTATTATTTTTGTTGTTCTCCTTTGTACTGGCTCTAGCACGTTGATATCATGTCTAAAATGTGGTGACCATGCTTGTATACAGTACTCTAAATGTGGCCTAACATACGAGTTATAGAGTTCAAGGATAATCTCTTTACTCTTGTAGCTAACATTCCTGTTAATGTATCCTAGCACCCTATTTGCTATTAGGTAACTAAGATATGGTAACTATGATGTGGTAACTCTGATATGGTAATTATGATGTGGTATCTATGATGGACTCTGAATTGGGATCTGCAATGAGAGAAGTAATCAGAATTAGGACCTACTCTCGTATGGCAGTTTGCAGAGAATATTTGTGGAGGACGAGGAATTAAACTAAGTATGATTTGTTTGGAGATTCGCTGTGGCAGTGCCAATAGCGTTGGTCGAGGCACCGGCACGAGAGAAGGTTGATGGAGCGAAGGTGATCCGCTTGTTGGTTCCTTCCGAGATGGCGTCAAGCGGGATGTGGGAGTCTTGAGTCCCGTTGTCCCCTGACGGAGTGACCAGTGGGGGGGGGAGAGATTTGTTCCTGTCTGACCACTTCTGCTGGCGAGGGTTCCTGCAACAAAAGGGGGGAGGCAGCAAAACTGAAGGTGCAGTTGGAATAACAGGGGTGGTTAAAAGGGTGGAGTTGAGGTTGTTTTGGGGGATTACTGTACCATAAAGGGGTATAGTAGGAAGAGAATGAGGTGATAGTGATTCTAGATTAACATTTTCGGTATAAGCAGGTATAATAGCGTGTTGTCATATCACTATGTGAGTGCGAGAGAACTGATGACGTGTTGTCATAGCTGTGTGTGAGTGACGTAATGGCATGTTGCAATAGTTTGTGTGAGTGCTGAATAGATTGATGGTGTGCTGCCATAGCACTGTTTGAATGCTGATGAGTCGGTGATGTATTGCCATAGCACTGTTTGAATGCTAATGAGTCGGTGGCGTGTTGCTATAGCACTGTATGAGTGTTGAATGAAATGATGGCGTGTTGCCATTGAAGCTGTATGAGTGTTGAATCAATTGGTATGATATGAAATGAGGATTGAGTGTGGGTCAAAATGGAAAAGTGAGGACCTACCTGAATAAATGAAGTGAGGTGCCGGTGGTAGTTGTTGACCCGTTTATCGTTTATCCCTTGAGTCGTTAATTTAAATGATGTGGTTGAAGAATTGAGGCTGAATTTTAAGGATCGTGAGACCTTGAAGATTGAGAATTGGAAATTTGAAGATTTGGAGAATGGTTGAGTTGGGAAGTGAGAAAAATGGAGAATTTGAGGAATGAAGATTTGATTGAGGATTTGGAGAGTTTGGTGATGAAAAGTGAAGATTAGAGGAGTTTTGAGATGAAGATTGATGTGCGAGGAGTGGAGAGTTGAGATTAGTTGGAGTTACTGGTGTATATAGAGGAGAGTAGGAAAGGGGGCAATGAAAAAAATAATAGCGTAGGCGAGTTGCGAACAGCTTCCCGCGTCGCTGGACCACTGTTAGCCAGCGGCGAATCCACTCAGCCATCCTGAGTCTCATTCAAACGAAGCTTTTAAGCCGCTTGCCTGCACTTCTCGTACGCTATACAACCCCCTTCCTAGAAGCGGAGCGTATTTTGAAGAAATGAAGAGAGCCCGTTTGGAAATGTTATCCAAGGGCTAACGCTTCTCCTCCCGGGTCTGGGCACCATTGTAGATAAAGGAGAGTAGGAAAGGGGGCAAAGAAAAAAATAGTAGCGTAGGCGAGTTGCGAACAGCTTCCCGCGTCGCTGGACCACTGTTAGCCAGCGGCGAATCCACTCGGCCATTCTGAGTCTCATTCAAACGAAGCTTTTAAGCCGCTCACCTGCACTTCTCGTACACTATACCGGTTGTAAATATGTGCAAGGCTGTAAAGATTTTACGGCTTGTGCACCATATTTGTTATGATACTAGCACCACTGAGTGTGTTGAAAGGAAAAAGGAAACGTTAATATTCGGGAGACTACTTGTCACAGTATGTGAAGAAGAATAACGGTGGCTACAAGGCTGTATACAGCGTACAGCGTTGTGGCCGTACCTTTGATGGTAACAACATTGACCCTGATGGTGTGGAAGGTTATAAGAATAGGGAAAAAAATTTGCTGCCTCTCACCTTTTGCATCGGGATGCCATCGTTGCTTTCTCTTTTGTGAACCAGAGCGGTACCTGCGCATTCGATCGCCAAACCCGTGTCCGTGCTCGCTCTGTGATTCCCGCTGCAGCTTTACCCGCTGGATGTTGGCTTCCATCCTCCGCATTGAAGCTTCAAGGCCTCTCGATAGAGAAGATGGAACCCTTAAACGCTCGGCCGGGTCGTCAGAGGAGCTCGACGTTCCTCGAACCTTTGAAACAAAAAGATAATTGTTAAATGGGCCGTGAGTTTGACCATTGCGCCAATTCACATAAGGACTCTTGTATAATTTGTCTGAGCTATAGCAATTTCTTCAATGCTTGTGGGGCTCGAGACTATGATCAGTGGTCTGATTTCCTCTGGGATACCTCTCTTGAAAATCTCAGGGAGGAGAGGGCTAAAAAGTTCGGTTTGAGCACCTTTTACCCTGATAAGGTCCTTCAGATGAGTTAAGAAAGAAGTAGGACTCTTATCTCCCATTTTCTGGGTGTCCAGGAGCTCTCTCAGGTGGTCTCTTTGGGACCTACCGTATTTGTTGAGGAAAGCCTCCTTCAGGCGGTCTTGAACGCCAACCTGTTCTCAGTTATTTAGCACTTCCCTGAATTGTATAATGATACTTATGGGCAAACTCTGAATTATTGCTGCAATTTTAACTTCTTCGGTGATGCTTTGAGGTTTAAGGAGGAAGGACGAGACTTTCAACCATGGAATTGGGTTTACAGGGTCATATACGGGAAGCGAGAGGTACGCATGTGGTTGTCTGTGCTTGGACTGGAGATTCGAGGCAGACGGTTGGTTATGATGATCGGGTTGGCAACTAACAGATATCCTTATTTATTAGTGTTTATTACATCATAGTCACTGTTTTATGTGTACTTTTACTGGTTGAATGAATGTGTTGATCTGAGTAAAGTAGCTGTGGTTGTGTGCACGTGTGTGTGTGTAGGTGTTAAAATTATGCACGAGCCCCAGAATGAGAAGAAATGAAAAATAATTATGATAAATAAAGGAAATTGTCCACTCGTTGTATATAGGGGAATGTATATATATATCTATATCTATATCTATATATATATATATATATATATATATATATATATATATATATATATATATATATATATATATATATATATATATATATATATATACATATAGTAAGAATGAGAAGAAATGAAAAATAATTATGATAAATAAAGGAAATTGTCCACTCGTTGTATATAGGGGAATGTAAATATTAATTTCTTACTAATTATTTAATTACTAATTACCAATTATAAATCAACATTTGTTATAATCTAATTACCAATTATCAATCATCATTTGCTATACTCTAATTACCAATAACCTAATTTCCAATTATCTAATTACCAATTATCATTTATAATTTATCATTTATTAATTATACCAAACTATATTTATCAATTGTAAATCATTCCCGTTAACTCATTCAAATTTAATTCACGTGTAATTCTCAATCCATTCATAAATTGTTACTTGATAAATTCGCCCCTAAATAATCTGACTGTTTATTCAATAATATATATTTTTCTTAAGACTATTTGTTTTTAATTCACGCATTTTCCCAACGTCGCCCACATTAGGCCTAATAAATTCGTCTGCAAATTCACACTCGCTTTAGCATTTAACAATTCATTCCTTTGAATAAAGAAATATATGGTTTTTATGTTTATTGTGATCTAAGAGTTATCTAGGAAAATGGTTCCCAACCGATTTGGGCTTATGGCCCCATTAGGAACCTTATTTTTTCCTCTGGCCCATAATCATTATTTTCAGTACGTAATATGCAGTTTAACTCTACTTTAAATGATAAAAGATACTAAAACAGCTATTTGTCTTCAGGTACAATTATATTTGTCACATATATAGGATTATAAATATAGCAAGAATTAAACAGTGGTTAACAAAAATGTAATACTCTTTTAAAATAAATAATTAGTCTTACAAAAAATAAAATCCTTTAGCAAAATGAAATAAATATATCATCAACTCTTTATTCATTCAATGTGATCATTGTGCTTCATGCAGTTTCACAAGTTTTTCAATATCAGGGTCTATAGTTGTTAGAGACAGACAAAGATCACCTCTTCTTACTATTTCTAAGCGGCTGCGAGCTTTTGATAGGAGGTGTGACACTTTACTAAAACCCGACTCAACCAGATAAGAAGTAGGAAAAGCAATAAAATATAATTTTACTTCGTCCCAAAGCAAAGGGTATTTCATAGCAATTTCATGACTTGTCCATAAGTTCCTGACACCATGCTTAAATCTAGTCAGAGAAGTTTGATCACTCTGTAACTCAATGAAGCTTTCTTGTAATCTGATATCAACATCAGCTGCATTAATTCCAAATGGGTCTACCACCCAACCTGGAATGTCCAGTTGTAGAAGATCTCTGAACTTAACTTCCATATCACTATGCAATTTCTCCAAATGGTCAATGTATACTAAAGTATCATCTTCTTTCAGCTCACTCTCAATAGTGCGGAGGGTTGGAAACTGTATCAACTCTTTTCGCCTAATATTTGTCTTGAACAGCTTAATTTTCCCCATAAATGTACAAATAGAATCTTTGCAAGTTAAAATATTTGAATTTTTACCTTGTATCTGTTTGTTTAAGATATTTAGCTTTAAAAATATATCTGTAAGGTAAAACATGTCGCATTTGGCAGCAATGATTCTTACTCCGAACTGCTTACCATCCAGAAATAACACAACACTATCCCAAAGTGCAATGAAGCGATTCAGACAATTGCCCTTAGAAAGCCATCGCTCCTCTGTATGCAAAAGTAGGCGCTCAAACCATTCTTCATTAGTAGCACAGAGTTTTTGAAAAGACGCTCTTGAAGTGGATTTGACTTAATAAGGTTGACTGTCTTGATTACACTATCAAGTGAATCTTTCAGACGTCCTCCTAGGTTTTTGCAATCAGATGTTGACGGTGGAAAACACAGTGTATGCAAAAAACTTTAGAGGTACAGCTTCTTTTAAATGAGCAATAAATCCCCTATATATACCTATCATAGCATCGGTGCCATCAGTTGCACAAGATATAATATTCCAAAGTGGAATATCATTTTCTTTGAAATAGGTAACTACTTCTTTGAAAATTGTTTCATCTTTAGTATATGTCACAAGGTTGCGGGAAAAAAGCATTTCTTCTCTGAGTTGATCTTTATCCAAACACCTAACATACGCCATGAGAAGGTCTTCGTTATCACGTAATAACGTTTCATTAATTTTTAATGCAAAGGTCGTTACTTGTAAATGTTTAACGAGTTTTTCCGCTTCATCCTTTGCCATTTCGTCAATACGTCTTAATACTGTATTGTTGCTCTGCCGAATAACTTCAGTGATTTGGGGGAGATTTTGTTGCATGACAGTTGAAATAACCACAGATACTAAAGGCAAAATACATTCTTCGCCAATAGTATGAAGGTTTTCTCGATTTCGCTATTAGCTAGAAAATCTCATAAGATGCAATTAAACCTTCGTATAGTTTTGCCGCTGTTTTGCTAAATATATATTTAATAGTGCTCCTTACTTTGAAATCATCCCGCAGCTTTTTAAAGTAATCGAATGTTTTGTCTTTTTGTCCTTGTGCTTATTTTCTAAATGTATTTTAAGCTTACTCGGTCGCTCACTATCATTAGAAAGTGTTGCCATACATAAAAGACACAATGGCTGTGTTATATTGTCTGGTGAATGTATAAAACCATCCATAAACTAAATACTTACCGGAGTATTGTCGACATTTTTTTCTTCGTCGCCGTAGCCATGGGTAATCTGTGCAGAAGAAATTTAATATATTTATGATTTATATATATATATATATATATATATATATATATATATATATATATATATATATATATATATATATATATATATATATATATTACATTTTAGAGCCGAAGCTCACCGCAACAGAATGAAAGGCGCTTATCTCAGCGGCGAAAAAGGAAAAGTATTTCTGAGAAAAGACCCATAAATAACCTCCATTCCCTCTGCAGAGCACCGAGTCTGTGCCCAACACCAACCCCTATTACAGTCGGCCACGAAAATTTCAGATATGTCCAATAAATAGAAACGCTCATAAAAATAGCTGCATTGAAAATTTTGTTTTCCTTTTTTTGTGCTAAATACTTGCCCTTGATGGTAAATATTTGACACCAAAAAAGAACCGTAAAACAATGCAACTATTTTAATGAGCGTTTCTATATATTGGACATGTCCAAAATGTTCGTTTTTGATTGTACATCCTGGTACTCTGTACCTGTACCTAAATGCAAAACAACAGAAATGTACCCCCTCAGGAGGAAAGAACTGCATTAATTTTAGTAATATATTATATATACATATATATATATTGCTCAAATTAATGCAGATACAAAATGATAAGTACAATCATCAGAATCTAAGATTAATTGTTAATCTCGTAAATAAGCCCCAAGTGAAACCGAAGTGAAAAAAAATTATTTGGTGTAGGCCTAGCAATGGCACACTTTACTTACAAACAAAAATGCTCAGTTATTTACTTATAAAAGTCTTATATTATTGTGCCTGTGTCAATCTATTATAATTTTTTAAAAAATAGTAAAATTACTACAACTTCGCAGTATTAGGGTAAACAAATAAAAGCTACTTACATACTATAACGCCGAACCACTTGTAAAACAGACTGTAAGGATTTAAAGTTCAATCTGAAGTATTTTCATCAAGCCAACAACAGTGCCAGTCGCATAACGATCAAGCGCACAATGGAGTGCGCCGCAGAATAAGCTTGTAAGATGCAAAATATTTGTTTATAGATTAATGTAAATCCTATTATGCTAATAAAATATTTAAAAAATGAAAAATATATGTATTAATATTTTTAAAATGTAATTCAACTGCATAAATTAAAATTAGGTACTGCCCTAACTATAATTCAAGTTTCAATAGGTTGAGTTCTGTGGCCCCATTCATGGATCTGTGGCCCCTCTAAAGCTTAAAATTTTCCTTCAGATGTGGTATTGCCCCTAGAAGGCCATATGGCCCCCGGTTGGGAAACCCTGATTTAGGATATTACCGCAATATTCATTTGAAACCTATAAATGGTGCCCAGACTAGTTTGATTATCTCCCATTCATTCGTAAAATTAAATTAATTTTCTCTGTTACGTGTGTTGTATTTTTCGGAGGACGAATACCGCCTCACTCAGTTCCATTTTTTTTCTCGAGTACACTTTTATTTTTCACGAGTGACTTTCGTCACGTGCTCGTTTTCAATCCTTAGTTGACTTTACCATCCTTAGGCGATCCCTTAGTAATTTCCTAAAATTAATTATATAATACTATAATAAATACAGAGTGACCAATTTTCAATCATTTTTTTCAAATTTTACGTTTATGCACATGAATCGTATTTTTGCATAAACACACACATTTTTTATTTTTTTTTGTAAATGGATTATAACGGAGCCCCAAGCTACGCCCCAACTTCGGGTACAGTAATAACGACCCAAGCATCCTCCCTCGCAATGACGTATCCATCCACGTTCGGCGCGCAAACAAGCATCCTCCCTAATTCGCCTACCACCCAAGAACGTCCCTTCCCCAATCCCTCTTCGGCTCAGCTTTCGCTATTTGACCCACAAAATCCCATTGGCTGGTGGGAAATGGTGGAGCTCATCCTCCTACACCAGGCAGTTCCTGAGGATCAAAGGACAATCTTCGTAGCCCAGAGATTACCTCTAAGTATTTTTACAACTTTTAAGAGTATTCTACTTGATGGGTGTATTTCTGGGTCTTGGGGAAGGTTTTTGGGGGGACAGGCGCCCCGCACACTTTCTGGACCATCTCAAGGCCCTGGTACATGGCAAGGGAGCACAGCTCGACCAACTCGAGCCACTCATAACAGAAATATTCATGCATGGGACCAAAATTAAGCCCCTTGTACTAATTTCATCCCGTGCGAACGTGGAGAAGATGACAGAGGCGGCTGACGCCCTGTATAACAATCTATTCGTCGGCTGGGGAAATACAGGCACCAGGACATTTAGCAATGTAAATAGGGAGGGTAGCACATCATACAACTCTAACGTTAAAAACGACTCATGTATCCATTCCACAGGTTAAGTCAACGGACGAGACTCCTTACAACCGACCAAGACTCCCTCAGGGTGCATCCTCCCAGGCTTCGAGTCTTTCATCCATTCTGGAGAGGATAAAGATGGATATTAGGGCCCTAAAGGTGCGAACGAGTCTTCACCGAGAGCACAATCGTGAGCAGGTCGGAGGAGTCAGACGTCGTTCCTCCTCCCGAAAAAGGCAACACCAGCGAGAAAACAGCAGCACAAGAGGTGAGGCACAGGATTTTCATTTCCAACCTAGACCTAATTCGCCCTATCCTGACAAATATCAGGGTAGCTGCTGGTATCATTCTAATTGTGGGAGCAACGCTGTCCGCTGTGTTCAGCCTTGCAGCTTTTACCATGCATCATTTCATGCCCACAACTTTAACCCTCATTCTGGTTCGTGCTGCTTATACGGCTATCTTTCAGCCTTTTGTTAGTATCACCTCAAATTTGCCTACAGAGCAGAAAAATGCTCTGCCCCATGCAACTACCAGCAAAATGCTCAACTTGCACATCAATCTCAACATAACCTTACCTCACCACCTCCAATCTTACAAAACTCTACGGGTCCCCTTACCCAACCTTCACCTTCAGCAGAGGGAACTTTAAACTGAATTCGCAAGGGATACGTGGGTCTGTCACCTCTGCAACCTCCATTTAGTATTCATGACCCACTTTCTGGTTTCTCCTTCCTGGTTGACACTGGCGCTCAATACAGTGTCATTCCAGCCTCTTCAGTCGAGAAAGCTTGCACTTCTTCTGATCTGGACCTTAAAGCTGCCAATTCATCGGGCATAAGGACTTATGGGAGGCGTATCCTCGAGTTCTCTCTCAGGTTACGGCATGTTTTCCCATGGACATTCATCATAACTGACGTCGACATTCCAATTTTGGGCCTAGATTTTCTTTCCGCGCACGACATTCTCGTCCATTTTCGGTGTCGCAAGCTTATCAACAGAACCACGACTCTAACTGTTGTTGGTTCCTTCTTTCCTTCCACCAGCTCTCTCCTCGCTGTTCGTCACTCTGAAACTGCTCCCCACTTCCAGCAACTTTTGAGGGAGTTCCCAAGCCTCTGACTGCCTCATTCTAAGAAAAGACCTATTAGGCACAATGTGGGGCACATAATTGAGACGACAGGATGACCAGTTTTCTCACGTCCCCGTTGACTGGCCCCGGATAGACTTGCCCTAATGAAGCAGGAATTTAAGTTCATGATGGAGGCCGGGATCGCTTCCCCATCCACCTCCCTATGGCCTCTACCACTTCATGTATTACCTAAGTCTACTCCGAGGGAATTCAGAGCTGTAGGTGACTACAGTGGTCAGACTTTCCAAAACTTCATGGATCAGGTTCTGAGACGTCTTCCCTTCGCATTTTGTTATATAGACGACCTCCTGATAGCATCTTCGTCTTTAGAGAAGCATTTTTCTCACCTTCGCTAGATTTTTGCTGGTTTAGATAAGTATGGTATCGTACTCAACACTTCTAAGTGTATCTTTGGTGTCACACAACTCTCCTTTTTAAGACTCCACATTTCCCCTGAGGGAATTCGTCCTCTCGAGGACGAAGTGGAAGTTATCCGGGTTTGTCCCCGACCTTCTTCGCCAAAGCAAATTCGTAGATTCTGTGGGATGGTAAACCTTTACCACAGGTTCATTTCGTTAATCTCCCACATTATGCCACCTCTCTACAAATTGCTTTCCAAGTCCAAGAAGAACCTTCCTCTTTCCTGGTCCACCGAAGCTTGCGAGGCTTTTTCTTGCACCAAAGAGGAGGCGAATTACTGAGCATATAGCTCGCCCTCCGTCACTTCAAACAATACTTGGAAGGGCGTGAATTTACTGTATATTTCGACCACAAGCCATTGGTTGGTGCACTCGCCTCTAGTGGCTTCTCCTCTGTGCACTCTGCAGTTGATACTCGTCACCTTGACTTCATTCTGCAGATGACAAACGATATTCGCTACGTTCCTAGTTCTTCAAACGTCGTACTAGATGCGCTCTCTCTCATTTCATCGATTTGGGGCACGCGACTCTCCCAAACTACGCCCATCAATCACGCGACAATAGCGCTTGCCCAGGAACAAGATGAAGACACGCAAACACTGCGTCACTCTTCTCAGCTTATCGTTCGCGAAATCGACTTGCCAGACAGTCCCTCCAGGCGTATCCTAGTTGACTATTCATTGCCTGACTATCCTCGTCCACTCATTCCTCTCGCTTACCATCGACATATTTTTTACCACACTCACGGTCTCTCTCATCCTGGCATTCAAGCAACTCGCAAGCTCATCACACAACTTTATGTGTCGCCAGGTATGAACGCCGTCGTGGCTAAATGGACACGCGCATGTCTGCCTTTTTAACGTGCAAAGGTTTAACGCTACACAAAGTTCTCTCTGGCTGCTTTTCCACTTCCATCGGCACGTCTTGACGCCGTTCACATCGATCTGGTTGGTCCTCTACCCCTTCCTCGTGGTTGCACTTACTCTGTCACCATGATCGATTGTTTTACCTCTTGGCCAGAGGCAGTTCTGTAGCAATGTTCTGTTATAGCAATGCCCTCTGGGCATTCCTATAATAAAAACCTCCCAAGTCTGGGCGCCACTTTATAGTATTTGGTTATTAATGGATTTATTTTTGGTTAATAAATCAGCCTAAATAGCGTTTCGAAAACCATTACCATAAATTTGTTTGATGAAGTTAGTCGTTTGCTAGTTTTTAGGCCTATGACTAAAGCGAAATAAATTATGAACTTCTGAACTAGGTTTTAAGAAAAACAATTAAACAAATATATATATTCACAGTCCATCGTAGTCATCTTTTATTTCATATTTATTTCACTTCACATCTTGTTACTTTAAATCATATTTTACCATATCTTACATTGTATACCTAATTCAATTTATCTCTTGTTCATTCGTTGATTCTGTGAATATATTTATATTTGTTTAATTGTTTTTCTTAAAACCTAGTTCAGAAGTTCATAATTTATTTCGCTTTAGTCATAGGCCCCTAAACTAGCAGACGACTAACTTTCATCAAACCAATTTATGGTAGTGGTTTTCGAAACGCTATTTATGCTGATTTATTAACAAAAAAAAAATCCATTAATAACCAAATACTATAGTTTCTATCCCCGACATCAGAACTTCCACTGTAACTCGAGCCTTCGTCTTAGCATGGCTTACTCGTTTTGGTGTCCCATCAACGATCATGACTGATCGAGGTAGCCAATTTGAATCCCACCAATGATATACACTCATGTCAGTGCTTGGCTCCTTTGGTCTCCGTACCACTAGCTACTTTTCCCAGAGTAACTTTAAGGTGGAACCTTTTCACAGGACTCTCAAGGGTAGCTTACGCTCCACTGACTCCAGCATCACTTGGGTGGACAAGTTACCCTTAATTTTTAGGGGAATTCGTGCCTCCTTGAAAGAGGATTTTAATTTCTCTGCTGCGGAACTCGTCTATGGTACGTAACTTCGTTTTCTAGGCGAATTATTTTCTTCCGCTGACTGTCTTCTTCCTTCCGACATACATACACAATTTAGTACGGGCTATGTCTGAAGTTAAGCCAACCGCCACAAGAGTGCCTGATAATCAGAAACCTTTCGTGTCAAAGAAGATGGCAACTTTCTCTCGTGTGTTTGTCCGTCGCGATTCCACTCGCACATCCTTCAACCTGTCTATGACGGACCCTTTCTCGTCGTCTCCAGGAAGCCGAAATTCTTTGTACTGCAGCTTGACACCAAGCAGGATATGGTTTCTATGGATCGGCTTAAATCCGCTTTCATAGAGGCAGTTCATCTGGAACAGCCACTACCTTTCTCTTCCACTAATAGAGGTTCAGTAGTCATCCCAGACTACCTTCCGCACCCAACTATTCCTTCAACACTTCCCAACCAACTAACCCCACTTCAGAACCCTTCTTCGGCTCTTTCAAATCAAACTGCGACTTTTCATCCCACCTCTTTACTCGCAAACCCTCCGCCAACCATCTCTACATCCCACAATTCTTCTTTCCAACTGCTGCCGCCTGCCTTTTTGTTGCAGGATCACTCGGCAGCAGCTGCAGAACATCAAGCGACCAACGCGCAACTCTCGACAGTCGCCTTTTTGAAAGGTCCTGAACAATCGTCACCCGATGTTCCGGTCCTCGCTCGCGACAGTCTCCCGCTTTAATCAAGTGGCACTACTAATCACCACCTATCCCGCAATCCGAGTTAGCCAATTTGCACCATAGCCCGTTCTGAACGCGTTGTAAGGAGGCCTCGCCGTTATATAGACTATATTTTATGTAAATTCCTCGTGTTGAGCGAGCTTTCCCTCAGTGGGGCAGTCAAGAAGGGTTGGTCACCCTGACTTAAATCGGGAGATTGGTACACCCGCTCTCCCAAGCGTCTTAAAAACAAGCCATGAGGCTTCATTCGCTTGGCTGGGTTCATCGGTGAATAGGTCTGTAAATATTTGAATTGTAATTGTAGCTTAGGCTAAATATTTCCCGATAGAATCCCGAATTAATTCTTGATTCTTTTGTCTCATTTACAGACCCCTTAAACTATGTTATAATCCAATTTACTTATAATCCAATATACTATTTATCCAATTACTATTTACCAATTATTTAATTACTAATTATCAATCATCATTTGTTATAATCTACTTACCAATTATCATTTGTTATACTCTAATTACCAATAATCTAATTACGATTTATCATTTATAATTTATCATTTATTAATTATACCAAACCATATTTACCACTTGTAAATCAATTCCCTTTAACTCATTCAAATATAATTCACGTGTAATTCTCATTCCATTCATAAATTGTTACTTGATAAATTCACGCATTTTCCCAACGTCTCTCAGATTTGGCCTAATGAATTCGTCTGCAAATTTAGAATCTCGTTAGCATTTAACAATTCATTTCTTTGAATAACGAAATATAGGTTTTTATGTTTATCGTGAACTAAGAGCTATCTAGGATATTACGGCAATATTCCTTTAAAACCTATACATATATATATAGTCGGAGCAGCTCAGTTAAAAATATTATTGTATTACTGGCGTTAAGATTATCTCGTTCACGTTCCCCCTTTTAAATTCACCAAGTCTTGTCGCACCATAATTTAATACTTCACGTTGGTTATATATAGACTGCTAGAGCCGGCAAAGTAACTTCGTGACGTGCTGTTTGTTCCGTTAATATGCCAATATTAGAATGAAGTATATTTTTGCAACGTCTTTCTTTATCTCGATTACCTTGAAACCTTCGGTAAGCCAAGCCAATCTAAAAATACAGTGAAGAAATCATCTTTGGAGTCAAATACTTAATTCACCTTCATATAAGTTTGGTACCACCATATATTGGTAACACCAACACACACCACTCTACCTCTATGGTAACACTTCAGTTTAGGGGATCACCCTACGATAATCCTGAGTTTAAATCAATTGCGGAAAACGCCGTGATTGGTCACATCTGACGCTACCGTCCGACGTCATAAAACATATATTGTAGCCCAAAATGGTAGCCTATAAACAGCGCCACCTACCGTGTGCCCCTAAACTGAAATGTTACCCTATAAATAATGGTAAACATGAAGATTGGAAAGCCAATCTTTTATCATTCTCTTTGCACATGTTAAGTTTAACTCATTAAAAGTTCTTATACCATGACTCTGTTATCGCAATTATATCAAAATTCTCTTCACTCGCTAACGCTCTTAAGAGATCTATCTTATTCCTTATACTCCGACCATTTATGTAGTATATTTTAAAGTTTTTTTTATTATTCCCATCTTCATTCCATCGTGCTTTTTTATTCCTAGTTATCTGCTCATTCACTTGTGCATTAGTGCCCCTCTAACGCATCAGTATGCTCTCCCCCCTAGCTATTCCTCTATCTCTGCATCCCTTCCATTTCCTACACCTGCCCTCTATTCCTGTTATTCCCTTACCTCTAACAGCTTCTAGTTTCCCACCCATAAGGACCTAATCACACTATCCAGCTCTCCCCATAGAACCTCAACACCTGCCTGACTAAGATGGAGCCCATCCATCGCATACAACCTCCTATTCCTGTAAAACCCACCCCAGACATCTACAAATACCAATCCTAACTCTCACACAGTCCTTTCACAAATTCATTCAAACCAATTGCACGTGACAACCATTCTACCCCCACATCCAATCTCGGAAGCACACCAGAAACACCTTTTACCCTGCTTTTACTCATCCTTTCAACTAACCTTTTATACTGCTCACGTAACTCACATGTACCCACCTTCTTTACATCATTCACTCCCACATGCGTAATCACAACTGCATCCTTCTCACACCCAGAAACCAGCCTATCATACCTCTCCTAAACATCACTTACACCACCACCCAGCAGACAAACTCTCATTCCCTTCCACTTGCTATCACTCAACTTCCTATCTAAATACCTAATCTGAGAGTCACCCATCACTAGCACCTCAGTCATTCTCCTATTCTGTCTTGGCCTAACATTACCCTCCCTCCTGCTCTCAGTCACACTACCTCCCATCCTGCTTTCATCCACAATCACACCAGGCAAATCACTTTCACACTCTTCCTCTCTCAGGACATTGAATCTGTTAGTCAACCTAACAGGTTCTATGTCCTTCCTTTTCAAACACCTAATCAGTCCTAACTTATCTATCCTATCCATTTTCACCCACCATTCATCATCACACAACTTCCACACTGTTCCCAGTCCTAGCCCTATCTTCCACCCTCTTAGCACTAATCTCACCCTTCAATCGCACACTTGCATCTCTTCTCACCTCAAACACCAAATAAGAACATAAGAACATAAGAAAAGAAGGAGACTGCAAAAGACCATTCATGGCCTACACTTGGCAGCTCCATAACATAACATAACATAATTACACGGATGACAAAAGCCACAAGGGCCTATCAAAGGTCATCCGCCTCCGTCAAAACCCGCCCACAAAAAGCACCATCACCAGGGGAAGACAAAATCAAAGTCCCCCACAATATAATATAACGGATGACAAAAGCCACAAGGGCTCATCATAGGTCATCCGAGTCAAGCGGCCTCTTTTTCAAGGCACCCAAACTCCCAGGAAAACTACATCCAGAGGATTGCATCCAGAAACAAGGGTATCACCAATCAAGGCTTGTCAAGAACTAAATCATGCAGCTATAGATATATACAAACAATATTAATATATACAAAACTTAGGAACCATCACAACCTTCCCTTCCCATAAACTCATCCAACCTACTCTTAAATACATTTAGATTTGGACTACCTACTACCCTCTGCGGCAATTTGTTCCAGAAGTCTACCACTCTATTGGTGAAAAAATATTTTCTTAAATCCAACCTACACCCTTGCTTTTTAATTTTCAAGTGGTGACCTCTAGTCCGATTTCCATCATCTAACTCAAAAAACTTGCTAACATCCAATTTATCTATCCCGGAAAAAATTTTAAAGAGCTCAATCATATCCCCTCTCACACACCTCCTTTCGAACGAGAACATATTTAATACCCTCAGTCTATCTTCATATTCAAGGTGCCTCAGGGAAGGAATAATCTTTGTTGCCCTCCGTTGCACTGACTCAAGAAGGTTAATATCGTGTCTAAAATGTGGGGACCATGCCTGTATACAGTACTCTAGATGTGGCCTAACATAAGAGTTATAGAGTTTAAGAAT
The DNA here is from genome assembly GCA_963969495.1 of Ceratothoa steindachneri. Lineage (NCBI taxonomy): Eukaryota > Metazoa > Arthropoda > Malacostraca > Isopoda > Cymothoidae > Ceratothoa > Ceratothoa steindachneri. Next base: position 128,393,434 of record OZ018327.1, read on the forward strand.
AACCTCCTTACTTTTGTAACTGACATTTCTCTTAATAAAACCCAGCACTCTATTTGCCCTATTTCTTGCTTCAATACACTGCTTAGAAAACCTTAATGACTTATCTATTACTACTCCTAGATCTTTCTCATCCTCTACTGAGCTCAGCCAATGCCCATCCATTTCATAGTTAAATTGTCTATTATCTTTTCCCATGTTAATAACTTTGCACTTATCAAGGTTGAAAGTCATTTGCCACTTATGTGCCCAGGATAACAATTTATTTAAGTCCCCCTGCACTTTAAAATTATCATCAATATCTTTAACTACAGCTGCTAATTTGGTATCATCCGCAAAAATTGACACTTTATTATTAACTGCCTCCCCAAGATCGTTTATATAGATGACAAATAATAATGGACCGAGAACTGATCCCTGAGGAACCCCACTGATAACATCCCTCCACTCTGACTTTACACCATTTAGCACTACCCTTTGCTTCCTGTCTTTCAGCCACTCAGCTATCCAATTTGAAACACCCCCACATATCCCAATCATTTTTAATTTATGAACTAGTCTCCTGTGTGGTACCTTATCAAATGCTTTACTAAAATCTAAGTAAATTATATCTACATTCTCTCCCTTATCTACTTGATCTGTTACAAACTCCAGAAAGTCTAGTAAGTTAGTCAAACATGATCTACCTGATCTAAACCCATGCTGAGCATCGCTGATTAACCCCTCCCTCTCTAGATGTTGGCAAATCCCTTTTTTAACTATTTTCTCAAGAATTTTACAGACTACAGGAGTTAGGCTAACCGGTCTAAAGTTATTTGGATCCTCTTTACTACCCTCTTACATTCCTCACTCAACCTCCTTCCCTTCCAGAAAACACACACAGCATTCAGTTACATTCACTCTCCTTTCAACTCCACATGCATCACACACCACATACACACTACTTTCAAACGGCATGCTCTCACCATCTATACAAAAAGCCATATTCTCAGAAATTTACTAAGGACAAAGTTAACACTCACCAAAAAAATTCTTGCTCAGGATTGCTGCCAGTTATCTTCCCCAAAAGTATTAATCACTAATGTATTTATTACACAGTGATTGATGTATTAAATAAATACAAGAAAAACTATACACCCAAATCAGTATTATATCCCAATCTTACAATGAGAATCAGGAGCTTCCTGTAAGACAACCTTCCAGAACAAAGCCAGAACCTGAACCTATAAATAAAAAAGCCAAGTAAAATGGATAATAAAACAAACGATAAAAATTTTGCAATGGAATTGCCAGAGCTTATTTTCTCATCTATCGGAATTCAAAGTTTACTTATATGCTAACAAACCCCACTTGTGTTGTATATGCGAAACACGATTGGGCATCAAATCAAATGTTAATTTTATTAACTATGCAATTTTTAGAATAGACAGAGAATAGACCTTCGAACAGGTAGCACGTGTTTCATAGAGCTCTCTGTCTGTTGATCTATTTTTCAGATTTTTCTATAGTTTGTTTGTTTTTTTCTCACCACAATCAGCGAAAGCTAAGTTGCTCTTCTTTTTTTTCTTATTGCTACTTAAGTTCTTTCTTTGTTTGAATAAGTGATGGAGTTTGGAGATGAAAGTGAGCATGAGTGTCGGAATGTATGCATTGGTTGTGGTGTATTAGGTGAGGGGTATACATGTGTTGTATGTGGGCTGCGTGAATGCATTGTAGATTTAGAGGGGATGAGAAGGCAGGATTTAGACAGGATATGTAGGCTGGAGGGGTTAGTTGCTGAGCTCAGGAGGGAACTTAGTGTTAGGCCTAGATTTGGGAATAGGTTAGGTGGTGAGGTAGGCCAGTTAGATGTTTCAGGTGAAGGTAGAGGGCCGGTGGAGGAGGTAGGATATGATAGTTCTAGTGATAGTGAAGTTAGCCCCCTTAGAACATAAGAAAAGAAGGAGACTGCAAAAGACCATTCATGGCCTACACTTGGCAGCTCCTGTTCCAGTCAACACACAAAAGATTTCTTACCAGAGAAAAGTCATCAACATTGTCACCCTTTACAGGAGTTCGTCAGATCTAATCTACAATATACATAAAATGCATCCAGAGGATTATGTCCATTCATGCAACTGCAAAATAATCTCCCCACTCCTTAGAAAAATATATACATATGTACATAAAAAAGTCAGTCCCATCTAGCAGCTTCATTCATATATTTATCTAATCTATTCTTAAAACTACCCAGAGAGGAGGCTTCTATCACATGTCTAGTGAGCCTATTCCATTCATCTACCACACGATTTGTAAACCAATTCCTCCCAATCTCCTTCCTAAACCTATACTTATCAAGCTTAAACCCATTGCTACGTGTCCTGTCATGTTCACTAAGTATAAGAACCTTACCCAGATCCCCTTTATTATATCCTTTTACCCATTTGAAGACCTCAATCAATTCCCCTCTGACTCTTCTCCTTTCCAATGTATGTAGATTTAGTTTTCTGAGCCTTTCACCATAAGGTAAGTTCCTTAGCCCACCAATCATCTTTGTCATCCTTCTCTGCACAGACTCAAGCAAATCAATATCCTTCCTATAATATGGTGACCAAAATTGTACTGCATAGTCTAGATGAGGCCTAACTAGCGCCAGATACAGTTTTAGAATGACTTCAGCACTCTTATTGCTTACACTCCTCCTAATGAATCCCAATATCCTATTAGCTTTATTCTTAGCATTTAGGCATTGCTTTCTAGGACGAAGGTCTGAACTTACCAAAATACCCAAGTCCCTCTCACAATCGGTCCTCCCTAAATTTCTCCCATTTAATTTATAACTATTCAGTGGATTATTTCTACCTATACTAAGTACACTACATTTGTCTATGTTAAACTTCATTTGCCATTTCTCAGCCCAATTGGACAGAATGGTCAATTCCTCCTGCATTACAACAGCATCAGAATCAGCCCTAATGGCCCTACCTAGCTTAGTATCATCAGCAAATTTACTCAGGTCACTACTTATACCTATGTCAAGATCATTAATATAAATTAAGAATAGCAAGGGACCCAAAACAGATCCTTGTGGAACTCCACTGCTAACACACCCCCACTCAGATTCAACTCCATCTATACTAACTCTTTGCTGTCTGTCACCAAGCCGTGACTGAATCCACCTAAATATACTGCCATCGATCCCGTGTGCTTTAACTTTGCTCAGAAGCCGTAAGTGTGGCACTCGATCAAAAGCCTTACTAAAGTCCAAGTATAAAATATCATAGTTTTCATCATTATCTGCTGCTTCATACACCTTACTATAAAAAGACAGCAAATTAGTCAGGCAGGATTTACCCTTACTAAAGCCATGCTGTGATTCTTTTATCAACTTATGCTTATCCAAGTGATCCCTAATATTCCTTGCTATAATAGATTCCATCATTTTCCCTACCACTGATGTCAAACTTACTGGTCTGTAATTAGACATATTTGTTTTATCCCCTTTCTTAAATATAGGTATCACATTGGCTTTCTTCCATGCCACTGGCACAATGCCACTCTCCAATGATTTTCTAAAGATGCATGCTAGGGGCTCACTTAACACATCCTTACATTCTTTCAAAATTCTAGGAAAGACCTCATCAGGACCGGGTGCTTTACTACTTTTGATTTTATCAATTTCCTTTGTCACTATTTCCTTTGTGATCAAGATATCCTTTAATTTCTCTTCATCATTACCCCGAAAGATCATTGACACCTCGGGTATATTTAGAGTATCCTCCTGTGTAAATACTGAGAGAAAAAAGTCATTTAGCATTCCAGCCATTGAGTCCCTATCACTCACTAATTCTCCATTGGAATCTATAAGTGGGCCTATTTTATCTCTAACCTTAGTTTTGTATAATTGATAAAAACTTCTAGGATCTTCCTTTGCCCTATTTGCCACTTTAATTTCATAATTTCTCCTTGCTACTCTAACTAACTTTTTAACATCTCTTGCTAGTTCATTATATCTCTGCCTTAAGTGATCCTCTCCATTTTTTATTTTCCTATAAATGCCCTTTTTAATGCCAATATAATGCTTAATTTTATCTGTCATCCATTTTGGGTCATTATTTTTAGTCCTAATCTCCTTATAAGGAATGTTAATCATCTGACCTGTAATTAATTGCTTAATTATTCTTTCATACTCCTCTTCAATTGTAATCTCTTCCTCCTGGTGATTATTGTCTCCACTAACTGATATCATTGAATCTATTCCTGAATTGATTTCATTGCCTGGTTTCTGTACAACTGCCTCCAGGTAAGTCCTTAGCCCATTATAATTTGCTCTTCTAAAGTCAGGAATTTTGACATTGTTCATGCTACTATCAATACCATTCCATTTCATCTTGAATCTAATTTCACAATGGTCACTATTACCCAAATTTCCTCCAATCTCAGTATCCTTAATAACTTCTTCCCTATTTGTCAGAACTAAATCCAGTATATTATTACCTCTAGTGGGTTCGTTAATAATCTGCCTCATAAAATTATCTTGGACAACATTAAAAAATTCCTCAGCCTCCTGATCACCCACAAGAGCTTCCCAGTCTATATTTCTGTAATTAAAATCGCCCATTATACACACATGCTTACTTCTACATGCCCGTTCAATCTCCTGCCACAGAAGATTTGAAGCTTCCTTACTAAGATTTGGTGGTCTGTATAATAATCCTATGACAAGCTTGTTTTTACCTTCCTTTACATTTAGCCATAATGACTCTGTGTTATCATCTAATTTAATTGTAGTGTTTACACAACACTGGAGATTATCTTTAATATAAATAATAACCCCTCCTCCTCTCTTCCTATTCCTATCTGTATGGAACATGTTAAAGCCCTCAATCTCAACCTCAGGTTTAAAGTGATTTCCTGCCAAATCAAGCCATGACTCTGTTATTGCAATTATATCAAAATTCTCTTCACTCGCTAACGCTCTTAAGAGATCTATCTTATTCCTTATACTCCGACCATTTGTGTAGTATATTTTTAAGTTTTTTTTTATTATTCCCATCTTCATTGCATCGTGCTTTTCTATTCCTAGTTATCTGCTCATTCACTTGTGCATTAGTCCCCCTATAACGCATCAGTATGCCCTCTCCCTTAGCTATTCCTCTATCTCTGCATCCCTTCCATTTCCTACACCTGCCCTCTATTCCTGTTATTCCCTTACCTTACCTCAAAGAACAGGCTTCTCCTGTTCTTTGTGAGAATAGGGTTGCCTCTGTTGAGGTTGTTAGCCAGGGGGAGAATAGGTGTGTGAATCAGAGGGACACAGAACCTATTAGCTTGACTAATAGATTCAGTGCCCTAAGAGAGGAAGTAACTGGAAGTGATATGACTGATGGGGGTGGGGGTGGAGTTCGAGTGACTGGTAGTTTGAATGAGAATAGGAGTGGGGATGGAGTTAGGTCTGTGGAGGTTAGGAATAGGAGTGACTGAAGTGCTTGTGATGGGTGATTCGCAAGTTAGATATTTAGATAGGAAGTTGAATGCAAGTAGATTGAATGGTTTGAGGGTGTGTTTGCTGGGTGCTGGAGTGAGAGATCTGTCTGATAGGTATGAGAAGCTGGTGTCTGGCTGTGCAAGGGATGCGGTTGTGATTACACATGTAGGAGTGAATGATGTGAAGAAAGTGGGTGCATGTGAGTTACGTGAGAGGTACAAGAGGTTGATTGAAAAGGTGAAAGAAAGTAGAATGAAAGGTGTGCTTCCAAGAATGGATGTTGGGGTAGAATGGATGTCTCGTGCAATTGGGCTGAATGATTATGTGAGGAGGATGTGTGAGATGGAAGGTGTCATGTTCGTGGATATGTGGGATAGGTTTGTTGGAATGAAAGAAATGTATGCGATGGATGGACTGCATTTGAGTAGGAGGGGGGTAGATGTGTTGTGGGAGGAGTATGATCGTGTTATTAGGTCTTTGCGGGCGGGAAACTAGATACTAATAGTGGTCAGGGAATTATGAGAGGACATTATAGTACTGAAAGTAGAATGGACTTGGCAGATAACAGAAATAGGTTCCAAGGCGATAGAGGTGAGGTCATTCAAGTTTCAAGAGGTGCTTCAGGGATAGGGGGGTTAAATTGTTTCTATACAAATGCTCGTAGTCTTAGAAACAAGAAGGATGAGCTATTTAGTTATATTAGCAATGAGGATATAGATATATTATGCATTACTGAATCATGGTGTGGTGGAGCGAATGTGAGTGTGTGAAGGGGCCATTCTCCCACCGTTTTTCCCAATACACTCGCCCTCCTTCTGTAAGAATGTGTGTGTGAGTGGGAATGGGTTTTTTATTATATTTTCTTTTGGACATATGTATTTGATTTCATGTTGTATGAATAAGGTTATTTAACATCTCATGTTTTTTTTATTAGCTACTAAATGTTAAAGATTTTATGAGACAGCGTTCAAGTACCAGAATAAAAACAAACAAAAACATTGCCTGCATTTTGCAAGAGCGACTTTAACAAAAATATTTTGGAGATATTTAAAGAAGATATAAGAAGTCTTCTAATAGTACTTGACTGGATCTTAAAGAAAACTAAGCTCCGAGGTGGCAGGCACCATAAGCCCCCCACACCCAATTTTGTCACAAGAGTGACTGCCGACAAGATTTTCCCCCGGGGAGGCCGGCAAATCGTAAACCGTGGTACCACGTAAGAAAACTCCTCTTTTTGTTGTCTCTTGTTTTGGTTGTCCCCTTTTGTATATGCTGACTCTTAGTATTATATATATATTTTTTTTGATTGATTGGGTTCCAAGATAGGATTGTTTTAGTATATATATAAATAGGCTCATTGGGTGCATATTTACCCATATTTTTTGTAAATATTGTATTTTTTTGTTAAGTAAAGGACTGTACATACAATCCGTTTCATTCTCCTTCGATTTCTCACGTCCGGATTAGTGTAGGAAGCGGGTTGGATCGATTGGGGTTAGTCTAAATTTTTTGGCCCGCTACATTTGGCGCCCAAATAGGGACGTGAGACTTCGAAACCGGGAGCGTGACAGGATTGGATTGCAGTCCATACCCAATTAGCGTGGCAGGTAGTTTGGTTGTTTTTCACCTTTGTCTATCGCTGTTACTAACCTGGGAGGATGGCTTCTGTGGAACAGGGCCTCCATGATGAGATTGTGAGACTGAGGCTGGAATTGAGGCAGAAAGAGGAGGAATGTATGATGTTGAGGAATGTGATTGATGGATTGAAGAGTGATGTGATGAGTATGGATGAGAAGACAGACAAGATGAGGAAAGAAATGGACGAGAGACAGAAGCAGGTCGACCAACGGATGAAGGACTTGTATGACATGATGAAGGGGTCAGGACCGGCCCCAGGACCCTCGACCTTGACCCCTGCTCCGACTGAAGGGGATAAGACTAATGGGATCAATGGGAGTGTGTGCGAGTCTAGAGAGGATAGGGTGATTATGAGTGATAGGAAGGACGGAGAATGGAAGAGAGTTGAACGCAAGAGAAGAAGGAAGAGTGGTGCAAAGGGGAAGGATAGGAAGGTAAGAGGCAAGAGTGTGGACTCATTGTACTCGGATGAAGGAGAGAGTGATGGTATGATTGATATGAGTGAGAGTGAAGGCAGCTCAAGTGAGAGTGAAGTGAATGTGGGAAAGGGTATTTTGATAAGGGAAGTGCCAAAGATAGATAGATTTAGGTTACATGGTGGGAAAAGTCTGGAAGAATTCTTCGGGGAATTTGAGCGATATTGTAAGCTCAAGTACCCGGAGAATAAGGGATACTGGATGAATGTTTTGGGGGAATGTTTGGAGGGAAAAGTATTGGAGTTTTTCCACGTGATTACAAGTGTGGGGGAACCAAGGTACGATGTGGTGAAGAAGCGGATGATTGGACAGGTGAAACGAATGAAAGAGAGTGTGAAGTATAAAAGGGTAAATGAATTTGAGAAGGCTCGAATGGGGAAAAGTGAAAGTGTGAACATGTATGCACATAGGCTTGAGAGTATGGCAAGAAAGAGGTATGGTGATGATGATGTAAATGAATGTAAACCACTGATGAGGAAGTTTTTGGACACGATCCCGCGAAAGATGAGTGAATGGCTGAGTGGAAAAAGAAAGGAGAGAATGAGACTGACAGGTGAACGGTTGATGTGGGAGGATGTGTTGGAGCTGTTGGAAGATGGACGATTTGATGATGAAAGCGATCTAGAAGAGGATGGATGGTATAGTGTGAACGTTGGGGGTAAGAAGCCCAGGAGCTTTCATCCACCCCAGCAGTATGTCAGCTACAGGGATGCCCTGAAGGCTGCACCAGCTGGAGTGATGTCGAACTTCCTGGGCCGGCAGAATGGATGGGTAAATGGAGGGTGGTCGAATGGAAGGGGGCAGATGAATTTCAAGCGTGGGAACGGATATATGAGAGAGAAACCGAGGTATGTCCCAGCAAACGAGAGATCGAATGGTGGGAGAAAGATTGTGGAATGTCATCGGTGTGGAAGGAAAGGTCATATGTTGGCAGAATGTAGGTGGACGTCTGGTGCATGTTTTGGTTGTGGTAAGAAAGGGCATATGATAAAGGATTGCCAGGAAAGTGTGAAAGAGTGCTTTGAGTGTAAAGAAATAGGCCATTTGAAGAAAGATTGTCCGAGGTTGAATGGTGGAGCAACTGCTGGGGGGAGTGTGAAGTATGCTTGTGGTAATTGTGGAAAGGCTGGTCATTATGCGAGGATGTGTCGTGACCAGAGGAATGTATGTAGCTATTGTGCAATGGAAGGACATTCAAGTGAAAAGTGTTGGATTAGACTGAGAGCGCAAGGTGTGAATGGAAAGTCTGAAGCAGGAAACTGAATTGTAAGAGGGTACCTGGTGAAGTATCCTCTGGGTGCATGAGTGTGAGTAATGTGTTGGTAAGTCTGTGTAGTGTGAACGTGCTGTCTGGTAGGAAGTATGAGTATCTGAGTGTGAAGGTGGAGTTAAATGGAATTGAGTGTTTGGCTTTAATAGATTCTGGATGCAAGGCAAGCTTGGTGTATAAAGATGTGTATGACAAGGTTAGCGAGAAAGCCCTCCTGTCTGAGTGCAAGGGTAGTTTAGTAGGTATTGGTAATAGGAGAGTGCCTGTGATTGGAATGATAAGGTCAGCTGTTCGAATGCATGGTATGATGATGAATGAATGTGAATTCTCAGTGTTTGATAAGGTGAGTAGTGAGTATGGTGTGATTTTGGGCTATGATTTTATGAAAATGAATCGTATGGTTGTGCATCTTGCAAGTGATCAGATTGAGAGAAAGATTGGTAAAAATGGGGTGTATAAGTTATATGTAGGGAAAGATGGTAGTGTTTTGAGGAGTGTGTTTACTGGTATTGAGGTGACTGCTATGGAGAATGTAAGACTTGTGAAGGGTGAAAGGGTGGTGGTTAGAGTGAGTTGGAGTAAGGATGTTAGTTTAAATGTGGGTGAGAACACCGTGATATTGGATGGAAAGTATGCATATTATAAGGTAAGGCGTGTTGCTTATGTGTTTGATGGCTTGATGAGAATGAATGATCCTTTTGTATGTGTGCAGGAGGACCCCAGGGTGAAGGGACAGGTGAGGGGTATCCAAGTCGGAGATGTACTAGGACACCTCTCCACTGTCACTGAGGTAGGTATGGATGATAGCACGGATATCAGGGTGAATATTGCGAATGAAAAGACATGTGAATGGATGTATAATGAGGTGAAGGACATGGTGAAATTGGATGGATGTTTGACTGAGTATGAAAGGGAGGATGTGTATCGAATGATATTTGAACGAAAGGGAGCCCTCAGTAAGGGTGATCTGGATTTCGGGGTTGCAAAGCTCCTAGAATTCAAGATTGTCCTGAAGGAGGACTCCCCAATCTATCAGTGGCCGAGGCATTTCCCACGTCCGGTTGCTGATGAGTTTGAGGAGCAGTGTTTGGAATTGGAGCAATTGGGAGTGATTGAAGAGAGTGAGAGTGCATGGAATAGTCCAATTGTGCCTGTACGTAAGCCGGATGGAAGATTGCGTCTGTGTGTGGATTATCGAAAGGTGAATGAAAGGACTGTGAAAGAAAGGTTTCCGATGTGTGTGGTATCTGAGTGTGTATATAGTATGCATGGGATGGAGTGGTTTACGAAGCTGGATCTGGTACGGGGGTATTACCAGATGCCTATTGCTGAGGAGAGCCGGCCGGTAACTGCCTTCTCTTCCACAAAGAGGCATTACCAGTTCCGGAACCTCAGCTTCGGGTTGGCTAATGCTCCCGGAGCCTTCGAGCGGGCAATGAATGTTGTGTTGAGTAAGTTTGCGAGTAAGAATGTGATTGCATTTATAGATGATATTTTGATTATGACTGAGACTTTTGAGGAGCATATGAGATTGGTGAATGATGTGTTGAGAACGTTGGAGAGTGTTGGTGTGAAGGTGAAAGTGGCGAAGTGTGAATGGTTTGCGAAAGAAGTGGAATTCCTTGGGCATATGGTGAGTGAGAATGGGTTGCGAAAATCACCAAAGTATGTTGAGAAGGTGCGAATGTTTCCTAAACCGGTGACTGTGAAGCAACTGAAGTCATTTTGGGGTTTGATTGAGTTCCAGCGAAAGTTTATATGTGATTGTTCTGGTGTGAGTAAGCCTCTGACTGAGTGGATGGGCAAGAAAGGTAGTACGGTTGTCAAGTGGAATGATAAGATGAATGAGGCGTATGAGAGACTGAAAGAGGCAGCGGCTGAAGATGTTGAATTGGCTTACCCAGATTATAGTGTAAATGCTAAAATGCTTGAATTGTATAGAGATGCGAGTGGGTATTGTATGGGAGGTTTTCTGATGCAAGAGCAGCGTTTGAATGGAGAGAATGTCAGGCGAATAATTGGGTATGTATCCAAGGCTATGAATGTTGCAGAACAAAAGTATTCGACTGTGGAACGAGAGCTGGCTGCGATAAGATATTGTTTGAAAGTGTTGCGTCCATTTTTGTATGGTGTGAGGTTTGTGATAAAAACCGATCATCAACCTCTTGTGTATCTGCAGCGTATGAAGTGGGCTGATAGTAGGATTGCAAGGACTTTGGAAGATTTGAGTGACTTTGACTATGTGATTGAGTATGTGCCTGGTAAACGGAATGGAGTGGCTGATTTGATGTCAAGGTATCCTGGTACGAATGATGAAAATGTGTGTGGAGTGAGTGATCCTGAGTATTTGCTGAAAGGGATTATGAATGGAAAAGAGAGTAAGGGTGGTGGTGATTCCTTGTTTGAGAGTGTATGGAATGGTTTGCAAGATTTGAAGAGTGATGGAGTAGATGTGAGAGTGCCCGATAGTGTAGATGATTTAAGGAAGGAGGTAATGAATCAAGTGTGTAGGAAGCCTGAAAGCATTGGTATGGCAAAGGTGCGGAACTTCATGAAAGAATTGAGAGCGATGTGTATGCAAGGGGTCCCGCCATTTCAGGAAGTGTTGATTGTAGTAAGTCATTTGTATGGAGTGATTGTTTATGTGCACTTTGGTGGTGAGAGGCCGATTGTGTACAAGGATGAGAAGATGAAGGGTTTGAATCCTAATGTGGTACATCTGCAATGTTTGAGCGGTGTGCACTACAATTGGGTAATTGAAAAGTGTTCATATATAAGAGAGAAGAATGATTGTCTGGATGAAGATGAGTGTGTGTTGAGTGATGATATGGGAGTTAATGACAGTGTGGATATCAGTGCTGATGTTGGTGTGCTTGTTCCTTCGGTGTATTGCGAACATGGTGGACCTGATATGATGGAAGCGAGAGTGAAAGTTGGTGAAAGGTTGTTCTGTGGTTTGATTGATACTGGAGCGCAGGTGTCTTTAGTGAATGATAAGATTCTGAGTAAGTATGATGAGTTTAAATGTTGCGAGCATAAACCTGTGAAGTTACGGATAAGTGGATTAGGGAATGGCTTGATAGTGGCATGGGAACAGGTTAGTCTGAAAGTGAGTTTGGGTAATGGTGTGAATGTGAAGCATGACTTTGTGATTCTGAAAGGTGAGCAAATGCCTTGTTGTTTCTTGCTTGGTGTAGACTTTATGAGATTGAATGATTTGTCTTTGGATGCTGATAAGGATCGTCTTATGAAAGGTGAATGTGAGGTGATGAAGTTGAATGAGTGTGCGAAGAATGTTGTCAAATTTTGTGGCATGATTGAGTTGGTCATGGATGATGAGAATGAGATTTGAAGTGATGATGATATTCTAGAGATGCAAGAGATGTGTCCTTTTGTTAGTGAGTTGAAGAAGTGTGTAATGATGCGTATTGATTTGAATGAATGGCTAGAGTGTTTAAGTGATCTTAAAAGGTATGCTAAGGATTTTGTTGTTTGTATGGATGTTGTATATTTTGTGAGGCATGTGAAGGGTGGTGATGATATGTATGTACCTGTGATGTCCTTAGTTGGTATGATTGGTTTGGTGAAGGTTGTGCATGATAATTATGGGCATATGGGTAAGTTTAAGCTGTGGGATTGTATGAAGGAGCATGTGTTCCACCCGTTTCTGAGAACTGTTGTGAATGATGTTGCAACTACGTGTGAAAGGTGTCAGAAGCGAAAGGTGCAAGTGAAACCACCGATGTTGAAAGTTGATGCGAAAGAACCATTTGAATTGGTAGTGATTGATTGTGTGTCTTTGCCGCATACGAGTGCTGGGAATGTTGGTATGGTTGTTATGGTTGATCATAAAAGTAAGTTTGAGAGATAAAAAGAGTGTGACTGTTGCGCGTGTGGTTGAGCAGTTGTTCTTTCCTATGTGTGTATGGAAGCCTAGAAGATGTCTGAGTGATAATGGGCCTGAATTTGTAGGGGAAGTGTTTGAGCAAATGTTGAGAGAGAATGGTGTGGAGCATGTGAGAACAACTCCGTATGTACTGTCTTCAAATGGATTGGCTGAACGGACTATAAGAACCTTGTGTGAGATGTTGAGAATGATGAGTACGACAGTGAATAACTGGGATGTGTGTCTGGGGAGAGTGTTGTGGGCGTATAATTCAACTGTGCATAGTGCAACTGGAATGTCCCCATGTCAGTTTGTGATGAATTTTGAAAGGCGAGTGAAAGATAGGTTTCGTTTGAGTGAAAGTGAGCAGAGTGTATGGCGTGAGGCGCATGAAAGGTTCCGTTCATTTGAATTAGGTACAAAAGTATTGAAGGTGAAAGAAGTGAAGGGTAGGTTGAATGTATCAAAGATGAGTGAGAAGTTTGATGGACCTTATAGAGTTGTGAGAGTTTGGGAAAATGGGGTAACTTATGTTTTGGAGAGTTTGAATGACGGCATGACTGAGAGAGTGCGGGCTCATCAGAGTCAGTTAAGGAGATGGAGAGAACCTCCTGACTACCTGGTGAGCCATCCAGTGTATGGACTGTGTAGAGAGAGAGGTAAAGTGCATGATAATGGGATTGAATGTGATAGTATGGATCTGTCTGGGAAAGAGCTAGTCTTAGTCTCGAGGAGTAGAAAGCGTACAAAGAAGGGTGAAAGGAAGAATGCAAGTAAGTCTGAGCAGTGTTTCTGGTATGGGGGATCTTGAAAGGGAGATTGAGTTTTTGCGTAAACAGGTGAGTGATTTGGCTGGTATAAGTAGACGAGTGAGTGAGCTGCCTGTGCCTGATTTTTCTGGTTTTGGGAACAGTATGCATGATAGTGTGTTTGGGCAGAATGAACCTAGTGTGGCTGATTTTTCGGGTTTTATGAATGGTAATAGTAGGGGTGAGTTTGATGAAGTGGCTGATTTTTCAGGTTTCTGGTGGGAACCAGTCGAAGGGGTTTCTGGTATGCCTGTTGAGAATACAGGGGATGTGAGTGACCTGTCTATTTCACAAGAATGTACCTTGAGTTGGATGAGAGCTGTGAGTGAGGAGCTGATGAATGGGGGTATGAAGAGTGAGGGTTCTGAACGGAAGAGTATGAAAGAATTCTGTCGTGAGATGGGAGAACTGGTAATGAGGGCTAAGAGTATGGTTGATGAGATGATAAATAGTGACGATGAGACTGACAGGATGACTGACGAACAACCCCGACTAATTGCTACGCGTAGCCAGGGACCAGTAGAAGAGTGTGAATGGGTGCAGAAGGGTGCGATTGAGCACAAGTGGTACCGTGAAGAGTGATTGAAAGGGTTTAGTGAGTGGCTGGTCGAATGGCTTAAGGAAGGAGGGGTGTGGTGGAGCGAATGTGAGTGTGTGTAAAAGGGCCATTCTCCCACCCCTTTTCTCAGTACCCTCTCCCTCCCTCTGTAAGAATGTGTGTGTGAGTGGGAATGAGGTTTTTTTTATATTTTCTCTTTGTATATATATGTATTTGATTTCATGTATTAATTGTTTTCTCTTTCTCAGATTGTACTTTGCTTAAAATAATCTTTTATCAAAATTGTACTTTGTTTATAATATTCTTTTAGCAAAGCGCCATATTCTGGAAAGAGGTAAGCTAGTCGATAAATTTACTCGGGTAATGCCCACTTATTAGTTTCCCTTCCATGTATAAATAAAGGGGTCATAAAAGGATATATCTCTTCTACAGAGAGTGGAAGTGTGGACTGATAGCAAGAGGGGTTCTCTAGACGAGTGCTCCGCCCAGCCCTGAGACGGAGGGCTTTCGTGCCTCTCTAACCACCTGAACCGCCATACCCGCCTTCGTTGACAATCCTGCCTCCTTCTAAGTTAGCCTACTACCACCCACCTCCAGCACACAAGTGATAGCGCGTGCCCCCTTTTCGTTCGGTTGTTGTTGTGTTTTTTTTTGTTTTGTGTAGATATATAAGTAAATTGTTGTATTCGCCGGTTATAAAATTCTCTTTTGGTATCGTATTTGGATTGGGGAATTTAGCCTCATTTTGAAGTGTGCACACCTTCCTTGTAAATATAAAATTGTTGTAAATATAAGCTGTAATTATCATTGTACTTTTTTTCTGTTAGTAAAGAACTGTACATACAATCCGTTTCATTCTCCTTCGATTTCTCACGTCCGGATTAGTATAGGAAGCGGGTTGGATCGATTGGGGTTAGTCTAAATTTTTCGGCCCGCTACATAGTGACCATCAGATAGTTCGTTTTAACTTGGGAATTGAGAAGGGTAAAATAACTGAGAATGCTGAAAAAGTTCCAAATTTTCATAAGGGAGATTATGTAAAACTTCAAGCTTGCTAAATTTGGTAGCCTGGGATATAAAATTCAGAGGTAAAAATGCTTATGGGATGTGGGATACTTTCAAGCATATAATAAATGTAGTCCAAGAACAATGTATCCCAATGAAGGCCATTAGGAACAAAAGTAGGAAACCATTATGGTGGAATCAGGAGATAGCTAGAAAAATTTTAGAGAAGAAAAGGGCATACAAAAAAATTACAGGTACAAAATAATATTCAAAATTTAAGTGATTATAGAATGGCTAGGAATGAGTTAAATAAGATTATAAAGAAGAACAAAAGGGTGTCAGAAATTAAATTAGCTCAGGATAGCAACAAAGATTCTAGAAAGTTTTTTAGTTACTATAAAATTAATAACAAGTCTGGCAGAGTTAAAATACGACCTATTAAATATGAAGGGGTTGTGAGAGAAACTGATGAGGAAATAATTGAGGTACTAAATGGTCATTTTGCATCAGTATTTACAAAGGAGAAACTAAATAGTCTTATGTATAGTACTCATGGGTCAGGGAAAGAGGTGTTTACTACCATTAGTGTGGATCGGAGGATGATAAAAGGACTAATAGGTGAGTTAGATAATACCAAGGCCTCCGGCCCTGATAATATTCATTCTAGGATACTTAAAGAAGGGGTAGAAAGTATCTCAATAGCTCTGGACAAGTTATATACTAGGTCATTGGAATATGGAGAAATACCCGATGATTGGAAGAGAGCGAATGTAGTCCCCATTTTCAAGAAGGGTAGTAAAGAGGATCCAAATAACTTAAACCGGTTAGCCTAACTCCTGTAGTCTGTAAAATTTTTGAGAAAATAGTTCAAAAAGGGATTTGCCAACATCTAGAGAGGGAGGGGTTAATCAGCGATGCTCAGCATGGGTTTAGATCAGGTAGATCATGTTTGACTAATTTACTAGACTTTCTGGAGTTCGTAGCAAATCAAGTAGATAAGGGAGAGAATGTAGATGTAATTTACTTGGATTTTAGTAAAGCATTTGATAAGGTATCACACAGGAGACTAGTTCATAAATTAAAAATGATTGGGATATGTGGGGGTGTTTCAAATTGGATAGCTGAGTGGCTGAAAGACAGGAAGCAAAGGGTAGTGCTAAATGGTGTAAAGTCAGAGTGGAGGGATGTTATCAGTGGGGTTCCTCAGGGATCAGTTCTCGGTCCATTATTATTTGTCATCTATATAAACGATCTTGGGGAGGCAGTTAATAATAAAGTGTCAATTTTTGCGGATGATACCAAATTAGCAGCTGTAGTTAAAGATATTGATGATAATTTTAAAGTGCAGGGGGGACTTAAATAAATTGTTATCCTGGGCACATAAGTGGCAAATGACTTTCAACCTTGATAAGTGCAAAGTTATTAACATGGGAAAAGATAATAGACAATTTAACTATGAAATGGATGGGCATTGGCTGAGCTCAGTAGAGGATGAGAAAGATCTAGGAGTAGTAATAGATAAGTCATTAAGGTTTTCTAAGCAGTCTATTGAAGCAAGAAATAGGGCAAATAGAGTGCTGGGTTTTATTAAGAGAAATGTCAGTTACAAAAGTAAGGAGGTTATTCTTAAACTCTATAACTCTTATGTTAGGCCACATCTAGAGTACTGTATACAGGCATGGTCCCCACATTTTAGACACGATATTAACCTTCTTGAGTCAGTGCAACGGAGGGCAACAAAGATTATTCCTTCCCTGAGGCACCTTGAATATATAGATAGACTGAGGGTATTAAATATGTTCTCGTTCGAAAGGAGGTGTGTGAGAGGGGATATGATTGAGCTGTTTAAAATTTTTTCCGGGATAGATAAATTGGATGTTAGCAAGTTCTTTGAGTTAGATGATGGAAATCGGACTAGAGGTCACCACTTGAAAATTAAAAAGCAAGGGTGTAGGTTGGATTTAAGAAAATATTTTTTCACCAATAGAGTGGTAGACTTCTGGAACAAATTGCCGCGGAGGGTAGTAGGTAGTCCAAATCTAAATGTATTTAAGAGTAGGTTGGATGAGTTTATGGGATGAGAAGGTTGTGATGGTTCCTAAGTTTTGTATATATTAATATTGTTTGTATATATCTATAGCTGCATGATTTAGTTCTTGACAAGCCTTGATTGGTGATATCCTTGTTTCTGGATGCAATCCTCTGGATGTAGTTTTCCTGGGAGTTTGGGTGCCTTGAAAAAGAGGCCGTTTGACTCGGATGACCTATGATGAGCCCTTGTGGCTTTTGTCATCTGTTATATTATATTGTGGGGGACTTTGATTTTGTCTTCCCCTGGTGATGGTGCTTTTTGTGGGTGGGTTTTGACGGAGGCGGATGACCTTTGATAGGCCCTTGGGGCTTTTGTCATCCGTGTAATTATGTTATGTTATGTTTAGGTATAATGATCTTAATTCTCAAAGACATTAACTATAAAATAATAATCTAAATGACTATATTAACAAAGCCCTTGAAGCTCAAACTATCAGAATTTATCAAAAAAATAATAATGCTGTAGATATACTCAATTTATATAATCTTCATGCAAACAATTTTAAACTAAAATTCTATACATCTCAACTAGGTAATAAATTAATTATTTGTGGTGATTTAAATCAAAGACACCCCGCATGGGATAATCATCTCAAGCGTGAACCGCTTTCAATAATTATATTGCCCAATCAGATCTAACTATACGGGAATAGGAGGTTGTATGCGATGGATGGGCTCCATCTTAGTCTGGCAGGTGTTGAGGTTCTATGGGGGAAGCTGGATAGTGTGATTAGGTCCTTACAGGTGGGAAACTAGAAGCTGTTAGAGGTAAGGGAATAACAGGAATAGAGGGCAGGTGTAGGAAATGGAAGGGATGCAGAGATAGAGGAATAGCTAGGGGAGGGGGCATACTGATGCATTATAGGGGGACTAATGCACAAGTGAATGAGCAGATAACTAGGAATAAAAAAGCACAATGCAATGAAGATGGGAATAATAAAAAAACCCTTAAAAATATACTATACAAATGGTCGGAGTATAAGGAATAAGATAGATCTCTTAAGAGCGTTAGCGAGTGAAGAGAATTTTAATATAATTGCGATAACAAGAGTCATGGCTTGATTTGGCAGGTAATCACTTTAAACCTGAGGTTGAGATTGAGGGCTTTAACATGTTCCATACAGATAGGAATAGGAAGAGAGGAGGAGGGGTTATTATTTATATTAAAGATAATCTCCAGTGTTGTGTAAACAGTACAATTAAATTAGATGATAACACAGAGCCATTATGGCTAAATGTAAAGGAAGGTAAAAACAAGCTTGTCATAGGATTATTATACAGACCACCAAATCTTAGTAAGGAAGCTTCAAATCTTCTGTGGCAGGAGATTGAACGTGCATGTAGAAGTAAGCATGTGTTATAATGGGCGATTTTAATTACAGAAATATAGACTGGGAATCTCTTGTGGGTGATCAGGAGGCTGAGGAATTTTTGAATGTTGTCCAAGATAATTTTCTGAGGCAGATTATTAACGAACCCACTAGAGGTAATAATATACTGGATTTAGTTCTGACAAATAGGAAAGAAGTTATTAAGGATACTCTGAGATTGGAGGAAATTTGGGTAATAGTGACCATTGTGAAATTAGATTCAAGATGAAATGGAATGGTATTGATAGTAGCATGAACAATGTTAAAATTCCTGACTTTAGAAGAGCAAATTATAATGGGCTAAGGACTTACCTGGAGGCAGTTGTACAGAAACCAGGCAATGAAATCAAATCAGGAATAGATTCAATGATATCAGTTAGTGGAGACAATAATCACCAGGAGGAAGAGATTACAATTGAAGAGGAGTATGAAAGAATAATTGAGCAATTAATTACAGGTCAGATGATTAACATTCCATATAAGGAGATTAGGACTAAAAATAATGACCCAAAATGGATGACAGATAAAATTAAGCATTATATTGGCATTAAAAAGGGCATTTATAGGAAAATAAAAAATGGAGAGGATCACTTAAGGCAGAGATATAATGAACTAGCAAGAGATGTTAAAAAGTTAGTTAGAGTAGCAAGGAGAAATTATGAAATTAAAGTGGCAAATAGGGCAAAGGAAGATTCTAAAAGTTTTTATCAATTATACAAAACTAAGGTTAGAGATAAAATAGGCCCACTTATAGATTACAAGGGAGAATTAGTGAGTGATAGGGACTCAATGGCTGGAATGCTAAATGACTTTTTTCTCTCAGTATTTACACAGGAGGATACTCTAAATATACCTGAGGTGTCAATGATCTTTCGGGGTAATGATGAAGAGAAATTAAAGGATATCTTGATCACAAAGGAGATAGTGACAAAGGAAATTGATAAAATCAAAAGTAGTAAAGCACCCAGTCCTGATGAGCTCTTTCCTAGAATTTTGAAAGAATGTAAGGATGTGTTAAGTGAGCCCCTAGCATACATCTTTAGAAAATCATTGGAGAGTGGCATTGTGCCAGTGGCATGGAAGAAAGCCAATGTGATACCTATATTTAAGAAAGGGGATAAAACAAATATGTCTAATTACAGACCAGTAAGTTTGACATCAGTGGTAGGGAAAATGATGGAATCTATTATAGCAAGGAATATTAGAGATCACTTGGATAAGCATAAGTTGATAAAAGAATCACAGCATGGCTTTAGTAAGGGTAAATCCTGTCTGACTAATTTGCTGTCTTTTTATAGTGAGGTGTATGAAGCAGCAGATAATGATGAAAACTATGATATTTTATACTTGGACTTTAGTAAGGCTTTTGATCGAGTGCCACACTTACGACTTCTGAGCAAAGTTAAAGCACACAGGATCGATGGCAGTATATTTAGGTGGATTCAGTCATGGCTTGGTGACAGACAGCAAAGAGTTAGTATAGATGGAGTAAAATCTGAGTGGGGGTGTGTTAGCAGTGGAGTTCCGCAAGGTTCTGTTTTAGGTCCCTTGCTATTCTTAATTTATATTAATGATCTTGACATAGGTATAAGTAGTGACCTGAGTAAATTTGCTGATGATACTAAGCTAGGTAGGGCCATTAGGGCTGATTCTGATGCTGTTGTAATGCAGGAGGAATTGATCATTCTGTCCAATTGGGCCGAGAAATGGCAAATGAAGTTTAACATAGACAAATGTAGTGTACTTAGTATAGGTAGAAATAATCCATTGAATAGTTTAAATTAAATGGGAGAATTTTAGGGAGGACTGATTGTGAGAGGGACTTGGGTATTTTGGTAAGTTCAGACCTTCGTCCTAGAAAGCAATGCCTAAATGCTAAGAATAAAGCTAATAGGATATTGGGATTCATTTGGAGGAGTGTAAGCAATAAGAGTGCTGAAGTCATTCTAAAACTGTATCTGGTGCTAGTTAGGCCTCATCTAGACTATGCAGTACAATTTTGGTCACCATATTATAGGAAGGATATTGATTTGCTTGAGTCTGTGCAGAGAAGGATGACAAAGATTATTGGTGGGCTAAGGAACTTACCTTATGGTGAAAGGCTCAGAAAACTAAATCTACATACATTGGAAAGGAGAAGAGTCAGAGGGGAATTGATTGAAGTCTTCAAATGGGTAAAAGGATATAATAAAGGGGATCTGGGTAAGGTTCTTATACTTAGTGAACATGACAGAACACGTAGCAATGGGTTTAAGCTTGATAAGTATAGGTTTAGGAAGGAGATTGGGAGGAATTGGTTTACAAATCGTGTGGTAGATGAATGGAATAGGCTCACTAGACATGTGATAGAAGCCTCCTCTCTGGGTAGTTTTAAGAATAGATTAGGTAAATATATGGATGAAGCTGCTAGATGGGACTGACTTTTTTATGTACATATGTATATATTTTTCTAAGGAGTGTGGAGATTATATTTTGCGGTTGCATGAATGGACATAATCCTCTGGATGCATTTTATGTATATTGTAGATTAGATCTGATGAACTCCTGTTAAGGGTGACAATGTTAATGACTTTTCTCTGGTAAGAAATCTTTTGTGTGTTGAATGGAACAGGAGCTGCCAAGTGTAGGCCATGAATGGTCTTTTGCAGTCTCCTTCTTTTCTTATGTTCTTATGTTAACTATAGCAACCCCTCTAGGTCTTAAAACAAGATATGACCTAAGAAATAACTCTTACTCAACTATTGATCTTACTTTAGTATCAGCAATTCTTTCGGATAAAACTGAAATAAACTTGGGTAGAGATCTTGGCTCAGATCATATCCCAATTCTTATCCATTTATCTGAACTAATAACTGTATCTAACATAGGAAAAAGACCAGATTGGAAGATACAAAATAACAAATGGTCAGAATGGATAACTAATTTTACTCCAATTCAAGCTGATATATCTCAAAGTCCACTTGAAGAATTAGATGAAATAATAGAAAATATAATAGAAGCCAGCAAATTAACTTTCAAACTTAGTATTAAACCTAAAAGCACTAAATATAACAAACCATGGTGGACAGAAGAATGCAGCACAGAGGTGGCTCTGAGGCGGGAGGCTAAACGTACTAATGAAAGAAACTTCACTCCACAGGACACCATAGCCTTTAATAGACAAAAAGCTATAGCACAAAGGACAATTAGAAGAGCCAAAAAAATATCCTTACAGAAATTTATTTCTAATATAAACTTTAGAACCCCAATTCAAGATTTCGAGGTGGAGGGAGGAAAAGACTCGCATGGTGAGCCCAACCTCCCCCAATAAGTCCTCGAAGGCGACAACGCCTTTGAGGAGGGTCTCCGCATCTCCTCCGAGCTAGGCCTGGAGGGCATATTTCTTCAATGGAATTGCCGTGGACTCCGGGCCAACTGGGAGGAGCTGCGGAGACTCATCTCTTCCCATTCCCTGCTAGCTATCTTTTTGCAGGAGACCATGCTAGGCGCATGCCCCCTGCCCTCCCTACCGGGGTATAAGGGTCTTGTGACCCCACCACTGCGGGATGGCCGGGCTGGGGGATGCGCGGTTTACACACGGCATGATGTCTCCGTTCTTCCTTTCTCATTAGATACCTCCTTTCAGGCAGTGGCTGTGCAGCTGCACCTGGATAGGAGGTATACTATCATTTCTGCGTACATTGCACCGTCAGCTGACTTCGACGCGGGGGACTTCCGCCACGTCGTGGCACCTTTGCCGAGTCCCTATCTCTTGCTTGGAGATCTGAACAAGAGTATCCTCTTTGGGGAGATTACTCCATAAATCCTAGGGGACAAGTCCTTGCCGATCTGATCGAAGAGCTTGAGATGGGTGTCCTAAATGTGGATGAGTTTACGCATCAACCGTCCGAGAACCGCTTCATTTTCTTGCCTGGACCTATCTTTGTGCTCTTCGGATGCACAGCCTGATTTTGATTGGGGGGTGGTCAATGACCTCCATGGTAGTGATCACTTTCCCATTCAAATATCATTTTCAGGGCAACTGCCCCTGAGAGCCCACCTCAGTGGTGCTTGGTGCGGGTGCGGTGGCCTGCATTTCAGGAAATGACTGAATTCTCTATCTCAGTCGAGTTTAGGTCGGTAGATGAGGCCGTTGAGTTCTTCTCCGGCAACCTCATTGCCGTGGGCCTGACTACTATTCCTAGGACATCTGGCCATTTTGCACGCTGACCACTCCCATGGTGGTTGGCCGAGTGTGAGACGGCCCTCAAACAGAAGCGGTATGCCTACATGCGCTATAAGCGCCGCCCGAATGATTTCACTGTCGCTGAATTTTGTCAGGCTAGGTTCCGGTATATTTCGAATCACGCCTGCCGCTCTTCTTGGCGGGCATACGTGTCTTCACTTAACAGGAAGACCCCTTTAGCTGAGGTGTGCAAGCAAGTCAAAAGGATTCGGGGCAAGTTTCGCAGGACCCCCCTCCCGTTCTCCAGGAGAATGGGACTACAATCTCGGACCCCGCATCCGTGGCGAAATCCTTAGCCACCGCATATTCTAGCCGGGATTCTGCTCCGCCAGCATTCAATGCACATCGTCATGTCAGGGAAGGCTGCCGACTGGACTTTACCTCCAGAGGCGGAGAACCCTTCAACCACAAGTTTACTGTGAGTGAGTGAGTGTGCCGTACGCCATGCTTTGACACTTGGGTGAGTGAGGCATGGCCTTTCTGTTAGATTTGTTCAACAGGATCTGGGTAAAGGGTCTTCCAGCATCCTGGCGAACCGCTACTGTGATTGCCTTTCGCAAACCGGGTAGAGATCACTCTACTCCAACATTTTTCCGCCCAATCTTTCTAACATCTTGCGTGTGCAAGTTGATGGAGAAATTGGTAAATGTTAGATTAGCCTTTTTCCTGGACAGCGGAGGCCATCTGTCTTCTGCAGAGTGTGGCTTCCTGCAAGTTCCACTCCATGTAGGATGCTCTGCTCTGACTGGAAAATGCTGTCTGCGAGGCTTTCCTTCGTAGACAGCACTACGCCACTGTGTTTTTCGATCTGGAGAAAGCCTATGATACTGCATGGCAATACGGTATCATGGAGACTCTCCACACCCTAGGGGCGATGGGACGCCTCCCAATGTTTATATCTGAATTTTTTTGAGATCGTTGATTCCGCATACAGGTGGGGGGGAGCCCTCTCCAGCCCAAAGGAGCAGGAAGAGGGTGTCCCGCAGGGAAGTGTCCTCAGTGTCACACTCTTTGCCCTGAGCATCAACGGCATCACTTCGGTGCTGCCATAAGATGTTCTTGCTACGCTCTACATGGACAACCTTTCAATCTCTTTTGGCGCGGCCCAGATGCCAACTCTGGAGCGTGGACTCCAACAGGCATTGAACCACGTCTCTCACTATGCTGAAACGCACAGGTTTCAGTTTTCTTTGGCCAAGACTAAGGTAGTGCACTTCTGCCGCCATCCACGGCTTTACCCCAATCCAGATTTGTTTCTTAATGGGGTGCGCCTGGATGTGGTGGAATCGCACTGTTTCCTTGGTCTTGTATTCGACTGACGCCTCACCTGGGAGGCTCATATTCGCAGCCTTAGGGTCTCTTGAACCCGCGCCATGGACATTCTCCATTCCGTGACATTCAGCGCTTGGGGCGTTGATAGGGCTACTGCCCTACTTTTTTATCGATCTTTTGTTCGTTCGAAGCTCGACTACAGATGTGAGTTTTATGCATCCGCAGCCGAGCGTTTATTGTGGAAGAAGATTTGATCCAACAACCAGCCTTTGCCTTGCGACCGGTGCCTTCAGCACTTCCCCCATTGAGAGCCTGTTAGTTGATGCTGGGGAGATGCCACTCGCTCAGCGCCGCGTGCAGTGCATTACTCGCGTTTGTATGCACGAGCCCAGCGCCTCCCCCAGTCACCAACAGCTCTCACTGCATCCGCAGCTGATCTCGATGGTGCCTATGCCACAGAGAGACGCCAGTCATACCCCAAGCCCTTTGGGTTTAGGGCCAGGGAACTCCTTCGAGAGCTAGATATAGCTCTCATGCCGGTGGCGCCCCTGGTTCTGCCCAGGATGCCACCCTGGACGGTACCACATTTGGCTATTTGTTGCCACACCTTTGCTCCTTAAGCTTGTACGGCGCCGGGAGTATTGCGTTCGCCCTTTTTGGAACACACCTCATGTCACGCTGGAACCGTGACAGTGTTTATGGATGGCTCCAAGTCCTAAGAGTGGGTCGGCTTCCACGCCATGTCCCCTCTGTTTGAAGTCAGCGGGGCTCTACCAGGCACTACGTCTGTCTTCACACCCGAGCTGGTGGCAATACACCACTCGGTACAGGAGATTATGCGATGTGCCTGGTTTGGAGACTGGATTGTGATCTATAGCGACTCACAAAGCGCCCTGAGTGCTCTCGGGGCATTGGAATCTCCGCATCCCCTGGTTTGCGATATCCGTGACACCACAGTTTTGGCGAGCCGGGCTGATGTCGAGATTATCTTCTGCTGGGTTCCTGGACATGTAAGAATTGCGGGGAATGAGGGCGCTCTTCCTCACCCCGACTACATGGCAGGAATACGGGCAGCTCATCGGACTGCTTGGCAAAGAAGATGGGAGACGGTCGAAGGGAACTTAAAGTTGCATGCCATTGCGCTGCAACTATTCCCATGGACCTATCCTCCAATACCACCATGGCTTCAGGTCGCTTTCTGTCATCTCCGAATCGGACCTACTCGTGTGAGGCATCGCTATTTGATGAAGAGCTCGCCTGCGCCCTATTGCGACGACTGCGTCGTTCCCCAGACTGTTCGGCACATTCTTTTTGAATGTCCCACTCTGGGTAATCTTCGCGCACGTTACCTGTCCCGGTACCGGGATGGGCGGGGTCGCTACCGCCTGTCCTTTGTACTCGGGACGAGTGAGTGCACATTGACTGGTGGACTTGTTGACTTTTGGGGAGAGGCCAACCTTCTCCCTTTCATTTAACCAGGCTTAATTGTTGTTTTTGTTATTGTTTTGTTACTGTTATTTCTTTTTATTGTTTGTTGTTCAAATTTTTTAAAGTAGCCTAGAACTAGGCTGTTTGTTTACGGTGACTTATGCCTAAGTCGGCAGTCGCCAGATAGCCCCTTAAAAAGAAAAATTCTGAAGAAGCTCTAGTTGAGAGAAATGTCAATAAAAAGTGTATACCTGCTTAGCTTTCTGCTATCTTACCCTTTCTAAATGTACTAAAATAAAAAAATGACATTTTTTATATTTCTTACAGGTTTTTAGCAAGCTTAAAAGAAATGAATTCAGCTATCTGGTTTGGTCTTTATTTATAGTATTCTACAGTCCTTAATTATCTCTTAAAATTATGATGGAAGTTGACCAAAGTTCCATTAATGGTACTGGTACCAGAAAACGCATTCGTGTTGAAGAAAAGTTAAAAAGATATGAAAAAATAGAATTTCTTGGTGAAGGGCAGGTTGGTTTTATTACCTTTCATTTTCAATAATTTGATTGCCTTTTACTTTCAACCATTTACTTAATCACTTGTTCCACTTGCCTCTTTCCTTCAGTTCTCTAAAATAAAAGTAAACGCTTGATTCTCTCTTTCATTCGTGTTTTCGTATCCATTCATATGGGCTTGTAAAAATTATATAGTACACTGCAGCACTGCTCTATGCCAGATTATTCAAAAGGGCTGAGCTGGGTGGAAATATGCTTCCTAGCTGAATTAATGGTAGGCACATTGGGTATGATGTTACCAAATAGTCCTCATTCAGATTAACTGTGCCAAATGCTATGAGTCTTGGGCATGCCTATTTATTTTGTTTCCTTCCCAACCAGGTTCTTTTAATTCAACCCTGCAAGGTATGGTCACATATAGACTGCTACCCTGGTCTTTATTCCTTCCAGATATTTTCTATTTCCTTTTTTTGCTAGCTTCTTTATAAGCCTCTTCTCACCTCTCTCTTGGCCAATGGGAGGGTGCTCAGCCCTCTTGACTCCTGACCCTCATTGGGGATGGTAATTTTTAACATGCTTCTACTGGACTGAGTTCACCACGTCCATTAAAGGGAGTGGGTAAAGGAAGAAAGATAAGGGCTCTCATTCTTCAGGGGTATCTCCGATGGAGATGGGCAAATCTTTTATTATTTTGGCAGACCTGTCAGGCAGGTCTGCAGGTCCATCCAACCTCTGGGCCCCCTCAGGATGAGAGTGGGGTACTCATTGAGAGGATGCTGTGTCTCTTTGAGTTGGTGGACTTCAATTAGTTCCTAGTGATTGGTGTAATAAGGCTGTTTGAAGGAGATATGCTCTATAGTACACCTGCCTTTCTCACTAGGAAGCCAAGGGGCTTTCATTCATGAGACAGGGACCCTTTTTGGTTAATGTGGCTAAACCCTTCCCACGGTAGCAAACTGTGAGTAGTCTCCAGACAGTCAACCTCCCAGTAATGGGAAAAGTTGTTGGTGCTCTTTTCCCTCAACCCCTGTCAGCACTACTTTACCTTTTATTATTAATTATTATTGGTATTATTCTTATTATTTATTAGTATTATCATTATATATTTTTATCAATATGTATTATAATTATTTATTAGTATTAATTATCATTAGTATTATTATTTAATAATGTTAATTATTATTTATTATATCATTACACCTATTCCCCTCAATCTTTTCTACCCCCACTTTGTACCAGAGGAGGGTTCCCACTTGGGCAGTTTGCTCCTGTAGCCATAGTGCCTTGGTGGACCTTAATGCCATCCTGGGATCACCTAGCACCAGGGTATAATAATAATTGGGATCACCCACCCTACCTGTTAGTGGACCCACCCTACCTGTTAGTGCACCCACCTATCTCTACTTCTATTTATTACCCACCCACCTGCCCCCTTCCAGACCACCCACCTGCCCCCTTCCAGACATGCTCTTGTATCCACAGAGGTTCTGGCTGCTGAGTGCACTTTCACCCTCATGAGCTTTAGTTGAGTGGCAGTGTATATTGTGAGGCCCATACCTACTCTGAGGGCTGAAAGCCCACTGGCCTGGGCAAGAATTGGGTACAGGGTATTCTGGGCCATCAACTGCTCACCTTAACTAGGGCTTTATCAGGGTGCCACTTCTCAACAATTACTAGGGTTTTTGACCACATGGACATGAGATCTTGAACTTCAGCAGTGCTAATTCTTACAGCTTGCCCCTCTTCCTCCCCCGAAGAAATTTCTTCCTTCTGCTGCTGCTTTAGATACTGAAACTCTAATATTGTCAGCTCAGTGTGTGATCCTTCACTAACTCGTCGATGTCCTCTTCATTGACTTCCAAATCCATAGACTTGCCCAAAGATAGGATTTCAAGAAGAACAGATGGTTCCTCAAAGCCCGTAAAGTCCCTTTCAGGATCACATTCAGGCCAAAGATTTTTCCACGCTGAATTCATTGTCCTCAAAGAAACTTCTCTCTATGCTTTCTCAATCAGCCTTAGACAATGAAGGATATTGTAATGATCTTTCCAGAAGTTTCTGAGGGTTAATGCAGTATAATTTGTTACCTCAAAACATCTTTGGAACATAGCCTATGTGTACAAGCTTTTGAATTTTGAAATAACTTGCTGGTCCATGGGTTTAATAAGTAGAGTGGTGTTAGGAGGTAAATATTTTATCTTGATGAAGCTAAATTTGCCCATTAAATCTTCTTCTAAGCCCGGAGGATGTGCTGGAGCATTGTTGAGGAGTAGGAGAGCTTTCAATGGTAGATTTTTCTCAAGCAGATAAACCTTTACTGAAGCAACAAATACTTCATATATCCACTCAGTAAAGAATTGCCTTGTCACCCATGCTTTCACATTTGATCGCCACCTAACATTCAGTTTAATTTAAATGATGTTTTTCTTCTTAAAGACATGTGGATTCTCTGAGTGATAAACAAGGAGAGGTATTAATTTGCAGTCACCACTGGCATTGCCACAAAGCAATAGAGTAAGGCGGTCTTTCATTGGTTTATGGCCTGGTGCAGATTTTTCTTCTTCTGCGATGTAAGTTCTCCTAGGCATCTTCCAAAAGAGGCCTGTTTCATCACAGTTGAACACTTGGTTGGAAACATAGCCCTCATTTTCCACAAACTCCTTAAATTCCTTTACAAATTTATTGGCTGCTTCTGAATCAGATCTGCAGCATCTCCATGCATAATAACATTATGAATCTCGCTCTCTTTTTTTAATCCTATTAAACCAACCCCTGCTAGCTTTAAACTCATCTTTTGAAGTTGTGTCCTTAGTTAAATAATTGCATAGGGCCTTTGTTTTTTCACAAATTATTGCTTCAGAAATAATATCACCTGCAAGCTGCTTTTTGTTGATCCAAATTAATAATAGTTCCATCTCTGATATGTTTTGATCTCCTAGTTGTCAGTCATAATCCCTTTTGCCACATAGCTGCTTTAATGGCTACTTTAATTTTTTAAATTGAACAAACTGTCGATTTGAGCATATTATACACCAAAGCAAATTGTCCCACATGAATACCACTTTCATGTTTAGCAATAAGATCTTTCGTAATTTCAATTGTTGCTCTAACAGCTTTTGTCTTAGATTATTTTTCAACACTTACAGTTTTTAATCTTTATTTTAAAAAACAACAAATAAGAATGTAGATTTATGTGTGAGACGTGACTTCACGACACAGCGCACAAAAATGAATTGAAGCGCATGGTAGCAGAGGCTGGCATGTGCCTAGGTGTTAAGATTCTGAAGAGGCATTCGAGTTCCAAAGCAAATTTGCTAGAAATTTTTTTTCGGATTCCAAATCGTTCGAGTTTAGAGGCGTTCAGATTCTAATGTACCACTGTATATTGTTATTTGTTTTTAACCCTTTACTGTCGAGTGTTCCCATTTTGAGAACATATTTTCAAAAGTTCATCCAACAGAAACTACAATAATTTATCAGAGGTAGGTCTAATGCACACATTTCTGCCATTTTAAGTGGTTACATCATCTCAGTGATTGACAGCACGAGTTTGAACTTGATGAAAAATTGATTTTTTAAAAATATTTACATAAATCTTTGTACATATTCTTAATATTTGCATTTATAAGTTCGCCAGATGAGCTCTTTAATAAAAAAAAAAAAATGCATTTATAAGTGAAATGCATAAGACATTCTTCAATAGTTGTGTAAAATAGCAAGAAAAAAAAGTACATGGAATAAAATGAAATTTACATTAGAATTTGATGTTCCCAAAATCGGAATATTTGCTACTTCTCCTACCTAAACATAGGGTGGAGTGAAATATTTTTTTTTTTAACTAGAATAATTGAGTAGTTCTCAATAGGTGAATATACATCCAAAAATAACTCCTAACCCAATTTGGGGTGTTAGCCCCCCAAAATTAGCCAGCTACCACCCACTAAAGGTCTGCAGGGGCAAATTCTACTATTTTGTCATAACTTTTGAACTATTGGTCATAGGAAGCTGAAATTGGTATCAAAAGATGTGGAAGATGCATGTTTATATGTGTTACAATTAAACTTTTTATTCTGTGTCTACATATAAAAAAGTTGGGAAAAAAAACCATTTTTGCACTTGTTTTGCTTTAAAATTTTAGGATTTTATAGCGGCATTAAAATTTCTGTGAATTTCACTTCATTATATATATTGTAAAATTGTAATATAGTTTAATAACATACATAATACAGTATATAATAGTTCTTAGTCGGTAGGTCTATCTAATTGTGACCATTTCCTCACCGCCACAGGAGTAGGTTGCATGGCACATTATCTACTTTTAAGTTTAGACTTCCCAGTAAGTATACTTCCAATTTATTTGTAATTCGTATCAGATTTTCTCCCTTAGATGTATGCCTTCACTTCGGCTATAGTCCAATCTACCCATTGAAGATGATTCAATTAGGATTAAAATTCCTTCTTGGTATCGAAGCACTTCATAATTTTGTGTGATCTTATTTTCTGGTGAATTAACCCATCTCATCTTTCAAACCCTGCTACTGATGATGAAGCTTCTGTAACCAGCTTGATGTGTCATTCAACCACCTTGTTATGACATGGATGATCTAACTTAAACTGCTGCTCTTGAATTTCTTCAATATCTTTATTGGAAAAATCCATGATTGCTGGAAGTTCAACAATATTATGATCATTTAAAGCCACCATTTTATACTATGATTTTGCCTTAAAGTTGATTACCAGTAGTGTAAAACTGAGGATATTTGATCTAAAATGGTATTCAGCTTCTTCATCAGAACTGGCTTCACTATTTGAAAAGGAATAATCTTGATGGAAAAATTCACTCATTTAGAAATTCTGTGAGGGTACCTCTTAAATATAAGATCTTATTCATGGCTAAATAAATGACTAACTGATTCATCTTCATCTGAGAGCATTGATATTTTTATGTTCTCTCGGTGTGCAAAATATGCATTCCTTTGAAGCGCTGTCAAAGCAGTTTTTCAGATTCCTTGATCTGGAAATTTTAACGTACACTGAATCAAGTTGTAGAAATTCAGACAACCATCAGTGATCTTATTATGACATTTAATGTCAAACCAGTTTGCCAAATATACTTTAATGCAGAATTTGGCCAGCAAACACAATTTCTTCATCGAAGGAGACCATTGAGAGATAAAACTCAAAATACGACATGCTAATGTCAGCCATCTTGCATAACAGATTTCTCCAATCTCCAGTAGCTCTAAATCTTCATCAACCTCACCTAATATTACACACATGCATATCCTATAAGCATAATATTGATCACTGCTCAGGTCATCAATTACGTCATTGGGCAACAGTGGAAAATTTGTGCATCTAATTGGCTTGAACTTCACAATGTCCTACTCTGACACACCAACCTTACAATTGCTTTCCAATTTTCCATGAAAAAGTGTCTGGACTTTTTGTTGTGCCATCACTTTTCAGAAAAATGTGCCCCGTAAGGGGCGCGGTGATTTGCCATCCTGGCCGCCATGCTGACGGGACTCAGCACCCCGTCCGGCCCCAGCTGAGCCTCTCTTCCTTCGTCCAAAACACTTGTTTCCTCTCTTTTCACACAACCTCTCCCACAACTTTCGATGGTCAGCCTCTAATTTCACAGGGTAGATGCTGACCTTCTTCTCAAGCCAACCGTCCCGGATCGGGGCTGAGGGGGGAGGGGACAATGTTCCCTAACCCCTGAGCTCCGGTTCAGGATGTTTTTTTTTTAACAGCCTGCTTCATCCCCACCCATAGCTTCCTCACATCCCTTTTCCTCTCCTCTTCACATTCTTTCCATTTTTACGCCTTGTCTAAGGTGGAGCCTCCATGCCGATGGACTGCCAGGCCACCAGGCGGGAGGGTGGTCCAAAATGGTGGCGCCTGGCTCTGCCAGGCCTGTAAGCACCTCTTGCAGTGCGGGCAACTGCAAGAGGTGATGAGCTATTGCGTCCCGTATAAAAAAGAGGGTCACCATGCCCATGTATGAAAAAACAACCAAAAAGCCCCAACCCCCAACTTCCCCTGAAATAGCGACGGAGCCGCCCTCGGGCAGCTCCAGCAAAAAAATGGAGGTCCCCACCCCTGTGCTTGCGCAGGGGACCCTCCATATCTCTTCAACCAGAGAGGAGGCTTACTCCTCTCCTATGCCTACGGGTGAAGGGGACTCCCCCTCACCCCCTTCTCTGGAGGTGCTTTCGGGCACCTTCCTCTTACCAGCGGCAGTCCCCTCTTTTCTTTCTAAGGGGACTGCCAAGAAAGCCAGCAGGGAGCCCTTAGCCAGCCGCTCCACAGGGGGGAGAGGGAAGCAAGGCCCCTTCGGTCGCTTCCCTCAAAAGACTTGCTGGCAAGAATATTGAAACTTGCTGGGGTCAAGGCCCATGCCTCCCCACATAATACTAGTGACGATACTGCCAACGGGACCTGCGATGTCTTGGGGGGAAGATGGCCAGCTGGAGGCCCCCCCTGAAATAGACATGGTCCTTGAGGAAACCCAGCCTCAGACGGTAGGGCCTTCCATGGGGGGGAATCCGGGCTCGGCGCCAAGCACCGAACCCGAATCCGCCCCTATGCAAGGTCCTCCTCAAACGGCTGTGGTTTCTGAAGCAGTACAAGGAAGGGAGGGATCTGCTTCGACCGGTGCCCCCACGACTACCAGGACCTTCTCCATTTTGGAGAATGACCTGGCTGAGGCCGGTCCATCTGGCCTGGGGGCTCCTTCCGGTGGAGGTGAGGAGCGGGTTCATTCCCCGCTCTCCTCTCCAAAAAAGAAAAAAAAAGACTCAGGGCTCCTCTCCATCCGCGGGGGCTACGGGGATGGATGGGTCTGCTGCCACTTTGGCAAGCGACCAAGCCAAGATCGGCACATCCGGCTCCTCTTCCCCCCGGGGTATGGAGCTCCTGACCATGACAAAGACCAAAAGGGCACAGGGCGGAGCCTTGATGACATCGGAGCCCCTCATTCAGAGGTTACCTGGCATTTTCGAGCCCGCTGGCTTCAATCGCTTCCTCATTATTCGCTCCACTGATGGCAGCATGTTGTCTAAGGGCAACATGATCCATCAGAGGAGAGGATTAGCTAATGCAATTGGTAGAGAGCCGAGGGTGACCAGTTTCTCGGACGGGAGCCTTCTGGCGAATGCGGCGAATCCCGCCAAGGCAGGCCAAGATAAATGCTCTTCAGACACTTCATGGCACCCCGTTGAGTGTGATGCCGCACTCTACCATGAACTTTGTGAAAGGAGTAGTTTATGTGAGGGAACTCGTTGACTACTCCATTGAGGACATCACCCTAGAGCTGGTGGACCATGGGGCGGTCAAGGTCGAACGTGTGATGAGAAAACAGGGAGGGGCCTCGAGACCCACCCCTACACTCTTCATCACGTTCGACTGTGACAAGCTCCCTGAGTCGGTGCGTGCCGGCTGGTACCGCTACTGCGTGAAGGCATTCATCCCACTGCCGCGGCGGTGCTATTACTGTCACCGCTTCAGCCATACGAATTGCTCATGTAGACGTGCAAAGTCGGGGTCACCCGAAGTCTGTGTAAATTGCTCCAAGGCCGCACACGATAAGTCCAAATTGTGTGTGGCCAAGTGTGTCAATTGTGGAGAGCCGCACCCGGCTTCTTCGAAGCAATGTGGTGCATATCTCCTTGAGAAAGAAATCCTGGCTGTTCAGGCCCAGGATCGACTCATTCCGCGAGGCTAAGGACTTGGTCCTGGCACGCCCGGCTCTGCCTGGGATGTCATATGCCTCAATAGCTAGAAAGGCACCCTCTGCTCCTAGCCCATCCAGGCCAACGAGCACGGTTGTTTCCGCGCCCATTCGGACCCCTTCTGCAGGCTCTACTCAACCTGGGCGCTCCCCTGGTAAAGCTGGCGGCAAAAAGGGTTCATACCCAGCCCCGGCTAAAACCAGGGCTCCCCCCCCTCTTCCCCCAGCCTGTTTCCCGTAAGGCGAAACGGCCACGCACCTCCACCGAGTTGTTAGACTCACAGGAGGCAACACCCTTGAAGCCGGTCGCTAGGCCATCTTCCGGGGTTCCTAAAGCTGTCCCCCGAAAGGAGGACAGCAACAAAGGAGCTTCGGCTCCTTCGCCCACGCCCCGAGGTGTGGCGGGTGGCTCGGAGACGGTGGTTCCTCAAAAAGAGGGCCCCCCACCTCCGAAGCCGCTGTAGCGGGCCAAAAAATTTAGACTAACCCTAATCGATCCAACCCGCTTCCTACACTAATCCGGACGTGAGAAATCGAAGGAGAATGAAACGGATTGTATGTACAGTCCTTTACTAACAAAAAAAATACAATATTTACAAAAATATGGGTAAATATGCACCCAATGAGCCTATTTATATATATAATAAAACAATCCTATCTTGGAACCCAATCAATCAAAAAATATATATTAATACTAAGAGTCAGCATATACAAAAGGGGACAACCAAAACAAGAGACAACAAAAAGAGGAGTTTTCTTACGTGGTACCATGGTTTACGATTTGCCGGCCTCCCCGGGGGAAAATCTTGCCGGCAGTCACTCTTGTGACAAAATTGGGTGTGCGGGGCTTATGGTGCCTGCCACCTCGGAGCTCAGTTTTCTTTAAGATCCAGGCAAGTACTATTAGAAGACTTCTTATATCTTCTTTAAATATCTCCAAAATATTTTCGTTAAAGTCGCTCTTGCAAAATGCAGGCAATGTTTTTGTTTGTTTTGTTCTTTTTTTTTCTTTTTTTTTTAATTCTGGTACTTGAACGCTGTCTCATAAAATCTTTAACATTTAGTAGCTAATAAAAAAAACATGAGATGTTAAATAACCTTATTCATACAACATGAAATCAAATACATATGTACAAAAGAAAATATAATAAAAAACCCATTCCCACTCACACACACATTCTTACAGAAGGAGAGTGAGTGTATTGGGAAAAAGGGGGGGAGAATGGCCCCTTCACAACACACTCACATTCGCTCCACCACACCGCAACGCCTAAGGTTTCGAGGCGGAGGGAGGAAAAGACGCATGGCGAGCCCAACCTCCCCCAATAAGTCCTCGAAGGCGACAGCGCCTTCAGCGCTTTGTCCGGCTAAGAGTGCCCGGGAAGCGTAAGGCCATTCCCGTGAAGGTCTTCAGTTCGAGGAGGGCCCTCGCGTCTCCTCCGAGCTAGGCCTGGAGGGCATATTCCTTCAATGGAATTGCCATGGACTCCGGGCCAACTGGGAGGAGCTGCAGAGGCTCGCCTCGTCCCGATCCCGTTAGCTATCTTTTTGAAGGAGACCATGCTAGGCGCATGCCCCCTGCCTGCCCTCCCGGGGTATAATGGTCTTGCGACCCCACCACCGCGGGATGGCTGGGCTGAGGGATGGGCGGTTTACACCCGCCATGATGCTCCGTTCTTCCTTTCTCTTTAGATACCCCCTTCCAGGCAGTGGCTGTGCAGCTGCACCTGGATAGGAGGTATACTATCACTTCTGCGTACATTCCACCGTCAGCTGACTTCGACGCGGGGGACTTCCGCCGCATCGTGGCACGGTTGCCGAGGCCCTATCTCTTGCTTGGAGATCTGAATGGCAGGCATCCTCTCTGGGGAGATTACTCCATAAATCCCAGGGGACAAGTCCTTGCCGATCTGATCGAAGAGCTTGAGATGGGTGTCCTAAACTTGGATGAGTTTACGCATCACTGTCCGAGAACCGCTTCATTTTCTTGCCTTGACCTATCTTTGTGCTCTTCGGATGCACAGCCTGATTTTGATTGGGGGTTGGTCGATGACCTCCATGGTAGTGATCACTTTCCCATTTAAATATCATTTTCAGGGCAACTGCCGCCTGAGAGACCACCTCGATGGTGCTTGGCGCGGGCGCGGTGGCCTGCATTTCAGGAAATGACTGAATTCTCTATCTCAGTTGAGGAGTTTAGGTCAGTAGATGAGGCCGTTAAGTTATTCTCCGGCAACCTCATCGCCGTGGGCCTGACTACTATTCCTAGGACGTCTGGCATTTTGCAAGCCGACCACTCCCATGGTGGTCGGCCGAGTGTGAGACGGCCCTCAAACAGAAGCGTTATTCCTTCATGCGCTATAAGCGCCGCCTGAATGATTTCACTGTCACTGAACTTCGTCGGGCTAGGGCTAGGTTCTGGTATATTTTGAAGCACGCCCGCCGCTCTTCTTGGCGGGCATACGTGTCTTCACTTAACGGGAAGACCCCTTTAGCTGAGGTGTGGAAGCGAGTCAAAATGATTTGGGGCAAGTTCTCGCAGGACCCCCCTACCATTCTCCAGGAGAAAGGGACCGCAATCTCGGACCCCGCGTCCGTGGCGGAATCCTTAGTGACCGCTTTTTCCGCATTCTCTAGCCGTGATGCTGCTCCACCAGCATTCAATGCACTTCGTGATGTCGCGGAAGGCCACTGGCTGGACTTTACCTCGAGAGGCGGAGAACACTTCAACGACAAGTTTACTGTGAGAGAGTTGCGTTCCGCTCTTGCTTCGTGCGTGGACACTGCCCATGGTCTGGACGATGTCCCGTACGCCATGCTTCGACTCCTGGGTGAGCGAGGCATGGCCTTTCTGTTAGATTTGTTCAATAGGATCTGGGTGGAAGGTCTTCTCCCAGACTCCTGGCGAATCGCTACTGTGCTCGCCTTTCGCAAACCGGGGAGAGATCACTCTACTCCTACCGGTTTCTGCCCAATCTCTCTAACCTATTGCGTGTGCAAGTTGATGGAGAAATTGGTAAATGTTAGATTAGCCTATTTCCTGGACAGCGGAGGCCATCTGTCTTCTGCACAGTGCGGCTTCCGCAAGATCCACTCCACGTCGCATGCTCTGCTCCGACTGGAAAATGCAGCCTGCGCGGCTTTCCTTCGTAGACAGCACTACGCCACAGTGTTTTTCGATCTGGAGAAGGCCTATGATACCGCATGGCGATACGGTATCATGGAGACTCTCCACACGATGGGGGCGAGGGGACGCCTCCCAATGTTTATATCTGAATTTGTGCGAGATCGTCGATGCCGCGTACGGGTGGGGGTAGCCCTCTCCGGCCCAAAGGAGCAGGAAGAGGGTGTCCCGCAGGGAAGTGTACTCAGTGTCACACTCTTTGCCCTGACAATCAACGGTATCACCTTGGTGCTGCCGGAAGATATTCTTGCTACGCTCTACGTGGACGACCTTTCTATCTCTTTTGGCGCGGCCCAGATGCCAACTCTGGAGCGTCGACTCCAACAGGCATTGAACCGCGTCTCTCGCTATGCCGAAGTGCACAGGTTTTGGTTTTCTTTAGCCAAGACTAAGGTGGTCCACTTCTGCCGCCATCTACGGCTTCACCCCGACCCAGATTTGTTTCTTAATGGGGTGCGCCTGGATGTGGTTGAGTCGCACTGTTTCCTTGGTCTTGTATTCGACCGACGCCTCACCTGGGAGGCTCATATTCGCAGCCTTAGAGTCTCTTGTACCTGCGCCATGGACATTCTCCGTTCCGTGACGTTCAGCGCTTGGGGCGCTGATAGGGCGACTGCCCTACGGATGCGAGTTTTATGCACCCGCAGCCGAGCGTTTATTGAGGAAGGTGGATTCGATCCACCTCACCGGCCTTCGCCTTTCGACGGGTGCCTTCCGCACTTCCCCCATTGAGAGCCTGTTGGTCGATGCTGTGGAGATGCCACTTGCTCTGCGCGGCGTGCAGTGCATCACTCGCCTGTACGCGTGAGCCGGGTGCCTCCCTCAGTCACCAATAGCTCTCACTGCATCCGCAGCTGATCTCGATAGTGCCTATGTCGCCGAGAGATGCCAGTCATACCCTAAACCCTTTGGGTATGGAAACTCCTTTGAGAGGTAGATATAGCTCTCGGGCTGGTAGCGCCCCTGGTTCTGCGCAGGACGCCACCCTGGATGGTACCACATTTGGCTATTTGTCGCCACGCCTCTGCTCCTAAAGCTTATACTGCGCCGGGAGTATTGCGTTCGACCTTTTGGGAGCATACATTGTTTCACGCTGCTACCGTGCCAGTGTATACGGATGGCTCCAAGTCCCAAGAGCGGGTTGGCTTCCACGCCGTATCCCCTCTGTTTGAAGTCAGCGGGGCTCTACCAGGCACTGCGTCTGTCTTCACGGCTGAGCTGGTGGCAATACACCACTCGGTACGGGAGATTACGCGACGTGCCCGGTTCAGAGAACGGTTGTGATCTATAGCGACTCACAAAGCGCCCTGAGTGCTCTCGGGGCATTGGAATCTCCGCATCCCCTGGTTTGCGATATCCGTGACGCCACGGTTTTGGCGAGCCGGGCGGATGTCGAGATTATCTTCTTCTGGGTTCCTGGACACTTAGGAATTGCGGGGAATGAGTGCGCCAAAGAGTCCGCGAGGACTCTGCGACCGGACCAGCGTTTCGCTCTTCCTCACACCGACTACATCGCAGGAATACGGGCATCTCTTCGGATTGCTTGGCAAAGAAGATGGGAGACGGTCGAAGGGAACTTAAAGATGCGTGCCATTGCGCCGCGACTGTTCTCATTGATCTATTCTCCAATGCCGCGGCGGCTTCAGGTCGTTTTCTGTCATCTCCGAATTGGACACACTCGTGTGACGCATCGCTATTTGATGGAGCGCTCGCCTGCGACCTATTGCAACTACTGCGTCATCCCCCAGACTGTTTGGCACATTCTTGTTTAATGTCCCAGTTTGGGTAATCTTCGTGCACGATACCTGTCCCGGTACCGGGATGGGTGGGGTCGCTACCGCCTGTCCCTTGTACTCGGGACAGATTCGAGGGGGGAGGCCGGGCTTCTCCCCCTTATTTAAGGTTCTTTTTTTTGTTATTGTTTTGTTTGTAGGTTGCACTCTCCTGCACCGGGGTGAGGAGGACCTCCCCCCCCCCCCGCTGCCGGAGATTGCCTCCTGATTGTTAAGTTTTTCCAATTTATATCATTAAGTTTTCATATTTTTATTTTAAAGTAGCCTAGTTCTAGGCTGTCGTGTTTTTCGGCGACTTATGCCCAAGTGGGTAGTTGCCAGATGGGCTCTATAAAATAAAAAAAAAATCAGAAAAATGGGATGGTGGTAACTCATTGCAATGGAGCAAGCATATAACCCATTGTAATGGTTTTTGCAGCAAAGATTCCTATAATGCCAAGGAGCCATTACGATTGCCAGTCATTGTTGCTGTGCCATCTGATCCTATTATCTTGATTTTATGATGCAGATCAATGTGCTTTATTGCATTATACAGGGATATTGCAATTTGTCTGCCTTTACCACTATCTGGAGCCACATGTGTCAAGTAGAAAGAACTTGGTTCACTAACTACCACATAATGTTCTTCCAGCTCTATCTTGTGATGTTTTTCCATTTGCTTCTCTCATTTTCATTTTTGCATCCTTCCTGCCATCTATAGTGCTTGCACTCTTCCCGTTCTACCTGTCTCATCTTGTGTAATAATAATAAAATGTATATCCCATCTACACATTGAAATAATTTTTCTTCTTCCGCCTGAATTTCTCTTTGGTATTTATTTCTCTCCCTTCTTAGTTTACTCCTATCTATTACATATCTTCTGTCTTCATCACTAACCAAACCAAAATCCTATAAAGTTACAGTTGCAACAGCAGCACCAGCATGATCTAATATTTGAAATTGCTTACACATTAAACTTAAATTTCTTATTGCTATCCTATTTTGGTCATTTAACTTTTTTCTTTTAACTTCTGACTGATATTCTTGTGAGTACCAGGTAGCATCAGAGGCAAAGCTTGTAGAACTACATTGACTTTCACTATCATATTGGACATAAGTGTAACATAGTGCATTTTTAGCTTTCGGTATTGACTATACGATTGAACTATGTCTTTTCATGATATATAAGTCTAAGTTTGACAAGATTTCCTCCACAAGTAAACATTTGCCAACACGTACATCCTTTTGGTCATTGTAGAAGTCATAATCTCTACTATTCATCTTCAACTTGTTTTCCTTTTCCAAAACATGGCTTTGTTTTTCATCATAACAGAATATGTTGAAAAGCTGTTCTGCATCCTCCCTAAACTTTGTGACATACCCTTCAAATGTTGGACCATGCTGCTTCTTCAGATATTTCTCCAAAAATGAAAACCTTTTCATTACCGCTGTGATCTTTTTCACTACTGTTACTCAATACACATTGCACCATACCCAATGTTTGATCAATTCCTTAGATATTATTTCCAAAGCCTGATTAGTTTTCCATTCTTTTTTGTGTAACCTACGTTCCACTATTTCTTTCCTTGTCGGCAGCATACTTTGAGTAGGAAATTGACTTCTCTTTTCAAATTTGTGTTCCCCAAACAGATCTTTAACATTTGAGCTTCTTAGCATGTTTATTTTTTATATGATTTAATGCTAACCAATAGATATACAATCTGTTAAAGATAAAAAATATGGTTAGTTTAAATATAAATACATTGTTAAATGAAGATTAATGAACTAAATACCAAAGCATTAGTGATAGAACCCCATAAATTATATAATAATAAAATACATGTATCAGCTAAATGTAGTAGTAGATAAGTTGTATTGTTAACCAGTATAATATAATTATGCTTATTTTACAATAACCTGCGCATTTCAAGTATTAAACTAAAACACAAATCACTTTTTGCCATAAAGTATTGTTAAAAATGTTTTTGTTATTAACTTTTTTTATATGTAGAGATAGAATAAAAGATTAATTATGACACATATTAACATGCATTTTCCACATCTGTTGACACCAATTTCAGCTTCTTATGACCAATAGTTTAAAAGTTATGACGAAATAGTAGAATTTGCTCCCTGCGAGAGCTGGCTAATTTGGGGGGCTACCACTCAAAGTTGGGTTAAGGGTTATTTTTGGATGTATATGCACCTATTGAGAACTACTCACTCATTATTCTAGTTAAAAAATTTTTTCACTCCACCCTACTAAACGTGTCTTATTTGTCGGTCCACACAGATCCAACTTATATGTGTTGAAACTTGTTTGGACTTGTGTATTATCAGCTCAGGCATCTTGGCATCAGTCACTTCAAGGTTTAAGGCTGTGGAGAGCACACTGCATGTGCAGAAATGGAAACCACATCTTTCTATGGGTAAGTATAATTATGAACAAATTGAAAATCATACCTTTTTGGTATATCTTAGCTAAAATATACAGTGAGTTAGTATTTATAACAGTCAAATTCTGCTAATTTTTTTATCACTTCATAGACACATCTCATTTATATGTAGAAACAGTCTGTAATTTATATTGCAGATCATTTTACAGACAAATGCGTTATGCAAGTTTTCAAATTTCTTTATCTGTATGATTAAAAATGACTTAGTGCCCAAACAGCTCATAAAGTAGATTGGTTTAGAAAAGGGTTGCCTCTTTTTTATTACTTCTTTTTTTTGTTTACAGGCCCAGGCCTAACAGAGGCATATCTTAGTTTTCCTTCCTTGAAAATGTAAGAGATAATATTGAGCAATGTGACAGTACAAACTTAGATTTTGTCGTAATACCTTCCGCTACTGCAAACAATACTATCAGTGACGAAGAAAGCGATGATGGTAATCTGGACCAGGATACCCCGAACCTGAAGAATTTGATGGTGATATTGCGGTCCACGAACAAGACACAGCGTCTGTCAGCGAAGATGTTGATCTGGGTGGGAGCAAAAGACTGTGTATAAATGAAAATGTGTTTCTCAGACCAATTACACCACTGCATTCACAAGATGATCTCTTCCATCATAGTGGTAAGGATGTTTTTGATATTTTTCTGATCTTTACTCTTGACATGTCATATCACAGAACAAATAAATTTGTATGCTAAGAGAGATAAAAACTCAGATATTCGGCGTTGACACAGAAGAAATGTCCTGTTTCTTAGGACTAGTCTTGATAAGTAGCTACCATAAACTACCCTCAGAAAATTATTACTGGTCCACGAACTGCTCTTTGGAAGCACCCATCTTCCACAAAACAATGAGCAGAGACAGGTTCAAA
The DNA here is from genome assembly GCA_963969495.1 of Ceratothoa steindachneri. Classification (NCBI taxonomy): domain Eukaryota; kingdom Metazoa; phylum Arthropoda; class Malacostraca; order Isopoda; family Cymothoidae; genus Ceratothoa; species Ceratothoa steindachneri. The sequence goes on from OZ018327.1 coordinate 128,435,457, forward strand.
CTGATCAAGCAATTTCTACATATTGCTGATAATCAAAATCTATTGCAGTCTAAAGTAGCAAAAGTTCTACCCTTGTTTGAGATGCTGAAAACACAATGCCAACAGTTTGGAATATATCACAAATTCCTAATCATTGATCAATCAATTGTCTCTTACAGAGGTCAGACTGCAGGTCAGATGAACCGTTCTCTGTGTCAAATGGGACACCAACTGTACATTAACAGTGGCTAGTAACTATTACAGACTTTCTCAGGTACACAAAATTGAAAGAAGAGTGAAAGATGAAAGAAAAAAGTTAGTGACCCAGCCTTACACTATAAAAATGTATAACATAGGCCTGGGTGGTGTAGACGTATGTGACTGCATGCTGTCATCCTACAGGCCTAGACTCCAATCAAAGAAATAGGGATGGAACTTGTTTTCTCATGTCATAAACTTAGCAGTTGTTGCAGCTTATAAATTTTATGATCAGGTCAATCCTGAAAAAAAATTGTCTCATTTCAAGTTCAGAAAAACTGTTGCCGAGTGAGTCACTTGTGAAATCGGATGATGAAAAGCTTTCTTGAGCAATACCAACAATGCCTCCACCAAAAGTTGCAAGATATAAAAGCGTAAACCATTAATTGGTATCATGTACACAAGGTCGATGTGCTGTGTGCTGGAAAAACACATGAGTGAAGTGTGACAAACACTATAATGAAGTTTTCCACACTAAGTAATCAAGTCGCATAGTGTTTGGTGCACTATTTCACTGTTTTGATGTTTTGTTTTGACTGTTATTGTCATTGTTCTAATAGGAATGAATTGTCAAAATGTTCAATTTAATTTTGCAACAACTTATTTCAATTATTGTATGAGGTAAACACATTTTCTTAGCTGTAATTAAAACTGTGTTCAATAATCGTGTATTATTTAGGATCCAAATAAGCGAATGTTCCCATTTTGAGAACATACATAAATATATCAAATTGTGCATTTAGAATGAAACAGACATGGTTACTTTGTAGTGGGCTGAAAATCTAGGCTAACCCCAATTGATCCAACCCGCTCCCTACACTAATCCGGATGTGAGAAATTGAAGGAGAATGAAACGGATTGTATATATACTCCTTTATAACAAAAAAATGTACAATAATATTTACAATAGAGAGGGGTGATTAAATTGGAGATCTCGTTACTATTCACAAAAAAAATATACAGCTAAATTTCCTATATATATATATATATGCAATAAAAAAAAAATCCTACTTATAAATTTTAGCAATCAATCAATCCTAAGAAACAATTCTATGCCAAATTGAACAACCCCCCAAAATATCCGGACTACAACAGTCAATATATAAATAACAAAAAGAAAGGCCTCACGTGGTATAAAGGAGGGGGGGGGGATGTCCAACCAGCCGCCACTCGAGCAAGCAAAATGCCTAGGACTTACAAACAAGTGGCGCCTCTGAGCTTGATGGAAGATAAGTGACCTTATCAAGCTTGCGTGGCTATTATAAGCCCTCTTTCATTAAAGCTTTACTATTTTAAACTCAACAAGTAAGACAGAACACAGCCTTGAACCTTTGTCAAATACTATTGGCCTTTATTAATTAACAATAATAAATAGTTAGCTTTGAATACAGGGGTAATTTACAAGATTACTCTTATCTTTCCAGAATATGGCACCTGGAAGGAAAAAAAAACATTTTATGCTGTCCCCAGTGATAGTTCATATGCCCTGCAAGTTCTAGGTCGGGATACATGACAGCTTGTGGGTGTATGGCCAGTTGGAAGCCCCTCCTGAACTGAAGATGTTCAAGGAGGTGACTCCATCCCAGAAGGAATGAACCTTGGCTCAGTGACAGACACTGAGCCTGATTTAGCTGCTATGTAAGGCCCTCCTCAGCAGCATGGGCCCTCAAAGACTTGCAAAGAAAGGCACCCTCTCCCTTACATCATGCTCCTTTAGCGGCAAAGATCTCCATCTAGGAGAAAGAAGAGGTTTTTCTTCTGGGGTAGGATAGAAACAGGTTATCTTCCCACCCTCCTCTCCAAAGAGAAAGAACTCAAAGAGGATATGGTATTCATCTCCTCTGTCGGGGCTATGGAGATGGACGGGTCTGATGCCATTTGAGTACTATTGTCCTTATAATTTTTTTTTCTGATCTGATCACTGTATTTATTACATAAAGTTCCACTTGTCTTATAAATTTCATTAACCTGCATTAACTATAAGTGTGTAAATTTTCATTTCTAAATGAGTAAACTTTCTGCTTGCCCATTGTGTGTGTGTGTGTATATATATATATATATATATATATATATATATATATATATATATATATATTTATATATATATATATATATATATATATATATTTATATATATATATATATATTATATATTATATATTTATTTGGGCTATGCTTTATTAAGAGATTTTTAATGTATGATTGTATTTAAAGGCTACATTAATATTAAGTTGTTTAAGAATGTGCATTACAGACATAAAATTATCATGATAGGGTAAAATTAATAGGTTTTTACGAGGTTCTATTGTCTCTAATTTACGGGTAAAATTAATAGGTTTTTACGAGGTTCTATTGTCTCTAATTTACGGGTAAAATTAATAGGTTTTTACGAGGTTCTATTTTCTCTAATTTACAATTATAAAATATTTTTTGGGCTATATTCATACATTTTTCTAGAAAGTACTTGGGGTAGCATAAATTGGTAGCAATATCTTCAATTTTTGTGTTTTCTTTATCTATATAGTTGGGACTACATATTTGAAGAGCCTTAAAATACAGAGGAAAAAAAAAACATTTTATATATCTGGCATGACTTGAATAAAAATGGACATAAGATAAATTATTTGTCGGTTTCCTATAAACAGTAAATTTAAATTTATATATAGAATTTTTCGAAACTAGGTTGATCCCCCCTCTTTGGTCTACTCAAATTGTTTAGTTCCAATATGTTGACGACATCCTGGTAATTTTAAACAACAGTTTTGACATTGATAGTTTTCTTTTAATTATCAACTCATTGGTTCGGTCAATTAAATTCACTGTAGAAAAGGAACTAAATAAGAGCCTTCCATTTTTGGATGTCCTAATATTAGGGAACCACATAGATTTAAATTTACTGTTTATAGGAAACCGACAAATAATTTATCTTATGTCCATTTTTATTAAAGTCATGCCAAAAATATAAAATCTGATGTTTTTTTTTCCTCTATATATTTTAGGGCTCTTTAAATATGTAGTCCCGACTATATAGATAAAGAATACACAAAAATTGAAGATATTGCTACCAATTTATGCTACCCAAAGTACTTTCTAGAAAAATGTATGAATATAGCCTAAAAAACATTTTATAATTGTAAATTAAGAGACAATAGAACCTTGTAAAAACCTATTAATTTTACCTTATCATGATAATTTTATGTCTGTAGCGCCCATTCTAAAACAACTTAATATTAAGGTAGCCTTTAAATACAATCATACATTAAAAAATCTCATAATAAAGCATAGCCCCAATAATGATAATAATGTAATTTACCGAATTCCATGTTTAGATTGTAATTTATTCTATGTAGGCCAAACTTCCAAAAATGTTTCCATAAGGACCCAACAACACAAAAATGCAGTAATTAAGGGATATCTGAATAATGCCTTCCTTAGCTGTCGACAATTCCAAGATGGGACCTAGAATTGACTGGTCAAAAACTGATACTATAATCCATAGTAATGATTTTATAAAGAGAAATATCCTGGAATCATTTTTAGTCTCCCACACAAAGGAGAGTAATCTCAACATTAGCCCAGGGCTGTTTTCCTTAGATCCAATTTTATCACTTTTTCTAAAATCCGACTTATCTGATAGCATTAAAATGTTGACCTCATAGGGAAACGTGCTTAGTATAAATACTGTGTGTCTTATTTTTCTTAACATTGAGTTTGAAAATGTTGAATAGACGAAAGTACTTACTCCAATCCGCCTTTTATTCAGTTTCCTTCCGTGGTACCTATTCATATTTATAGTTATTGCGCTAACTTTCATGATATTTCCCATATATATATATATATATATATATATATATATATATATATATATATATATATAATTTACATATAATTTGTATATTCATCCAAACATTCTCTTATTTTTCAGTTTGCAACTGTTTACAAAGCACTTGATATTGAAACACAGAAAATTGTGGCAGTGAAGAAGGTAATTAAGATTTGTCAGAATCATTCAAGTAGAGAACCAAGAGAGTTATGATATACTAGCAAAAATTCACCCTCCAGACATTTTTTTGCTAGGGCTGCAGCACTTGTTTGTGTCACTCACAAAATTAAGAAAGTGCGGGAGAGAAAAAGTTGTTTTTTTATTTCTTAATACATTCAAAATTGGTATGCAAGAAAAAAATCTTTGCACAAGATTTTTTTAAATGCACAGACAGGACCTACATATACACACACACACACACATACATGCTAGGATCATTATAATAATAAATTTTTGTTTTTAAAAGGCTGCACAACAAAAATCACTCATAACAAACAGACTGACAAAAAAAAGTTCCCCGAATCACTAATTTATTGCATCAAACTTAGTGATTCTTATAGCCTTATCATAAGATTTATATGTGATATTGTGCTTTGGTTTATTTAGTGCTTACATCATTGCTGTAGAGTTTTCCATAATATATTGGTGTTTTTTATAGTACATTGCAACCTCTCTGTCTACTGGGTATTGCAAAGCTCCTGTTACACTTGTTACAACACTCAAGAATGCACACAATGATAGTTGTGATGCAGTTAGATAAGTTTTTATTGTTTTAATTTTGATATTAATTTATATGGCATCCTTCATCAGAGAATAGTGCTCTAGGTGAAACCTGTGTACTTGTTCCACTTGGTAATGGAGGAGCTGCACATCTCCTTGTCTCAGGGTTGGCAAAACTCCCCAAATTTTGAAAAAGCCCAATAAAACCTGGGTTTTATTCTGGGGTTTTTCAAATCTCAGGTTTTTTCAAAAAACAAACACTACAAGCATTAGAATAACATAGAAAAAGAATAGCTACCTCATTTTTATAATATTAATAATTAATTGGTTTAATAATTATATTATAGTTAAAAAAAATCACAGTAAAATATCAGTTATCGAGAATTGTGGGTACCCACAATTCTTGTAGAAGGTCAGATGAATTATGAGTCAGTATCAGAGAAATAATCTTAATTTGATATATATTTGTTGAAATTATAAATATAAATATGCATTTTGAATCAAATAATGATAAGTAGCATTCATTTCTTTAAAAAAAATGTAATTTGGAAAAAAAACCCCTGGGTTTTAATCTGGGTTTTTTCAAATCTCAGGTTTTTTAAAAAAAACAATAACATAAAAAAATGAATAGCTATCTCCATTTTTATATAATATTAATAATTAATTAGTTTAATAATTATATTAAGGTAAGAATAGATCACTGATTGAGAATTGTGGGCACCCATGATAGCTAATAACCTGTAGAAGGAGAGATGAATTATGAATCAGTATCAGAGAAATAATCTTAATTTAATGCATATTTGTTTAAATTATCAACCCAGCCTAGCCTCTTCTCCTTTCTGACATCCTGCTTCCTCACTTTCCCTACAATCTATCCCATAACTTTCTCTGGCCAGCCTCTAATTTCACAGGGTAGATGCTGACCAGCTCTCTCTCACTCAACTATCCCAGATCTGGGCTGAGCGGGGTGGGGACATTGTCCCCTCACCCCTGAGATTCAGTTTGGGGCTGTGAGTTTTAACTACCTGCCTCTTACCCGACCTTTATCCTCCTCACATCCCTTTTCTTCATTTCTGTAGCCTATTAATTTTATGCCAGAAACCAAGGTGGAGCCGCCATGCTGATGTGCTGCCTGGCCACTGGGCGGGCGGTTCGGCCTTGAATGGTTGCAGCCAGCTTAGCTGGCCTCTTATTCACCCCTTGCAGAGTGGGCTACTGTGGGGGATGATTAATGTTTGCATCCTGCACTCAACAGGGTCCCCATGCCCACCAATGAAAATCTTAAACCTAAATCTCATTTATGGACTGATCTCTCTGGCACAGGGACTGAGTCTCTGACTAACTTGGATCGTCTTAAGGATTTTGATTTGGATGCTCCTTCAGCTCATGCTATTACTAACAGCAGAGCTACAGCAGACAAGCCAGATGGGTGGTTGCTCCTCGCTCATCTGGTCTTGCTGCTGACAAACCTAAAAAGTTCACACTACACACTTCTATACAGAATATCACAGCAGAACCTACTGAATTAAGCACCTGAAACTGAATGCACTACCTTGGTTTCCACAGATGAGAACAATACAGACAACCATGTTTAAACTATAAATTAAGATGACAATGAAGGCTGTAGGGAGGTTCCCAAATGACACTATAATGCTGAGGCAGTGGCTCCACCCACTACTACCCAAGACACTAGAGACTCAAATGTTCTAACACTGGAACCTTACGTACCACGTTCCACTCATAGCCCAGGTAGGTCCACAGCTGAGAATCCTTGGAATCCAGTAGCGAGGCATAGAAAGGGAGACAGCATCAACTGGTAGCTACTTTTGATTTTCGTTGTGCAGTCACAGCTCCAACTCCCTACTTTGAGATATACTTCCTCATCCAGTTTCCTGGATTAGAGTTAGCTACAGATGTAAATAACATTAAACTGGATCAATACATCCAGTCTAAAGTTGGCCAGACATTAAAAATTGTCAAGGCTACAAAAAGTTCTCTACTGGTGGAGGCCTAAACTAGTGTGCACGCCACCAAGATCAGATCATTAATGTCTCTAGCACAAAAGCAAATCACTATTACTGCACACTGGCAATATAACACTGTTAAGGGTGTAATTCGCACCCCTACACTATGGCAGTCATCAGAGGAGGAAATACATGAACATCTGAAGGACCAAGGTGTCACAGATGTCCGTAGAGTACAACAGAGACGAGATGGACAATTACCAACTGACACATATCCTCACTTTTAACCTATACTCCTGTCCACCAGTGCTTTGTATCACTAGCTGGGTATTGGTTAAGGTGGACCAGTACCACTACCACCTGCAGCAGTATTACAAATGTCAGCGCTTTGGCCATATAGCAAAACATTGCCGTAGAGAAGTAGACACATGTGCCCGATATAGTGGTGGAGGTCATCGCTAGGATGCATGCACAACTAAGGTTTTTGCTTCCATTGTAAGGGACCTCACTACAGTAATGAAAGACAATGTCCAAAATACAAATGTGAGAAAGATGTCTTGGACATACAGATGAGAGAGTGAATTCCTCATTTTGTAGCTCTCGAAAGAATCTTAGACAAACACCCTATCTATTAACCTTTATACTCTGCTCCTGCCCAAGAGAGCAATGTCACAATTAACATTACAGTGCCTCAGCAAGAACCACACCTAATCTTCCTACAATGTCAACCACTGCACATACTCCTTCCACATCCACGCCACAGATATGCCATCAGCCCTCTGATGCTATCAGAGGGCAGAACAAACAGAAAAGCTCTTAAAAGACCATCTGCGTAAGTCTGACGACCCTCACACTCAAACGTGATCGCAGACTACCTCTATTCCACCTAAAGAACAACAGCAACCCAAGCTTGCCTGGAACATAACTGTATCCAACTTCAAGAATGGGAAACACCAAAAACCCAGCCAAGTGAGAGTTCTGAGAGTGCCTTACAACTCGAGACTCACTACTCACAGTAAAAAAAAAAAAGAAATCTCCTTACTTTGCCTACAAAAACCTCCATAACCAAAAGTATCATGTTACACCTCGTCTACCAGAGAGTAATGTAGACTCAACTTCTGTCCCACTCCCAGAAAGGTAGGTTCTCCTACCTATCAAAATAATGCCTTCAGGCTTCTCTCCATCTACCATTCTGCAATGGAACCTGCGATCATTTTGTACCAGATTTCAAGACTAAAAAAAAATTTAAAAGACATAGGTCTTCTTTGAGACCTATAATGTGTTGCTTTTATCCAAATTACTATGAAGAAGTTGAAGATGAATCTATTTTCATTAAATCCTTTAATGAGGGGTGCTTAAATGATAGATTTTCCGGTGTAGATTTTGAAAAAGAACTTTATTTTGTTATACAATTGCTCCTACCTACACCAATTTCCATTTAAATAAAAGTAAATTTTTCCCTTTCATCACAAGCTTATTTAACCTATTTTTATTTAATCCAAGTACACACAAACACAAAATAACCTCAAATTTACATGTTTATTGAGTGAGAAAGGTGTATGCAAAGATCCATATATAGCTGCATGGGTCACTTTGGGTCATATTCAAAAGTTAAACTTCACCAGAGCACACAAATCTTGGTTTGATTTATTCCTGGACATCAGACGTCTACTTGTCTCTTGTGTCCTGATTCCTCCATCCCTCTTTTCATGTGAGAAAAACTTGGAAGAGAAGCCTCAGTCACCATTCTTACAACCCGCTCAATGCTCTATGTGTGACAAGGCCAGTCAGGTACTTTCATAGGAGAGTCAATGAAGTTTTTCAATTCATAAGTACTTAAAGAGCAAGTGAGATGTAGCTCAGAGACATCCTCTGACCAATTGATCAGATCTCCAATCCTGGTAGTATCACATTTGATGTCTGGTGTTGTTCTAAGCCTTACAAAGGAGTCTCTCAGTTGACTATCTGGGTCCCATTCTTCCCTGATGGTCTGGATTCTTTTCACCCCTTCAGTTCTCTCTGCCTGATCTTCAGAGCATAGGAGGGTTTGGAGGATGGCTTCCCTGTATGCATACCAAGCTGATCTCTGAACAGTTAGTAAAACAATATCCGACACCTCCTTCCTCTGAGACTTAAGGCAGTGAAGTTGATAAAGAATATGCTTAGGTCCCTTGGTCCAAGAGTGCTTAATCTTAATGTTAAACCAGCATGGGTAATATACACCAATGATGAACTCAACAATCAGCTGTAGATTCTTAAAGGCTTTTCCTTTGAGCTCATGCTTTGACTACCACAGCCGAAGAAGTCTGTAGGAAGCACTCCATCTTTGATTGCCGATACAATTCTATAGCTGTAGTGTTGATCAGTGGAAAGATCCTGCACCACTTCCTGAGGTATCTTGGTAAAAGGAGGACCAAAAGCTATTTGAGTAAAATTTGGGTTGATATCCAAGTCTGTAACAGAGTAAAGGAGCTTTCCTATTGGTCTAGAATATCTGTTTTCAGATAGTGTTGGGCCGTTCAGGTTGATAATTACAGACCAACTAAGAAGTTAAAAACCTAATAAAACCAACCAAGAAGTTGAGGTAACACTTCAGTTTCGGGGTGCACGGTACGTGGCGCTGTTTATAGGCTACAATTTTGGGCTACAATATGTCTTATGATCTCAGACGGTAGCGTCAGATGTGAACAATTACGGCATTGTATTTTTTTGTATATGAGTATATACTGGGGGCACAGCCCCCCAGACCCCCCCAATTGATTGAAACAGGATCATCGCAGGGTAGTTCCCCCGCAGTGATATCTCCCCCATAATTTACTGGGTTTTTTCCCCAACAGCTTTTTACTAGCAGAAAAACCTAACCTAATGACAAACAATACTTACTTTTATAGGTTTATTGATTAGTTTATGCACCTTTAAATAATCAAAGTTTTTCGCAGTCATGCAAAATAAACCCGAATTCGAGTAATGAAGCACAACTAGAGCATGAAAAAGCCATAACGAAAGAGACGTTGCCAGTAAGAAGCTGTTATCGTTCACAGAGAAACAAAAAATACGAAAACAAAAAAAGGCAATAAAAGACATCAAGAAACCTTACCTAACTTAGAAAAAACTATAAACGAGCAGAGACGCAGATATTTAGTAAATAATACAGACTAAAAGTTACAAATCCCCAAAACAACAAAAAAAATATAACGCCGTGATTGGTGGCATCTGAAGCTACCGTCTGACGTCATAAGAGATATGCTGTGGCCCAAAATTGTAGCCTGCTAACAGCGCCACCTACCGTGCGCCCCAAATCTGAAGTATTACCAAAGTTAAAACCTAATAATATATTAGGTTTTTTCATTCATTCATCAGCAATATAGCAGAGATTGATAAATTAGCTACAGTTAACAATTTTTCTTATTTCATCAATTACCACCAATAAATTTTGTCTATACATTATGACTCAATATCTATATATGAAAATTGCAAAACCTACAGCAAAAAAGTTATTACCCTTGGTTTTCGAGTAACATCAAATAATGTTGAAAATGATCTTGTAGCCTGTATGTGATTGATTATTATTCTGAGCTCAGTCTAGGTTTTAAGAGGTCTGTGGCCTTGGAATTCTTTGAAACAAGACTCCTTCCCACTATCTTTGACTTCCTTATTGTGTGGTACAGATATATTGATGATGTTATTTGCCTGTGGCCTAATTCTAAAGATGTTAATAGCTTTCTTAACAAACTTAATTCACTCATCCGTTCCATTAAATTTACCCATGAGTTTGAAAATAATAGAACCCTTCCCTTTTTCCATCTTTTAATTCATAGAACCCAGACTGGTTTTAAATACTCCATCTATTGCATACCTTTTAATTCCAACTCTTATATTTATTTTTACTTTGCACATAGTCCCAAAGTCAAATGTTCTATTTTTTCCTCTTATGTTTCTACGGACCATAAAGGTTGTTAGACCTGAATATATGGATTTGGAATTCTCCAATCTATTTTGAAATGGCCATAAATTACGTTACTCTTATCCATTTCTTTTAAAATGTCTTTCCTGTGCAAAAAAGACATTCTACTGTATAATACAGTTCCTGCTATCCCTTTTAATGCTAAACATTCTGGTTTTACCCTTCTCTGATTGCTTCATTGACCTTCCCCGTCTTTTAAAAACCTTTAATATTTCTGTTGCTTTCAAATACGAGTTGACTATTAAAAATATACTTGTTCACAATAATTGTAATAATATTGGTGGAGTCTACTCTGTTGAATGTTCTGTTTGTCCAAGTAAATATTTGGACAGACAGGAAAGCCTGTGGATATTAATCAGCATAAATATAATGTTAGGAGAGCTGAAAACATATGTCCGACAATGACCACTTAATTAATTGGAATTCAGCCAAATTTATTTTTCACTCAAATGATGCTATTAAAAGAAACTGTTGAATATTCATATATAAGTCAATTTGATAACTTTAACATTTCCCTTGGCCTTTTCAAAATTACTGCTGTTATCAAAAAACTTATTCCTAAAGAAATTAGCTGTTATCAAGAAACTTATTCGTAAAGAAATTAGTTTTGTTTGCAATATTCATTGTTGGATACCCAATTTGTGAATTTAATCGGGACAAAAAATGTACAGCCCTATAAGCGGTGATGTCTTATAACCGAAAGTCCAATGTTTATTGAAGTTGGTGTTAAAATGCAGTTTTCTCTACAGTTTCATAAAAAGCCACTCTTAAATTACATATTATATTCTTCTTTATGAATGGCAAGTATGTTCATAACCTTTAACTAATCTATTTGATGTGCATACTACATTTTATTACATTATAATGTAGGCTGTTCTATTTGTGAAGTAAAATTCAATTAATTTATTTATTTTATTTTATTTAACACAAATAATACTCACGCAATACATATTTTATAAATATAAAAATTAAGATTCAATAAATAATAGAACATGAAATGAAATAGTGCAAAATGAATGGTAAATTATTTATTTGAAATTTTAGAAACAACAAAAATCATAGCAAGCATCCAACTCTAACTTTGGGCTAGTTTCATTACCCTACTTCATAAAGTACAACCTAAAATCATCAAAACTTTTCTTTGCTTCGTTGTCATTGATAATGGTTACTTGAGTCTCCTACACATCTTATTCATCCTGAATGTTAGAATTATCACTTCATGTCAGCTTAATATCAACAATGATCATTTCCACAAGGTCCTTTTCATTCTCATCACAGCAATGTAATTCATCATCTATCTCTAGATATCCTTCAGCATTTGTTACCTATAATACATCACTGTTGTAATCAGCATTTTCTTCTGTATCAAAATCTGCATGGTCATTACTTTTGTTAGCATGCTTGAAGCCTCAATGTTTGTAACAGTTGTCCAGCCCCAGCGTAGCCTCTTCTCTTTCTTTCAGACAGCCTGTATTTCTTCCCTACTTCCTCACTTTGCCTACAATCTCTACCACAACTTTCTCTGGTCGGCCTCTATTTTCACAGGGTAGATGCCGACCTTCTTCACAGTCAACTATCCCAGATCAGGGCTGAGGGAGGAGGGGACAGGGGAGAATGTTGCCTAACCTCTGAGCTCCGGTTTGGGATGGTGGGTTTTTAATGACCTGCTTCATCCCCACCCATATGTTCCTCACATCCCTTTTCCTTCTCTCTTCACACTCTATCAATTTTACGCTGTGTCCAAGGTGGAGATGCCATGCTGAGGGACTGCCAGGCCACCAGGCGTAGTCTTGAATGGTGGCACCTGTCTCTACCAGGCCTGTACGCACCCCTTGCAGGGTGGGCTACTGGGAGGGGTGATGAGCGTGTGCATCCGGTGAGAAAATTTTGGTCCCCATGTGCAGGGGACCCTCCAAATTTATCTAACTGCAGAGGAGGCTTACTCCACTGCTTCACCTATGGGTGTAGGGGACTCCCCCTGACCCCCTTGTCTGCAGGTGCCTTCGGACACCTCCCTCTTTCCAGCGGCAGTCCCCCCCTTTATTTTCCTAGGGAACTGCCAAGAAAGCCAGCAGGCAGCCTGTAACTGACTGCTCCCTATTGAAGCTGCTCGGTAGGGCAAATCGCCTTAGGGGGAAGAGGGAAGCCAGGCCCCTTCAGTCCCTTCCCTCCAAAGACCTGCTGGCTAGAATACTAAACCTAGCGGGAGTCAAGGCCTGTGTCTCCCAAGATGAGACTAAAGACACTACTGCCAATAGGACCTGTGATGTCCTGGGGGATAGGATGGCCAAATGGAGACCTTACCCGAGATAGACATGGTCCTTGAGGCAACCCACCCTCAAATGGTAGGGCCTTCCATGGGAGCGAATCCAGGCTCGGCGCCAAGCACTGAACTCGAGTCCGCTCCTATGCAAGGTCCTCTTCAAATGGCTAGGGTTTCCAAGGCAGTACAAGGAGGGAAGGGATTTCCTCCTCGGACTGGTGCCCCATACGACTGCCAGGACCTTTACATCTCGGAGAAGGATGTTGCTGAGGCCGGTCGGTGGAGAGGAGAAGAGGGTTCATTCCCCCCCCTCCTCTCCTGAAAAGAAAAAAACAACAACAAAAAGACTAATGGGGACTGATGGGTCGGCTGCCACTTCAGTAAGCGACCAAGCCAAGATCGGCACATCAGGCCCCTCTGCCCCTCCAGGTGCAGAGCCCCTGACCATGATGTAAGACCAAAAGTGAACAGGGCGGAGCCTCGATAACATTGGGGCCTCTCATTCAGAGATTACCCAGCGTTTTTGAGCCTCCAGTCTTCAAACGCTTCCTTGTTATTCACTCCACTGATGGCACCATGTTGGCTAAGGGCAACATGATCCATCAGAGGAGATCTTTAGCTAGTGTGATTGGTAGAGAGCCGAAGGTGACCCGTTTCTTGGATGGGAGCCTTTTGATGGATGGGTTGAATCCTTCCGAGGTGGCCATGATTAGTGCCCTTCGGACACATGATGGCACGGCTGTGAGTATGATGCCGCACTCTACCATGAACTTTGTGAAAGGAGTAGTTTATGCGAGGGAACTCATTGAGTACTCCATAAAGGACATCACCTTAGAGCTGGCTGACCATGGGAGCAGTCAAGGTCCATAGTGTGATGGGAAAACAGGGAGGGATCTCGAGACCCACCCCTACACTCTTTGTCACGTTCAACTGTGAAAAGCTCCCTGAGTCGGTTCATAACGGTTGGTACCGCTACTGTTAAGGCATTTGTGCCACTGCTGCAGAGGTGCTATTAATGTCACCGCTTTGGCCATATGAATCGCTCATGTAGACGTGCAAAGTCGGGGTCACCCGAAGTATATGTAAATTGCTCCAAGGCCGCACATGATAAGTCCAAATCGTGTGTGGCTAAGTGTGTCAATTGCGGAGAGCTGCACCCCGCATTCGAAGCAATGTGGTGCATCTCTCTTTGAAAAAGAAATCCTGACTGTTCAGGCCCAGGATCGAATCTCATTCCGCAAGGTTAAGGACTTGGTCCTGGTGCAGCCGGCTCTGCCTGCAACATCTTATGCCTCAATGCTTAGAAAGACACCCTCTGCTCCTGGCCCATTCAGGCCAACAAGCACAGTTGTTTCCGCACCCATTCAGAGCCCTTCTGCAGGTTCTACTCAAACCGGGTGCTCCCCTGGTAAAGCTGGTGGCACAAAGGGTTCACACCCAGCCCCGTCTAAAACCAGGGCTCCACCCCCTTCCCCCAGCGTGACCATTTCCCGTAAGGCGAAACGGCCACACGCCTCGACCGAGTCATTAGACTCACAGGAGGAAACACCCCTGAAGTTGGTTGCCAGGCCATCTTTCAGGGTTCCTAAAGCTGTCCCCCGAAAGGAGGACAGCAACGAAGGAGTTTTGGCTCTTTCACCCACGCCTAGTAGTGGGCTGAGTGGCTTGGAGATGGTGGATCCTCCTAAAGAGGCCCACCCGCCTCCAAAGCCGCAATGCCTGCCTAAGGTTTTGAGGCGGAGGGAGGAAAAGACTTCCATGGCGAGCCCAACCTCCCCCAATAAGTCCACAAAGGCGACAGCCCTTTCAGCGCATTGTCCGGCCAACCTCGCCCTGGGTTCTGTCTCCCTGAAGTGTACGGCCATTCCCATGAGGGTCTTCTGTTTGAATAGGGCCCCCGCGTCTCCTCCAAGCTAGGCCTGGAGGGCATATTCCTTCAATGGAATTATGGAATTGCCATGGACTCAAGCCAACTGGGAGTAGCTGCGGAGTCTCGTCTCGTCCCGTGTGCCCCCTGCCTGCCCGGCCGGGTTATAAGGGTTTTGTTACCCCACCACCACGAGATGGGGGCCAGGGTGGGGGATGTGCAGTTTACACCCGGCATGATGTCTCCGTTCTTCTTTTCACTTTAGATACCTCCTTTCAAGCAGTGGCTGTGCAGCTTCACCTGAATAGGAGGTATACTGTTATTTCTGCCTATATTCCACCGTTAGCTGACTTGGACGCGGGGGACTTCCGCCGCATCGTGGCACGGTTACTGAGGCCCTTTCTCTTGCTTGGCCTTTCTCTTGCTTGGAGATCTGAATGGCAGACATCCTCTCCGAGGAGACTACCCAATAAATCCCATGGGACAATTCCTTGCTGATTTGAGTGAAGAGCATCACTGCCCGAGAACCGCTTGATTTTCTTGCCTTGATCTATCTTTGTGCTAGCCTATTTCGATTGGGGGGGGGGTGTCGATGACCTCTATGGTAGTGATCACTTTCCCATTCAAATATCATTTTCACGGCAGCTGCCGCCTGAGAGCCCACTCGGTGGTGCTTGGCGCGGGCGCGATGGCCTACATTTCAGGAAATGACTGAATTCTCTATCTCAGTCGAGGAGTTTAGGTTGGTAGATGAGGCCGTTGAGTTCTAATCCGGCAACCTCATCGCCGTGGGCCTGACTACTATTCCTAGGACGTCTGGCCGTTTTGCACGCCGACCACTCCCGTAGTAGTCGGCCGAGTGTGAGACGGCCTTCAAACAGAAGCGTTATCCCTACATGTGCTATAAATGCCTCCCGAACAATTTCACTGTCTGTGAATTTCGTTGGGCTAGGGCTAAGTTCCGGTATATTTCAAAGCACGCCTGCCACTCTTCTTGGCGGGCATATGTGTCTTCACTTAACGGGAAGACCCCTCTAGCAGAGGTGTGGAAGCGAGTCAAAAGGATTCGGGGCAAGTTCTTGCAGGACTCCCCTCCCGTTCTCCAGGAGAATGGGACCGCAATCTCTGACCCCGCGTCCGTGGCGGAATCCTTCGCGACCGCTTATTCCGCATTCTCTAGCCGTGATGCTGCTCCGCCAGCATTCAATGCACGTCGTGGTGTCGCGGAAGGCCGCCGGCTGGACTTTACCTCCAGAGGTGGAGAACCATTCAACGACAGGTTTACTGTGAGTGAGTTGCGTCCCGCTCTTGCTTCGTGCGCGGACACCGATGTCCCGTACGCCATTCTTCGACACCTGGGTGAGCGAGGTATGGCCTTTCTGTTAGATTTGTTCAACAGGATCTAGGTGGAGGGTCTCCTCCAAGATTCCTGGCAAAACGCTACTGTGCTCGCCTTTCCATCAACTTGCGTGGGCAAGTTGATGGAGAAATTGGTAAATGTTAGATTACTCTTTTTCTGGACAGTGGAGGTCATCTGTCTTCTGCACAGTGCGGCTTCCGCAAGTTCCATTCCATGTCGGATTATCTGCTCTGACTCGAAAATTCCATCTGCAAGGCCTTACTTCATAGACAGCACCACACCTCGGTGTTTTTCGATCTGGAGAAGGCCTATGATACCCCATGGCGATACGGTATCATGTAGACCCTCTACACGATGGGGGCAATGGGACGCCTCCCAATCTTTATATCTGAATTTTTGAGAGATCGTCGATTCCGCGTAACGGTGGGGGGAGCTCTCTCCGGCCCAAGGGAGCAGGAAGAGGGTGTCCCGCAGGGAAGTGTCCTCAAGTTCACACTCTGCCCTGAGCATCAATGGCATCACCTCGGTGTTCCTGGAAGATGTTTTCGCTACGGTCTACGTGGATGACCTTTCGATTTCTTTTGGCGCGGCCCAGATGCGAACTCTGGAGCGCCGACTCCATCAGGCATTGAACCGTGTCTCTAACTATGCCGAAGCGCACAGGTTTTGGTTTTCCTTGGCCAAGACTAAGGTAGTGCACTTCTGCTGCCATCCACCGCTCCACCCTTACCCAGACTTGTTTCTTAATGGGGTACGCCTGGAAGTGGTTCAATCTCACCATTTCCTTGGTCTTGTATTTGATCGACACCTCACCAGGGAGGCTCATATTCGCAGCCTTATGGTCTCTTGTACCCGGGCCATGGATATTCCTCGTTCCGTTACGTTCAGCGCTTGGGGCGCTGATATGTCTACTGCCTTACTTTTTATCGATCCTTTGTTCGTTCGAAGCTCAACTACAGATGCGAGTTTTATGCATCCGCAGCTGAGCGTGTATTGCGGAGGGTCAACTCGATCCACCATACCTGCCTTCGCCTGTCGACCGATGCCTTCCGCACTTCCCCCATTGAGAGCCTACTAGTCGATGCTGGGGAGATGCCACTTGCTCTCCCCAATGCACGGTGCATTATTCGCCTGTAGGCGCGAGCCCTGTGCCTCCCTCTGTCGCCAACAGCTCTCACTGCATCCGCAACTGATTTCCACGGTGCGTATGACGCCAGTCATACCCTAACATCTTTGGGTTTAAGGCTCGGAAACTCCTTCGAGAGCTAGGTATAGCTCTCTTGCCGGTGGCAGGCGCTGCGTCTGTCTTCTTGGCTGAGCTGGCGTTAATACACCACTCGGTACGGTAGATTACGCGACGTGCCCGATTTGGAGACCAGATTGTGATCTATAGCGACTCACAAAGCGCCCTGATTGCTCTCGGGGCATTGGATTCTCCGCATCCCCTCGTTCGCGATATCTGTGACGCCACGGTTTTGGCAAGCCGGGCGGATGTCGAGATTATCTTCTGCTGGGTTCCTGGACATGTAGGAATTGCGGAGAATGAACGCCCCGATGAGGAGGTCAAAGAGTCCGCGAAGACTCGGCGACCGGACCAGCGTTTCGCTCTTCCTCACACCTACTACATGGCAGGAATACGGGCAGCTCATCGGGCTGCTTGGCAAAGAAGATGGGAGACAGTCGAAGGGTACTTAAAGTTGCGTGCCATTGTGCTGTGACCTTTCCCATGGACCTACCCCCCAATGCCACAAAGGCTTCAGGTTGCTTTCTGTCTTCTCCTAATTAGACACACTAGCGGGAGGCACCTCCATTTGATGGAGCGCTCGCCAGCGATCTACTGTGAAGAGTGCTTTGTCCCCTAATCTGTTCGGCACATTCTTGTTGAATGTCCCAGTCTGGGCGATCTCTGCTGCGCACGTTACCTTTCCTTGTACTGGGATGAGTGGGTTCGCTACCGCCTGTCCCTTGTACTTGGGATGAGTTCATGCATATTGACTGGTGGACTTATAGACATTTAGGGGGACCCCGTCCTTCTCCCCTTTATTTACCTAGATTTTTTTGTTGTTTTCTTTGTAGTTCGCACATTCCTGTGCTGGGGCTTGCTTTCTCCTTGTTTCCATTTTCCCTTTTTTATTGTTGTTGTTTTTTGTATATTCTTATTTTAAAATAGCCTAGTGCTATTGAGACCTGAGACCAAGAGTGTAGTCGCCAGATGGGCTCCTAACATAAAAATTTTGTCCTTTTTTCTATTTGTTATTTTCTCATTTTTAATATAGCCTTCTATTAGGCTTTCCGTTAATTACGGTGATTTTTGCCCTAGTTGGCAGTTGCCAGATGGGATCTTAAAAAATCAATAAGAAACCTGCCACTTCCTGGGCAAACCTAGACCCAATCTTGCACATGGTCAGGATGACAAAAACAGCTTGATGACCAGCTTGGCTCACCACTCCTAACCTCATGTCTGAAGAGTGTTCAGTTCAATGATCAAAAAATGAGCGTTGGGTCTTGATTGAGCCATTCCATGGGCAGGAGAAATGGGGCCAACAAATTGGGTAGAGAAAAAGTCATTGTAAATGGACTACGGAATGGCAGGGGTTATCGAAGGAAGGAATAGAGGTTAAGCTGGGGACAGATGAGGCACATAGTCCCGTCAGTACATCTTCTAAGGAAACACATCGCCCTTCCCCTTTTAGGTAAGAGATAGACAGATAGATATATAGAGTGAGAGATTGAAAGATAGATTCACCACTTACTAGAACACCTCTCATTAATTATAATTAAATTCATCTCATTAAAATTGTGAGCTAGAAAAGAAAGATTCATGGAAATTATTCCCCTGAATTATTTCTATTTTCAAGTTTAGAAGTTTTGTTCTTATTCATTTCTCGTAGATAAATGCTCACTCTGAGTAAGGTTTTTTGTTTTTACAGATAAAACTTGGAAGTCGGGAGGAGGCTCGTGATGGCATCAACCGAACAGCCTTGCGAGAGATTAAGCTTCTTCAAGAAGTCCATCATCCAAATGTCATTGGATTATTTGATGTTTTTGGCTACAAATCAAATGTATCTCTGGTCTTTGATTTCATGGACACAGATTTAGAGGTCTGGTGTTTTTTTCTTTGATTTTTTTTCATGCCGGCCAACATACGCAGGTTTCCAAGAGATTTTGGCTCTCTTGATGTGAAAGTCTTATCGGAATTGCAGGAAGTTACAATTTGATTTGACGTACGAAAAGTAGTATAGTTTTTTTTTTTTTAATATGCAATAATAGCTCTGTAACTTGCTGTTCTGTCTTTAATAGGGATAAGACATACTAGTCTGAGATAATGGCATTAGCTTTAGCTAATTACAGGAATGTGTCTATTTTTAAAGTGACCATTTTTCAACTATAGCTATCCTAGAAGTTTGCTGGTCTCTCCCTCATCTTAAAATGTCAAATAACGGCATTAGTA
Source organism: Ceratothoa steindachneri (assembly GCA_963969495.1). Classification (NCBI taxonomy): domain Eukaryota; kingdom Metazoa; phylum Arthropoda; class Malacostraca; order Isopoda; family Cymothoidae; genus Ceratothoa; species Ceratothoa steindachneri. The sequence goes on from OZ018327.1 coordinate 128,455,106, forward strand.
GCCATCACTGATATAGGATGAAGAGAAAATAGCAGGTTGAGGCTGGCAAGCCTATGATCTGTTCAAAGATTATTACATTTATAAAATTATTATATCAAGAGAGGTAGCTCCTGGTCCAACATCTCTATTCACTTTATTCATCACTTAGTTATATTTAGTCATATGCGGTTGAAAGATCACAGTGCTATTCTTATTTTCTCACTTCAGGGAAGAGAAATCGCCTTGTACTTGAAAAATATCCCTGGCATTTATGGTTCAAGAAGTTAAGTTGGTATTCCTTTCAGCCATTATCATTTCCATTATTCCTATCTCACTTTTTTTCTTGTCTGTCCATCTCCATACTTCATCAACAGATGAATGTACCTTTGTTGGATTACACCAATTTCATTCTCCCCACTTAGCAATGATTGAGAAGAAATGTATAAATGTATGGTGACTTGGGTCTCAAAAATGTAAGAGTACTAGCAATAGTTTTAATCTAAGGGAAAATCAGCACTTAACCCCTTCCTCCTGCAATGGAGTCAATGATCAAAGTGTTTGCAGTCCTTCTAGAAATTATTATGGCACCTCCATTCTTGTTTCCATAAATAACCCTTTATTATTTTTCTCAATCAGGTGATTATCAAAGATACTGAAAACATTATTCTGACTCCTGCAAATATTAAGGCTTACATGATTCAGACATTGAAAGGATTAGAATGGCTGCATTTGAATTGGATACTGCATCGGGTAAGTAACCATGTTCCCTATGTTTGGGGAGGGAAAAATTCTGTACCCAGTGACCCAGAAGGGAGTTCATACTTATGTGTGAATTTGTTGCATTTACCAATGAATGCAATCTGTTACAACCTTCAACTAGCCCATCATTTTCTCATGTTATTGGCCCTTCATAACAAAGACATCATGACATCATGGTCTTTAGCCTGGCATATTGTCTAACAAAGGTTGATCCGCAGTAGGAAGCCAAATTATCCATGAGAGGTCTTTGTGAGCCCCTTGCTTCCTTTACTCCAATAACCCTGTCCATTTGTAATAGGCTGACCAACCTCTGAGTTTATTGCGCTATACCACTCTAATTTCCATTTTTGTATCTGAATAGGAATTTTGAATTTTCTCCATTATTACCCAAATATGACCATGCATATGTTGAAAGCCTAGGAATAAGAAAACAATGGATAACATTAGGCTTTAACTTTTTCCTCACCCTAACCTTTTTTTGAGAGAGATATTTTAGGAGCTGCATAATGAATTAACTTATCATATCTGTATATTTATGAAACAAAATTGACATTAATTGATACCCAACGATTTATACTTTTTGCTTGTACTAAAACAAATTGAAGCCACCTTCCTTCTTATGCTTTGGAAGAGCAAATGTAGGCTGTAGGATCAAGCAGTAGACCAAATTTGGGCTGATGACTTTCCAATTTGTAGACCTGAACTACCAAACTACATATTTCTTGCCTAATTATTTGTGTCAGTGCAATTATGGTCTTAGCTTTATTATTGTCTACAGGATTTGAAACCAAACAACTTGTTAGTTAATAGCCAAGGGATTCTCAAAATTGGAGATTTTGGCTTAGCAAGATTTTTTGGTTCTCCTAATCGGCCTTACTCACACCAGGTTGTGACTCGGTGGTACAGGTAAGACAAGTACATTTTCTCTCAACTGACCTCATGCTTGTGTTATGTAAGGTTAAATTGGTTGATGTATGGATGAAAAGCTGCAGAGAAGATGGAAGGAAATGAAGGTAGACAGTGTAGTTGGGTTCTCTGTGAAAGAAGTGTTAAATAGAAGTAAATGCAAAGACTATTTGGGAAAGAGAAAGCAGAATAATGCTGTGAAACATGCATTGGATATGTAATGTGATGCTTACTTGTTCCTGCTCAATAGTGCATCTGATCATTTCAAGTGGTGCGATGTAGAAATAATACCGTAGATGTTTTATTACCCATCTACACACACATTTTCAGATTTTTATTCTCATTACATTTTCTGCTCATGATTGCCTTAACTCCATGAAGAAAGTTACGCAAAAATGAAGCTGTTCAACTAAGGTCCTATGGTGCTGTGGTGGGTGGCTGATATGTGAATGGAGAGTAAAGGGGTTGGACAAAATAATTGGAGCATGTGTTAAATTCAATGAATATTTATTTAATACGGAGTTAGTCCTCCATTTGCTTTATGAACAGCATCGATGCGTCTTCGAATTGATTCATACAGCTTTCTGACTTCATTGAGAGGAATTTTGAATCATTCTTCTTGCAATACCTGCTCCAGCTGTTTCAGACACTACGGTGGAGCGTAAAGACATAACTTGTTGCTCCAAGACGCACTGCAAATGCTTAATAATATTAAACTCTGGAGATTGTGGAGGCCACTCCATGTGTTGTAGCTCACTCCTATGCTCTTCATACCAATTCCTAACCACATGAGCGGTGTGTATTGGGGCATTGTCATCTTGGAAAAAGCACTCAACTCACCATCAGAGAATAATGTCTAGACCATAGGATGGACTTTATCTTCGAAAATTTCAGATATTCGTTGCTGTTGATCCAAGAGAGTTCCAATATATGGCTGCCCAAACCATCACTGACCCCCCTCCATGATTCACTCTAGGAAAAAGGCAGTCAGGATTAAAAGCTTCCCCAGGCTGCTTCCACACATAAACTCGCCCTGCAGTGGGAAAAAGAGAAAAACTGAACTCGTCGGAGAATATTACTTGCTTCCATTGGTTTGTCGACCAGTCCTTGTGATCTCTACACCAGTTCACCCTTTTCTGAATGTTTTGATGAGAAAGCAAAGGTTTCTTGATGGCGGCTCTTCCATGATATCCGGCTTTATTGAGCCCACGGCGAACAGTTTTGGTTGAAACTGGGCTAGTGAGATGTTGATTCAACTCTACAGTCACTTTAGGGGCAGTTGTCCAGGGATTTTTCATCACAATGCGTTTCAACACTCGTCGGTCTCTTTCAGCGAGCTTTGAAGTTCTGCTGGAGGCTTTGCCCTGCTTCTTGAATTCTGTCATGGTCCTTGATATGGTAGCTCTCGATAAACGAAAGAGTTTAGCTGTTCTGGTGATGGAAGCTCCTGCAATTCGAGCTCCAACAATTTGCCCCTTTTTCAAACTCAGTGAGGTCATGCATCTTAGCATCTATACCACGATCTGAAAACGAAATACAAATAATCATTAAAGTTGATAAATAAAACTATGTATCCACAACAAAAACAAAACACGATGAAATTTAGATGGATATTTGTAATATAATGGCTCATTAAATTATTGGTGTTAAATTTCTACTGGTCCAATTATTTTGTCCACCCCCTGTAAATGTGGGAGCCATTCTCCCCATTTTGTCCACTATGGATTTTTCACCACTCTGCCTTAGTCTGTCTTTTTACTATACTTTTCCTTGTTTATGATAGAGGAGTGTGAGCGATTCACTAACAAAGGGGGTTGGGTTGGAGATAGGAATTAGAATTGTAGATTTATTTTTATTGTATAAATATTGTTTTTCTAAAAAAATATTTTTATATTAAATTGTACTTTGTAGAAATTAATCTTTTGATATATCAATATATTTCATGCAAACTGGAGATCACCTCTTGGCTGCTGAATTGAGGCTCAATTATTTGTTAGTCAGGCTCATTAAATTTGTGGCAGTTGCCAATCCTTATTTTGGCATCCCACCCCAACTTTTGGCAGTGAATTTTCTAGGTTGATATGGCTGGCCTACCTTCATTAATAATTGGATAGCCGCCACTGCTTTCACACCCGATCCTGTAAGGGGGATGCCTTTCCCACTCCCTTCCACAGATTGAAGAGGGTTTGATAATTTTTGTACCAAAAAAAACTCCATATTTTGGAGCATTATTGTAAGGCTGAGTGGCCACCATGATCTCTCCAATCTATTTTTTTGTTATAGTCCAACAGCACTCTTAATTTATTTCATGGTAAATATTTATTTGTGAATGTATTGTAAATTATTTGGGGAAATAAAAGTAGATAAGATAGAAAGTTTATTATCTGTTTCCTTTGCTGCTAGAAGTGGGCTCTTATCTCTCATTCATTCGAGTCTCCAACCTTAGTGAAAAGTGTAGAAGGTACGTAGTATCACCCCACAGTGTCATATGGAACCACATAATTTTAGCCACTACTATATATTAATTTAAAGGTTATTATATTTTATATATCATTTAATTTGAGCATCCAAGGGTTAAGAAGAGCTCTGGTTATTTTTAACATTTGCAATAATCTCTAGAAAATTTTTATTTATGATGTATGTAGTGTTTTTTCTAGCTGAACTTGTATGGCTATTAATTCTGTGCACTGATCATTGTTGATGTGTTGCTTGATTGTGTTAAAGATCTCTATGAATCGATGTTATAAGGCCATGAATATTGTCTTGCGTCAAGTTGGTAAATGCAGTGTAATTGTTAAAAGCTGGGGGTTGGGTGTCTGAGTGAAGCGGCATTTCTTGTTTATGGTGCCATTTAAGTTGATTTGTATTATGTTAATTGGTTTTGTTGTTCTCAGTGTTATGTGATGAGGGGTACAATTCTTGCAAGACAGTGTGTTAAGTATTCTGGTGTTCTTTATTGGGGACCCATTCAAAGGACTTATCTAACAAATGAATGACAAATACCATTTCAAAGAGTGACATAAATGCCATGACAAAGGACTAATTCAAGTCTAGGTTAAGAAGTATATATTTAAAATTGTATTTAATTTAGTTAGCTCATTTTTTTCCCTAATTTCGATTGCATCAGCAACCTGTACATTTTCTACTCCCTCTCAGCAGGGTGTGATTGTATGCTTTATCCCCTGATACAGAGCTAGCAAAGGTACTGAAAATTTCACCATTCCTTGTGGGAGAACCCTTACAATCAGAGCTGTCACAAGTATTTATGAGACAAGTCTCTCTTTCACCATAAACAAATTGCCTGCTTTTACATGTTTGTGTCCATGGATTAGTTTCAATGTCTCAGCTATGATTAGTTTGAGGTTGTATACAAGATTATGACAGGGCATTCTTAATTGGTATGGGCATTTAAGGAGATAATGTGAAAATAGACTAGTGATAAAAAATATATGAGAGTGAGTGTCAGGGTATGTGTGAAAGTTTGTGTCTTGTTTTTTAATTGTAGGAGTTTTACCACTAAGCTGGGAGTGTGAGTGTGTGCAAAGGGCTCTTAAGATCTTGTAAAGGGTGAGTTGATTGTGCTGAATGAATGTTTGAGAGAAAGTGGGTGCTGAGGAGCAAGTGGATAACATGCTCCCCAATTTGAAGAAAGTATAAAGAGTATATAGTTTTTTTGGGTGTGTGTGTGTCCCCCCCATTCCCGTGCTTTCCAATTTTCTGGTGCCAGTCTAAATCTCGTTTCAGATCCCCGGAGCTTCTCTTCGGAGCCCGAGCGTATGGGACCGGGGTTGACATGTGGGCTGTGGGCTGCATCATGGCCGAGATGCTGGTGCGGTGCCCCTACTTTCCCGGGGACTCCGATTTGGACCAACTGACGCGGATCTTTACCGCCTTAGGGACTCCCAAAGAAGACGATTGGCCGGTAAGTATATGAATGCCCCCCCCCACCCCCCCCCTCCTCCTTTCCTCACTGGCAAGGGGCCTTCTTTTTCAATTTATTCTGTGTTTGTAGTGTTGGTTTATTGAAGGGGTTTATTTATGATATTGTTTGGTGGCAGAGTGTGAGGGGTGGCGTGGCGGTCCGTTGCGAAACAAGTGTGGAAAACCATCTGCTGGGGCTTTTTTTGTCTTGGTGGTGTGGGTTTGTTTGGGTGAGATAGATTCGGTGTTCTACTGAGGTGTTGGCGTCCATTCATGTCTAATTGAATGTTCAGTGGACGTAATTTTGTTTCGCTATGTAGGTGCATGGTTGTTGTGATTTGAGTGCATCCCGAGATAATTCTGAGTCATTTGGAGTTTGTCTATGTGGGATCTGGCGAGGGTCAGTGCCATGCCTGGGCTGCTAGTTGAGGGTGGTGTGAATGAATTGCTTTATAGTGTTCTGACTCTGTTGTCTGAATGTGATGCTTGATAGTGATTTGATGTTGTTTTCTCTATAACTTTGCTTGTGTTTGGTGTGGGCGCTTAAAAAAAAAGGCTTGTGATGTGTGTGACATGAGTTTTAAATATCATCTCGGTGTCTAGTGTGATTCTCAGGAGAGGAGGTTTTTTTTTTTGAGAGGAACGTGTTGTCCGTTTAGTTTTGTGGGTGTTTGTTTGATTCATCGTAGTCTGATATGTGATGTGTTGTGTTTGATTTAGGGGCTGCGGCTGTCATACGGTTTTGTGTGTACCACTGTTCCAGTGTAATTTTGGAGTGCTCTGCCTACTGCACAGCCTGATGGGTGTTATGCAGTGATTGAAATGTTATGCGCCTAGGGCTGGGTTTTGAGGACTATGGTTGTGAGATGTCGTGTGTTAATAGGCTGAAAATCAGGGGTGAGTATGGCTTGGTGGGAAATGCCATTGCGAAATGCTGAGTGCTTAATTTACTTTCTCTGTCAAAGATAAAGTTTGTTAGACTTTTTCTTGTTGATGGCGACGGCGAGTGTCGGGTTCAGGATTTTGTGTGTGTTTTGGTACATTGTCCATGGCAGCGAGGATCTTGTGCGAAGGGGATGTGTGTGCTTGTTGAATCCAGTGAGTATGTGTTGTGCGAGGTCATAGGCAGGATTCCTCGGAGCAGTGTGTATTGTCTGTGAAGACGGGAGAGGAAAGAAGGCGTTGTTGTGATTGGCTGTGTGATGACCTGTGTAGGATTTAACTAACCCCATGCGGGGTAAGCACAGCACTCTACTTGCGCTGTCCGCTCTTGCTTGGGATCTAACCTGGCATCTCGACGATAGAAGACCAACGCTGCATCCACTGGACTAGTGAGCGCTCCGGCCTGCTTTCCTCGCCCCAATTAGTCTTACCTTTCCTTCCACACATTTTTTCTTGTCCTAAATTCAACTTTCTTTTCGGGCCCGTTTTTTAAGACTTATCTGATATGCCCTCGTTGGTTTCTTCTTTTATTAGTAAATATTTTCTTTTCGGAAGGATATGTGTAAACTGCCAGATTACGTGACTTTCAAAGAATTTGAAGGAGCTCCCCTCAAGGACCTCTTCCCTGCGGCGGGAGACGACCTCGTCGAGATCTTGAGTTCCCTATTAGCCGTCAATCCCTTGAAGCGATGCAGCTGCACCGCCGCTCTTCGCTTGCCATATTTCAGGTGGAATTCGATCTTCATTTTTTCTTCTTGTTCTCCTTCCACTTTTATCCCTCTGGTAAAATGTGTTGCATTTCTCATCGTGACGTACATAGGTGTAAGCGGGCGACTCAACACACACAAAAAAAGGCATACAACACCGAGATAGTCCAATGAATGCGACTATTACATACACACAACAAGCTATCCAATCTCCCTCTACCAAACCATCGTTCCCCAGCGCCATTCCTCAAAACATCAACCCATAAGGAAATTCCACTCTCCCACTGTCCGGACATGTAGGACAAAAAAATAATAATAACAGCCTGCAGAACTACCCATCGTTTTTTACATGCCCAATTTGTCCTTCGTAGCGATGCTGTAATATGTGCTGCAGCGTTTCGGCCAGCCAGCTTCCATCTTTGGGGAGGAGCCTCCAAGAACGCCCCGTCACGAACCCCCTCCATGCAACCCCAGCTTAGCCTCTTCTTCTTTCAGACAGCCTGTATTTCTCCCCTACTTCCTCACTCCCCTACAACCTCACTCCCCTACAACCTCTCCTACAACTTTCTCTAGTCAGCCTCTAATTTCACAGGGTAGATGCTGACCTTATTCTCGGCCAACTATCCCTGATCGGGGCTGAGGGGGGAGGGGACAATGTTCCCTAACCCCTGAGCTCCGGTTTGGGATGGCGTGTTTTTAACAACCTGCTTTATCCCCACCCATACCTTACTCACATCCCCTTTCCTTGTCACTTCACCATCTATCTTTGTTTTTACGCCGTGTCCAAGGTGCAGCCACCATGGCAAGGGACTGCCAGGCCACCAGGTGTGAGGGGTGGTCCCAAATGGCGGCACCTGGCTCTGCCAGGCCTGTACGCACCCCTTGCAGGGCGGGCTACTGCAAGGGGTGATGAGCTATTGCATCCCGTGGGACAAATAGGGTCACCATGCCCAATGATGAGAAACATAAAAATCTCCCCTTAATTCCCCCTGTGTCATCAACGGAGCCGCCCTCGGGCAGCTTCACAGAAAAAATGGAGGTCCCCACCCCTGTGCTTGCGCAGGGAACCCTCCATATTTCTCTAACCGGAGAGGAGGCTTAATCCTCTCCTTCGCCTACGGGTGTAGGGGACTCCCCCTCACCCCCTTCTCTGGAGGTGCTTTCGGGCACCTCCCTTTTTCCAGCGGCAGTCCCCTCTTTTCTTTCCAAGGGGACTGCCAAGAAAACCAGCAGGCAGCCCATTGCCGACCGCTCCCCATTGAAGCGGCTCGGTAGGGCAAACCCCTTTAGGGGGGAGAGGGAAGCCAGACATCTTCGGTCGCTTCCCTCAAAAGACCTGCTGGCAAGAATATTGAAACCTTCCGGGGTCAAGGCATGTGCCTCCCTACACATGACTGGTGACGCTGCCAACGGGACCTGCGATTTCCTGGGAGGGGATGGCCAACTGGAGGCCCCTTCTGTGATAGACATGGTCCTTGAGGCAACCCAGCCTCAGAAGGTAGGGCCTTGCATGGGGGGGAATCCTGACTCGGCGCCAAGCACCGAACCTGAATCCGCCCCTATGTAAGGTCCTCCTCAAATGGCCAGGGTTTCCGAGGCATTACAAGGAGGGGAGGGATCTCCTCCGACCAGTGCCCCTACGACTGCCGCGACCTTCTCCATTTCGGAGCAGGACCTGGCTGAGGCCGGTCCATCTGGCCAGGAGGCTTCTACCGGCGGAGGTGAGAAGTGGGTTCATTCCCTGCCCTCCTCTCCAAAAAAGAAAAAGAACAAAAAAAAAAAACTAAAAAGACTCGGGGCTCCTCTACATCCGCGGATGCTGCGGGGACGGATGGGTCTGCTGCCACTTTGGCAAGCGCTCAAGCCAAGGTCGGCACATCCGGCCCCTCTCCCTCCCTGTGTGCGGAGCCCCTGACTATGACTGACCAAAAGTGCACAGGGCGGAGCCTCGATAACATCGGGGCCCCTCATTCAGAGGTTACCTGGCGTTTTCGAGCCCGCTGGCTTCAAACGCTTCCTCGTTATTCGCTCCACTGATGGCAGCATGTTGGCCAAGGGCAACATGATCCATCAGAAGAGAGCATTAGCTAGTGCAATTGGTAGACAGCCGAAGGTGACACGTTTCTCGGACGAGAGCCTTCTGTCGAATGCGGCGAATCCCGCCGAGGCGGCCAAGATAAGTGCTCTTCGGACACTTCATGGCACCCCGGTGAGTGTGACGCCGCACTCTACCATGAACTTTGTGAAAGGAGTAGTTTATGTGAGGAAACTCGTTGACTACTCCATAGAGGACATCACCTTAGAGCTCAACGATCATGGGGCGGTCAAGGTCGAACGTGTGATGAGAAAACAGGGAGGGGCCTCGACACCCACCCCTACACTCTTCATCACGTTCGACTGTGTCAAGTTCCCTGAGTCGGTGCATGCAGGTTGGTACCGCTACCGCGTGAAGGCATTCGTGCCACTGCCGCGGAGGTGCTATTACTGTCACCGCTTCCGCCATACGAATCGTTTTGTAGACGTGCAAAGTCGGGGTCACCCGAAATCTCTGTAAATTGCTCCAAGGCCGCACACGATAGGTCTAAATCGTGTGTGGCCAAGTGGGTCAATTACGGAGAACCGCACCCCGCTTCTTCGAAGGAATGTGGTGCATATCTCCTTGAGAAAGAAATCCTGGCCGTTCAGACCCAGGATGGATTCTCATTCAGCGAGGCTAAGGACTTGGTCCTGGTGCGCCCGGCTCTGCCTGGGACGTCTTACGTGTCAATGCTTAAAAAGACACCCTCTGCTCCTAGCCCATCCAGGCCAACGAGCACGGTTGTTTCCGCTCCCATTTGGAGCCCTGTGGGTTCTACCCAACCTGGGCACTTCCCTGGTAAAACTGGCAGCACAAAGGGTTCATACCCAGTCCCGGGTAAAACCAGGGCTCCCTCCCCCCCTTCCCCCAGCGTGACCGTTTTCCGTAAGGCGAAATGGCCACGCGCCTCTACCGAGTCGTTAGACTCACAAGAGGAAACACCCCTGAAGTTGGTCGCCAGGCCATCTTCCGGGGTTCCTAAAGCTGCGCCCCGAAAGGTTTACAGCAACAAAGGAGCTTCCGCTCCTTCGCCCACGCCTATTGGTTGGCTCGGGGACGGTGGATCCTCGAAAAGAGGGCCCCCCGCTCCCGAAGCCGCAACGCCCGCCTAAGGTCTCCAGGCTTAGGGAGGAAAAGACTCGCATGGCGAGCCCAACCTCCCCCAATAAGTCCTCAAAGGCGACAGCGCCTTCAGCGCATTATACGGCCAACAACGCCAGGGATTCTGCCTCCGCGAAGCGTACGGCCATTCCCGTGAATGTCTTCTGTTCGACGAGGGCCCAGTTAAGCCTGGAGGGCATATTCCTTCAATGGAATTGTCGTGGACTCCGGGATAACTGGGAGGAGCTGCGGAGGCTCGTCTCCTCCCGTTCCCTGTTAGTTATCTTTTTGCAGGAGACCATGCTGGGTGCATGCCCCCTGCCCACCCTCCCGCAGTATAAGGGTTTTGCGACCCCACCACCACGGGAAGATGTGCGATTTACACCCGGCATAATGTCTCTGTTCTTCTCTTCGCTTCAGGCAGTAGCTGTGTAGCTGCACCTTGATAGGAGGTATACTGTTATTTCCGCGTACATTCCACCGTCAGCTGACTTCGACGCTGGGCACTTCCGCCGTGTCTTGGCACGGTTGCCAAGGCTCTATCTCTTGCTCGGAGATCTATTCGGTAGACACCCCTTCTAGGGAGACTACTCTATCAATCCCCGGGGTCAAGTCCTTGCCGACCTGATCAACAAGCTCGAGATTAGTGTCCTAAATGTGGATGAGTTTACGCATCACTGCCCGAGAACCGCTTCATTTTCCTGCCTTGATCTATCTTTGTGCTCTCCGGATGTACAGCCCGTTTTTGATTGGGATTGGTCGATGACCTCCTTGGTAGTGATCACTTTCCGATTCAAATATCATTTCCTGGGCCGCTGTCGCCCTGGTGTGCTTGGCGCGGGCGCGCTGGTCTGCATTTCAAGAAATGACTGAATTCCCTATCTCAGTCGAAGAGTTTAGGTCGGTAGATGAGGCCGTTGTGTTCTAGAGGCAACCTCATCGCCGCGTGCCTGGCTACTATTCCTAGAAGTTCTAGCTGTTTTGCACGCCAACCACTCACGTGGTGGTCAGCTTAGTGAGGGACAGCCCTCAATCAGAAGCGCTATGCCTACATGCGCTATAAGCGCCGCCCGAACGATTTCACTGTCGGTGAATTTCGTCTGGCTAGGGTTAGGTTTCGGTATATCTCGAGGCACGCCCGCCGCTCTTCTTGGCTGGCATACGTGTCTTCACTTAATGGTAAGACCACTTTAGCAGAGCTGTTGAAGTTAGTCAAAAGGATTCTGGGCAAGTTCTCGTAGGACCCCCCTCCCGTTTTCCAGGAGAATGGGGACCGCAATCTCGGACCCCGCTTCCGTGGCGGAATCCTTTGTGACCGCTTTCTTCGCATTCTCTAGCCGGGATGCTGCTCCGCCAGCATTCAATGCACCTCGTGATGTCGCGGAAGGCCACCGACTAGACTTTACCTCTAGAAGCGGAGAACCCTTCAACGACAGGCTTACTCTGAGTGAGTTGCGTTCCGATCTTGCTTCGTGTTAGTTTCGTTCAACAGGATCTGGATAGAGGGTCTCCTCTCAGATTCCTGGCGAATTGCTATTGTGCTCGCCTTTCGTAAACCGGGGAGAGATCACTCTACTCTGGCTGTTTTCCGCACAATCTATCTAACCTCTTGCGTTTGCAAGTTGATGGTGAAATTGTTAAATGTTAGATTAGACTTTTTTCTGGACAGCGGAGGCCATCTGTCTTCTGCACAGTGCGCCTTCCGCAAGTTCAACTCCACGTCGGATGGTCTGCTCCGACTGGAAAATGCCGTCTGCGAGGCCTTCCTTCGTAGACAGCACTACGCCACGATGTTTTTCGATTTGGAGAAGGTCTATGATGCCGCATGGCGATGCGGTATCATGGAGACTCTCCACATGATGGGGGCGAGGGGACGCTTCCCAATCTTTATATCTAAATTTTTACTAGATCGTCGATTCCGCGTACGGCTGGGGGTACCCCTCTCCGCCCCATTGGAGCAGGAAGAGGGTGTCCCGCATGGAAGTGTCCTCAGTGTCACACTCTTTGCCCGGACAACGGCATCACCTCGGTGTGCTGCCGAAATATGTTCTCGCTACGCTCTACGTGGACGACCTTTCGATCTCTTTTGGCGCGGCCCAGATGCCAACTCTGGAGCGTCGACTCCAACAGGCATTAAACCGCGTCTCTCGCTATGCCGAAGCGCACACGTTTCTGTTTTCCTTGGACAAGACTAAGGTGGTGCACTTCTGCCGCCATCCACGGCTCCACCCTTGCCCAGACTTTTTTCTTAATGGGGTACGCCTGGAAGTGATTGAATCGTACCGTTTCCTTGTTCTTGTATTTGATCGACATCTCACCAGGGAGGCTCATATTCGCAGCGTTAGGGTCTCTTGTACCCGCGCCATGGATATTCTTCCTTCCGTGACGTTCAGCGCCTGTGCCCCTGATAGGCCTACTGCCTTACTTTTTTATCGATCCTTTGTTCGTTCATAGCTCGACTACGGATGCGAGTTTTATGCATCCGCACCCGATCGTGAATTTCGAAAGGAGGACTCGATCCACCACACTGGCGACTGGTAACTTCCGTATTTCCCCCATTGAGAGACTACTAGTCGATGCTGTGGAGATGCCACCCGCTCTACGCCGTGTATAGTGCATTATTCGCCTGTACGCGCTAGCTCGGCGGCTCCCTCAGTCGCCAACAGCTCTTATTGCATCCGTAGCTGATTTCGACGGTGCCTATGCCGCCGAGAAACGCCAGTCATACCCTAACCCCTTTGGATTTTAGGGCCAGGAAACTCCTTCGAGAGCTAGGTATAGCTCTCGGGCCGGTGTCGCTCCTGGTTCTACCCAGGACGCCACCCTGGAAGGTACCACATTTGGCTTTTTTGTTGCTACGCCTCTGCTCCCAAAGCTTCTACGGCGCCAGGAGTATTGCGTTCGACCTTTTTAGAGCAAACCTCGTGTCACGCTGGAACCGTGCCAGTGTATACGGATGGCTTCAAGTCCCTAAAGAGGGTCGGCTTCCACACCGTATCCCTTCTGTTTGAAGTCAGTGGGTCTCTGCTAGGCGCTGCGTCTGTTTTCACGGCCGAGCTGGTGGCAATACACCACTGGGTTTGTGAGATTACGCGACGTGCCCGTTACGGACACCGGATTGTGATCTATAGCTTCTCACAAAGTGCCCTGAGTGCTCTCGGGGCATTGGAATCTCCGCACCCCCTGGTTCGCGATATCCGTGGCGCCACGGTTTCGGGACAGATTCGTGCACATTGACTTGTGGACTTGTTTGCTTCTTGGGGGAGGCCGGCCTTCTCCCTATTATTTAAGCAAGGTTTGTTTTGTTTTGTTTTTTGCATTTTTTTTTTTTACCTCTCCCCGACGCACCAGCTTGCTTCCTTTCCCCCTTTTTGGGGTGTTTTTTTTTTTATCTTTAATTTTATTTTAAAGTAGCCTAGAACTAGGCCAGTTTTAATACGGCGACTAATGCCCAAGTAGGCAGTGGCCAGATGAGCTCTTAAAAAAACAAAAAATGTTCCCTAGACTGTTCAGCACATTCTTGTTGAATGTCCTAGTCTAGGCGATCTCCGCGCACGTTACCTGTCCCCGTACCGGGATGGGCGGGGTCGCTACCGACTGTCCCTTGTACTCGGAACATGTTCGTGCACATTGACTGGTGGACTTATGACCTTTTGGAGGAGGCCGGCCTTCTTCCCTTTATTTAAATAAGGTTTTGTTTCTGTTTTTTGTTGTTGTTTTCTTTGTAGGTCGCACCATACTCCGCCGGTGGAGGCAGACCTTCCCCCGATGCCGGAGCTTGCTTCATAATTGTTGCCATTTTCCCCCTTTTTATTGGTTTTTTTTTTGTATATTCCCATTTTAACGTAGCCTAGTGCGGCGACCTATGCCCAAATCGGTAGTTGCCAGATAAGCTCCTAAAATTAAAAAAAAATCCCTATCTACAGTTGAAGCATCCCTCTCACACCAATATACCTAATTTTGCTCCCGTCTCCCTGACGGCTTTAGCCGGGACCGCCGCTCACGGAGACACTTGCATCGTGAGCCAAAGCCACGTCCGTGGTAAGAGGAAGGATTCCTCACCTGGGTCATCGGCCAACAATAAGCAGACTGTCTCTGGAGCTGACTCGGCTGAGCCTCCAGAGTCTTCAATGAACTCTTCTCCTGTTGCTGAATATTCTTTGTCCTCAGCCCATCCCGCCCTTCACAGGATGTAAGCCCCTTACCGGTCCAACCGGTAGCAGAAATCCACCCAGTTCCTTGTACTTTGTCCAGATCGCCTGCTCCACCCACTCACCCTCCTACTCATGATCCGATGGAAGCGGATGATATTCCAACATCGCCAGCCGCGGCTGTTAGATTAACTCCTCAGACATCGAAAGGGCCCTGGGCCCATCAATCCGGATTTACCGTCCGAATATCTCTTCTAGATCTTCCGTTTCCGCCTGGCTGTGCACCCCGAATACAGGCAGGGGCCTCGGCCGGTTCCTTGAAACCCTCGGAAATATCCTCCGTCACTGCTCCTTACAAGATCTCTTTCCCTGCTAAAGCAAGCTTTTTGGGACGCACTTCAAACTTAACCTCAGCTCTTCTGTGATATCTAACCGTTCCACATAATATCCTCCATTTTACAATGGAATTGTCAAGGCGTTCTTCCCAAGAAAGAACAACTCAAATTTCTTTTGACCACTCCATCCCGCTCTTGTTTGCCTTCAGAAGAACAAACTGCGTACTCACCCTTTTGCAGCGGTACCGAGTTTTTGTATTTTCAAATCTATTGCTCATTTTGGGGGTGTCAGTTATGGTTTTGTCATCCCAACATTGATCTCCCCTCCCCTTTACACCACCCTCCAAGCTGTTACCGTGAGTTTTTTTTATTTTTACTGTTTGCTCTATTTATCACTCCTCCTTTGCCATTGTTAAGACCCGACCTTTTAGAACTTGTAGATCAGTTCCCCTCCCCGTTTTTATTACTCTGAGATTTTAATGCCCACCACCAATATATGGGCGACATTACTCGTAATGCCAAAGGCAGTTTTTTAATCTATTTTGTTATCTGACTTTCTCTGTTTTAAACACCGGCGATTTTACCTCTTATCATGTCCAGACGGATTCCTTTAGTTGTGTTGACCTGTCTCTGTTGCTCGGATTGTCTCCCTGATTTCGAGGGTCAGTCAGCCCTTGATGACCTTGAATGGAAGGACAACCTTCCTATTGTCTTGTCGGCCGTTCGTCCTAGCCCTCGTACAACCACGCCTCTCAATTGTGACTGGCCATGCCGATTCGGAAGGCTTCCGAGAGGCGTCTTTCACAATTGCCTCCTTGGGGATCTTCAATGGTGTGGACGTGGTAGTGGCGTACTTCACATCTACAACGCGGACACACAGAAAATTTCCCTGAGGCGATCCGTAACGGGTCGCTCAACCGTGTTCTGTTGGAGCTCGAGTGTACGACAGCCATCAAAAACTGCAAGTTAGCTCATGGCCGATTCCGGTGAAACCCAACCTTATGTAACAAGGTTGACTGAAACCGAGCTCGAGTGCTTCGTCAGAGAACCCTTCGTCAGACTCACCAAAATTTAATTGTGCCTCTACGTTTCATAAATTTCCTCTATGACCCCTACCGCAAAGACTTAGAAGAGAATTAACAAGATCCGGGTCGTTATGCCGACCATAATACCCCTACACTCAATTTGCAGGGATCTTTAGTGAATAACAGCCTGGTGGTAAGCAACGCCTTGGCTAACCATTTCCGTTCCGTCGGCAATGTTAGCCGTTTTAATAAGGCTTTTCTAGCCGATACATCAAACGAAGAGAGTCATCCTCTCAATTTTATGACGAACTCACCTTCTGTATAATGCCTTGTTCTCCATCTACGAATCGTGGGCTGCATTGTCCCTTTGTGGGTCTTCTACTCTTGGCCTTGACTGGATCATTTTAATATTATTAGGCACCTCCATCCACAATGTCATTTTCTTCTTGACTTGTACAACCTTATATAGGTGAAGGGTTTTTACCCATCATCATGGCGCATTGGGATTGCCCTTTCCTTTGTCAAACCGGGTAGGGACAGGTTGGGTGGAGATCACTACCGCCCTATAGCTCCTATCAGCTGTCTGAGAAAGTTGCTAGAGAAGATGGTGTTGGTACCCCTGAATTGGTTCCTAGAAACCACTCTGTTACTGTGCGATTTTCACAAGGGTCATAGTACTCTTGACCTCTTAGTACGTTTCGAGGGATCGGTTCGGAAAGCTTTCTCGTTAAAGCACCGAGTCTTGCCTTATCTTTCAACATTGAGAAAGCCTACGATGCAACATGGAGATATGGCCTCTTAGGGCACCTCCACTTTTGGGGTGTGAGAGGTCTTTTACCGTCTTTTATTCAAAGTTTTTTAGCATCTCGATCCTTTATGGTGCGTGTCAGAGACACCTACTCAGACCTGCAACCCCTGGAGGAGGAAGATCCTCAGGGCAGCGTTTTAAGTGTTTTATGTTTCGTAATTGCTATTGATGATATCATTTCTTCTCTGCCAGAGGATGTATCGGCGACCCTATTCGTCGATAACCTGGCATTATACTGTTCCTCGCCTCGCCTTCATCAGCGGCACATCGTCTGCAGCTGGCAGTCGATGCAGTTTCGAAAAGTGCACAACTTGGAGATTCCGCTTTTCCACGAGAAAAACGAATGCATTGTATTTCCACTGGCGTATACCTGGGTTCTTGTTCCAACACATATCTTCCTACCAGGTGTAAAGATATAGTTTGTCTCAGAGTTTCGGTTTCTGGGCCTAACTTGATCCCAAGCTATCCTGGTTACAACACCTACGCCTTCTTTGAACGGGCCGTCTGCGGGCTCTACGACATTTTGAAAGTCCTCTCTCACACGTCGTGGGGCAGTGATCGTCGGACATTGTGGTCACTATACATTGCCCTCGTCCAATCCAAATTGGACTATGGGTGCCATATTTACTCCTCGGTCACCCATCTTTTATTGGAATGCCTCCATTTCGCCATTCTCCGGTCGTCTTGTTTCCCGTCCCTTTGAACTATCCCTCGCCTGTCCTGTCTTCGTTTCCTTCTGGCAGAGGAATCTTTTAAACCTTGATTTAAAAAAAAAATATCTCATAGTGGTCTTCTCCCTCTTTTATAATTATTTTGCCGCCATTTAGAATCCATTTGGATTGGGCAGCTGCCCAACTTCTTTCTTCCTTAAATCATTAAATCTCCTATCCACAGAGATTCTGGCTGCCCGGCTCACTTTCGTTCTCTTATGAGCCTTGGTCGAGTGGCAGTGTGTACCGTGAGGTCCCTATCTGCTACGAGGGCCGAACGCCCGCTGGGCCGTCGACTCTGCTCACCCTTCGCCAGTACACATATAAGGTGGCTACGCCGGCACCATCCTTAAGGGCTGGAGTACACGAGCGACTTTGTGTTCGCCACAGTGTGGCGTGTTTAAGCCACTGTGTCTTGACTGAGCCACACCACAGAGTGGCCCGTGTGTATGGGCACAACGCCACTGCGGTACGCGCCGTGCCCTTCGAGGCCGCAGTTCCAGCATGGACTCTGAAGACGAAGTAGTTGCATTACTTCTGCTTCTGCGGCGCCGCCGTCGTCGTCGTGAAAGACAGAGAGCACTATGGATGCACCCAATAACTTCATCGAGGCTGACTCATGGACAATTTTACACCATAATGGGTGATTTGAGAGCAGACAGTGCAAAATTCTTCAACTACTTCAGAATGTCTCAAGAAAGTTTTAATGAGCTTAATACAAAAACATACCTGATTTGTTTTTTCCTGCCGATTCCATCTTTGAAGCCGGACACGAAGATGTCACACATCTCATCCCATGCCTTGGCTTTTGCAATTTTATTGCTGTAGTCATTGCAGCGTACGTCCTATATCGCTGGTCGGTCTTCACTTTCAATCATAAATTATCTAGATCGAGTGTAGCCATGGTATAGTAAAATGTGTCATTTGTAAACTACTCAACGTTAGATATGTGACTGCCAGGCAGCACGTGGCCGTCGCTCAGCCACTCGTTCGTGTGTGCGGGTCCTCGACACAGAGCCGCGCCACTCTGTGGCGGGGATCAGCGACAGCTCACCACAGACGCTCGTGTGCGCGGCGTGGTTCAAAACTAGAAACCTATGGGAATCCACATCCCCGCCACACACCGACGCGACGACGTGGCGCCACAGCGTCGCTCATGTACTCCCACCCTTATGGTCAAAATTGCAGGACAATCTCGCCTAAATGGCGGGCCGGGTTGGCAATCCCATCGACGTTGGAGCGAGACCGATTTATATGTGCAAATGATCATATTCTGGAATTTGTGATCCTATGGAGAATTTTCTCTTAACCTCCACACTCATAGGGATGTCATATATTTACCTTCCATGAGACCCCCCTTTTACTTTTCAATCTAATCATGGTTACATCTGAAAGCAAAAGTGGGAACGTGCATGGAAATCTGCCTCCAAGCGCAGCCTCCCTTCTCCTTCCTAGGTGTCGGGAAAGATGGGAGAAATCGAGAGAACCCTTTGACTGTGACGGAGTACCTCGAATGGGATCTGTGATACCTTGGGAGGTGGGGGGGGGATACCAAACACCCCCTGAAATGAAAATGGTCCTGGTGGTAACACAGCTCCAGGCGCCAAAATCTTCCATGGAGTTGAGCCACGGTGCGGTGCCAAGCACCTGAGTCTGCCCCTGTGCAAACTTCTCCTCAGACGGCTCGGGACCGACCCTGAGGACTCACAATGAGAGGTGAGACCTCCTGCCCTGGCCTGCGCCCTCCTTACAACTAAGACCTTTTCCATCTTAGCTGCCACTCCATACCAAAACATTCATCTCGACTTCAAGCTGAAACGTAAGGCACCCAACTCTTTCATCGTGGAATACGCACGTTCTGCCACACAAAACGCTTTCGAAACATACGCTATCATTTTTTTTAACCCCATCCACAACCCGATCGCGCATCAAACATCCATCCATTAAATGACCACTCGCACCCTTATAAACTTCAAGCATTCTCGCATGTGGTCCATATGCCGGATATGCAAGTTCCATGTATTTTGCCAAGTGCTTCTGCTTTCAACTTTTCAAAGGCCATCTTCATTGATTATTCTATTTAATCAACACTTCTTTTTCCCAGTCCATACACTCAACGGTTTCATCACACCCGAATTCAAGTAACTCTCGCACTGTGGTAGGTTTAAAAAAAATTCCATACCTTTTCCACAAACCTTTCAGACTTGCGCAACCCATCCATGCTCACTTTGTTTCCTAAACTCGACTTCATCTGGTAACCACACACACACTTAGACAACTTCACTTTCTTGCAAACTTCCAATTTTCTTCCATACTCTCACTCATCACCAAAATATCATCCAGAAACACTCATACATTCTTACTCGCAGAACTAACCCCTCAACTCCAGATCCATAGCACACTGAAAGGCAGCCGGGGCTTTGCCAAACCGAAGTTCAAGTTAAAAAAAAATGGTAGCGGAGCCTTTCAGTGCAGAATGCCATAATAGGCCAGTTCTTATCAGTTATAGGCACCAAGTCCATTATCACAAACACTTTATTTGCGTGAGGCCTGAGGCCTTACACACATCGTGGCACAACTCATAGAAAACTTATCTTAACATTTCATTCAAATTCACTCAAATTTACCTAATTTCACTTGCCCGATCAAATCTTCATACTTCCAACCACCCCAACTTCACATTCCCATAAAATACACTTGCATTCGCTACGTGTGCATCATTTTCCATATTCACCACTGATATCAACATACCTAATTTATCTCCCACACATACTCCTCTCAAACTTTTCTTTCATAAACCAAACCAAACTTGGATGCATATATACAGATCTTTTATATCAATTACCTCATCAAACACATGCACAACTCTTCTCATTCGCGAATTTGCAGCACTAACATACAACACCTACATATTTCCATAGTTTTCACTAATTTCTACATCCCAACTCCATCCAATCATAACACTTCAGGTTTCATTCTTTTTCAACGGCACACTTTCCATTGCATAAACCCTCAATAAAATTCACTTCAAAACATCCATCCTGGCTCAAATAGGCACATCAAGGTTTCATTCTTCATACACTCAATCATTTCCATAGCAGGATGTATCACAATATCATTTGCCTTCAAAAACTTATACCTAACAACATATCATACTTGTTCCTTCCATCACAAGAAAATTCATCCTTATTTACTCGAACCCTTCCAGCAACACACTCTTAAGCTTCCCAATGACACGCATCCTGTTCCCTAAGCCACACAAACGATAAATGAGAAGGGGGTGCCCGATGAGAACCCTTTGAATTAACCCCATAAGGGGCGTGTCGATTTGCATTCCTGGCCGCCGTGCTGAGGGGACACAGCGGCCCGTCCTGCCCCAGCTTACCTTCTTCTTTCTGACGGCCGGTGATTTTACCCTTCTTTCTAACAACCTGCTTCATCCCCACCCACACCTTACTCACATCACCTTTCTTTCTTTCAATGTCTATAGATTTTATGCTGTGCCTAAGGTGGAACCACCATGCTGATGGACTGTCAGGTCACTAGGCGGGAGGAATGGCCTCATGGCGACAGCTGGTTCTGCCGGCTGTGCTCACCACTCGCAGAGCGGGCTACTGTGTGGGGTGATGAGTGTTTATGTCCTGTGACAATTACAGGGTTGCCATGCCCAATGATGATTTATATAAAAAAAAAAACATACTTCCCCTCGACCATCTCCGGAGCCACCTTTAGGCAGTTCCAGTGAAAAAATGGCCGCCCTCTGCTGTCAGGGGACCCTCCAAATTTATTCTACCGGGGAGGAGGCTTACTCCTCTCCTAGGCCTACGTGTGTAGGGGACTCCCACTCGCCCCCTTCTCTGGAGGAGCCTTTGGGTGACGTTTCTTTCAGAGGGGACTGCTAAGAAAGCACGCAGGCGGCTGAAAATTGCTTGAGTCCCCGAGATCTCTCAAGGAGAGGAGGGATCTCCTCCCCAGGCTGGTGCCTCTGTGACAGTGAAGAGCTTCTCCATTTCAGAAAAGGATCTTGCTGAGGCTGGTCCATGTGGCATAGGGGCTCCTATCGGCGGAGGGGGAAAGCGGATTCATTCCCCGCACTCCTCTCCTAAAAAGAGAAAAAGTCGACAAAGACTAGGCTCCTCTCCCCCCGTGTGCGCCAGAGGGACGGACGGGACCGCTGCCGTTTCGGTATGCGACCAAGCCAAGATTGGCATATCCGGTCCCGGTGCTTCCTTGGGTGTGGAGTCCGAGACTAATACCAAAAGTGGGCAGAACGGAGCCTCAATTATGTTGGGGCCCCTCATTTAGAGGTTACCTGAAGTTTTAGAGTCCGCTGGCTTCAAACGCTTCCTGGTTATTCGCTCCACTGATGGCAGCATGTTGGCTAAGGGCAACATGATCCATCAGAGGATAGCTTTGGCTAGTGTGATTGGTAGATAGCCGAAGGTGACACGTTTCTCGGACGGTAGCCTTCTGGCGAATGCGTCGAATCCTTCCGAGGCGACCATGAATAGTGTCCTTCGACACTTTATGGCACGCCAGTGAGTACGACACCGCACTATACAATGAACTTTGTGAAAGGAGTTTATGTGAGGGAACTCGTGCACTACTCCATAGACGACATCACCTTAGAGCATGGGGCGATCAAAGTCGAGTGTGTGATGAGAAAACAGGAAGGGGTCTTGAGACCCATCCCTACACTCTTCGTCGCGTTCGACTGTTCCAAGCTCCCGAAATCCATGCCTGCCGGTTGGTATCGCTACCGCTTGAAGGCATTCGTGCCACTGCCGCGGAGGTGCTAATACTGCCACCGCTACCATCGCCATAATAATCGGTCCTGTTATTATTATTATTATTAAAGTTCCAAGCCACAACCCCAACTGGAAGAGCAAATAGCTATAAGCCCAAGGGCCCCAGCGGGGAAAGAAACCTGGTATGGAAAAAACGAAACAAAGATTAAGAAAAACATAATAAATAAATAGAAAATTAAAAAAAAAAAAAAAAAAAAAAAAAAAAATAAATGCTATAATGTTAAAAATATTATAATATTATATATGTGTGGATAATGAATAAAATATTAAAGTTATAAGTTTCTGTTAATTAAAAATGTATTAGCACCCACTTTAAATTTCTGAAGTTCCAAGGACTCAACAACAACACTAGGAAGTTCATTCCACAGTTTAGTTGTGTTAGGAATGAAACTTCTTGAAAACTGTGTTGTGTTGAATCTCATAGGCGTAAAGGCCCTACTATTGGCATTTAGTACACCTCTGGTAACTCGTTGAGGGGCATATAAATTGGGCAGATCGTGATGCAGTGGATGATCTGCATTGTTAAAAATTTTATATAAGATGCATAAGGAGCTTATTGCTCGCCTGTGCCACAGATCAACTTTGAGGTCAGGAATTAAAAATTTTATTGCTCTCAAATTTTTATCTAATAAATTAAGATAAGAGTTGGCTGCCGAACTCCAAACAGGGGCGCAATATTCAAAACACGGAAGAATAAAAGCATTAAAACAATTTTTAAGAACAGTCTGCTCTCCAAATACTTTGTAAGATTTCCTCAAAATGCCAATTTTTTGAGCAATAGAGGAGGAAATAGATCGAATGTGATTCTCAAAAGTAAACCTAGAGTCAAGCATAACTCCAAGCAACTTAAAAGAATCACATATGGAGATGGGAATGTAATTTATTAAAAGATCTGGATGGGGAGGATCTAGTGTTCTGGATCTGCTAACAATCATACTCTGGGTTTTCTTTGCATTTAACTTCATGCCCCATGAAG
Source organism: Ceratothoa steindachneri (assembly GCA_963969495.1). Classification (NCBI taxonomy): domain Eukaryota; kingdom Metazoa; phylum Arthropoda; class Malacostraca; order Isopoda; family Cymothoidae; genus Ceratothoa; species Ceratothoa steindachneri. The sequence goes on from OZ018327.1 coordinate 128,478,311, forward strand.
TGCACCAAACATTTATCTTAGCCAGATCTCTATTTAAAGACTCTGCAACCGATGCTCTCAACTCAGGAGATGGGACTGGGGCTATTAGAGTAGCATCATCAGCATAGGCTATAAGTCTATTTTCCAGTCCAAACCACATATCATGGGTATATAATATAAACAGTAGAGGACCAAGAACACTGCCTTGTGGTACACCAGATAGCACCTCTCTCTCATCACTAAAATTATTGTCAACATAAACCTTTTGATGTCGATTTGTTAAAAATTGTTCAATAATATTTAAAAATACACCACCTACTCCCAACTGCTTCAACTTAAATATCAGGGCCTTATGATTGACACGGTCAAATGCGGCACTGAAATCCAGGCCAACTAAGCGAACTTCTTGACCAGAGTCTAATGATTTTTGGACAATGGTGGAGACTGTGAGAAGTGCATCACAAGTGCTCAGACCCTTACGAAATCCAAACTGTAAAAAGGGAAACAGACGATTAAGCTCGGCAAATGTACTTAAACGTTTAGCTAGTAAACGTTCAAAAATCTTAGATAGAACAGGAGTTATAGAAATGGGCCTATATTCAGTAGGATTAAAACTACCACTTGCACTTTTACATAGTGGAGTGATGTTACCAATTCTCCAACATTCGCAAAAACAACCACTCCTCGCCAGCTTCCGAAGAATAACGGAGAGCTTGGGAGCCAAATACTCTGCAGTTTTCTTAAAGAATAAAGGGAATATACCATTTGGGTCAGTACCACCATAAGCATCCAGATCAAGAAGTAACTGTTTTACTTCACTTGAACGGAAAGCAATCTTGTTTAACCTTGGTTCAGGGAAACAAGTGTCAGGTAGAGTTAGATTCGTGGCTCGAAGGCCGCACACGATAGGTCAAAATCGTTTGTGGCCAAGTGTGTCAATTGCGGAGAGCTGCACGCCGCTTCTTCAAAGCAATGTCGTACTTATCTTCTTGAGAAGGAAATCCTGGCCGTTCATGCCCAGGACCGTCTCATTTCACGAGGGTAAGATCTTTGTCCTGGCTCGCCCGGCTCTGCCTGGCATTTTCTTATGCCTCAACGTTAAGAAAAACGCCCTCTGCTCCTGGCCCCTCTAGGCCAACTATCACGGTCATTTCCGCGCCCATAGCTGGCGGCATAAAGGGTTCACACCCAGCCCCGGCTAAAGCCAGGATTCCCCCTACTTCCCCGAAATTCACCTTTTCTAGTAAGGCGAAACGGCAGCGCGCCTCAACCGAGTCGTTAGACTCACAGGAGGCTATCTTCTGGGGTTCCTAAAGCTGCCGCCAAAGGAGGACAGCACTAAATGAGCTTCGGCTCCATCGCCCACGCCCAGTAGTAGGCTGGGTGGTTCGGAGACGGTGGATCATCCAAAAGAGGGACCTCCGCCTGCCTAAGCTTTGGAGGCAGATGGAGGAAAAGACTTGCATGGCGAGCCCAACCTTTCCCGATAAGTCCTCCAAGGCGACAACGCCTTGTCCGGCCAACAGCGCTCCGAGTTCTGCCCCCTTGAAGCGTACAGCCATTCCTATGAGGGTTTTCTCTTCGAAGAGGGTCCCCGCATCTCCTCCGAGCTAGGCCTGGAGGGCATATTCCTGCAATGGAATTGCTGCGGACTCTTGGCCAACTGAGAGGAGCTGCGGAGGCTCGTCTGCTCCGTTCCCCTTTAGCTCTCTTTTTGGAGGAGACCTTGCTTGGCATGTGCCCCGTGCCCACCCTCCCCGGATTTACACTCGGCATGATGTCTCCGTTCTTCTCTTTGCTTTAGATACCCCTTTTTCAAGCAGTAGCTGTGCAGCTGCACCTGGATAGGAGGTATACTCTTGTTTCCAAGTACATTTCACTATCAGGCAACTTCAATGCGGGGGACTTCCGCCGCGCCGTGACTCGGTTGCGGAGGCCCTTTTTCTTGCTTGGAGATCTGAACAATAAACACTTCCTCTGGAGAGACTACTCGAGGGTCCCCGCATCTCCTCCGAGCTAGGCCTGGAGGGCATATTCCTGCAATGGAATTGCTGCGGACTCTTGGCCAACTGAGAGGAGCTGCGGAGGCTCGTCTGCTCCGTTCCCCTTTAGCTCTCTTTTTGGAGGAGACCTTGCTTGGCATGTGCCCCGTGCCCACCCTCCCCGGATTTACACTCGGCATGATGTCTCCGTTCTTCTCTTTGCTTTAGATACCCCCTTTTTCAAGCAGTAACTGTGCAGCTGCACCTGGATAGGAGGTATACTCTTGTTTCCAAGTACATTTCACTATCAGGCAACTTCAATGCGGGGGACTTCCGCCGCGCCGTGACTCGGTTGCGGAGGCCCTTTTTCTTGCTTGGAGATCTGAACAATAAACACTTCCTCTGGGGAGACTACTCGATTAATCCCATGGGTAAAGTCCCCTCCGAGCTGGAGATATGTGTCCTAAATGTGGATGAGTTTATGCATCACTGCCCGAGAACCGCTTCATTTTCCTGCCTCAATCTATCTTTGTGCTCTCCGGATGCACAGCCCGATTTTGATTGTGGAGTGGTCGATGATCTCCATGTTAGTGATCATTTTCCCATTCAAATATCATTTTCTGGGCCGCTACCGCTTGTCCCTTGTACTCGGGCGTGCACAGTGACTTTTGAATTTTACCACTTTTTGGAGGCTTGCCTCCTCACCTTCCTTAAAAAAATTTTTTTTAGTTGCTTGCGAGTCTAGTCGCGAGTGACTACATCTCATTCTGTCGTTTGGTCTCCGTTTTGCTTTTTTCTGTTTTGTCAGAAAAAAGCAAAACGGGGACCGACCGACAGAATGAGATTTGAAAACCTTATGTTAATTTACATTCTCTTTTGAATGCTATAATTGCCAAAGTCCTTTCAAGATTAGCCCTGGAATTATTTTTTGTTAATAAACATCCTAAATATTTTGCCGATTCTAACAAAATTTGAAACCCTTATGTTGTTTTACATTCTCGTTTGAATGATATAATTGCCAAAGTCCCCAAGGTTAGACCGGGAATTATTTTTATTTTGGCAATAACATCATAATATTCGGTCGATTCTAACGAAATTTAAAACCTCATGTTGTTTTGCATTCTCTTTTGAATGCTATATTTGTCAGTCTTTCCAAGGTTAGCCAGTGAATTATTTTGTTTTGGCAATAACATCATAACTATTCGGCCGATAACTCTGCTAGACTAGACTAGGCTATAATGTGCTATACTCTGCTATATTATACTATGCTAAGCTACAATGTGCAAGGGTAAGATATACTATGCTAATTTAGGTTATAAAATGCTATGCTAGGATAGCATATAGTATGTTAGGCAAGACAATATTAAGCTATGCTTGACTAGGGTATAATATGATAGTATAGGCTATACTTGTCTAGGATAGTTAATGCTATGCTAGATAGGGCTATACTATGCTATGCTAGGGTAAGCTAAAGTACAATAAGCTAGGAAGGGGTATGCTAGGTAATACTATGCAAGGTTATTCTAGTCTAGGGTATGGTATGCGAAACTAGGCTAAGCTATAATATGATACGCTTGGTTATATTATGTTAGTTGTGGTTATGCTAGGATAGGCTATACTAAGCTAAGGTTATACTAGGCTAGCTAGATTATACTAATCTAGGCTAGGTCCGGCCCGGCACAGCTAGGCTATTCTATTTTAGGCCACGCTTGGCTATACTAAGCTAAATTAGGGTAGGTTATACTGTGCTATGCTAAAGTATGTGGCTATACTATGCTATTTTAGGCTGGCTAGACTATGCTATAATATACTATGCTGTGCTGTGTAATGCTATACTATGATATGCAATAATATTCTATAATATACTATGCTCTAATCTGCTATGGTATAGCCCGTAAGGGGCGCGGCGATTTGCCATCCTGGCTGCCGTGCTGACGGGATCCAGCTTAGCCTCTCTTCCTTATTTCAGATAGCCTGTATTTCTCTCCACCCTTGTCGCTTTTCATACAACCTCTCCCACAACTTTCTCTGGTCAGCCTCTAATTTCACAGAGTAGATGCTGATCTTCTCAAGCAAACCGTCCCAGATCGGGGCTGAGGGGGAAGGGGACAAGGTTCCCTAACCCCTGAGCTCCGGTTCATTTTTTTTAACAACCTGCTTCATCCCCACCCATACCTTCCTCACATCCCTTTTCCTCTCCTCTTCACATTCTATCAATTTTACGCCGTGTCTAAGTTGGAGCCACCATTCCGATGGACTGCCAGGCCACCAGGCGGGAGGGGTGGTCCCAAATGGCGGCGCCGGGCCTGCAAGCACCTCTTGCAGTGCGGGCAACTGTGAGAGGTGGTGAGCTATTGCGTCCCGTGTAAAAAAGAGGGTCACCATGCCCAATGATGAATATAAAAAAAAACCAACCCCCAACTTCCACTGTAACATCAACGGAGCCGCCCTCCGGCAGCTCCACCGAAAAAATGGAGGTACCCCCCTTTGTGCTTGCGCAGGGGACCCTCCATACTTATTTAACTGGAGAGGAGGCTTACTCCTCTCCTACGCCTACGGGTGTAGGGGACTCACCCTCACCCCCTTGTCTGGAGGTGCTTTCGGGCACCTCCCTATTTCCAGCGGCAGTCCCTTCTTTTCTTTCTAAGGGGACTGCCAAGAAAGCCAGCAGGCAGCCCATTGCCGACTGCGCCTCGTGTAAGTGGCTCGGTAGGGCAGCCAGGCCCCTTCAGGCACTTCCCTCAAAAGACCTGCTGGCAAGAATCTTAGACCTTGCCGGGGTCAAGGCCTGTGCCTCCCCACAAAAGACTTGTGACGCTGCCAAGGGGCCCTGCGATGTCCTGGGAGCAGATGGCTAACTGGAGGCCCCTCCTGTGATAGACATGGTCCTTGAGGAAACCCAGCATCAGAGGGTAGGGCCTTCCATGGGGGGAAATCCGGGCTCGGCGCCAAGCACCGAACCTGAATCTGCCCCTATGCAAGGTCCTCCTTAAACAGCTGGGGCCTCCGGGGCAGTACAAAGAGGGGAGGAATCTCCTCTGAACGGTGACCCTGCGAGCACCAGGAACTTTTACATTTCGGAGAAGGACCTGGCTGAGGCCGGTCCATCTGGCCTAGGGGCTTCTGTCGGCGGAGGTGAGAAGCGGGTTCATTCCCCACCCTCCTCTCCTAAAAAGAAGAAAAAGGCTAAAAAGACTCGGGGCTCCTCTCCATCCGCGGGGGCTACGGGGATGGATGGGTCTGCTGCCACTCTGGCAAGCGACCAAGCCAAGATCGGCACATCCGGCCCCTCTGCCCCCCCGGGTGTGGAGCCCCTGACAAAGAAGACTAATACCAAGAGTGCACAGGGCGGAGCCTCGATGACATCGGGGCCCCTCATTCAGAGGTTACCTGGCGTTTTCGAGCCCGCTGGCTTCAAGCGCTTCCTCGTTATTCGCTCCACTGATGGCATTATGTTGTCCAAGGGCAACATGATCCATCAGAGGAGAGGATTAGCTAGTGCAATTGGTAGAGAGCCGAAGGTGACCCGTTTCTCGGACGGGAGCCTTCTGGCGAATGCGGCGAATCCCGCCGAGGCGGCCAAGATAAGTGCTCTTCAGACACTTCATGGCACCCCGGTGAGTGTGACGCCGCACTCTACCATGAACTTTGTGAAAAGAGTAGTTTATACTAGGGAACTCGTTGACTACTTCATTGAGGACATCACCCTAGAGCTGGCTGACCATGGGGCGGTCAAGGTCGAACGTGTGATGAGAAAACAGGGAGGGGCCTCGAGACCCACCCCTACACTCTTCGTCACGTTTGACTGTGACAAGCTCCCTGAGTCGGTGCGTGCCGGTTGGTATCGCTAGCGCGTGAAGGCATTCTTGCCACTGCCGCGGAGGTGCTATTACTGTCACTGCTTCGGCCATACGAATCGTTCTTGTAGACGTGCAAATTCGGGGTCACCCGAATTTTGTGTAAATTGCTCCAAAGCCGTACACGATAAGTCCAAATCGTGTGTGTCCAAGTGTGTCAATTGAGGAGAGCCGCACCCCGCTTCTTCGAAGCAATGTGGTGCATATCTCCTTGAGAAAGAAATCCTGGCCGTTCAGGCCCAGGATCGACTTTGATTCCGCGAGGCTAAGGACTTGGTCCTGGCGCTCCCGGCTCTGCCTGGGACGTCATATGCCTCACTAGTTAGAAAGGCACCCTATGCTCCTGGCCCATTTAGGCCAACGAGCACGGTTGTTTCCGCGCCCATTCGGAGCCCTTCTTCGGGCTCTAGTCAACCCGGGCGCTCCCCTGGTAAAGCTGGCGGCAAAATGGGTTCACACCCAGCCCCGGCTAAAACCACGGCTCCCCCCTCTTTCCCCAGGGTGACCGTTTCCCGTAAGGCGAAACGGCCACGCGCCTCCACCGAGTCGTTAGACTCACAGGAGGCAACACTCTTGAAGATGGTCGCTAGGCCATCTTCCGGGGTTCCTAACGCTCTCCCCCGAAAGGAGGACAGCAACAAAGGAGCTTCGGCTACTTCCCCCACGCCCCGAGGTGGAGTGAATGGCTCGGAGATGGTGGTTCCTCGAAAAGAGGGCCCCCCGCCTCCGAAGCCGCAACGCCCGCCTAAGGTTTCGAGGCGGAGGGAGGAAAAGACTCGCATGGTGAGCCCAACCTCTCCCAATAAGTCCTCGAAGGCGACAGCGCCTTCAGCGCTTTGTCCGGCCAACAGCGCCCGGGGTTCTGCCCCCGGGAAGCGTACGGCCATTCCCGTGAGGGCCCCCGCGTCTATTCCGAGTTATGCCTGGAGGGCATATTCTTTGAATGGAATTGCCGTGGACTCCGGGCCAACTGGGAGGAGATGCGGAGGCTCGTCTCGTCCCGTTCCCCGTTAGCTATCTTTTTGCAGGAGACCATGCTAGGCGCGTGCTCCCTGCCTGCCCTCCCGGGGTATAAGGGTCTTGCGACCCCACCACCGCGGGATGGCTGGGCTGAGGGATGCGCGGTTTACACCCGGCATGATGTCTCCGTTCTTTCTTTCTCTTTAGATACCTCCTTTCAGGCAGTGGCTGTGCAGCTGCACCTGGATAGGAGGTATACTATCATTTCTGCGTACATTCCACCGTCAGCTCACTTCGACGCGGGGGACTTCCGCCGCCTCGTGGCACAGTTGCCGAGGCCCTATCTCTTGCTTGGAGATCTGAACGGCAGGCGTCCTCTCTGGGGAGATTACTCCATAAATCCCAGGGGACAAGTCCTTGCCGATCTGATCGAAGAGCTTGAGATGGGTGTCATAAACGTGGATGAGTTTACGCATCACTGTCCGAGAACCGCTTCATTTTCTTGCCTTAACCTATTCTTGTGCTCTTCGGATGCACAGCCTGATTTTGATTGGGGGGTGGTCGATGACCTCCATGGTAGTGATCACTTTCCCATTCAAATATCATTTTCAGGGCAACTGCCGCCTGAGAGCCCACTTCGGTCGTGCTTGGTGCGGGCGCGGTGCCATGCATTTCAGGAAATGACTGAATTTTCTATCTCAGTCGAGTAGTTTAGGTCGGTAGTTGAGGCCGTTGAGTTCTTCTCCGGCAACCTCATCGCCGTGGGCCTGACTACTATTCCTAGGACGTCTGGCCGTTTTGCACGCCGACCACTCCCATGGTGGTCGGCCGAGTTTGAGACGGCCCTCAAACAGAAGCGTTATGCCTACATGCGCTATAAGCGCCGCCCGAACGATTTCACTGTCGCTGAATTTCGTCGGGCTAGGGCTAGGTTCCGGTATATTTCGAAGCACGCCCGCCGCTCGTCTTGGCGGGCATACGTGTCTTCACTTAACGGGAAGACCCCTTTAGCTGAGGTGTGGAAGCGAGTCAAAAGGATTCGGGGCAAGTTCTCGCAGTACCCCCCTCCAGTTCTCCAGGAGAATGGGACCGCAATCTCTGACCCCGCGTCCGTGGCGGAATCCTTTGCGACCGCTTTTTCCGCATTCTCTAGCCGGGATGCTGCTCCGCCAGTATTCACTGCACGTCGTGATGTCGCGGAAGGCCGCCGGCTGGACTTTACCTCCAGAGGCGGAGAACCCTTCAACGACAGGTTTACTGTGAGTGAGTTGCGCTCCGCTCTCGCTTCGTGCGTGGACACCGCCCATGGTCTGGACGATGTCCCGTACGCCATGCTTCGACACCTGGGTGAGCGAGGCATGGCCTTTCTGTTAGATTCGTTTAACAGGATCTGGGTGGAGGGTCTTCTCCCACACTCCTGGCGAATCGCGACTGTGCTCGCCTTTCGCAAACCGGGGAGAGATCACTCTTCTCCGTCTGGTTTCCGCCCAATCTCTCTAACCTCTTGCGTGTGCAAGTTGATGGAGAAATTGGTAAATGTTAGATTAGCCTTTTTCCTGGACAGCGGAGGCCATCTGTCTTCTGCACAGTGCGGCTTCCGCAAGTTCCACTCCACGTCGGATGCTCTGCTCCGACTGGAAAATGCCGTCTGCGAGGCTTTCCTTCGTAGACAGCACTACGCCACGGTGTTTTTCGATCTGGAGAAGGCCTATGATACCGCATGGCGATACGGTCTCATGGAGACTCTCCACACGATGGGGCGAGGGGACGCCTCCCAATGTTTATATCTGAATTTTTGCGAGATCTTCGATTCCGCGTACGGGTGGGGGGACCCCTCTCCGGCCCAAAGGAGCAGGAAGAGGGTGTCCCGCATGGAAGTGTCCTCAGTGTCACACTCTTTGCCCTGAGCATCAACGGCATCACCTCGGTGCTGCCGAAAGATGTTCTCGCTACGCTCTACGTGGACGACCTTTCGATCTCTTTTGGCGCGGCCCAGATGCCAACTCTGGAGCGCCGAGTCCAACAGGCATTGAGCCGCGTCTCTCGCTATGCCGAAGCGCACAGGTTTCGGTTTTCTTTGGCCAAGACTAAGGTGGTGCACTTCTGCCGCCATCCACGGCTTCACCCCGACCTAGATTTGTTTCTTAATGGGGTGCGCCTGGATGTGGTGGAATCGCACCGTTTCCTCGGTCTTGTATTCGACCGACGCCTCACCTGCGACGCTCATATTCGCAGCCTTAGGGTCTCTTGTACCCGCGCCATGGACATTCTCCGTTCCGTGACGTTCAGCGCTTGGGGCGCTGATAGGGCTACTGCCCTACTTTTTTATCGATCCTTTGTTCGTTTGAAGCTCGACTACGGATGCGAGTTTTATGCATCCGCAGCCGAGCGTTTATTGCGGAAGGTGGATTGGATCCACCACACCGGCCTTTGCCTTGCGACTGGTGCCTTCCGCACTTTCCCCATTGAGAGCCTGTTGGTCGATGCTGGGGAGATGCCACTCGCTCTGCGCCGCGTGCAGTGCATCACTCGCCTGTACGCGTAGCCCGGCGCCTCCCTCAGTCGCCAATAGCTCTCACTGCATCCGCAGCTGATCTCGATGGTGCCTATGCCGCCGAGAGACGCCACCCATACCCTAAGCCCTCTCGGTTTAGGGCCAGGAAACTCCTTCGAGAGGTAGATATAGCTCTCGGGCCGGTGGCCCCCCTGGTTCTGCCCAGGACGCCACCCTGGAGGGTACCACATTTGGCTATTTGTCACCACGCCTCTACTCCCAAAGCTTGTACGGCGCCTGGAGTATTGCGTTCGACCTTTCTGGAGTACTCCTCGTGTCACGCTGGAACCGTGCCAGTGTATACGGATGGCTCCAAGTCCCAAGTGGGGGTCGGCTTCCATGCTGTATCCCCTCTGTTTGAAGTCAGCGGGGCTCTGCCAGGCGCTGCGTCTGTCTTCACGGCCGAGCTGGTTCCAATACACCACTCGGTACGAGAGATTACGCGACGTGCCCGGTTCGGAGACCGGATTGTGATCTATAGCGACTCACAAAGCGCCCTGAGTGCTCTCGGGGCATTGGAATCTCCGCATCCCCTGGTTCGCGATATCCGTGACGCCATGGTTTTGGCGAGCCGGGCAGATGTCGAGATTATCTTCTGCTGGGTTCCTGGACATGTAGGAATTGCGGGGAATGAGCGCTTTGATGAGGGCGCCAAAGAGTCCGCGAGAACTCTGCGACCGGACCATCGTTTCGCTCTTCCTCACACCGACTACATGGCAAGAATACGGGCAGCTCTTCGGATTGCTTGGCAAAGAAGATGGGAGACGGTCGAAGGGAACTTAAAGTTGCGTGCCATTGCGCCGCGACTGTTCCCATGGACCTATCTCCCAATGCCGCGACGGCTACAGGTCGCTTTCTTTCGTCTCCGAATTGCACACACTCGTGTGATGCATCGCTATTTGATGGAGCGCTCGCCTGTGCCCTATTGCGACGACTGCGTCGTCCCCCAGACTGTTCGGCACATTCTTGTCGAAGGTCCCAGCCTAGGTGATCTTCGCGCACGTTACCTGTCTCGAACCGGGATGGGCGGGGTCGCTACCGCATGTCCCTTGTACTCGGGACGAGTGCGTGCACCATGACTGGTGGACTTGTTGACTTTTTGGGGGGAGGCCGGCCTTCTCCCTTGTATTTAACTTGTTTTTTTTTGTTATTGTTGTTTGTTTTGTTTTGTTAGGTTGCAGGCTCCTGCGCCGGGGGGAGGGAGACCTCCCCCGAGGCCGTAGCTTGCTCCATGATTGTTATTCCCTTTTTATTGCTGTTTCTGTTAAAATTTTTATTTTAAAGTAGCCTAGAACTGGGCTGTTTGTTTGCGGCGACTTATGCCCAAGTGGGCAGTCGCCAGACAGCCCCTTGAAAAAAAAAAAATGCTCTGGTATATTATGCTACACTATGGAATGCTGTGCTATTAGTGTGTGTCAATCTTTTCAACGTTCTAATTACATAAATGAGGGGGTGCTCAAAATTTTCATTCCTACTTATGAATTCTAACGTTAGCTACTTAAAAGTTTTGACTTATTTTTGTCATCTTTGGGAATTAAATGACTATTATTATATTAAGAATTATATCTATTTCACTTTTTTTTCTTATTTCACCATTTGAAAAATATTCATCAGTGTGCTGAAGATTACGTGTCCTTCAGTACTACATCCTACCAATGAGATTTGACCTACAATTGCTTTTAAAGTTAGGACAAGACTGGCGACATTCACACATTTAAACACCAAAATTCAAAAATTGTGCCCATCTCAATTCAAAACTCTGGTTGACGTTCTGACATGTGGATGTGAGAAACTACCCAGCAGACAATCTTGCAAAGGATATTTACCTTAAAGTGCTTGAAAAGTTGCATAGAGGGAAACAGTTCTTCTCTAGCCCTCGTTGTAAATTCAAGAGTCACAATCTTAAAAAGATCCAAAAAACTGGGAGCAGGCCAAAAACATATCCCTTGGGAGAGGAGAGCTACAGGCCTGAGACACTTTCATTACAAAACTAGACAACCTGTTGATATCCTCAAGCGCAAGTGTAAAATTGTTTTTTGCTGTGAATTTGGCTGCCCTGGTTACAAAAACGAATCTCAAATTAGTTTAAATCACCTATGGAGATGAAGATCTCTGTGAAGAAATTTGCTTTCATTAAAAGTCAGAGAGAAATGATTACTTCTTTTGGACCACATCAGGTTTGGTTCCAAGATTAACTTGAGTAAAATAGACGAGTCAATAAGTAAAAGCTTTAACAAGGTGAAGGAAGAAGAGTTACTTACTATAAGTAGGCCAATTATGTTTCAATGCCATCAAGTGAAATCATTTTTTCTCCTGAAGAAAATGGTGAACAAATAGCTGATGTTCAAAATGCAAATAATTGAATTTATGAAGTGACATTAAAAAATACCAACCACATCTTCAAATTCCATTAAAAAACAACCCAGGAATTATTTGGGGGGGGGGGCAATAACATCATAACTATTCGGCTGATTCTAACGAAATTTGAAAATCTTATATTGTTTTAAATTCTCTTTCAAATAATATAATTGCCAAAGTCCTTCCATGGTTAGTCCGGGAATTATTTTGTTTTGCCAATAGCATCATAACTATTGGGCCGATTCTAACGAAATTTGAAACATTTAAGGTGTTTACATTCTCTTTCGAATGATAGAATTGTCAAGGTCCTCGCAAAGTTACTCCGAAAATTATTGAAAGTTTTCAAGGTCGTAAGGTCATAAATCAAAATAAGTGAGGGCACGCTACTTTTTGGTCAGCAGACGATGTTTTGTTCCTGCGCTGGGGGGAGGCGGGCCTTACCCCGACGCCTGAGCGCGCTTCTTTCTTGCCTTTTTGCTTTGTTTTCTTGTATTTTTTTTAGCCTTTGTCCTTTTTTATCGTTGTTATTTGTTTTTTAATATAGCCTAGTAGTAGGCTGTGTTGTTTACGGCTATTTATGCCCAAGTAGGCAGTCGCCAAATGCCCACCCCCAACCTTTGAATTAAAATAAAAAAAATCTCTACACCCCACTCGTTCTTAGCGCCCGTGACTCCATGGCTACTGCGACTCGGGGAAATATCGGGATTATAATATTGTGCTGGACCCCTGGGCATTTATTGTTTTGCTTTTCATTCGCTTGTTACTTTTTTTCTTGTTCTTTGTTACATTTTAATTATTTTTTAAAAAATCTAATATAATTAGTTTTGGGTGGTTGTGCCCTTCTAGGTGACCGCCAGACGACTGGTTAAAAACAAAACTAAAAAAAAGGGGGGGTGCTGCATTGACCTGTTGTAGATGGAGAAAATAACGAAGATTGGCAATAGTCCATAAATTTGTCCCCCCATTCCATGCGTGGCGTGCTCACATTGTTATCTATTACGTAATATAAATCATGACACCACGATGGTTGATTTGGTTGTTGGTAGGCATTTTCCAGCCTTCTAAGAGAGTCGCATTTCCAATGTATTCGCGGAACGTCCGAAGATAAAAAATTTTCTCTCTTACAGCAACTGGCCTCCCCCAACGCCCGGGCCTCAGCTTCCTCTTCCGGGAAACGTGAACAAAGGCGGCAAAGAACAAAAGCAAAGTCTAAAGCGGAAGTTGATGGAGGAATCCGGGCTCGGAGGTACGGTGGCTTTGAGCTCTTCTTTGGTTTTGGACCAGATGGGAACTTTAGAAACTGTCTCACCCTACCGATTCCGGCGTTGTTTGAGCTTCACCTCTTATATCCTCAAGGTGGTGGAGAGGGGAGATCCTGCAAGAGGGTTTAAAGGGATGTATAGCACCTTTCAGATCCCAACACACAATTGGTTGGCTCAGAAAAAAATATTCTCATTATATATTTTTATTCCTTTACTTTCCGGTTGTGTGAATTTGTGCCCTTTTGACCCTGCAGGGCCCTTTAAGGGGCACGACCATGTCTCCCTGCAGCCATACTGACGCTCCTCCTCCCTTCTCCTAACATCTATTTTATGTACCTACTCTCCTTCATTACCCCGTAAGGGGCGCGGCGATTTGCCATCCTGGCCGCCGTGCTGACGGGATCCAGCACTCCGTCCGGCCCCAGCTTAGCCTCTCTTCCTTCCTTCAGATAGCCCGATTTCTCCCCTACCTCGTCGCTTTTCATACAACCTCTCCCACAACTTTCTCTGGTCAGCCTCTAATTTCACAGGGTAGAATGCTGACCTTCTTCTCAAGCCAACCACCCCGGATCGGGGCTGAGGGGGGAGGGGACATTGTTCCCTAACCCCTGAGCTCCGGTTCGGGATGGGGTTTTTTTAACAACCTGCTTCATCCCCACCCACATCTTCCTCACATCCCTTTTCCTCTCCTCTTCACAACCTATATTTTTTACGCCGTGTCCAAGGTGGAGCCGCCATGCCGAAGGACTGCCAGGCCACCAGGCGGGAGGGGTGGTCCCGAATGGCGGCGCCTGGCTCTGCCGGGCTTGTAAGCACCTCTCGCAGTGCGGGCAACTGCGAGAGGTGATGAGCTATTGCGTCCCGTAATCAAAAGAGGGTCACCATGCCCATGAATGAAAAAAAACAACAAAAAACCCAACCCCCAACTTCCCCAAGAAAATCGACGGAGCCGCCCTCGGGCAGCTCCACCGAGAAAATGGAGGTCCCCCCCCTTGTGCTTGCGCAAGGGACCCTCCATAATTCTTTAACCGGAGAGGAGGCTTACTCCTCTCCTACGCCTACGGGTGTAGGGGACTCCCCCTCACCCCCTTCTCTGGAGGTGCTTTCGGGCACCTCCCTATCTCCAGCGGCAGTCCCTCCTTTGCTTTCTAAGGGGACTGCCAAGAAAGCCAGCAGGCAGCCCATTGCCGACCGCCCCTCGTGCAAGCGGCTCGGTAGGGCAAACCCCCTTAGGGGGGAGAGGGAAGCCAGGCCCCTTCGGTCGCTTCCCTCAAAAGACCTGCTGGCAAGAATTTTAAACCTTACTGGGGTCAAGGCCTGTGCCTCCCCACACCACCTGACTAGTGACAATACTGCCAAGGGGACCTGCGATGTCCTGGGAGGGGATGGCCAACTGGAGGCCCCTCCTGTGATAGACATGCTCCTTGAGGAGACCCAGCCTCAGACGGTAGGGCCTTCCATGGGGGGGAGTTCGGGCTCGGCGCCAAGCACCGAACCCGAATCCGCCCCTATGCAAGGTCCTCCTCAAATGGCTGAGGGCTCCGAGGCAATAAAAGGAGGGGAGGGATCTCCTCCGACAGGTGCCCCTACGACAACCAGGACCTTCTCCATTTCGGAGAGGGACCTGGCTGAGGCTGGTCCATCTGGCCTGGGGACTTCTGCCGGCGGAGGTGAAAAGCGGGTTCATTCCCCTCCCTCCTCTCCGAAAAAGAAAAAGAAAAAGACAAAAAAGACTCGGGGCTCCTCTCCATCCGCGGGGGCTGCGGGGACGGATGGGTCTGCTGCCACTCTGGCAATCGACCAAGCCAAGATCGGCACATCCGCCCCCTCTGCCCCCCCGGTTGCGGAGCCCCTGACAAAGAAGACTAATACCAAGAGTGCACAGGGCGGAGCCTCGATGACATCGGGGCCCCTGATTCAGAGGTTACCTGGCGTTTTCGAGCCCGCTGGCTTCAAACGCTTCCTCCTTATTCGCTCCACTGATGGCACCATGTTGTCCAAGGGCAACATAATCCATCAGAGGAGAGGATTAGCTAGTGCAATTGGTAGAGAGCCGAAGGTAACCCGTTTCTCGGACGGGAGCCTTCTGGCGAATGCGGCGAATCCCGCCGAGGCGGCCAAGATTAGTGCTCTTCGGACACTTCATGGCACCCCGGTGAGTGTGACGCCGCACTCTACCATGAACTTTGTGAAAGGAGTAGTTTATGCGAGGGAACTCGTTGACTACTCCATTGAGGACATCACCTTAGAGCTGGCCGACCATGGGGCGGTCAAGGTCGAACGTGTGATGAGAAAACAGGGAGGGGCCTCGAGACCCACCCCTACACTCTTCGTCACGTTCGACTGTGACAAGCTTCATGAGTCGGTGCGTGCCGGTTGGTACCGCTACCGCGTGAAGGCATTCGTGCCACTGCCGCGGCGGTGCTATTACTGTCACCGCTTCGGCCATACGAATCGCTCATGTAGACGTGCAAAGTCGGGGTCACCCGAAGTCTGTGTAAATTGCTCCAAGGTCGCACACGATAAGTCCAAATCGTGTGTGGCCAAGTGTGTCAATTGCGGAGAGCCGCACCCTGCTTCTTCGAAGCAATGTGGTGCATATCTCCTTGAGAAAGAAATCCTGGCCGTTCAGGCCCAGGATCAACTCTCATTCCGCGAGGCAAAGGACTTTGTCCTGGCGCGCCCGGCTCTGCCTGGGACGTCATATGCCTCAATAGTTAGGAAGGCACCCTCTGCTCCTGGCCCATCCAGGCCAACGAGCACGGTTGTTTCCGCGCCCATTCGGAGCCCTTCTGCGGGCTCTACTACACCCGGGCGCTCCCCTGGTAAAGCTGGCGGCAAAAAGGGTTCATACCCTGCCCCGGCTAAAACCAGGGCTCCCCCCTCCTCCCCCAGCGTGACCGTTTCCCGTAAGGCGAAACGGCCACGCGCCTCCACCGAGTCGTTAGACTCACAGGAGGCAACACCCCTGAAGATGGTCGCTAGGCCATCTTCCGGGGTTCCTAAAGCTGTCCCCCGAAAGGAGGACAGCAACAAAGGAGCTTCGGCTCCTTCGCCCACGCCCCGAGGTGGAGCGAGTTGTTCGGAGACGGTGGTTCCTCGAAAAGAGGGCCCCCCGCCTCCGAAGCCGCTACGCCCGCCTAAGGTTTCGAGGCGGAGGGAGGAAAAGACTCGCATGGCGAGCCCAACCTCCCTCAATAAGTCCTCGAAGGCGACAGCGCTTTGTCCGGCCAACAGCGCCCGGGGTTCTGCCCCCGGGAAGCGTACGGCCATTCCCGTGAGGGTCTTCAATTCGAGGAGGGCCCCCGCGTCTCCTCCGAGCTAGGCCTGGAGGGCATATTCCTTCAATGGAATTGCCGTGGACTCCGGGCCAACTGGGAGGAGCTGCGGAGGCTCGTCTCGTCCCGTTCCCCGTTAGCTATTTTTTTGCAGGAGACCATGCTAGGTGCGTGCCCCCTCCCTGCCCTCCCGGGGTATAAGGGTCTTGCGACCCCACCACCGCGGGATGGCCGGGCTGGGGGATGCGCAGTTTACACCCGGCATGATGTCTCCGTTCTTCCTTTCTCTTTAGATACCTCCCTTCAGGCAGTGGCTGTGCAGCTGCACCTGGATAGGAGGTATACTATCATTTCTGCGTACATTCCACCGTCAGCTGACTTCGACGCGGGGGACTTCCGCCGCGTCGTGGCACGGTTGCCGAGGCCCTATCTCTTGTTTGGAGATCTGAACGGCAGGCATCCTCTCTGGGGAGATTACTCCATAAATCCCAGAGGACAAGTCCTTGCCGATCTGATCGAAGAGCTTGAGATGGGTGTCCTAAACGTGGATGAGTTTACGCATCACTGTCCGAGAACCGCTTCATTTTCTTGCCTTGACCTATCTTTGTGCTCTTCGGATGCACAGCCTGATTTTGATTGGGGGGTGGTCGATGACCTCCATGGTAGTGATCACTTTCCCATTCAAATATCATTTTCAGGGCAACTGCCGCCTGAGAGACCACCTCGGTGGTGCTTGACGCGGGCGCGGTGGCCTGCATTTCAGGAAATGACTGAATTCTCTATCTCAGTCGAGGAGTTTAGGTCGGTAGATGAGGCCGTTGAGTTCTTCTCCGGCAACCTCATCGCCGTGGGCCTGACTACTATTCCTAGGACGTCTGGCCGTTTTGCACGCCGACCACTCCCATGGTGGTCGGCCGAGTGTGAGACGGCCCTCAAACAGAAGCGTTATGCCTACATGCGCTATAAGCGCCGCCCGAACGATTTCACTGTCGCTGAATTTCGTCGGGCTAGGGCTAGGTTCCGGTATATTTCGAAGCACGCCCGCCGCTCTTCTTGGCGGGCATACGTGTCTTCACTTAACGGGAAGACCCCTTTAGCTGAGGTGTGGAAGCGAGTCAAAAGGATTCGGGGCAAGTTCTCGCAGGACCCCCCTCCCGTTCTCCAGGAGAATGGGACCGCAATCTCAGACCCCGCGTCCGTGGCGGAATCCTTAGCGACCGCTTTTTCCGCATTCTCTAGCCGTGATGCTGCTCCGCCAGCATTCAATGCACGTTGTGATGTCGCGGAAGGCCGCCGGCTGGACTTTACCTCCAGTGGCGGAGAACCCTTCAACGACAAGTTTACTGTGAGTGAGTTGCGTTCCGCTCTCGCTTCGTGCGCGGACACCGCCCATGGTCCGGACGATGTCCCGTACGCCATGCTTCGACACCTGGGTGAGCGAGGCATGGCCTTTCTGTTAGATCTGTTCAACAGGATCTGGGTGGAAGGTCTTCTCCCAGACTCCTGGCGAATCGCTACTGTGCTCGCCTTTCGCAAACCGGGGAGAGATCACTCTACTCCGACCGGTTTCCGCCCAATCTCTCTAACCTCTTGCGTGTGCAAGTTGATGGAGAAATTGGTAAACGTTAGATTAGCTTTTTTCCTGGACAGCGGAGGCCATCTGTCTTCCGCACAGTGCGGCTTCCGCAAGTTCCACTCCACGTCGGATGCTCTGCTCCGACTGGAAAATGCCGTCTGCGAGGCTTTCCTTCGTAGACAGCACTACGCCACGGTGTTTTTCGATCTGGAGAAGGCCTATGATACCGCATGGCGATACGGTATCATGGAGACTCTCTACACGATGGGGGCGAGGGGACGCCTCCCAATGTTTATATCTGAATTTTTGCGAGATCGTCGATTCCGCGTACGGGTGGGGGGAGCTCTCTCCGGCCCAAAGGAGCAGGAAGAGGGTGTCCCGCAGGGAAGTGTCCTCAGTGTCACACTCTTTGCCCTGAGCATCAACGGCATCACCTCGGTGCTGCCGGAAGATGTTCTCGCTACGCTCTACGTGGACGACCTTTCGATCTCTTTTGGCGCGGCCCAGATGCCAACTCTGGAGCGTCGACTCCAACAGGCATTGAACCGCGTCTCTCGCTATGCCGAAGCGCACAGGTTTCGGTTTTCTTTGGCCAAGACTAAGGTGGTGCACTTCTGCCGCCATCCACGGCTTCACCCCGACCCAGATTTGTTTCTTAATGGGGTGCGCCTGGATGTGGTTGAGTCGCACCGTTTCCTTGGTCTTGTATTCGACCGACGCCTCACCTGGGAGGCTCATATTCGCAGCCTTAGGGTCTCTTGTACCCGCGCCATGGACATTCTCCGTTCCGTGACGTTCAGCGCTTGGGGCGCTGATAGGGCTACCGCCTTACTTTTTTATCGATCCTTTGTTCGCTCGAAGCTCGACTACGGATGCGAGTTTTATGCATCCGCAGCCGAGCGTTTATTGCGGAAGGTGGATTCGATCCACCACACCGGCCTTCGCCTTGCGACCGGTGCCTTCCGCACTTCCCCCATTGAGAGCCTGTTGGTCGATGCTGGGGAGATGCCACTCGCTCTGCGCCGCGTGCAGTGCATCACTCGCCTGTACGCGCGAGCCCGGCGCCTCCCTCAGTCGCCAACAGCTCTCACTGCATCCGCAGCTGATCTCGATGGTGCCTATGCCGCCGAGAGACGCCAGTCATACCCTAAGCCCTTTGGGTTTAGGGCCAGGAAACTCCTTCGAGAGCTAGATATAGCTCTCGGGCCGGTGGCGCCCCTGGTTCTGCCCAGGACGCCACCCTGGAGGGTACCACATTTGGCTATTTGTCGCCACGCCTCTGCTCCCAAAGCTTGTACTGCGCCGGGAGTATTGCGTTCGACCTTTTTGGAGCACACATCGTGTCACGCTGGAACCGTGCCAGTGTATACGGATGGCTCCAAGTCCCAAGAGGGGGTCGGCTTCCACGCCGTATCCCCTCTGTTTGAAGTCAGCGGGGCTCTACCAGGCGCTGCGTCTGTCTTCACGGCCGAGCTGGTGGCAATACACCACTCGGTACGGGAGATTACGCGACGTGCCCGGTTCGGAGACCGGATTGTGATCTATAGCGACTCACAAAGCGCCCTGAGTGCTCTCGGGGCATTGGAATCTCCGCATCCCCTGGTTCGCGATATCCGTGACGCCACGGTTTTGGCGAGCCGGGCAGATGTCGAGATTATCTTCTGCTGGGTTCCTGGACATGTGGGAATTGCGGGGAATGAGCGCGCCAAAGAGTCCGCGAGGACTCTGCGACCGGACCAGCGTTTCGCTCTTCCTCACACCGACTACATGGCAGGAATACGGGCAGCTCTTCGGACTGCTTGGCAAAGAAGATGGGAGACGGTCGAAGGGAACCTAAAGTTGCGTGCCATTGCGCCGCGACTGTTCCCATGGACCTATCCCCCAATGCCGCGGCGGCTTCAGGTTGCTTTCTGTCGTCTCCGAATCGGACACACTCGTGTGACGCATCGCTATTTGGTGGAGCGCTCGCCTGCGCCCTATTGCAACGACTGCGTCGTCCCCCAGACTGTTCGGCACATTCTTGTCGAATGTTCCAGTCTGGGTGATCTTCGCGCACGACACCTGTCCCGGTACCGGGATGGGCGGGGTCGCTACCGCCTGTCCCTTGTACTCGGGACGAGTGCGTGCACTTTGACTGGTGGACTTGCTAACTTTTTGGGGGAGGCCGGCCTTCTCCCTTTTTTTTAACCAGGCTTAATTTTTGTTGTTGTTGTTGTTTTGTTATTGTTATTTCTTTTTTGTTGTTCCCTGTTCCATTTTTTGAAGTAGCCTAGAACTAGGCTGTTTGTTTACGGCGACTTATGCCTAAGTCGGCAGTCGCCAGATAGCCCCTTAATTAAAAAAAAAAAAAAAAAATCTCCATTACAGAGCCTTGTGTAACCTGTTACACTTTGTTCTTGCGGCCCCATCATTGGGTTGACCGACTTGGCCGTGGCAAGTTGTGCTTACACCTCGTCTTCTTTTTTTCCTACGACTATCCACTCAACTGACGGTCTAGGCTTAAGGACCTATCGAACTTCTTCATGGCGTGTACGAAGTAAGGCTTTGAAACGTCTGTAAAAAAACACCCGCAACATGAAAGGGGGTACCCTGCCTGAGTGCAAATTAGGGAAGCCTTGTCACCGCTTTGATTTGAACTCTGTAATAGGACATGGGAAATTTGTTGGTGGGATTCCCATTTGTTCCCTCAACCTTTTGTCTACCTACATTTGGTACCGGACAGTGTAAATTAAGGATGCCCCGCCACTAAGTTGAATTGAACTCTTGACTGGGCCTAGGGAAAATTGTTGATGCGCTTCCTTTTCACTCCCTCTCAGTATTCCTTTTTCTCTACGACTCTCCTCTGTCTAGGCTTATGGACCTGACCAGCTACCTCATTCCGTGTAAGAAGATAGGCGCTGGAACTTCTATAAACAACGCACGAACGCCGCAAGAGACCAACCAGCCCTCGAGAGTACCCTGTCGTTGCGGCACGAATAATGGAAAGATCGGTTTTGCCCCAATAACTACTCTCCCACCGTGTAATTGGCTGACCACCTCCCTGTGGCTCTTCTCGGGTGCATAAGGCTGTACTGCTTGCGGCGGGTGGGCTTTATAACCTTTTTAACTGCCAGGCCAACTAAAAATCTGCTCCCGTCACTCTTATGGTAAAATAGATTTTGAGATTCTGGCCGTCCAGTCAAGGATATCTGTTCTCTCACTCTGCCTCTCTGGTTGCCTAATTCTAATAGAAGCTGCGACCTCGACCTTTGAGGAAGGACCAACCACTTGGTAACTTCTGGTAGTTGCGCGTCGCGGTCCTAGATTGCAAACACGATCGTTAACGCACGCGGGGTGGTGGCCTGAAAAGTCCGAAAACCTGAGCCGGGATATAGCCCCCCCTCCCCCCCCCCACCTTTTTCGGTGCTCACAAGTGTAAATAAAACATTCTTGTTTTGTTGTCAGCTGTTCCAGTTTTTTATTTGATTTTCAAAATTTCGACTACCCTGGTATAAATCCTTGCTCGACTGTCCCGTTCGGACGGACGAAGAGTAAGACCATCCCCACTGACCGGTGGAGGGGCTCTCCTCAAACCTTCTGAATGTGACAAAAGGCTTTCTCCTTTGCCGCCTCCGGGCAGCTCAACCTCTTTGATGGAGTTGGCTCCCTCCAAGACTTGTATCGGAAAGGGCGCTTCTCCGTCTCCAGTTTTTACGGGTTCGAGATTTCCCCTTTAGGTGACTCCACTTGCAGCGAGTACACCTTCTTTTTCAGAGCCCCGGTAAAACACGGCAACATAGGACGCGCCGTCTCAGTCCCTGCCAATCCCTGTTGGGGTCAGGTGACCCACCATAACCCCATTAAACAGGTAAGTAGCGACATCGTCCCCGTCCTTGCCGAAGTTGTCATTTTGATGGGAACCGACATGCCCATTTCAAAACACGAACAAACAAGGAAATCGAAGAGAACAAAGGTTTCCCTCTCCCTCCGCGGTGTGTCTGTGGAGGGACGGGTGCTTCTGTTGCCGTTTCGACAAACGACTAAATCAGTATCGGTACGTACGGCCACGTGGCGCCTTCGGGCGGAGAGGCCCAGACAAAGACCAAGGCCTCGATTACGCCAAGGGCCTTCATTTAAAGATTCGTTGGCTTTTGTTGTTATCCCGCTGACTTCAAACACTTTCTAGTTACTCGTTCCATTTATGGCTGCAAGTTAGCCAAAGAACACAGGCTCCACCAGAAAAGAGCATTAACTAGATTGACTGGTAGAGAGCCCTCTGACAAATGCGACGGACGGACCCTTCCGAGGCCATTAATAGTGCCCTTCGGATATTTAATGGCTCGCCGGTGAGTGCGAGGCTGCACTCAACCAGGAATTTCGTGAAAGGAGTGGTTTATGCGAGGAAACTGGTGTACTACTACTAAAACTACCATCGACTAACAATAATCAAGGAACAGCGTGTGACGACGAGTAAACAGTGGGAGGCCTAGAGATCAACCCCTACAATCTTCGTCACTTTCGATCGTGACAGGCTGCCTGAGTCGGTGTACAGCTCACAAGAAGCAAACACCGAAGGTTGTCATGAGGCAGTCTTCGGGGACTCCTAAAGCAGTCTCCCAAAAAGACAGCTCCTGACCAGGACGATGTCCCGTTTGCCATGCTCGTCGACACCTAGGTGAGCGTGCATGGCATGGCCTGCGCTAGATTTGTTCAACAGGGTCTGAAGAGAAAGTATCATCCCAGATTCTTGTTCGCTTTTCCCAAACCAGGAAGGTCAATCTACCCTGGCTTGTTTCCATCCAATATCTCTAAGCTCCTGCGTTTGCAAGTTGGAAAAAATTGTAAATTTCTCTTCTACATATGTCTCTTCCGCAAGTTCCATTCCACACCGAATGCTTTGCTCCGGTGCTAAATATTATCTAAGAAACCTAGAAGACATCATTACTCTACAGTGTTATTTCATCTGGAGATGGCCCATGATACAGCATGGCAATACGTTATCATAGAGACCCTCGACACATTGGGGACGCGTCCCAATTTTCATCTCTTACTACCAGATCGTAGATTCTTCATCTGGGTGGGGGCCACCTCAGTGCCGGCGGAAGATGTTCTCGTCGACGACCTTCAAATCTCTCTTGATACGGCCCAGATGTCAACTCCCCAACAGGCATTGAACCGTACTATCACTATACCGAAGCGCTCAGGTGCCGGTTGTCCTTAGCTAAGACTCAATCCTACGGTTACATCCCCAACACGTCATGTCCCTGAACGTTTTGGATTCGTTCCTGTGGATACAGTTTTTTTTTTATTGTTGTATATTGTGATTAATTGGGATTTTGGTGAATCTTGATGATGCTTTTTGTTTTTGACACATCCCTGTGGATGGTTCTAATTGTGTATTGTAGATGCATGATCGAACACAATCCTATGGATTGTTTAAATTGTATATTGTAGATGCATGATCTGACACAATCCTATGGATGCATTTTGTGGGTGGGTTTTGCCAGATGCGGATGACCTTTGATAGGCCCTTGTGGCTCTTGTCATCTGTGAATTTTTTATGTTAAAAATGGTGCTAGGAAACTCCTTGAGCTCGATATAACTCCTGTCATTTCCTAGCTAGAGGCTCTTTCTTTTTTTACCTTTATGGTAATATATCTAATCTTTTTTTCTAGCTATCTTAGTTAAATATCACCTATCTATTAACTCATCTAAAATGCTGTTTGTAAATGGGAACCCGCAGATTAACGTAGATCGGATAGACATATCTAGACTAAATGATGAACAAAGCCCCATAGGAATCACATCTGCCGTTTGCCTCATTTTGTTGATTATGCCAACTGGATTTTGTATGCATAAAAATAACCCCCTCCGAGGTCGATTATCTTGTGACCATTGGATGTCCTTCCCTTCTGGAGGTCCAAGGACGATATACTCCCTCCAGTTCACACATACGGCAACTTACTTTTATTTATTCATTCATTATTGATTTTATTTCCCCCTTTCTTTCTGCAACTATTTACTTTCATAATTTTTTGCAATAATCTGAATAGTTCAAAACTTTGAAGCCCGTGGGGTTCTCTACCGTGTAACTGCCGGGCTGCGTGGGTGATCGCGCTCTTTGCTCCGAGAATGTGAGATTATCGGTCTGTTTTGAAAGGTTAACAACCTTTGGACTTAATAGTCTTGCGCTCTGTGAAAAGCGACATACAAAAAGTATTATACCGTACTATTACCGCTCAGGTTATTTGAAATACATTTAGTTGCCACACTCGCGCTGAGTAACATTTGTTTCCTCATTTCAGGCACTTTGGCGAAAAGACTTCAGTTCAATTGAAAAGTTTACCCAGGACATTTTATATTGCTATTTATTTAATAAAATGTTTTAATTATTTGGTGTTTTATTTCAAATTTATCTTCTTTTGTATCTACACGGTGCTAGTACTAGATCAGGAGTATTTGGTTTCAATTTGACATTAAGTTGCTTCAAGAAATCGAAGATCCAGAAGTAATCTTGCTGTTGATTCTTAGCTATGCACCGAAAACCATACTTAGCCATCGTGTTCAAGAATAAGTCTACGTCATGGAATCGGCTTTCGACCTCTGCGATTTTCAGGATTCCTCTGCAATGTAGAAAGTAGATATCTTTAAATTTTAGGAGCCCATCAGGCGACTGCCTACTTGGGCATAAGTCGCCGTACTCACTACAGCCTACGACTAGGGTACATTAAAAAAAATATGGATAACAAGATCATAGACAAAACAAAAAGCTAGCAAGAAGGAAGTGCGCTCTAGCGTCGGGGGTAGCACCACCACAACCCCTGGCGCAGGAGCATG
This sequence comes from Ceratothoa steindachneri, assembly GCA_963969495.1. Lineage (NCBI taxonomy): Eukaryota > Metazoa > Arthropoda > Malacostraca > Isopoda > Cymothoidae > Ceratothoa > Ceratothoa steindachneri. Next base: position 128,502,933 of record OZ018327.1, read on the forward strand.
CGACCCACAACAAACGGCCAAACAAAGTGGAGGAGGACAGCCTCCTGCAAAAAGGCGTATAGTCCGCAAGTCTGTGTGCCCGAACCAGTCATGAGTACAAGGGACAAGAGGAAGCGACCCCGCTCATCCCGGGGCAGGTAACATAAGCAAAGATCACTCATACTGTGACATTAAAAAAAAAAATGAGCCGAACAGTCTGGGGGATAACGCAGTCATTGCAGTAAATCGCTCAATCAAATGGCGGTGCGTCCCGCGAATGTGTCTAATTCGGAGACGACAAAAGCAACCTGAAGCCGTGGCGGCATTGTGGGGTAGGTCCATGAAAACAGTCGCGACGCAATGGCACCTAACTTCCCCTCGACAATCTCCTATCTTCTTTGGCAAGCCACTAGGGGGTGGGGGGAAAAGAGTGAAACGCTGATCTGGTCGCCCAGTCCTCGCGAACTCTAGTGGACCATCATCGGCGCGCTCATTCTCCGCAATTCCAACATGTTCAGGAACCCAGCAGAAGATAATCTCGACATCCGACTGGCTCGCCAAAACCGTCGCGTCACAAATATCACGAACCAGAGGATGCGGAGATTCCAATGCCTCGAGAGCACTCAGGTCGCTTCAAATCACTCCGGTGTCTGAACCGGGCACCTCGCGTTATCTCCCGTACCGAGCGGTGTATTGCAACCACATCGGCCGTGAAGACAGACGCGGCGCCTGGCAGAGCCCCACTGACTTCAAACAGGGGATCTGTCGTGAAAACAGACCCCGTCTTGAGAGTTGGATCCATCCGTATACACCGGCACGGTTCCAGCGTGACGAATTGTGCGCTAAAAAGGCCGAACGTAATACTCCCAGTACTGTAGAATCTTTGGGAGCAGAGGCGTGGCGACAAATATTCGGACTCCGGGCAGAAAGTGGGGCCACCGGCACGAGAGCATAGCTAGCTCTCAACCCAAAGGGGCTGGGGTCTCTCGGCGGCATAGGCACCGTCAGGACCAGCTACGGATGCAGTGAGAGCAGTTGGCGACTGAGGGAGGCGCGGGGCTCGCGCCTACAGGCGAATAATGCACGACGCAGAGCAAGTGACATCTCCAGAGCATCGGCAAGTAGGCTCTCAATGGGGGAAGTGCGGAAAGCACACGTCGCAAGGCGAAAGCCGGTGTGGTGGATCGAATCCACCTTCCGCAATACACGCTTAGCTGCGGATGCATAAAACTCGCATTCGTAGTTGAGCTTCGAACGAACAAAGGATCTATAAAAAAGTAAGGCAGTAGCTCTAACAGAGCTGAACATGACGGAACAAAGAATATCCATGGCGCGGGTACAAGAGACCGTAAGGCTGTGAATATGAGCCTCCCATGTGAGGCGTCGATCAAAAACAAGACGAAAGAAACGGTGCGAGTCCACCACTTAAGAAACAAGTTGAGAACGGTGCGAGTCCACCACTTAAGAAACAAGTCTGGGTCAGAGTGGAGCCTTGGATGGCGCCAGAAATGCAACAACTGAGCCTTGGCCAAGGAAAAATGAAGCCTGTGCTCTGCTCTACGGCATAGCGAGAGACGCGGTTCAATGCCTGTTGGAGTCAACGCTCCAGAGTTTGCATCTGGGCTGCGCCAAAAAAGATCTAAAGGTAGTACACGTAGAGTATAGCGAGAACATCTTCCGGCAGCCCAGAGGTGATACGGTTGATGCTTAGTGCAAAGACTGTGACACTGAGGACACTTTCCTGCCCCATTGAGCTTCAAAGGGCTCTCCCCACCCGTACGCAGAATCGACGATCTCGCAAAAATTTAGATATAAAGATTGGGAGGCGTCCCTTTGCCCACATCGTGTTGAGAACTTGCGCCGAATACTTTTGACTCGCCTCCACACCTCTGCTAAAAGGGGTCTTCAGTTAAGAAAAGACACGTATGCCAGCCAAGAAGAGCGGCAGGTGTGCTTTGAAATATACTGGAATCGAGACCTAGTTCGAGGAAATTCACCGACCTTGAAGTCGTTCGGGTGGCGCTTTAGCGCATGTAGGCATAACGCTTCTGTTTGAGGGCCGTCTCACACTAGGCGACCACCACGGGAGTGGTTGGCGTCCAAAATGGCCATACGTTCTAGGAATAGTAGTTTAGCCCACGGTGATTAGGTTGCCAAAGAAGAACTCAACGGCCTCATCAAGCAACCTAAACTCCTCGACTGAGAAAGAAAAATCAGTCATTTCCTGAAATGGGGACCAACGCGCACGCGCCAAGCACAAACGGGGCGGGCTCTCGGGCAGCAGCGGCCCAGAAAATGATATTTTAATGGGAAAGTGATCACTACCATGTAGGTTATGGACGCCCCCACCCCACCCCACCCCAAATCAGGCTATTCATCTCGGGAGCATAAAGATAGATCGAGACAAGAAAATGAAGCGGTTCTCGGGCAGTGATGAAATCTGATCCACATTTGTGCTACCTATCTCCAGCTCGTTGATCAGGCCGGCAAAGAGTTGACCTCTGGAATTAATCGAGTAGTCTCCCCAGAGGGGTGTCTACCGTTCAGATCTCCGAGCAAGAGAAAGGTCCTCAGCAACCGTACTAGGACATGGCTGAAGTCCCCCACTGCGACGTGGGTTGACGGTGGAATGGACGCGGAAATAATAGTGTACCTCCTATCCAGGTGCAGGTGCACAGCTACTGCCTGAATGGAGGTATTTAAAGCGAAGAGAAGAACCGAGACATCATGCCAGGTGTAAATCGTGCATCCTCCTGCGCGGATCCCATCCCTTGGTGATGGGGTCGTAAAACTCTTATACCTCAGGAGGGTGGGCAGAGGGCACGCGGCCAGCATGGTCTTCTGCAAAAAGATGACTAACGGGGAGCGGGAGGAGACGAGCCTCCGCAGCTCCTTCCAGTTGGTCAGGAGTCTGCAGCAATTCCATTGAAGGAATATGCCTTCCAGGGCGATCTCGCAGAGAGGTGGGGGGCCCTCTTCGAAGAGAAGACCCTCGCGGGAATGGTCGTACTACACCTCCCGGATGCAGAACTCCGGGCGCTGTTGACCGGACAATGCGCTGAAGGCGCTGTCGCCTTCAGGGACTTATCGGGGGAGGTTGGGCTCGCAATGCGAGTCTTTTCCTCACTCGGCCTCGAAATCTTAGGCGAGCGGGTATCCCTCTTTTGCAGGATCCACCGTCTCCGAGCCACACAGCCAACCACTTGGTGTGGGTGAAGGAGTCGAAGCTCCTTTAGTGCTGTCCTCCTTTTGGAGGGCAGCTTTAGGAACCCGGGAAGATGGCCTCACGACTAACTTCAGGGATTTTGCCTCCTAGTAGTCTAACGACTCGTTGGAGGCGCGAGGCCATTTCGCCTTACGGAAAACAGTCGCGCTGAGGGAGCCCTGATTTTAGCCGGGGCTGAGTGTAACCCTTTGTGCCGCATGCTTTACCAGGCCAGCGACCGGGGTGGGTAGAACCGGCAGAAGGGTTCAGAATGGGCGCGGAAACGACCGTGCTCGTAGGCCTGGGAGGGGCCAGGAGCAGAGGGAGGAGATCCCTCCTCTCCTTCTGAGGCCTGGGGAATCCGTGCCGTTTGAGGAGGCACCTGAATAGCGGCGGACACGGGTTCTGTACTTGGCACCGAGCCCGGGTTCGACCCCATGTAGGATCCTACCATCTGGGGCTGGGTTATCTCAGGGGGGGCCTCCATGTAACCATCCACCCCTTAGACATCACATGTTCCATTCGAGGTACATTTTATCATCTTATCTTATGTGTTCCCGCTGGTCTTTGGAGAGCATGGGCCGACGGGTCCTGCATTCCCTCACCCCCATAAGGCGGTTGGCTCTATCGTGCCGATTTCACCGGGAGGGGTCAATGATGGGCCGCCTGCCTGCTTTCTTGGAAGTCCCCTTGGAAAGCAGGAGGGGGGGGGGACTACCAGTGTGAACAGGAAGTCGCCCAAAAGAGACTCCAGAGAAGGGGGTGAGGGGAAGTCCCCTGCACCCGTAGGCATATGAGAGGAGTAAGCCTTTCAGTTAGAAGTAGTTTGGAGAGTCCCCTGCGCAAGTATATTGGAGGGGGAGGGGAGGTGAGGATCAAAATTTTTTTCCTTGTAGATGCCCGAAGGCGTCTCCCTCACTGGTAAATGGGGAATAAAGGGAGAATTTTTTGGGGGGACTCATGAACATGGTGACCCTGGCCTTTTCGTGGGACACAAACGCAGTAGCCCGCTCTGCGAGAGGTGAGTACGGGGCAAGCAAAGCCAGCTGCCGCCATTTTAGTGGGCTGGCAGCCCATCAGCATGAAGGCGCCACCTTGGGCTTGGCGTAATTTTTTATTTTTTTTAAAGGGACTATCTGGCGACTGCCCACTTGGGCATACATCGCCGCAAACAAACAGCCTAGTTCTAGGCTACTTTAAAATAAAATTTGAAAAAAAAAGGTGAAAAGGGAAGATGCCAATTAGGAAGCAAGCTCCAGCGTCGGGGGAAGCCCAACGCAAGAGCGTGCGACCTACAAAGAAAACCAAAAACAAAAAAAAGCAAAAACTAAATAAATAAAAGGGAGAAGGCCGGCCTCTCCCAAAAGTCAACAATTCTACAAGTCAATGACCACGCACTCGTTCCGAGTACAAGGAACAGGCGGTAGCGACCACGCCCATCCCGGTACCGGGACAGGAAACGTGCGCAAAGATCACCCAGACTGGGACATTCAACAAGAATGTGCCGAACAGTCTGGGGGACGACGCAGTCGTCACTATAGGGCGAAAGCGAGCGCTCCATCAAATAGCGATGCCTCACACGAGTGTGTTCGAATCGGAGAAGACAGAAAGCGACCTGAAGCCGTCAGGGCATTGGGGGATAGGTCCATGGGAACAGTCGCGGCGCAATGGCACGCAACATTAAGTTCCCTTCGACCGTCTCCCATCTTCTTTGCCAACCAGTTCGAAGATCTGCCCGTATTCCTGCCATGCAGTCGGTGTGAGGAAGAGCGAAACGCTGGTCCGGTCGCAGAGTCCTCGCGGACTCTTTGGCGCCCAGATCGGCACGCTCATTCCCCGCAATTCCTACATGTCTAGGAACCCAGCAGATGATAATCTCGACATCTGCCCGGCTCGCCAAAACCGTGGCGTCACGGATATCGCGAACCAGGGTAGGCGAAGATTCCAATGCCTCGAGAGCACTCAGGGAGCTCTGAGTCGCTATAGATCACAATCCGGTCTCTGAACTGGGCACGTCGCGTAATCTCCCGTACCGAGTGGTGAATTGTCACCAACTCGGCCGTGAAGACAGACGCAGCGCCTGGCAGAGCCCCGCTGACTTCAAACAGAGGGAATACGGCGCGGAAGGGCGACCCCCTCTTCTGGCACGGTTCCAGCGTGACACGAGGTGTGCTCCAAAAAAGTCGAACGCAATACTCCCGGCGCTGTACAAGCTTTGGGAGTAGAGGCGTAACGAAAAAAAGCCAAATGTGGTACCCTCCAGGGTGGCGTCCTGGGCAGAACCAGGGAAGCCACCGGCCAGAGAGCTATACCTAGCTCTCGAAGGAGTTTCCTGGCCCTAAACCGAGAGGGCTTAGGGTATGTCTGGCGTCTCTCGGCGGCATAGGCACCGTCGAGATCAGCTGCAGAGGCAGTGAGAGCTGTTGGCGACTGAAGGAGGCGCCTGGCTCGCGCTTACAGGAGTGATGAACTGTACGCGGCGTAGAGCGAGTGGCATCTCCCCAGGATCGACAGAGAGGCTCTCAATGGGGGAAGTGCGGAAGGCACCAGTCGCAAGGCGAAGGCCGGTGTGGTGGATCGAGTCTACCTTACGCAATAAACGCTCGGCTGCGGATGCATAAAACTCGCATCCGTAGTCGAGCTTCGAACGAACAAAGAATCGATAAAAAAGTACGGCAGAAGCTCTATCAGTGCCCCAAGCGCTGAACCTCACGGAACGGAGAATATCCATGCCCCGGGTACAAGAGACCCTAAGGGTGCGAATACAAGCCTCCCAGGTGAGGCGTCGGTCAAATACAAGACCAGCGAAACGGTGCGATTCAACCACTTCCAGGCGCACACCATTAAAAAAACAAATCTGGGTTGGGGTGGAGCCGTGGTTGGCGGCAGAAGTGCACCACCTTAGTCTTGGCCAAAGAAAACCGAAACCTGTGCGCTTCGGCAAAGCGAGAGGCAGTTCAATGCCTGTTGGAATCGACGCTCCAGAGTTGGCATCTGGGCCACGCCAAAAGAGATCGAAAGATCGTCCACGTAGAGCGTAGCGAGAACATCTTCCGGCAGCACCGAGGTGATGCCGTTGATGCTCAGGGCAAAGAGTGTGACACTGAGGACACTTCCCTGCGGGGCATCCTCTTCCTGCTCCTTTGAGCCGGAGAGGGCTCCCCCCACCCGTACGCGGAATCAACGATCTCGCAAAAATTCAGATATAAACATTGGGAAGCGTCCCCTCGCCCCCATCATGTAGAGAGTCTCCATGATACCGTATCGCCATGCGGTATCATAGGCCTTCTCCAGATCGAAAAACACCTTGGCGTAGTGCTGTCTCCGAAGGAAAGCCTCGCAGACGGCATTTTCCAGTCGGAGCAGAGCATCCGACGTGGAGTGGAACTTGCGGAAGCCGCACTGTGCAGAAGACAGATGGCCTCCGCTGTCCAGGATAAAGGCTAATCTAACATTTACCAATTTCTCCATCAACTTGCACACGCAAGAGGTTAGAGAGATTGGGCGGAAACCGGCCGGAGTAGAGTGATCTCTCCCCGGTTTGCGAAAGGCGAGCACAGTAGCGATTCGCCAGGAATCTGGGATGAGACCCTCCACCCAGATCCAGATGAACAAATCTAAGAGAAAGGCCATGCCTCACTCACCCAAGTGTCGCAGCATGGCGTAGAGGACATCGCCCGAACCATGGGCGGTGTCCGCGCACGAAGCAAGAGCGGGACGCAACTCACTCACAGTAAACCTGTCGTTGAAGGGTTCTCCGCCTCTAGAGGTAAAGTCAAGCCGGCGGCCTTCCGCGACATCACGACGTGCATTGAATGCTGGCGGAGCAGCATCCCGGCTAGAGAATGCGGTCGCGAAGGATTCCTGCGGCCCCATTCTCCTGGAGAACAGGAGGGGTGTCCTGCGAGAACTTGCCCCGAATCCTTTAGACTCGCTTCCTGAAATGCAGGCCACTGCGCCCGCGGCAAGCACCACCGAGGTGGGCTCTTAGGCGGCAGTTGCCCGGAAAATGATATTTGAATGGGAAAGTGATCACTACCATGGAGGTCATCGACCACCCCCCAATCAAAATTAGGCTGTGCATCCGAAGAGCACAAAGATAGATCAAGGCAAGAAAATGAAGCGGTTCTCGGACAGTGATGCGTAAACTCATCCACGTTTAGGACACCTATCTCAAGCTCTTCGATCAGATCGGCAAGGAATTGTCCCCTGGATTTATTGAGTAATCTCCCCAGAGAGGATGCCTGCCGTTCAGATCTCCAAGCAGGAGATAGGGCCTCGGCAACCGTGCCACGACGCGGCGGAAGTCCCCCGCGTCAAAGTCAGCTGACGGTGGAATGTACGCCGAAATGATAGTATACCTCCTATCCAGGTGAAGCTGCACAGCCACTACCTGTAAGGAGGTATCCAAAGTGAAAGGAAGAAAGGAGACATCATGCCGGGTGAAAACCGCGCATCCCCCAGCCCGGCCATCTCGTGGTGGTGGGGTCGCAAGACCCTTATACACCGGGAGGGCGGGCAGGGGGCATGCACCTAGCATGGTCTCCTGTAGAAAAATAGCTAACGGGCAACGGGACGAGACGAGCCTCCGCAGCTCCTCCCAATTTGGCGGGAGTCCCCGGGAATTCTATTGAAGGAATATGCCCTCCAGGCCTAGCTCGGAAGAGACGAGGGGGCCTTCTTCGAACAAAAGACCCTCACGGGAATGGCCGTATGTTTCCCGGAGGCAGAACCCCGAGCGCTGTTGGCCGGACAAAGCGCTGTCGCCTTCGAGGACTTATTGGGGAAGGTTGGGCTCGCCATGCGAGTCTTTTCTCCTTCCGCCTTGCGGCTTCGGATGCGGGGGGCCCTCTTTTCGAGGAACCACCGTCTCCGCGCCACTCAGCCCACCACTAGGCGTGAGCGAAGGAGCCGTAGCTCCTTGATTGCAGTCCTCCTTTCGGGGCACAGCTTTAGGAGCCCGGGAAGATGGCCTGGCGACCAGCTTCAGGGGTGTTGCCTCCTGTGAGTCTAACGACTCGGTGGAGGCGCGTAGCCGTTTCGCCTTACGGGAAACGGTTACGCTGGGGGAAGGGAAAGGGAAGTTCTGGTTTTAGCCGGGGCTAAGTGTGAACCCTTTTTGACGCCAGCTTTACCAGGGAAGCGACCGGGTTGAGTAGAACCTGCAGAACCTGGCAGTCCCCTTGGAAAACAAAGGAGGGAGTACCACTGGAAAAAGCGAGTCACCCTTCAGATAATGGGGTAAGAGGAAGTCCCCTGCACCCGTATGCAAAGGAGAGGAGTACACCTACTCTCCGGCAGAACAGATTTAGAGGGTTCCCTGAGAGAGTGCACAGGGAGGGGGGAACCTCCATTTTATCGGTGGAGCTGCCCGAGGGTGGCTCATCATTGGGCATGGTAACCCCATTCATGCCACGGGATGCATACGCTAATCACCCCACGCAGTAGCCCGCGTGAGTACGGAGCCGTCAGAACAAGGTGTCGCCATTTGAGGCCACTCCTACCACCTAGCTACCTGGCAGCCCATCGGCATGGTGACTACACCTTAGGCACGGCGTAAAATCTATAGACATTGAAAGGAGAAAGAAAGGGGATGTGGGCAAGGTGTGAGTGGGGATGTGGGCAAGGTGTGAGTGGGGATGAAGCAAGTTGTTAAAAACCCACCACCCCAGACCGGAGCTCACGAGTGAGGGCGCGTTGTGCCCTCTCCCATCAGTCCCGATCCGGGATGGTTGGGTGAGAGGAAGCTGGTCGGCATCTACCGTAAAATTAGATGTCGGCCAGAGAAAGTGTGGGATTGGTTGTAGGGAAATTGAGGAAGTCGGGTAAAAACACGGTGTCAGAAGGAAGAAGAGGCTAAGCTGGGGCCGGACGGGGCGCTGAGTCCCGTCAACACGGCAGCCAGGAAGGCGAATCGCTGCACCCCTTACGGGGGCCTCTGAAGTGGAGCCTCTACCAGGGTGTTTGGTGGAATTGGAGAGACAAGTCCACACATGTAAAGCTGTTCATCTGGATGTGAAATGATGTGTGGCTGGCATCGTTAAGAAAGCAGACATCATTAGTAGCCAAAAATATCTCAATCATATTTCCTTTAGGGATGTTATCATGGTCCTCCCCAAGGGGGTGTCGAGCATTAAAGTCGACAATCAATAAAATGGAAGGAGGGAGTTAAGAAATTAAATTAGCTAACTTTGTAGCTAAAACAGCTGTATCTCGTTCCTCGCCAAGAGGAAGATACAGCGAAAAGACCGAATAATGGAGACTGGAAAACAGGCGTACAGCAACAGCCTGCAGGTCTGTGTTAAGAGAGAGCTGGTTGTGGTACGCCAGCACCCTATAGACCGAGAATACAAAATTGCAGGATTGTTGGAAGGCACAGACCGACGGGCCCTGCTAATCCTTGCCCTTATCGAGCCAGTCAGTTTTAGGCCGCCTGCTTTTTCTCATTGGTTTTCTGTGAAAGTAAAGGAGGGACTGCCGCTGGAAATGAGGTCGCCCAATGGGGTGAGGGGAAGTCCACCACACCCATATGCATAGGAGAGGAGTAAGCCTCCTCTTAAGTAGAAGAGGATTGGAGGGGGCCTCCTGAAAAAGCACAGGGAGGCGTACCTTTTATAATGTGGAGCTGCCCAAGAGCGGCTCCAACAATGGTAAAGGGAGTAGAGGTTTTGTTTTTTTTAGTTATCCATGGTGATTAGATATGATTTGGTCAACCTTGCATGTCACGGCCAACACTGACCCAAACAAGGGAATGGCACTACTGGCTGACTTTGATTGGCGCCGACCACTATCACTGGGTAGGGTGGTATACGGCTCCTCCGCTACTCCTTGCGAAAACCAGGATCAAATCCTACATGTAGCGTGATAGGCAGGTGGAGATGACGGATCCAGCTTAGTTACTGGCTTATGACTGGTTAGGGTCACTACGCCTAATATCTTGTCATAGGACTGTTTGGTTCCGTGATCTAGATGAGTGCCAAGTGGTGATCAAGGAGGTCCATGGGCATGAGAAGAAGGGACCAACGAAAGGGGTAGAGAAAACGTGATTGTAAAGGGACGACGAAAGGTTAGGGGCAAGATGAGAGTTGGTACTGGAGACAGAGATTAAGGGTTAGCGAAGGAAAAGAGGCTAGTCTGGGGCCGGACGGAGCACTGAGTCCCATTAGCATGGCAGCCAGAGAAATACATCGCCGTGCCCCTTACGAGTGTGCCCAATTCGAAGATGAGAGAAAGCGACCTGAAGTCATTGCAGCATTGGGGGGGTAGGTCCGTGGGGTCAGTCGCGGGGCAATGGCACACAAGTTTAACTTCCCATCTTCTGTGTCAAGCAGCCTGGAGGGGTGCACCGATTCCTGGCATGTATTTGATATGAGCAAGAGCGAAAGGGTGGTTTGGTCACCCAGTCCTCATGGATTCTTTGGCACACTCATTTCCCTGCAATTTTCACATGTCCATGAACCCAGCAGAAGATAATCCCGACATCTACCCTGCTTGCGGCAACTGTGGCATCATGGATACTGTGAACTAGGGGGTGTGGAGATTCCAATGCCCTGAGAGCACTCGGGGCACTTTATGAGTCACTAAAGTTCACAATATGATCTCCGAACTGGGCAAAACACATTATCTCCTGTACTCATATATGTACAGGGTCCAATGAAACATCCCTTCCATGCATAGAGGTGACCTGGCATGGCAATGCTACTGATCAGTCAGCACAAAATATTGCACTGACCTAAATTGATGAGCATTTGCACCTGTTGTTACCAGGAAACAGAAGCAGCTCAATAAATGTTCACAACCTTCCTGACACAAGTACAGCAAAGACAAAAACTGTAAATAGTGGAAGTGCTCAATCTTTATCTGCTAGAATCCCACCTGATTGGGGAGATTTCATTGAAGATGCTGGCCTAAGAGATGGCCCTTAGCCAGGGGTAAAATAAGTAGGGATGGATAGATTTTTGCCCACTTTTATTGAGGTCTCTGCCCAGAAAACTTTAGCTTTTCAACACTATCATCATCCTCACTCTTTTATCTCTCTAATTCTTCATTGACAAAGATGCCCTCATTCGTTTCTGGCAAGTAATAATAATATTTCTTCAGTCTTAATTTCAATAGCTTAAGATAGGAAGAGTAGAGGATAGGAGATAGTTTGTCATAGCTTGAAGATTACTCAGACATATCTAGTCAGTGAACACATTTGTGAGATTATTATACAAGAGTTTGACAACCGCTCAGCTATTTCATGCATGGTTACCATCACATTTGGTCATTATCTATGATGAGCAGCTATCTTTAAATTTGTTCCAATTCTACATGAAAGGCTGGTTTTGGTGCAGGAGTAAGTGCAAAAGATATAATCATGAGTTGCTGTAAATCATGAATGTTGTACTTATGAGAATATGATCTTACTTGGTCATGAGAACTCGGTTTGCCTCCAGGATAAAGTCCTTCAGGTTGGTTCCCATAAGAGAGAGGCAAAAGACAACTACATTGACAGACTTGGATTCAAGTGGGGTGTGTGCCATGTCACACACTATCACATCAGGGGCCATAGCAACTAAATCAATCGAAATGACCTTCTGCTTGACTCTTTTGGAGAGAGATGCATCTCCACAGCCAAAATCAGCAACGACCCATTTCTTATCTCTGTGAATAAAAAAACAAAACACAGGAAATTAAATTAGATTACCCATGGAAGTGGAATATGTCACATTTTTTGCCTTGATGAATGCAAGAATACCACCCACATGTTGTATGTAATTAGTACATTCAAGATAGGGTAGAGGAAAAAGAGCCTGCAGTACAATGGCATGCATCATTTAGGTGCTTGAAATGGTAGGCATGTACAGTGGTGTGCAAATTAATTCGGACACCAAGAATTTTCAATTTTTCTAACACACACCTGTTATAGGTGATTCTTGAGTGATTAATCAGTTATTCTGAGTGGCAATGATGTTTCAAGCATTTATTTTGCTAATTGGCAAACATATAGATTTCACCAAAGGGTAACACTTGAAATAACAAAACAAAGACTTCAATGAGTGCAGTCATTAACAAGCTAGCTCATGGGATTGACGTTACTCCCAGGAAAAGAGCAAACATTGTAGCACTCGGTGAAGATGATGGTATGTCAGTTCGGGAGATAGCCAGTAAGCTGTGGTTCAAATCATCAAGAAGAAGAAGTCACTGGTAGTCCAGAAGTAGAAAGACGTGGACGATGTGGTCAAAAAGAATAACAAATGCACATGGCAAAGTTTTTCTACGCAAAAGTGGTATAAAAGACCAGCCAAGACAAGAGGCTCTTCTTACTGCTTGTATGAAGGTGAAACATTTGACTTGGGCCAAGAAATACAATAAAGAATGGACTAAAGAAGATTGAAAAAAAGGGTAATATTCTTTGACAAGCCCGACTTTGAAGTTCATGGGATCCAGTGAGGGGAATCAGTGAGAGGGGGGCACATCCAGCAAGCCCCCAGACACCGCCTTAACAAGATATTTTGGGGTACTTTCACAGCATATGAACCAAAACAACTGGTAGCAGTGGAAGGAATGATGAATTCTGACAGGTACTAAGCAACCTTAAGGAAGCATCTACTCCTGAAACTTCAGGAATGCTTTGCAAATGGTAATGTCATCTTCCAGCAGGACAACATCCCATGCCACAAAGATTACATTACTAGAATGGCCTGAAAATTCACCAGACCTTAATCCAAGTGAGAATCTGTGGGCAAGTAAGGAATATAGGCCAGAAATTGGTGGAATCATGGCAAATCGGATTGCTGAGGTTATTAAAGCAAAGGAAGGCCATATTTATCATTAACTGTCAACATTAAGATAATATGCATGCTATGATTTTGAGAATAATACATGAATAGTGAAATTTGACACTTTTCTATTACTGTCCCAATTAATTTGCACAGTACTGTATGAGCAGCATTTTATATTAATTCCATAATTTTTCTCATGGCAGCAAAAAGCAAGAACATCAGCAGAAGACTCAACATCATGATGTGAGTGACATTGTGAATGCAACAGATGAAGTGCAATATTTAAATTATAAAAGCCCATCTGATGACTGCCTACTAGGGCAAAAGTCACCATAGCAAAATACTAGGCTATATTTGAAAACAAATAACAAAGATAAAAAAGGAAAAAAGGCTGAAACACCATAAGGGACAGGCGGTAGCGACTCCGCCAATCCCGGTACCGGGACAGGTAACGTGCGCGGAGATCGCCCGGACTGGGACAACAAGAATGTGCCGAACAGTCTGGGGGACGACGCAGTCTTCGCAGTAGGGTGCTGGCGAACGCACCATCAAATGACGGTGAGTCCCGTGAGTGCGCCCAATTCGGGGACGACAGAAAGCAACCTGAAGCCGCCGCGGCATTAGGGGATAGGTCCATGGGAACAGTCGCGGCGAAATGGCACGCAACTTTAAGTACACTTCGACCGTCTCCCATCTTCTTTGCCAAGCAGTCCGAAGAGTGCCCATATTCCTGCCATATAGTCGGTGTAAGGAAGAGCGAAACGCTGGTCCGGTCGCATAGTACTCGCGATTCTTTAGCGCCCTCATCGTCACGCTCATTCCCCGCAATTCCTACAGTTCCAGGAACCCAGCAGAAGATAATATCGACATCCAACACGCTCGCCAAAACCGTGGCGTCACGGATATCACGAACCAGGGGAAACGGAGATTCCAATGCCCCGAGAGCACTCAGGGAGCTTTGTGAGTCGCTATAGATCACAATCCAGTCTCTGCACCGGGCACGTCTCGTAAACTGCAGTACCGAGTGGTGTATTGCCACCAGCTCGGCAATGAAGACAGACGCAGCGCCTGGCAGAGCCCCGCTGACTTCAAACAGAGTGGATACAGCGTGGAAGCCGACCCCCTCTTGGAAAAAGAGCCATCCCTATACACTGGCACGTTTCCAGCATGACACGAGGTACGCTCCAAAAAGGTCGAACGCAATACTCCCGGTGCTGTACAAGCTTTGGGAGCAGAGGCGTGGCGACAAATAGCCAAATGTGGTACCGTCCAGTGTGGCGATCTGGGTAGAACCAGGGGCGCCACCGGCCCGAGAGCTATACCTAGTTGTCGAAGGAGTTTCCTGGACCTAAACCCAAAGGGCTTAGAGTATGACTGGCGTCTCTCGGCGGCATAGGCACCGTCGAAATCAGCTGCGAATGCAGTGAGAGCTCTTGGCCACTGAGGGAGGCGCCGGGCTCGCGCGTACAAGCGAATAATGCACTGTATACGGCGTAGAGCGAGTGTTATCTCTCCAGCATCGACTAGTAGGCTCTCAATGGGGAAAGGGCGGAAGGCACCGGTCGACGGGCGATGGCCGGTGTGGTGGATCGAGTCCACCTTCCGCAATACACGCTCAGCTGCGGATGCATAAAACTCGAATCTGTAGTCGAGCTTCGAATGAACAAAGGATAGATAAAAAAGTAAGGCAATAACCCTATCAGCGCTGAACGTCACGGAACGGAGAATATCCATGGCGCGGGTACAAGAGACCCTAAGGCTGCGAATATGAGCCTCCCAGGTGAGGTGTCGGTCAAAAACAAGACCAACGAAACGGTGCGATTCAACCACTTCGAGGCATACCCCATTAAGAAACAAGTCTGGGTCTGGTGGAGCCGTAGATGGAGGCAGAAGTGCACCACCTTACGTCTTGGCCATGGAAAACTGAAACCTGTGTGCTTCAGAGATGGCATCTGGGCTGGGCCAAAAGAGATCGAAAGGTCGTCCACGTAGAGCGTAGCGAGAACAACTTTCGGCAGCACCGAAGTGATGCCGTTGATACTCAGGGAAAAGTGTTACATTGAGGACACTTACCTGCGGGACACCCTCTTCCTGCTCTATTGGGCCGGAGAGAGCTCCCCCAACCACAAGCGGAATCGACGATCTCTCAAAAATTTAGATATAAACATTGGGAGGCGTCCCATCGCCCCCATCATGTGGAGAGTATCCATGATACTGTATCGCCATGCGATATCATAGGCCTTCTTCAGATCGAAAAACACCGTGGCGTAGTCCTGTCTACTAATGAAGGCCTCGCAGAGCATCCGCCGTCGAGTGGAACTTGCGGAAGCCGCACTGTGCAGAAGACAGATGGCCTCCGCTGTCCAGGATAAAGGCTAATCTAACATTTACCAATTTCTCCATCAACTTGCACACGGAAGAGGTTAGAGAGATTGGGTGGAAACCGGCCGGAGTAGAGTGATCTCTCCCCGGTTTGCGAGAGGCGAGCACGGTAGCGATTCGCCAGGAATCTGGGCGGAGACCCTCCACCCAGATCCTGTTGAACAAATCTAACATGAAGCAAGATCGGAACGCAACTCACTCAGGAGGAGGACCACAATCTCGGACGCGAGGTCCGAGATTGTGGTCCTCCTCTCCTGAAGAACGGAAGGGGGGTCCTGCGAGAACTTGTCCCGAATCCTTTTGACTCGCTTACACACCTCTGCTAGAGGGGTCTTCCCGTTAAGTAAAGACAGGAATGCCGGCCAAGAAGAGCGGCGGGCATGCTTCCAAATATAGCGGAACCTAGCCCTACCGAGGTGGGCTCTGAGGCGGCAGTTGCCCAGAAAATGATATTTGAATGGGAAAGTCATCACCATAGAGGTCATCAACCACCCCCCAATCAAAATCACGCTGTGCATCCGAAGAGCACAAAGATAGGTCAAGGCAAGAAAATGAAGCGGTTTTCGGGCAGTGATGCGTAAACTCATCCACATTTAGGACACCTATCTCAAGCTCTTCGATCAGATCGGCAAGGACTTATCCCCTGGGATTTATTGAGTAATCTCCCCAGATAGGATGCCTGCCATTCAGATCTCCAAGCAAGAGAAAGAGCCTCGCCAACCATGCCACGACGCGGCGGAAGTCCCCCGCATCAAAGTCAGCTGATGGTGGAATGTATGCAGAAATAACAGTATAACTCCTATCCAGGCGAAGCTGCATAGTCACTGCCCGAAGGGAGGTATCTAAAGTGAAAAGACTAACGGAGACATCATGCCGGGTCTAAACCGCCCAACCCACAGCCCGGACCCCATATCGTAGTGGTGGGG